>OY776115.1:68242631-69442631 GCA_963675035.1 Allygus modestus
TTACATATTTTGAAAAATATAATTATTGTAGGGGTATTTTTGTACATTTAACTTGAGTTCCATCAGACGGATTTTTATATTCAACCCCTCACTGGAAACCCTTATTATGTATATTGTAAAAAAATATAAAATCGGAATTATTTTAAAATGTATGGACGATAAACGCAAAATATTATACTATAAGAAATACATTAGAAATTTATTGACAAATTAATTATTTTGTATAGTCAACTAATGCTTTATATCCATTTGTAGGAAACTGCATAAGCTTAAAGACATTGTGGTCGATCAAAATCAAAACAACCTCTGACGAAAAATGTGTTATAACTTGAAGGAATCAAATGACTAAGCTCAAACATTGCCTAAACTTTAACGTGTTACTCACCTTAACGTAAGGTAACAATAATAATATTTTATTTATACAGGGTGATCAACTCAAGGAGGCCACCATTGGGATCTCAGAAAGTATTAATTTTACAGCAAACTTTTAATTGGGAACTTTACCTTATTTTTTATGCTCATTAGAATTACGTAGTTAAAATTTTAAAATTTGGTCGCCATTTTCCAATATGGCGGCTAACTTTGAAATTTCTTATGAAAACACCTATTTTTTATGACTCATGTGGGTTTTAAATTCAATTTTAAGACCTTTTTATTCTTGTTGTTATTTTGATAAACTTGACCGTTTAGCTGCTAAGAGCGCTGTAAGTTTCAGAAACTCTTATTTCAACACTTATTAAATAGGCATGTTTTACTATTTGCAAACAATAAAATTTAACCCAGAGTGCAATATTATTGTACAATGGAATGTAAAAAGCTGTTGAAATTTCACAAATACTTTATTTTATACAAAAAAAGTACTTAAATTATTTAAAAACATCACTAACGCAACCTCTGTGTATTGGGTAAGTCCAAGTACAGCTCGCTACAATTGAACAACAGTAACACATGATTGTGTTGCTAGGCAATAATCAGCTGTTTCATTGTTGCAAATTTTCACAGTTGCTTTTAGCTCGTCTAACCTAGTAATTGTTTTGTTGCTGGTATTATTACTGTTAACCAGCGTCTGTTGTAATTTTGAATAGAACAAATATTACTTTTGTTTCAATGTAGTTCATAACCCCACTAACTAACCCCACTAGATTCTGTGGTTCTAACCCCACTAGATTTCTTCCTATGGTGACACTTGAAGGATGAACCGTACACCGATAGGTATGCTTCGGTGGAAGAAATGCGCAACAAAGTGATGGACATTTTTCATAACATTCACCATAACACATTATCACGAGCCGTAAATGACTTGCACAGAAGGGCTCACGCATGCATTTATGAAGATGGAGGACACATTGAACACCCGCTTTAAGTCATCATAGATAATTACTTGTAACAGTAATTTAAGTATGTTTTTGTACATAATAAAGTATTTGTGAAATTGCAACAGCTTTTTACATTCCATTGTACAATAATATTGCACTCTGAGTTAAATTTTATTGTTTGCAAATAGTAAAACATGCCTATTTAATAAGTGTTGAAATAAGAGTTTCTGAAACTTTCAGCGCTTCTAGCGGCTAAACGGTCACGTTTATTAAAATAACAACAAGAATAAAAAGGTCTTAAAATTGAATTTAAAACCCATATCAGTCATAACAAATAGGTGTTTTCATAAGAAATTTCAAAGTTGGCCGCCATATTGGAAAATGGCGACCAAATTTTAAAATTTTAACTACGTAATTCTAATGAGCATAAAAAATAAGGTAAAGTTCCCAATTAAAAGTTTGCTGTAAAATTAATACTTTCTGAGATCCCAATGGTGGCCTCCTTGAGTTGATCACCCTGTATAAAACAACCTCTTAGTTGTGGATCAATGTAATAAATATATAGCCTACATTTTGATATTAGGCTAACTAATGGTTATAACTATGCAGTATTTACAATAATTTCAACCTAACACATCCTAGATGTATAAAAAAATTAAGAAAAAGTTTAAAACAAACCCAACTATTTATTTAAAAATAATTTAATTGTTTCCTGAGCGGTCCATAAACTCATCTAAGTTGTAAAATCCACTATGTAATTGGAATATTTCAAAAAATGTTGATTTGAATAAATTCCGATTGGTTTAGACTTTAATATAATTTGTTAGTTTGTTTATAAACCGACACCTGCATAATGTAAGTAATATCTCCGTGATCGCCGCGTTATCGCTCCTGTGAATCGAGCCTCGTGTGAAGATTGAATGCATCACATTTTGTCGGTAACTACAGAAACGATCTGGATGACGATTTTGTCGATGAGTTTAGCTTTTAGTTCATTAGTGAATTTCCTTTGGAATGTGAACTATTAGCATGACCCGCACGGTGAAACTTAAGCCGGGACCACCATAGAAGTTCCTAACGTGACCCCCTGAACACGTTTTGGAGGGTCGTTCAAAATTGTATATATATATATTTATATATATGTATGTATAGATATAGACATATATATATATATATATATATATATATGTTTATATATATAAATATATGTTTGCACTCTAGCGGTCGTATTTTTTGTCCGATTTACTTAAAATTTGGTAGTGACATTTCTTTCTGTAATCAGTTGGACTAGTTCGTTGGGCAAAACAATCGGAAAGCTCTAAACCCCTTTTTTGGGGATTAATCTTTAAAATTTCGAGTTTTTGGGCCCAAAAAGGGTCAGAAAAGCTCCGGATGTAAAATAAAAGCATTTAAAAAGATGGGAATTAGAAAGGAGAAAGTTTTAAGCCCTCTCTCGTCATCCTATCATTAATATTTACCGAGTTATTAAAGAAAATGTGTATCGACTAAACACAGTACGTTGTCTTATGGGGGTTTTATACTATAAAAGCCTGCTATTCCTTTATTAGAGTACTTTTATCATCCACAGCAACCTCACGCTTACTTTCAAGCCTGTCTGGACCTTCTCCTAACCTCATAATGCGCAAAACTGTACTCCCAGCTTTGCAAGTAAATGAAACAAGGACTATCAGAACAGCCAAAAAATCCATGTTTTCAGATTTCAATAAAAATTGGACTAAATGTATGTTTTTACACTGATTTTGATTTTTAAAAGTTGTTATGTGGAAATTCACATCAGCGTGCTGCGTGCGAACTCGTTTATTTTTTAGCATACTGTGAAACTACAGTTGAATAAATTCTAAGACTATTCGTTGATAGACATTTTAAATTACCTGTGGTACATTAGCTTTAGGGTGTATATCCAAATATATACATAGCACTGAGAATTTGCTTATCAATTCCAGCTGCTAATTGCTCTGGTGAAAGGAGTTTTCCTGCCTTAAGGGGGTGCAAAATTACTTTAAATCGTCGCTAAACGAAGATAAATAGCACTTATTGCGGGCCTAGATCACTCTCTTGACCACCACCAACGCGGCCCCTTTGCGACAACTAAACTTCGACTTCTTTCCTTGTGGGGGAAGGGGGCGGCAAGCTTCATATGGCCTAGGGGCGGCACGAAGCTAAAATGGGCCCTGATTTTGCAGCAAGGTTCGTAGAGCTTTCAGTCCAGGTATGATTATTTCCATAAGAGTAATGTTCGCAGCAAAGATGTCTTACGAGGGCGTCCAGCTGATGCATAAATCAACAACATACTATAAGTGTTGCCAACCTTAAGGGTATAATAATGGTACAGTTATTTTTAAATTGTCACTAGATATGCAGAAAGAAAATTCAAACCCTTAATCCGTTAATCTAATAATACAAATAAATGAAAACAACATATTAGTATCATAAAACAACAGCTGATCATAGAATGTAAGCAGTTAAACGATATTAATTTGAAGTACAATTATGTGGAAAATATGGTACGCGTACGATAAATATTGCGTTTCCAGCAACCCTGCAGATTGGATTGGTGATCACGTGACCTTACAGCTGATTTTACCATACAAACTGTCTCTTCTGGTTGAATATAAAACCTTAAATAAATCGACTCAGCAAACCTGTACAAAGTATGTATGGACCTTGATTTTGCAGTGGATTTTTTCATTGAACTTACATGTTTATATGATGGTTTGCAAGTTGTCATTGTAAATACAAATTAATATTGCTGCCAACAATAATAATGATACTAGATTGAGTTAAAATTAATTTACACTGATTGTTGTATGACAATTAGCAACAGCCTCATACAATTGTCTTAGCGTAATGGAACAAACTGTTTAAATGTTAATGGATATTCAACATACAAACAAAATTATATATTTGAGATTCAGCTCAAAGTATAGTTTATCATACTATAATTTTAAACAAATTTATTGTGAATCATAGATTAAGAACAAAAGTTACCTGTTACTCAAAAATCCTGAACTTTTGCCTACTATACATTTTTAAACAATCCACAATTTGTTTGTAAGCATATATGATTGTTATTTACAAAAATATTTGAAATTACTGATGTGGTATTTTTTTTTAATTAGAATAAGTCAAGAAAATACATTTTAAAGCATTCACACACCTACTTACATAATTTAATCTTAATAACCAAATTGTATTGTCAGGCAAATGAAATATAGACAAATTCAAAGTAGCCTAAGGGAACTTTATCAATAAAAGGAAATGGTCAAATAAATATAATTTTATATTTTGTAAATTATTATTTATTAAAAAAATGTTATAAATAAAGGAAAGCTATACAATATTTTATATCCTACTGAAGTTCGCCATGTAACTACTGTGTCCTTAAACCTTGTTCGCTGAAACAAATACAAAACTTATTAACGAACAATTTACATTATGTTAAACAAATCTTGAGATGGTGCTCCAGTCCTTTGCTTATTAGTGGATTTCCTATTGAAAGTGAACTACGTATTAGCATGACCCACACGGTGAAACTTAAGCCCGGGACCACCATAGAAGTTCGTAACGTGACCCCCTGAACACGTTTTGGGGGTCGTTCAAAATTATATACATATATATGTGTATGCAATCTAGCGGTAGCATTTTTTGTCCGATTTACTTCAAATTTGGTAGGAACGTTCCTTTCTATAATCAGTTGGACAAGTTCGTTGGGCAAAACAAGCGTAAAATACTAAACCCATTTTTTGGGGGTTATTCTTTAAAATTTCGAATTTTTGAGCCCAAAGTGTCAGAAAAGCCCCGGACTTAAAATTAATGCATGTATTAGAATGGGAATTAGTGAAGCAAAAGTTTTAAGCCCTCTCTCGTCATTCTAGCGTATATTTTTACCGAGTTATTAAAGAAAATGTATATCGGCTAATCACAATACGTTGTCTTATGGGGTTTTTACATTAGAAAAGCATCTTATTTATGTGTTGGTTATTTGTATCTTCCCCAGCAACCTCGCACCTACTTTCAAGCCTGACTGGACCTTCTCCTAACCTTATAATGCACAAAATTGTATTCCTAGCATTGCAGGGAAATTAAACCAGGAGCATCAGAACAGCCAAAAAATCAAAGGTTTCATATTTCAACAAAATTGGAATAATTGTATTTTTTACACTAGTTTTGAGTTTTAAAAGTTTGTATGTGGAAATTCACTTCCTTCACGTCAGCGAGCTCCGTGCAAACTGTTCTTCCATTAGACCAATGTTAACTTTCAAAGCCCATCCCTCTTCATCCGATTATCCTAAATCAAATGTATTGTTTATTTTAAATAGCAACAAAAACCTAAGGAATTCATATATTCATACCTATTTCATATCACATATAGTTCATTCATAAAACATCGTAAATATTGAACATTTTTGAATTTTTTGAATGAATATATTATATATACAAATTTTTATCGTTGAAATCACTAGGTATTTTTTGCTATTCAAAATGACGGGCTTTTAATTGGCCTTATGGGGGAAGCAGGTAGAAACGTAACAAGTTTTGTGACTCGAGCTTAAATAAAAAAATACAAGTTATTATACCCCCGTCTTCAGCTTTAAGTTAACCAGGACTTAAGTTCAGGAACTACGATAAGGCAGTCCAAATTCCAACAGGAGTTTCATCTTCCGCTCTGCCATGTCCACCGCAGTCGGCATTCATCTATCGGCCGGTACGCATTAACAGTGCACTTAAAATGTTTTTCGCTGTCGTGTGACGTGTGTTTATGTTCGGTGTTGTGAGGCTTTTTAAAACATTTTATGACAGACATGCAAATTCAGTAAGATTTTATTGAACTTCAAGTCCTGAAGATGGAAGCAAAATTAAGCTTCTGAAACCGCGGTAGTCCATTTTAGATTAACTTAAAGCTGAAGACGGAGGTAAAATAACCTGTATTTTTTAATTATCTTGTCAACTTTGGAGAATATTCAATATGAATAGAGCTTAAACATTAAAAGTGAGTCAGTTAACAATCTTCTGAACAGTGACGAAACCAGGATTTTATTTTATTGATAGTAGGTTGGGGTCTCGCCCACGAGGAAGTAAAGTGGAAGGAGGGGAATCCCTCCATAAAAACGTATACTACTGGAAACAGATTTTATGCTATGCTAGCGCTTAAACAGAAGGAAGACAATAAATCATTTCTGTAGACCTCTCAATAGAGAACAAAGTTATCTGTTTTCCATCGGAATCATAAAAAATAGGAGAGTGTATACAAATTATCTCCAGTACTTCAAGTTCTTGGAAAGAGTGGTTAGGCCAGTGTGTTGCAGTGAAGTTCACTGGAATACTTTCTTACCTAATTCCTCGTTGGAAAATAATCAATGTAACGAAGACAGAATAATACGAATACAACAAAAACCCGCCATAAATTATGAAAATTGAACTAAGTGCAAACATGTATATAAACTTACTCTTGTATAATTCTAGTTTTGGCCTGATTGAGGAATCTCCTCACGTGTTTTTTGGTAGCTCCTCAGTTGCCTTTGGGAACACGCTCATCACTGGATCTATAAATACAAATACAAAGTCTGTTTGTACTGTAATGTCTGGAAAGTGAATATTTTGAAAACAATAAGTTAAATACCCTCGTCGCAGCAAACCTGCGTACTCAGCCAATTTCCAAAGCATAATATAAAGCACATAAAGCCGCATACCAGGTTTCATAAAAATATATTCACAAATAAGCGATATATACAATTTGAATTTTTCTCCATAAAAATAACATGGGGTATGAGTAGGCAGGTTTGCTGCAACAAGGAACACAAAAAATGGGTTTTTATAATAATATCAATATAACTCAACAAGGTGAAGCCACATACCAAGTTTTATTAGTTTATGTTAATAATTAAGGGAGACATTGCACTTTACTTATTCTCCATAAGAATAACATGGGGGCTGAGTAAGCAGGTTTGCTGCTACGGGAATTATCGGTAAAAAATTATTTTTTTGTGCAAATAACAATAGACCACAACCAGATGAAGCCGTATACCAAGTTTCGTTAGTATACGTTCATAAATAAGCGAGATATACATTTTTTCTTATTCTCCAAAAGAATAGCATTGGACAACGTACTGTGTTTAGCACTGTCAATATCTCTGTAACCAATTGACGTAGAGAAATGATCAAAACACCGAAATGTGTGTTTTTTAAAGCTGAATCCAATAGTGAAAACTAAAATTAGACCTTATAAAATATTAAATGTAAAAACTTCAAAAAAACCATTTTTGGGGTACAAAATCCCCCCAAAATACCAATTTGGATGGGGCGATCTGTCTGGTTTTCGAACTTAGAGTCATAAATGCTGCTTTACACGTTTGTAGAGAATTTTGTTCATATCGGACTACTTTTACGAGAGTTATCGCACCCACGGACACATATATATACAGTTTCGAACGAATAGTGTTTTTGGGGTCTGGGGACCTCAAAACGAAAAGTTATCATGGTCCCGGGCCTAGGTCTTACCATGCTGACTACGGTAATAGCTTCTTCCCTATAGGGGAAATTCGCTAACAAACCGGTCATAAACAGACTATATTAAAATCACAAAACAAAATGTAGGTGTTCGATATCGCACTGTATTCCCTGGCTTAAATCTATTTTAGAAAGGATTTCAACAGCACCTTTGGCTGATACAGTACACTGATATAAGTACGGTATGGATTAATGTTTTAAAAACTGAATCTAAGTTGATAGAACTATCTTAGCTTCTGCAACAGGCCTATAGGCTATTAAGAAATACTTTTTGGTTATGAGTACTTATTGAGATATCGCCTCAAATTTAAATTATAAATGAAAATAGCTCATTATGAATTGGCTGAATCATTTGAAGTTTTAATTATGCATTTAGTATTCAAGAGTATACAAACTGTTTCAAAACTGAGCTGACCAGGATGTCCACTCACCATGAATTCGGGAAAAAAGCCTTAGGTACCAGTAAGTTAATAGGAAATATATGTCTACCTAAAATTGCGGAAATTTAGTTTAAATTAATGGCCAACGTTCCAAACTCCCTAAAAAGTGTGTTTAACACTATTAAATTGTAAAATGTGAAAGGGGCCCATAAAGTGGGGAATATAAGCGAAAAAATAACTACCGTACGTCACATAATTAACTCATCGACCAAAAATGACAATCATACTGTGTGATGTCGGCAGAAAATAAGGGTTAAATAAAAATGTTTTTAAATTCGTTAGTTGATAACTAATTGCATTAAATTATTATTTGCCGGTCGAAAAATCATAGAAATTTTGCAAGTCCAACCAATAAGTTAAATAATAAGCTAAATTAGGTCAAGACCTTATTTGGTATTTGCATGAAAGTAGGCCTAGCTATGTTTGCCATAGATCCAGAAAAATTAAAATTGGACTGTCAAGTCAAGAAAATGGAAGGGCCCCTCTCGTGAATTTTGCCTTGATCCCCACAAATCCTAAGGCCGCCACAATTCCAAAATAAATATTTCCAACAAATGATAATTAGACCTGCTTAAGAATAGCCCTGTAATCTAATCCAATGTCTAAATCTCATCTACACTAGTCTGACAGGGAAATATGAAAATTTTATGAAACATTGTATTTTTAACGAAGTGACTACGTACACGTCCAATGTAAAGACAAATTCACATCGCTACCGCTTAGGTTAGGATAGGTTAGGTTACGTTACGTTACTTTATGTTATGTTATGTTAGGTTAGGAGGTTTTCTGGCTCTCAATCTGTTTTAAAAATCACAGGAAAAGTAACGTACGGTGCATAATTTGGAACGGGTGTGAACAGTAGCGGCTCACGTCGGACGTGTACGTAGCCTCTGCCTATTTTTAACACCATACCAACAATCTTAACCAACTATTAATTTTAGGCTACATCAGCTATTTAACCTCAAAAAAATCTACTAACCTTCAAGGTAAAATTGTCTAAAAATGTTATGATACTCTAAGCCTCTAAGTATTAATTATTTAGTATTCATAATGACTAATTGTTAAATACATTTTACTACATTATTATAGTTTAAACAAAAAAACTGCAACATTTAACCTCGTATAGGTTATTGGTCTTGTAGTAGTCCTACCCACCGAGTTAAACATAAACAAATCAAGGAACAACCCAAATGACAGAGATCCGTCTAAGCTTTTTTAATTTTCTTCCGTAAACCGATTGTGTTAAAAACAAAGTCGGCCTATTACCACTGTTATGACCGTACTATAAATAATTAATTAAACCTGAAGGCCTATTTCAATTTGAAATTATTTTATCACCTAAGTATTTTTACTTTAAAACTTAACCTTTAGATACATCAACAATAACATTAGCAGTAACATAAAAACAAACAGTAAACAATTGTACAGTAATTAGGGTTAATAATAATAATTTGTACCGGGGTACTTACCAAGTTTACACAACAGTTTTCCTCTTCCACTCATTGTATAACATTATCCAGTTCTTCGGCAAATCCCCGCGACCAGGGAACTGCAAAATCTCTCACAGTCCCATGCGCCAAAAACTTTGATCATGGATCCCACTTCGACCGTATGGAACTTTTCGTGTGTAATCTAGGAGTGTAAAAGCGATGCTAGCGCGACGTGGTGTCACTTTCTGGAAGCTTATACACTCGCACACTTTGGGAAAACGCATGATAGTGAGCTCCACCTCATTTCGGCTGATTTCGGGTATTTCCGTGATTCCCTATTCGTCAGGATAGCCAATCAGAGGCTATTTCAATCCGAGATCCGGGGGGTCGGAGCTCACATTGAAAACGGAGCTCACATTGTTGGTGTGTATCCATATAACGGATCTCACGATGTATGCCGCGCAAACACACACACACACACACACACACACACACACACACACACACACACACACACACACACACACACACACACACACACACAGACAGACAGACAGACAGACATCACGTAAAAACCACTTTTTTGGGTTCAAGGAGCACCAAAACGAATATTTCCACTAACAACTCAAATTCAAAAATTTTGACGAAAAAAATACTTTCTCTATATACTATGTATAGGGGGAGAAAGTAAAAAATCATATTTAAAATATTTTGTTATAAAAATCAAAATACATTTTTTTAATTTGTTGAAAAAAATAATATGTTAAAAATAAATGTCTAATCAATTGTCTAGTAAAGTGCGAAAACTATTTCCTTACATAAAACCTTTTAGTTTTTTACTTTATCTAAAATAACAAATTTTGTATGTTTTTTTGCAAAAGCACTTTTTTCTTGAATAATTTATATTTTTACCCGTTTGCCAAAAATGGACCACAATGCAATATTTTACCTAAAAAAGACATTCATGGATATAAGCTTAAAGTTAAAACAATTATAACAAAATAATCAAAAAATTTTAAAAAATTAAAAATTTTCGAAAAAAATATGGCATTACATCATCACGGAACCACTCCGTGATAAAGATTTTGGGCCAAAACGGCCATCATGGAACCGTTCCGTGAAAAGTATTCAATGGGTTAATCCTTTTACTGCTAACATTTTTTTCAATGTTGTTAAGTCTATCAGCCTATTGACAGTATTGCTGTGCCAAGACTGCCAGGCCTAACTGGCGCAAAATGATAACTAATATAAATATGCATGTAACTTTTTTTGTGCTCAGAAATTTGTGAATGTGAACTTATTTTATTTCTATTGACTTCCTTGTTCCAGTAAACAAGTATTTTTGGAATTATAATAATAAAAAAGCATGTAAAATGAATAAATATACATATATGTATATCATTCTTTTAATTTTAGTTTGTCCTGTAGTAACTACCCTTAAAATGGCCTTTACCTCAACCTCAACCAAGGTAAGTAATTGTTATTTTAACATACATATTTGTAAAGAAACACACCAGTTTCATGCCTTTAGCTTTACAAATGAACAAATATGACTTTAAAAATTTTCCTAGGCCTAGATCTAAACCTACAAGAGAATTGGGGTCTGACTCAGAACTAGGTTCAGTGTCTGAATTAGAGATTGGTTCACTTGATTCAATAATGTTTTCCTCAAAAATCACTTATACCATCATCAATAAAGTTGATACCATCACCCAAAATGTTGTTTCTTCACTAACTGGAAACTTGGGCCTACATTTTTTACCCATTTTTGTAACAAAACTTAGACCTTGGCAACCATGTAATAAACACCATGTAAAGATTTAAACATGCATTGACTTAAAATCAGTTCATTCTAAAGTAAAAACATGGACTGAACATCCCAATAAAAATCTAACATGCGTTAAACATCGATAAAAAGTAACTAACCACTAAGAACAACAATAATTTTGCATTCACAGCAGACGACTCGGAGCACTCGTCAACAAACTTTGCAAACAACATTGCTTTATTACGCTAGTCAACGATTTTAGCATCACTTGCTGACGTGCGTTAATGCACGTGTCAGCAGTTCTCACACAAATGCCGACGTGCGCAATAGTGCTGGAGGCTAGGTATTAAAAAATCACAGCCAAGTAAAAAAATAAGCTGGAGGATAAAATCAACACAGTCCATCCTTTATACTCTGCATATGTGATTCTTCAGTAGGAAAGTAAAAATATAAGATTATATTTTAAGCCCTATAGAAGTAGAAAGATTAACGTACCACTATGGTTCGACCCTCGCTGCCAGGAGTTGTTGGTTTGTGCCGTTATCTCCAGCTCTTCATCATCCTCCTCTGATGCAGCTGGTGACCCACTAGCGTTGACATCTCCACACTCTCCCTGCAACACACCACTATAACTCTGAGGTTTTTGCGAGAGGATAAGGATGCCTGGGCAATCCTACACACAGAAAATCCTCTGAAGGCACTTTTGTCTGTTTGGTCTTTTTGAATTGCATACTTTAAAGGAGAGGATGATTTCCAACACAAATCCCGAGGGCCATACTATTACTGAGGTTAATCCTTGGTAGAGAGAGAGAGAGAGAGCAGAAGGACGATGAGGATGGGTAGGTAGGACAGGTTTGGAAAATCTGTACCTGGTTGGGCAGGAAATGCGTCTCGGCCAGTTTTCTACCCTCATACAATCCTAGCTGGCAGTACATCCCAGCCTATCCCACCAAAACTCCTCTGGTGGGAAACTGAAGTTGTTCACTAGACAAGCGAGCTACTAAGGTGCCTTACATTGTGACAATATCCATTTGGCACTACACAATATTGGTACCTTAACTGGTGAGGACCAGCTAGGATTCTACTGGGATATCCTATTCTGAGGTTCTATACTAATTTCACAACCAAATAACTTGATATACAGTTTCAGCATTTGGATATTTATTCAACCTAAGTATCTTGTGTACTAGACAAGGCCTAAATGAAGGCCAATGCTGATGCCCAAGTGGGAGTAATGTGTTGGCCAAATCATGTGTTTGAGCTCAACCGTCAACATTTAAACATAAACGAAAATCAGAATATCCTATTTGTGTTTGTTCAACCGAATCATGAATTGTAACATAAAAGTTGCCAGGGATAAAACTATTTAGACCAAACTTAGACTCACCCGTCAATTAGGATGGCTCAAATTGATGATCCAGTAGAACCTCACTAGTTCGAAACTCGATAATTTGAAAAATAATATACCGATAATTCAAGTTTCTCGCATGATGAACATTCAATATACGCATGATAAAGCCTCTAAGAGTCGATTATGTTTATACTTGGTCCTCTAGAATTTGAATATTGTTGCTGTAATTTAAAACATTACCTCTAAAATTCGTTTTCAACCTCTACAGTACAAACTATGATACCGTAAGACTCTGAAATTTGAATTAAGCGCAAAAAACAAGACTGTTGAAAAATTAACTAATGTGTATACTCAGTTTCATCCAGATCTGAATTCATTGACGTTTGTTTTCTTTGCCTCTATAATTTGAATTTCATTCACATTAACCTCTATAATTAAAACTCTAGATATTTCAAGCTTCCTTTAGTTCAAAATAAATTGGCTATCCCCTGAATTTTGAATAAGTGAGATTCTGCTTTATTTGCAAAACGTCTCCCAGGTTAGCATTTCTTCTACAGAAATAAGGGACCTTGTCACTCCTGTTGGCCTTACTTTCAGTCATGTTCAATATGGTTCATCTAAAAAGAGATTTCACCACTTGCAAAAGCTGTGGTGAGGATCATAACCAATATATATAGGCTACAGTTATGTTAACTTATTTATAATAAGTTGGGTATTCTCACTATAATGACACACTCTCTCTCTAACACCAGTTAATACTTTAACCCATTGAGGTAGTAATTTTATTCTATTTGCAGTAGGCTATAACGGGAATTGATTGCTGCACTCTAGTAGCAAAATATGTAACTAATGACCGTGGGCGTCTACGGTTCTATCCACTAGGGGCGCGGACTGACTGAAAAATCTTAATATCGCCACCAGGCCTTTGGTCGTGTTAGCTGAGTTGGCTACGTCATGGAAACACCTTGGCCAGTTGGTGATACGATGTTCGTGGGTTCGATTCCCTCACACGACCAAAACTGACCACTTAAGCAACTCTCAATGAGTTAACCGGTCTGTGGCAACGATGGTGGAAGGGCCCAAGTAAAACAAACGGTGGCAGGCTTGCTTGGATGTTGACGGGATCGGTTAACTCTTTGAGACTTGCACATGGTCAACACTGATTTTGCTAATTTTTACTTTGGCCTACTGTGTGTGAGTGCCAATGCGACTCTCTAAACTGAAAGAAAACAATATTTTAAATAAAATACGCCATTAATCCATTTAAACACCAATTTTATACTCCAATTCACAGGTTAATAAAATTAATAGTAAGGAAGGAGACCAGCTCGTATGTCTATGCCAATGGGTTAATAATATTGAATAAATTGTTGAATAAATTAATAATAGGGGGAAAATGCATTGCAAAAGTTCTATTGTACTTCCTGACTGTACCAATTTCCTCCTAGATCACCATAATCTGGCATTAATAACATTAACCATCTGGTGATATTTTTTCAGGGAAGTGGGGGGTGGGGATTTCTGGTGCTCTTTTAGCGAATTTCCCCTATAGGGAAGAAGCTATTACCGTAGGTCTCATGGTAAGACTTAAGCCCGAGACCATGATAACTTTTTATTTTGAGGTCCCCAGATGCCAAAAACACCATTCGTTCAAATTTTTATATATGTATATATATATGTATATATATATATGTGTCCGTAAGCACGATAACTCTCGTAAAAAAGGTCCGATCTTAATGAAATTTGGTACAAAAGTGTAAAGTACCATTTATTTGAACGAGTTCGAAAACCAGATGAATCGCACCATGCGAAGGGGGGTTTTGGGGGGGTTTTGTACCCCAAAAATGTTTTTTTTGGGGGTTTTCACATGTAATTTTAATTTAAATCAAATTTTAATTTATACCATTGAATTCAGCTTAAAAAAACAAACCATTAGGTATTTTGATCATTGCTCTACGTCAATTAGTTACTGAGATATTGAAAGTGCTAAACACAGTACGTTGTCTAATGTTATTCTTATGGAGAAAAAGAAAAAATGTATATCTCGCTTATTTATGAACATAAACTGGCGAAATTTGGTATATGGCTTAATCTGGTTGTGGTTTATTGTTGTTTGCACAAAAAAACAATTTTTCGCCTATGGTTCCTGTAGCAGCAAACCTTGGTACTCGGTCCCCATGTTATTCTTATGGAAAATACTTAAAATGTTATATATCGCTTATTTATGAATGTATATGGATGAAACTTGGTATGTGACTTCACTAACATGAGTTCTATTGATATTTGCATAAAAACCCATTATTTTGTGTGCCTTGTTGCAGCAAACCTGCGTACTCATCCCCAATGTTATTCTTATGGAGAATAATTAATATTTTAAATATTGCTTGTTTGTGAATACATTTCTTATGAATCCTGTGAAGTGGTTTAATGTGATATGTTATATATTCATTGGAAATTCGCTGAGTATGCAGGTTTGCTGCAACGGGGGTATTTATATATTTATATATATATATATGTGTCCGTAAGCACGATAACTCTCGTAAAAAAGGTCCGATCTTAATGAAATTTGGTACAAATGTTTAAAGTACCATTTATTTGAACGAGTTCGAAAACCAGATGAATCGCACCATCCGAAGGGGGGTTTTTGGGGGGTTTTGTACCCCAAAAATGTGTTTTTTGGGTTTTTCACATGTAATTTTAATTTAAATCAAATTTTATTTCATACCATTGAATTCAGCTTAAAAAAACAAACGATTTGGTATTTTGATCATTGCTCTATGTCAATTGGTTACCGAGATATTGAAAGTGCTAAACACAGTACGTTGTCTAATGTTATTCTTATGGAGAAAAAGAAAAATTGCATATCTCGTTTATTTATGAACATAAACTGGCGAAATTTGGTATATGGCTTGATCTGGTTGTGGTTTATTGTTGTTAGCACAAAAAAACATTTTTTCGCTTATGGCTCCTGTAGCAGCAAACCTAGGTACTTGGTCCCCATGTCCCCATGTTATTCTTATGGAAAATGTTTAAAATGTTATATATCGCTTATTTATGAATGTATATGGATGAAACTTGGTATGTGACTTCATTAAGATGACTTCTATTGATATTTGCATAAAAACCCATAATTTTGTGTGCCTTGTTGCAGCAAACCTGCGTACTCATCCCCAATGTTATTCTTATGGAGAATAATTAATATTTTAAATATCGCTTGTTTGTGAATACATTTCTTATGAATCCTGTTAAGTTTTTTAATGTGTTATGTTATATATTCATTGGAAATTCGCTGAGTATGCAGGTTTGCGGCAACGGGGGTATTTATATATGTATATATATTATATATATATATATATATATGTGTGTCCGTAAGCACGATAACTCTTGTAAAAATGGTCCCAACTTAATGATATTTGGTACAAACGTGTAAAGTACCATTTATTTGAACGAGTTCGAAAACCAGACAAATCGCACATCCGAAGGGGGGTTTTTAGGGGGTTTCGTACTCCAAAAATGGATTTTTTGGGGTTTCCACATGAAATTTTTATTTAAATCAAATTTTAATTCGTACCATTGAATTCAGCATAAAAAAACAAACAATCTGGTATTTTAATCATTGTTCTACGTCAATTGGTTATTGAGATATTAAAAGTGCTAAACACAGTACGTTGTCTAATGTTATTCTTATGGAGAAAAAGAAAGATTGTATATCTCGCTTATTTATGAACATAAACTGACAAAATTTGGTATATGGCTTCATCTGGTTGTGGTTTATTGTTGTTTGCACAAAAAACCAATTTTTCGGCCTATGGTTCCCGTAGCAGCAAACTTAGGTACTTGGTCCCCATGTTATTCTTATGGAAAATAATTAATATGTTATATATCGCTTATTTATGAATGTATATGGATGAAACTTGGTATGTGACCTCACTGAGATGAGTTATTTTGATATTTGCATAAAAACCCATTATTTTGAGTTCCTTGATGCAGCAAACCTACGTACTCACCCCAATGTTATTCTTATGGAGAATAATTAATATTTTAAATATCGCTTGTTTGTGAATATATTTCTTATGAATCCTGTTAAATGTTTTAATGTGTTATGTTATATATTCATTGGAAATTCGCTGAGTATGCAGGTTTGCGGCAACGGGGGTATTTATATATGTATATATATTATATATATATATGTGTGTCCGTAAGCACGATAACTCTTGTAAAAATGGTCCCAACTTAATGATATTTGGTACAAACGTGTAAAGTACCATTTATTTGAACGAGTTCGAAAACCAGACAAATCGCACATCCGAAGGGGGGTTTTTAGGGGGTTTCGTACTCCAAAAATGGATTTTTTGGGGTTTCCACATGAAATTTTTATTTAAATCAAATTTTAATTCGTACCATTGAATTCAGCATAAAAAAACAAACAATCTGGTATTTTAATCATTGTTCTACGTCAATTGGTTATTGAGATATTAAAAGTGCTAAACACAGTACGTTGTCTAATGTTATTCTTATGGAGAAAAAGAAAGATTGTATATCTCGCTTATTTATGAACATAAACTGACAAAATTTGGTATATGGCTTCATCTGGTTGTGGTTTATTGTTGTTTGCACAAAAAACCAATTTTTCGGCCTATGGTTCCCGTAGCAGCAAACTTAGGTACTTGGTCCCCATGTTATTCTTATGGAAAATAATTAATATGTTATATATCGCTTATTTATGAATGTATATGGATGAAACTTGGTATGTGACCTCACTGAGATGAGTTATTTTGATATTTGCATAAAAACCCATTATTTTGAGTTCCTTGATGCAGCAAACCTACGTACTCACCCCAATGTTATTCTTATGGAGAATAATTAATATTTTAAATATCGCTTGTTTGTGAATATATTTCTTATGAATCCTGTTAAATGTTTTAATGTGTTATGTTATATATTCACTGGAAATTCGCTGAGTATGCAGGTTTGCTGCGACGGGGGTATTTTACTATACAGGAAAACTTTAGGCCCAACAGTACCAGTAAATGTCTCCTGACAGAATCAGCAGTCACTCTTTTAGCGAATTTCCCCTATAGGGAAGAAGCTATTACCGTAGGTCTCATGGTGAGACTTAAGCCCGAGACCATGATAACTTTTCGTTTTGAGGTCCCCAGATGCCAAAAACACCATTCGTTCAAATTTGTATATATGTATATATAAGTGTGTGTGTCCGTAAGCACGATAACTCTCATAAAAAAAGTTCGATCTTAATGAAATTTGGTACAAATATGAAAAGTACAATTTATCTGAACGAGTTCGAAAACCAGACAAATCGCACCATCCTAAGGGGGTTTTTTGGGGGTTTTGTACCCCAAAAATGGTTTTTGTTGGGGTTTCCACATGTAATTGTTATTTAAATCAAATTTTAATTTATAACATTGAATTCAGCTTAAAAAAACGAACAATTTGGTATTTTTATCATTGCTCTACGTCAATTGGTTACTGAGATAGTGAAAGTGCTAAACACAGTACGTTGCCCAATGTTATTCTTATGGAGAAAAAGAAAAAATTTAAATCTCGGTTATTTATGAACATAAACTGACAAAACTTGGTATATCGCTTCATCTGGCTGTAGTTTGTTCAAAAATTCAATTTTTCGCCTATGGTTCCCGTAGCGTCAAACCTAGGTACTCGGTCCCCATGTTATTCTTATAGAGAGTAATACAAATGATCAAAATGGAAGCATACAGATTATACAGATTTATGAAGTATATGGATGAAACTTGGTATATGTGAATTCACTAAGATGAGTTCTATTGATATTTGCATAAAAACCCGTTATTTTGTGTTCCTTGTTGCAGCAAACCTGCGTACTCATCCCTAATGATATTCTTATGGAGAATAATGAATATTTTAAATATCGCTTATTTATGAATATATTTCTTATGAATCCTGTTAACCCTTTGAGTGCTAAGCTTCTGTAGGGAGTAGTTAAATCCGTGATTTTTGTTGATTTTTTAAATATATTGAACGCCTGAACAGTTAAAATTAATAAAAACGTGCTTCCGCTGGACACACACAGTAAAGGATAGGTAAAAAGTAGCAAAACACCTGATTAGATGTGCAACTCACAAAGAATCCACACATCCCGTCAGCTTGGACCCGAGCCGTCCACCGTTTGGTTAAGGTCCGCCCTCCCCTTCAACTCTGCCACAGACAGGTGAACTCTCCATGAGTTGCACATAAAAACCACCGACTGTGACGGGATTCGAACCCTCGATCCAAGTGTTACCCCCGGCCGGGAAGGTAACGCCTTAGACCGCACAGCCACTGATCAGACTAGCAGCAGTAGCGTACCAGGTGATATTAGAGCCTATGCGCTGGACGAGATAGTTCAGTTTGTGTCTACCAGGTTTCACCACATGTCAGACTCAGACTGCAGACTGAGCGCCTAACGGTACAATCGCTTATGAAGCAGTAACAGTGTTTATTGATAACAGATTCAAAAGACGATATATCGGTCCATAGCACTGAAAGGGTTAAGAGGCTTAATGTGTTGATAAGACCTATATATTCATTGGAAATTCACTGAGTATGCAGGTTTGCTGCGACGGGGGGGATTTTACCATGCTCATCTCTTTAAGGTATATTTTAAGTCAAGTATCCAGTTAGGAATCATGTAAAGATTCTCAAGTGGTTTTTGTTAAGTCTCATTACAGTATCAGACCTCCAATGAATGTAGTTACCAAACAATGCCTTGGATTGCCAACTAAAACAATTTAAGATTGTTCTGTTTGGAGAGTATTCTAAGCACTTGCCCTCATTACCTTTTCCTTCTCTCTGAGTATTCTCTTAAGAAAGTGTCCTCTAGCCCACACCCCTGATTTTGGGACAACAAGAAGGGTGGTTGCCCCTTCAATTGCAAACTTTCCTGCCTCTTCAATATGCTCCACTTCTCGGTGTTCATATTGTTCTGGATAATAAATATTTAAACGATACCAGCAGTTCCAAAACACCCTGGAGCTAATTACTGGAAAGGTCAACGCCCTGAAGGCAACTTGCCTGACAGAGGATATGTATCCTGCTTCTTATATTTCCTAATGACCATTAATGGAGTTTCATAATGGAGTTTCCTAATTACCTTCCAGACCAGCTAGACAACTACTACCAAACCACAATGTACGCAGACGACACAGTTATCACCATAGCACACAAATCAATAGAAGCACTCAACAGACAAGCTACCACTACCTCAACAAAACTAAAAAATAATGCTCCGACAATGAACTGGCACTAAACGAAAACAAAACTGTCCAAATCAACTTCATCACCAAAACCAGAGAAACACCTCTTACACTTAGCTCTCATGGAAGCAGAACATCGACTACCTTTGCAAGAAACTCTACTCAGGCATCTATGTCTTCAGGCAATTAATGCACGTAAGTGGCATAGAAACAGCAAGAACAGCCAGCAATCTTTTTGAAGCACACCTCAGGTACGGCACAGTGGTATGGGGAGGATTGGCTAACACCAACTTGAAAAGAATCCTCATGCATATCAAAAGAGGTATAAGGTGCCTAGCAGGCCTAAAATACCAAAAAAGCTGCCGAGAAGCATTCAAAGATCTGAAAATACTGACAGCAACATCACTCTACATCCGTGAGGTAATCCTGCATACAGTCTCCATCCAGCAAACAAGACACAAAGACCTACATCAACACAACACGCGGAATTCTTCAAGCTTTGTCCTTCCACCACACCACCTGAGTCTCTATGAAAAGAAGTCATCCTTTAAAGGAGCCCTTTGTTTCAACCAACTACCGGACCACCTCAAAAGAGAGGCAAGCAAAGAGAAGCTCAAGGCTGAACTCACAGCCTGGTTGCAGAAGAAAGTATTTTACACACTGAAAGAGTTCCTCGGTAATCAACTTATTAACTGACAACCAATTTTAAACTATGTATTCCAACAATAATTTTTACACCATGTACTTTTCTTGAAGAATATGTCAATAAAGATCATTGTTTATTGTCTATAATGAGATTGATTGCCTTATTGGTTAGTAACTATGCAGTTTCATAGTTCTCATTGAGTCGATAAGAAATTTTATCCAACCTGGATCATTAGCCGTACGACTTAAGAGCTAATATAATTGCTGGGCATTACCTGAGCGTCAGTCAAACCGTTGATCTGGCAGTGATTGGCCATGGATTTGTAGCAATGCAGCAGCCAAACATGATGTGTCACTTCCAGCGTTCCCCCCAGCCTCACAGGCAGAGAGTCTCGCGGTATGTGCAGGGACAGCTAGAACAGTATAACAGTACTATTGGTAAGACAGTATTGTAGCAATGCAGCAGCCAAACATGATGTGTCACTTCCAGCGTTCCCCCAAGCCTCACAGGCAGAGAGTCTCGCGGTATGTGCAGGGACAGCTGAAACAGTATAACTATAGTATTATCGATAGGACAGAATTGCAAATTTATGATGGGTTAGCCTCTGGATCAAAAATGAGCAATAAAAAAGTTTTATTTTACCTATTGCGTCAATTGATCCTTTGTAGTTCAAAAATAACTACAACAGCTGTTTCGTGCTCGTTAACCCTTTCGGTGCTATGGAACGATATATCGTTCCTCGTCTTTTTCCTGCAGACTGCTATGGAACGATATATCGTTCCTCGTCTTTTACCCGCAGACTGTTATGGAACGATATATCGTTGTTGCGAATTTTTTTTCTCTGCGTTATTTATTAATACTTTTTTACGTGAGTTGCGGCAAATGAAAGCTAAATAAATGTTTTTTTAGAGGAATATTTTAATTTTACACTTTATACTATAAACATTTAACCGCTATGGCTTGGAAATGCAAGAGGCAGTGGCGTCTGCTGTCAACTGTGCAATTACAAAGAACGGCTGTTATTCGTCTGTGATTTTGTTATGTGACAGTCCTTCTGTGTTTTGTTATGGTTAGTTATGCTGTTTAGTGTGATTAACTTTCATTATGAGTAATATTAGACGTACCGGTAGTAATTCACCTGTAAGTGAAAATACTTTGGCAGATTTTGCAAGGGAATCTGAACTGAACATAAACTTTGACGACAGTGACAATGAAAACGAGTATGATGTTAGTAGTCTTGACTCTAGCTCTAAAGAAGATAGTGACGATAGTGGATCCATAGTGGGCGACACGGATGCAGATCCCACTTTTGATCCTGATGCTCCTGGCACATCATCAGGATTCGTCCAAAGAGGTTTGCCTTTGCCTTTCATTTTATCGAGAACTGGGCCTAGGCCTCATGATGATACGTCTGAGGAGGAGGTTGATGAGCCTGAAGAGCAACTTAGGCCTGTCCCTAGGACAGTTACAAGAGGTAGGGGGTCTAGTAGACGTGGAAGAAGGGGTCCAAGAAGAGGTCGAGGAGAGGGGCAACCTAGCGTAAGAGGCAGAGGTAGGCCTAGGCAAGAGGGTCAGGAACCTGATCCTGACAGTAGCAGCTGGGATGAGGTAGAGGAGGAGAACGATGCCCCTTACATCATACATTCCAGTTTTCTAAACTTAGTGGACCGAAACATTGCTCTCCCACCAATTACAAGCCTATAAATTATTTTAATTTATTCTTCACGGTCAACTTGCTGCAAACCTTTGTAGAGGAGATAAATCGGGACGCTTGACAGTTTATTGCAAAACAGCAGGAGGGTTTGTCACCATTTAGTCGTGTCAGAAGGTGGGTGAACATTACTTTGATAGAAATGAAGGCATTTTTAGCCATAATTTTAAACATGGGAATGATTCGTAAACCCAGCATTGAGAGCTATTGGGATACCCACTTTAGCCAAGCAACCCCCTACTTCTCGAAAATGATGTCAAGGGACAGATTTCAACTCATTTTGAAATTTTTTCATATCGTTGATGGGGGAAAGTTGCCCAAAAAAGGGGAGCCTGGTTATGACCCTTGTGGTCGGTTTCAACTAATTATTGATCATGCCAACAGGCTTTTCAAATTGTATTATTACCCAACTCAGGTCTTGTCAGTCGATGAATCCCTTGTCGGCACGAAAAAACGTGTAGGCCTAACATAGTACATGCCCCAAAAAAAACACCACAAGTGGGGGATTAAATTGTGGGTGTTATGTGATTCTGTCACACGCTACTGTGTCCAGTTTCTTGTTACAAGGGTGCCCATCGATCAGCGGATAATGAAAGAGTCGTAGAAACTGGATTAGCTAGTAATGTCGTAATGACATTGTTGCGTATGGCAGGGTGCTTGAATAAAGGTCACCATATGTACCTAGATAATTTCTTTACATATATTCCTCTTGTTAGAAATTTGTACAGTAACCAAACATTTGTCACTGGTACTGTAAGAATGGACAGAGTTGGCCTTACTAAACAACTGAAAGGTAAAGGTAAAGGTATCGTGGTGGTCAAAAGACATATGTTAGGAAAGGCCCTATTTTAATGATGGCCTTTAGAGAGCCAACCAACCAAAATCAGTTTATCCTTTTATCAAGTGATAGCCAAGCCAAAAGTGTTCGCTACTCAATTAGAAGAAGTGGCAAAGTTTTGATCAGAAATAAAACTAAAATTCAATTCCAATATAACAGAGGAATGGGGGGCATTGATTCGACTGATCAAATGCTCTATGTATACATGGACAAGAGAAAAACAATGAAGCATGCAAAAAAAGTAATTTTTAATGTTATTGGGCGCATGGTTCTCAATTCTTACATTTTGTATAAGTTGAACACAACCCAAGGCAAACTGGAAAGAGCTGACTTCATACGAGATATTATAGAGGAGTTATCGAATGAGTGGCTGGCTAGCAAATGTGTTCCATATGATGTTCGTGGTGGTGGAGATGGTCCCCAACATGGATTTGGCCTTAGAAAGCTGCCAGAAAAAAAGAGAAACTTTGCAAAGCCTGCTCTGGAACTAATAATCCAGACAGTAAAAAAAGGCGTTCGCGTACGGTATGTGTTCGATGTGACGCTGGGGTACACCCGGAGTGCTTGATAAAACATGTGTGCCACTAAAAAAGTGAAAACAATTGTAAATAGTGTAAATATGTTCTGAAATTGACATTTATATAGATAAAGACAATTTTCATCTGCGCCAGAGAGTATTTGTGGTTCATAAGCAACAACTCGGATATGTAAGTAATTTTTTTATAACTTTTGTGAAAATATACCAATTTACTTGAAATTTTCAGGAGTTATTGACAACAAAGGGTAGTTATAGGAAATAATGCATTTGGTATCCCTGTTTTTTATTTAAGGGTCGTTTTTATGTCTCTAAAGTAATTTTTTTAATTATATATATAACAAAATTATATATTTATATACATTTTAGTTTGACATTTTATTCAAACATATTTTTTTTAAATAGAACATTATGTATTCAACTAGTGAAAACAAATTTCAGGCCAATATCTTGATTTATAAGCGAGTTATGATTTTTTTAAATTAACATCTACAAAATTGCCATTTTTGCCTTAGCAGCCTAGGGGTACAAGTATTAAAATACAATTGATTCAGAGGTAAAAAATGAGAGAATTAAACTAATAGATGATTATAAATATAAAAGGAAAAGTAGTAACCGTTTGGTAAAAATTAACTTAAAGCAGCAAAAAAGAAAATATAAAAGCCTTATTGTTCAAAAGAAAAAGAAATATTTTAATATGAAAATAAGCAAATCCGATAATGTTCCAAAAACTGCATGGCAATTGGTTAGGACTGAACTTGGTAAGAAGAATAATGAACACTTGAATGCTCCAATTGTTTTGAACCATAGTGGAAAGTGTGTCTTTAATCCATATAAAGTTTTGACATTTTAAATAATTTTTATGCGGACACAGTTGAAAACCTAATCATTCCAAAAATAAATCATAGCAAAAGTATTACACCACAATTACCTGACAAAAATAAGCAAACACAAAAGTTTAGATTCAATACTATTTCTGAAAAGCAACTGATAAAAATAATAAATACAATACAAAGTAAATGGTCCTCAGGATTTGATGAAATTCCAACTAAAATAATTAAAGATGCTAAATGGGCAATACTTAAACCTCTAAATCATGTTATAAATTCTTGTCTTATTTCTGGTGTTTTTCCTTCACAGTTAAAAGTATCAAAAATTATTCCACTTTATAAAAAAGGAACAAATAAAGATCCAGTAAATTATAGGCCTGTTTCAATTCTACCTTCATTTTCTAAATTTTTTGAGAAATGTATGTTAGTTCAGTTGGCTGATTACTTTGAAAATAATAATTTACTAGATAGTGAACAACATGGTTTTAGAAAGAATAGATCCACCATAACTGCCATAGTATCTTTTGTTGAAAACATCATAAATAAATTAGATAGAGGTGACCACACTGTAACTGCATTTTTAGACCTGAC
Organism: Allygus modestus; assembly: GCA_963675035.1. Taxonomy (NCBI): domain Eukaryota; kingdom Metazoa; phylum Arthropoda; class Insecta; order Hemiptera; family Cicadellidae; genus Allygus; species Allygus modestus. The sequence continues at coordinate 68,267,845 of OY776115.1, forward strand.
CAAGGCATTTGAAAGTGTTTCACATCCTATTTTATTACAAAAACTATCTAGTTTTGGAATAACTGGCAAAGAACTGGCCTTGATACAATCATACTTAACTGACCGACAACAATATGTTGAAATTTCTCATATTGATGAGAACAAAATTCTAAAAATTAGGTCCAAAACTCGAATGGTAAAATATTCAGTCCCACAAGGGTCTGTGCTTGGCCCATTTCTGTTTCTTTGTTATTTAGGTAAACTACCAAATTGTCTTTCTAAATTAACATTAAATAATAAATTTTGTATATTTGCAGATGATATTAATTTAACAATTTCAAACAGCAATGATAATGCAATTTTTAATGATGCTGATATTGCAATTAAAACAGTCAATGATCAACTTAATAGCCTAAATCTGTTACTCAATGATAATAAAACAACCCTTATGAAATTTTCTTGTAGAAATAAAAAAATCTTATAATAAATTGAACAATCAGCAACTTTCTCTTAGTCTTAATGAAAGTACAACTTTTCTTGGATTAGTTTTGGATAATAATCTTAGTTGGACTGGCCATATAGATAAAATTTGTGCTAAAATTAGTTCTAATATTTTTGCTTTAAAAAGATTATCTACTTTATGTGATAAACATACAATAAAAACAACTTACTTTGCATTAATTCATTCTCATATTTCTTATGGGATTGAAGTATATGGGGCTGCATCAATTTGTAACTTAAATAGAATTTTACACCTTCAAAAAAAATCTATTAGAACCATGTTAAATCTTAGGCATGATGAACATTGTAGGAATCATTTCTCTGAATTAGGAATTATGACAGTGTATAGCCTCTATATTTATAAAACAGTACTACATATAAATAATATATCAAGCACATTGCCTAAGAATGTTAGCAATCATAATTACAAAACAAAAAACAGATATGATTTTCAAGTTGAAAGACATTTTAAAGAAATATTCCGAAAAAAAACAACTTATATAGGTATACAATTTTTTAATCAGCTGCCAATGACAATAAAGAAACAAATAAATACTACGACATTTAAGAAGAGTCTAAAGTTGTTTCTAATTGAGGGAGCTTTTTACAGTTTTAGTGAGTTTTGGAAAAATGATTTTAAATCAACAGAAGTAAAATGACAAGTTTTGTATCAATCTGTAATTAGTTTTAGATTGTTGTAAATGTTGACGCCATTTATATATACATTGTATATAAATGAATAAAGGATATTTTGAATTTGAATTTGAAATAGCAGTTTTCGACAAACATCAAAAATAATTGTTAGCACCAAAAGGGTTAAGCACATCTTCAGGTTACGAACGTCAAAACTCACACTTCTTTTCTGGAAAATGTTGTCATAATATTTAAATACCCCCGTCGCAGCAAACCTGCGTACTCAGCGAATTTCCAATGCATGCATATGTTTCTCACTACCACATAAAGCCACTTACCAAGTTTCATAAAAATACATGAATAAATAGGTGACTTATAGCATGTTATTTATTCTCTATAAGAATAACATTAGGGCTGAGTACACAGATTTGCTGCAACAAGGAACACAAAATATGTGTTTTTATGCAATTATCAATATAACTCAAAAGTTTTATTAATTTTGTCCATAATTAAGGGAGATATCAAACTTTACTTATTCCTGATAAGAATAACATTAGGACTGAAAATGCAGGTTTGCTGCTACTGGGATAATCAACGGAAAATCAATTGTTCGTGCAAATATCAATATACCAGTACTACGTGAAACCAGATACCAAGTTTCATCAATATATATTCATAAATAATCGAGATATCAAATTTTAGTTATTCTCCGTAAGAATAACATTGGACAAGGTACTGTGTTTAGCACTTTGAATATCTCTACAACGGTTGGACGTAGAACAACGATTTAAAAACCAAAATGATTGCTTTGTAGAGCTGAATTTTGGTAAAAGCAAATGTGAAGTTTACATTAAAATGAACTGAAGAAAAGCCAAAAACCTTTTTCCTATAAGATTAACATGGGAGATTTTATGAGCAGGTTTTTTGGATTTTTTCCACAACCACTTAACCTAGGTTAATAATTTAAAATACTATATTATGCTCTATAAAATGCTCAAAACCAAAATTGAGGGTTTTAAAAATTGTAGGGTGAAAAGTGCATAAAACTGATTTTTAGAAAATTTAAAACCCCCATAAACCCCCCTTCCCACGGTATGATTTTTCTGGTTTTCAAACTTGTCATGAATGTCACTTTACACATTTGAACCAAATTTCATCGAAATCGGATGTTTTTTACTCAAGTTATCGTGTTAACGGACACATATATAGATATATATATATATATGTATTTAGTAGGGATGAGTCGATTCTCGATACCACCGATACTTGGACATTGGTACGGTATCGAGATTCATTCGTTCAACGTCGATACCGATACCATCAATACCCCCGCCGTTTACCTGCTTTACAAAAGGCGCGAGGAGTGTTTGGGTCGGTGGCAAAAATCTTACCTTGGAGATAAGGAAGGTAGAGGGATGTGAGGGGTCTGATTGAAAGCAATAAACCAGTCGGCTGACCAACATTATTTCTTTGAGTCAATATCTTACAACCAAGTTTTTTCCTATTACGAATTTATATTAAATAGTTTTTGTTTTTCTACATTACTATAGCATACTAGTGAAATTAACATTAAATTATGAAACAAAATACATTAAAAAATGTGTTTAGTAATTAAATACAAAATAATATTATGTCATTTTAAATGGTATTATAAATTTGTAACTGTTTGTAACAATAGTTTTAACATCTATCGGTACTGAATAATCGTAGGTACCGATGGAATCGGTATCAAAAATTGGGAATCGATTTTTCTGGTATCGGTATCGGTATCGAGAATCGATAAATTTCGGTATTGACTCATCCCTAGTATTTAGATATATATTTATATATATATACAGATATATATATAAATTTGAACGAATAGTGTTTTTGACATCTGGGGACCTCAAAACAAAAAGTTATCATGGTCTCGGGCTTAAGTCTTACCATGAGACCTACGGTAATAGCTTCTTCCCTAAAGGGGAAATTCGCTAAAACATCAAAAACACAAAACACACACAAATACTTCATGACCTATCATCTAACGACGCCGCACCGCATGTACGGAATTTGTTCACTTGGTCAAGTTTTTAAAATTAAATATTAATTTTTCGTATTTGTGCATGTTTTGTGTTTTTAATATTTTTAAATATTATGACAAACTCATCTAGAAAGGATGTGTAAGTTTTGACATTTGTAACCTGAAGATGTGCTCAACGAGCACGAAACCGCTGTAGGCCTAGTTATTTTTGAACTACAAAGGATCAATTGACGCACAGGTAAAATAAACCTTTTTTATTGCACATTTATGCTGACCATAAATAAAACACAAATCTTACATATGAATAAGTTATGATGGGTTTTGTTGATAGAACTTCTCTATTATATTTGAACCAATTTAAAATATTAAAGTACCTTATAAAAAAACTAGTCCTGATTTGCAGTTGCACATAAAGATTTTTAATGTCTGATATTTTCACTCTGTGTAGTACCAGCCGCTATCATAGTTAGTTTGTATTCATAACATTAACATGAGCAATATAATTTAATTTAATTTAAGCTCCTAATCCAGTAAAACAGTTTATAGGCAAAAACTTGGTTACATAAAGAATATTATATAAGAAAACAACTGAAATTGTTACACTTACAGTTGTGAGGCTAGTCTGAGGATAAGATCCTGAGAGCGAAGCCCAGGGTGGTAAATAAAATGAGCAAAATGGGCTATTAAAAAAGGTCTTAGTACAAGTTTGAAAACCGTTTGGCATAACTTTGATCGGATTTAAACAACACGTCCACTCGTATCGTTAAATAATAGCGCTTAAAAAAATAGGATCCAATAAAACCTAATTATTTTTAAACAGCTGTTTTTTTCAACTGCCATTTAGTTTTGTTTAAAATTTAGACTGTGGTAACATTTAAGAACAAAACTTGAGCCATTTTAGATTATGGTAACAAAACCTGTGCGATTAGTAAACATAGAGCAGTGGACAGTTCAACATTGTGCTTTCAATATTGAAGTGTTATTTAAGAAATAATGAAGAGTTTGTAATTTTCTTATATTAGTTATTTAATTTCACATTTTAGTGATGTCATAATGGTATCTTTGGTCTTCTGCTTGGGATTTTCAGGTGTTTTTGAAAATTACCTTATGGTTACCTAATCTACCTTATGGTTTTTGAAAAAAAAAAAAAAAAAAACTCATACCAATGACAATTTCATCCAAGCTATATAAAGTAAGGAACGCATACGGGATGAAGTTGCTACAACACCAATAATGTCCAAGACTCATCAATTCATAGAAAATTTCAAGAAAATATTATATAAATGTGAAGATTGGGAGAATTAATATGATGCCATAATGAAAATGGCACAACAGTGTAAATATTTTTAGTAGTAATAATAAATTGTTACTTTCACTTCCTTTAAGTTATTTTATTTTAAAATGATCAATGTTTTTTTAACAACCCAGTATTTTATGATTATTGTCACTTTTTTAAGTATTGCATCACTAGCAATTTAATTTAAAACAGAAACCAAGCAATAGTAATTAAAAAAACAAAACAGATCAACTAAATTTACCTATTGTAATATGGAACTGTATTATGATTTGAACCTATTTTATATTGACCTATTTTAAACTGTTACAAGTCATTAATTTCTCTCTCAAAACATAAATTTCTGATGTAAATTTTATGAGATTCAATCTCTCGCTTTGACTGATCAGACCTCACTACAGAATACCTATGAAAAAAATCAGCCAAATAATTATAAAACACTTAAGTTAACTTAAAAAGGACAGTTATTCCAACAAGACAATAAACATATACCTGAGGTACGCTGACAGTGTATACTCTGTCTCGAAGCTTTTCTCTCACAAAAAGACGTAATATTTTAAACGGAGCTTTGAACCAGAGGGGAGCAGTCACTATGAGCACCTTCTTAAGCTTAGCCGGGTACCCTCCCTGCAACATAAACATCATTATTGACAACACTGAATCAACTATTCCATTAGCTTAGCCGGGTACCCTCCCTGCAACATAAAAATCATTATTGACAACACTGAATCAACTATTCCATTAGCTTAGCCGGGTACCCTCCCTGCAACATAAACATCATTATTGACAACACTGAAGCAACTATTCCATTAGCTTAGCCGGGTACCCTTCCTTCAACATAAAACAACACTGAATCAACTATTTCATTACCTTACCCGGGTACCCTCTCTGCAACATAAACATCATTATTGACAATACTGAATTAAATATTTCATTAACTTAGCCGGATACCCTCCCTGCAACATAAACACCATTATTGACAACACTGAATCAAATATTTCATTAGCTTAGCGAGTACCCTCCCTGCAACATTAACATCATTATTGAGAACATTGAATCAAACATTTCATCATGTAATGTTCATAAATATAACCCGGTTTCTATCACAATTGAGCTTTCTTAAATTCTAATATGAAATGTAATTTAATTAACTAAGGTTAAAGGTTTTAAAAGTTGTTTGATAAGTGGACAACTAAGTGTATATATAGTTATTATTTGTTTTAGGTACAATTTTACAAGTTTTTAATTATTTGAAACCACAACCATTTAAGATATTATAACTGAAACAAACAATAATACAAAAGAAAAACAAATATAAGTAAGAGGTTTACTTATTTTACTTATTTTAACCCGCTTTAAATATAGGTATTGTTGTTTAAACGTTACATAAAATAAACGCTTTGAAAATTGTTGTTACTAAAATTTTGTCTTACATTTTGTAACTGATTCAATAAGACATTTCTATGAGCTATCAAAAACAGCTGCACTAATTCCTAGTTATGCATGAATGATTTTATTTTATAATACATTTAATCTAAAGGTCATGTTGCTATCCTTACAGTTTGCTTTGCATTCATTATATTAATATTAGAAATCGTTAATTTAAATTGCATACAAAAACAACTGTCAATACAGTTGGACACTGTTTACTATAAAAAATAAATATTACAAACCGTGCTAATATTATAAACTGAAAGTTTTTGTGTTCGTTTGTGAGCCTATCACATGCCAACTACTACTGCTAGACAAAAATTTGGTAGGGTAGAGTGTCCACAACAATTATTTTTGACAATACCCTTGCATTTACAGCCCGTAATTTATATTTTTTCTGCCGATACATATAGTTTTCTGCCATTAGTTTCAAATTTTTCAAACAATATATTAACTTTTAACGGAGATTTTCTCGGAAGTCAATTTATTTTTGAAAAAAAAAAAAAAATCCAATAATCAGCGACGATGGTAAGTTATATATTATATGTTGCCTTTGTAGCAACATTCTATGAGTCATATTAATTAGGCTTTACATTGTTACCCATTGCAGGGGGTAAAATAGTTTTCAGATTCCACAGCCAGTTACATAACTTTCCCAGGAGGAATTCTCCCATAAATGTACTGGTTGACCTGGAGATAACCTACGTGTGCATATAGCTCAAATTACAACTGCATTTCTTATCCAGTTGCGAGAAATAGTGTAGAATAGATTTAAATTTATCCTACTGAATTTAAGTATTGACAAAAAACCATTCATGAAGCCACTTACTTGAGGTTTTAAAAATTAATTGCTGGAATCGTAATTTACAGGAAGTTGTTCAGTAGTAAATGAGAGATATTTCACCATCCAAGCATCCTTTGGAAAGTTAACGCCGTTATTTCGTCAGCCAATTACGGCGATTAAAATCCCGTTTTTCGGCCGTAAACGGCGTGGCAATCGGACTGCATGTCACCAGCCAAAATACACATATGAAATGCGATTTCAAGGGCCAAAAAAACGCCGGCCGGTACTTACAATTACTAGAGCGTGTTTGGTTTTCTGAACAAGATCAGCAATTTTACCGTGTTTTATCGGCTAACAGCGGCAATTTGACCGCATTTATGAGGCCAAAAGCGACAATCTACCATATTATAAAGGCCGAAAAAAACAACCAGAATATGATTTATTGGCCGAAAACAACGACCAAGCCGTGTTATATGCCGAATATAGCACTATCTGTGTTTAATAGGCAACAGGAATGAGTTTTATCAGCCAAAAACTTTCCGACCAAATTTTATCGGTCAAACGTGATTTGACAGAATCAATAAATCTAAACCGAAAACGAAAACCAGAACGTGATTTATCCAATGGAAATGACAACCAAGACACTTTTTATTTGCAAAAAAATTCTCGTTTTAATGCCCAAAAACGGCGGCTGGAGCATTTTGTAATGGCCGAGATCGGCAATTTACCGGGGCTTTATAGGCTACACAATGCAATTTTACCGCATTTTAGAAGGAAAACTATTCACTACAGTTTATAGGTCCAACACATTAAGACTTCTTTTATTGGCCAAAATCAGCAATTTTGTATTTTATAGATATATTATTACTATATACTATATTAGATATATACTAATAATGACATATTTACTGCATTTCATAAATTGAAAAACGACGATTCAACCCGGTTTTCAGGCCGAAATCGACGACCGGAACCTATTTTTTATCAACCACAAAGAGCATTTTATACTAAATTCCTAATTCTTTTCCTAAAATTCTTAAATACTCACACTTCCCAAAAAAAATCCTCTTCATTCTAATTTTCTTGAAATTCCTACTCTGTATAGAATGTTAAAATCAAAATGTACAATCTGTTAAATTAAGTAAATATTAAAAATGGTACCTCGAAATATAATGATATTTCATTGCTTTAGAACAATAACTTTAAGGCAATAATTAATTAATCAGTATGATATGTTTATATTTGAGATATGCGAATGCTGTAGGTTCAAGAAAATGTAGCAAACAAAATCATACCCACCCAGCTGAAAAGAATTGGCAAAGAAATTATTTAGGCAAAACATATTCCAGGAGAGCAGCCATCTGGAATGAATCCAAGGCTTCTTCCACCACATTAGTTAAAACTCATTATAAATCAATAATATGCGGTTGCGCTAGCTACATAATTCAGTGACTTGCTAAACTCTGTTTGGAACATTTCAATATATTTTAACGAAGGATTACAAGTCAGGATTGGACTCAGAATATTTAAAAATACAACAGTAAACCGATAAGACAATAAATTTTTTTATCTCTTTCATAAAGCTTGAGGTAATGGCCATTTTGACTGTTTGTTAGATGATTTTTCAATTTAAGAACTAAATACATAAAATAAACGGTATCAGGAAACAGAAACATCCTTTCTCCCTTTTAGCCCAACTTTAATGAATAAATAACTTGTTATTTACTAAATATAGAATACAAAGCACAGTCAAATGTACAGAAAAAACTTGTAAACAAGTTGTTTTCAAAAACATCTACCCAAATCTCTCTTTTGGAGGATTACTACAGAATCCATTGCTACACACGTGGTTTTAAGAGGGGAAATGCCCCCTACTCCCCCCAAGGGTTATTAAGGGGCAACATATTTCAAATTTCCTCTGTTCGTCAATGCTAACTTGACAAGCAAATCAAGTTTGAACGAAATTTATCAGTAAATAAGAGAGAAATAGTAATTTTTGTATTCCCTATAAGAATAACATTGGACAACATACTGCGTTTACCGCAAAATACAAATTTAAATTTTCTCTGCAACCAGCTATAGTAGAATAGTAATTCAAAATACTAAATTAATTCGTTTTTTTTAGCTCTTTTTAATGGTGAATAGTAATTTTTAGCGAATTTCCCCTATAGGGAAGAAGCTATTACCGTAGGTCTCATGGTAAGACTTAAGCCCGAGACCATGATAACTTTTCATTTTGAGGTCCCCAGATGCCAAAAACACCATTCGTTCAAATTTTTATATATGTATATATATATATATATATATATATATATATTTATATATATATATATATATTTATATATATATATATATTTATATATATATATATATGTGTGTCCGTAAGCACGATATAAGCACGATAACTCTCGTAAAAAAGGTCCGATCTTAATGAAATTTGGTACAAATGTTTAAAGTACCATTTATTTGAACGAGTTCGAAAACCAGATGAATCGCACCTTCCGAAGGGGGGGTTTTGGGGGGTTTTGTACCCCAAAAATGTGTTTTTTGGGGTTTTCACATGATATTTTAATTTAAATCAAATTTTATTTTATACCATTGAGTTCAGCTTAAAAAAACAAACAATTTGGTATTTTGATCATTGCTCTACGTCAATTGGTTACCGAGATATTGAAAGTGCTAAACACAGTACGTTGTCTAATGTTATTCTTATGGAGAAAAAGAAAAATTGGATATCTCATTTATTTATGAACATAAACTGGCAAAATTTGGTATATGGCTTGATCTGGTTGTGGTTTATTGTTGTTAGCACAAAAAAACATTTTTTCGCTTATGGCTCCTGTAGCAGCAAACCTAGGTACTTGGTCCCCATGTTATTCTTATGGAAAATACTTAAAATGTTATATATCGCTTATTTATGAATGTATATGGTTGGAAACTTGGTATGCGACTTCACTAAGATGAGTTCTATTGATATTTGCATAACAACCCATTATTTTGTGTGCCTTGTTGCAGCAAACCTGCGTACTCATCCCCAATGTTATTCTTATGGAGAATAATTAATATTTTAAATATCGCTTGTTTGTGAATACATTTCTTACGAATCCTGTTAAGTTTTTTAATGTGTTATGTTATATATTCATTGAAAATTCGCTGAGTATGCAGGTTTGCTGCAACGGGGGTATTTTATATTTATGTTTTTTATGAAAATTCCAAAAAACTTAATTTTTAATATTTTAAGTCCTGTAATTTCTGAACCCGAATTTTTACAGAAATGCGGGTGGTGTCATTTTGTTAGAAAACTAAAGCTCTACAAACGACTAAAGTTTAATTAAAATCGTTAGAGCCATTTGAGGAATTTAGATTTTTCATATTTTTTGGCGATTTTTGGGGGATAATTACCCTTACTAATCAAAAATTCAAAAAATGAAAAAATGCCTGAAGATATCGTGGTTTAGTACCTTCATACCAAATTTCATCAAAATCGGCCAATTGATATGGGCTCTAGCTCTGTACACATCCAGACAGACAGACAGACAGACAGACACACAGACATCACGTAAAAATCACTATTTTGTATTCAGGAAGCACAAAAACGAATATTTTCACTAACAACTCAAATTCAAATATTTTGACGAAAACAATACTTTCTCCACATACTATGCATAAGGGGTTGAAAGTAAAAAGTAAAATTCTATACGGTAGTTTACTCAACACACAACAGTCAATTATAGTGCAACTATGTAAACATAAAGATCACATTTGAGAGCCGTACAAAAGCTTTGTTTGGTGAAATTTGGCTAAAAAAATAACTTGACACACAAAACAATTGTTTGATACAATTTTCTAATTAAATGCTCTTTTTAACAAAATAAAAACTTGAAGGGAAACTTTCTCATAGTAAAATGAATAAATTAAATCAAATTTAAAAAGTTGGAGGAGAGAAGCTGAATGCCAGAGTTAGTGAGATCGTTGCCGTGGAGACTAGGGAGAATCAATACAACTCTGACACCGACAGCTGTGTTTCCACTTATCTACTGACCGGGCTTACTCAATCACAATGCCACAACCTGACAGAAGCTGCGGTTCAACAAATGAGAAATTTGTAATAAGCCTACAAATAATACTATTACTATAGGAAGTTAATTATAACCCTTCAAGAATAATCGTTTTTGAATGGTAGTTGCTAATAAGTTAATTGATACTGAATTAATATTGAATTGAAGCATAGTGCCTACGCTTGTTGTTGAAAATGTCAAATAATATATATATGTGATAAATTTACTTACTGAAATAATATTTATTCTGTGTTGCATATTTTTACAATAAATATAATAGTTAATTTCAATAATGTATTTAACGCTTAGTACCAGGGAGACAGAGCCATGCTCTGTGATATTTGATTAGTTTTGTGAATGAGATATATGCAACAGATAAATTATGTGTAATTATTAGTCCTACATTTTTTATTTTTGTGATTTGTTGTTTAAAAATATGCAATTTTATAATTGGACAAAATATAGAACAAAGTCACAATGTAATTGAATTTCAATTCAAAAATAATATATTCAATATGATCAATCGAAAAGTCACAAACCCACAACGCAATCAAACGATAGATTATAATAAACCAGGAATATATAAATTAAAATGTAGTGACTGCAACAACTTCTACATTGGCCAAACAAGGACAAATTTTAAAATCAGATTTAAAAAACATATTCAGTTCCTAAAATAACAAAATAAAAACTAAGAAATCTAACTTCGCTGACCATTATTAAACTCAGGACATACATATACAAACTTACAAACCAATTTGTTAATACGATAACTTTAGGAAAAAACATTCAATTTCGATAAAATTTGCATTCATGACTAAGTTCGAAATCCAGAAAAATCGGAAAATGAGAAGGGGGTTTTATGGGGGTTTACAAATTTCAAAAAATGAGTATATTGCATTTGTCACCCTAAAAATTTTAAAACACTTAATTTTGGTTTCGACCATTTCATAGAGCTTAAAAACAAATAATATAGTATTATTTACTATTAACCTTGGTTAAGTGGTCGCGGAGAAAATCTAAAAAACGTGCTCATAAAATCTCCCGTGTTAATCTTTTGGGAAAAATGTTTTTAGCTTTTCCTCAGTAATTTTAATGTAAACTTAACATTTGCTTTTACCAATCAGTTCAGTTCTACAAAACAATAATTTTGGTGTTTAAATTGTGATTCTACGTCCAACCGTTGTAGAGATATACAAAGTGCTAAACAAAGTATGTTGTCCAATGTTATCCTTATGGAGAATAATTAAAATTTGATATCTCGATTATTTTACAAATGTATATTGATGAAACTTGGCATGCGGCTTCACCTAGTACTGTTATATTGATATTTGCACAAAAAAATAACTTTTTGTTGATTTTCCCTATAGCAGCAAACCTGTATAATCAGCCCCAATGTAAAAAGTAAAGTTTTATCACCCTTAATTATGAACCTAAATTAATAAAACTTGGTATGTAGCTTCAACTGGTTAAGTTATATTGATAATTGCATAAAAACACATTTCAAATCTTCCTCATTGCATCAAACCTATATACTCAGCTTTCAATGATATCCTTATGGAGGATAAATCAAATTCTATATATCACTTATTTATCTGTGTATTTGTATGAAACTTGGTGAGTGGCTTTATGTGGTAGTGAAAAACATATATATGCATTGGAAATTCACTGAATATGCAGGTTTTCTGCGGCGGGGATATTTAATTATTAAATCTTCTGACAGCTGAGTTTTTGAGTTATAAAATTAAAAAGTAAGATTTTTATAATCTCAACAGAATCAATTCACCTAAGTTATTTAGTAAGACAATCAAATCAATCACTCTTTATTCCATTGACAGGTTGTACAAAATACACAATGATGTATAGGCTGCTTGGTCAATAAACTACAATGTAAAAATTACTTTAGGGTGTAAACCATGCATTATAATATTCATCTATGCAGTAAAAGCAATGTTTCAATAAATATAATTTGATCACTACCAGTAGTTTAAAACTTTTTGCATTGGTAGTTTATTAATTTGACTTGTTATGTGGTTGAGCAGTTTAAATTGCGTTGTATTAAAAACTATAATTTCCCAATATCTACTTATTGAGATCAAATCTAAAAGCGGTATTTAGTTCTTCTATGTAATAGAAGATCGTTATTTTAAGAATTATATTAGTGAATTTCCTTTGGAAAGTGAACTATTAGCATGACCCGCACGGTGAAACTTAAGCCCGGGACCACCATAGAAGTTCCTAACGTGACCCCCTGAACACGTTTTGGGGGGTCGTTCAAAATTTTATATATATATATATATATATGTATATATATAGACATATATATATATATATATGTGTGTGTATGCACTCTAGCGGTCACATTTTTTGTCCGATTTACATCAAATTTGGTAGGGACGTTCCTTTCTATAATCTGTTGGACAAGTTCGTTGGGCAAAACAATCGGAAAACTCTAAACCCATTTTTTGGGGATTAATCTTTCAAATTTCGAGTTTTTGGGCCCCAAAAGGGTCAGAAAAGCCCCAGATGCAAAATTAATGCGTAGAAAAAGATGGGAATTAGTTAGGCGAAAGTTTTAAGCCCTCTCTCGTCATTCTAGCATAAATATTTACTGAGTTATTAAAGAAAATGTGTATTGACCAAACGCAGTACGTTGTCTTATGGGGGTTTTACATGAGAAAAGCCTGTTATTCATTTGTTGGTGTATTTTTAACATCTCCAGCAACCTCACGCCTACTTTAAAGCCTGACTGGACCTTCTCCTAACCTTATAATGCACAAAATTGTATTCCCAGCATTGCAGGTAAATAGAACCAGGAGCATCAAAACAGCCAAAAAATCAATATTTTCAGATTTGAATAAAAATTGGAATAATTGTATGTTTTTTAACTGATTTTGAGTTTTTATAGTTTTTTATGTGGAAATTCACTTTCCTCACGTCAGCGTGCTGCGTGCGAACTCGTTTTGCATTTAATATTAATAAGGACCATGTGGAAACTTATGGAATGTGCTGAACACAAAAGGAATTGCTCAGTAGTAGTTGTATTAGATTGACAATCAGTATTGTCAATCTAATACCCATGACTATCATGTATGACAATTCTGGTGCAAAAACGCCATAATAAACAAAAGTGAAATTTCAGGAACAAAGAACTTCCAAGTAAACAAAGAAGTGAAGCCAGAAAGACAAAGCCAGCAAAAGAAAATTCTTGTCGCTCCGATGCACAGTTCATTGGACATTAATGCGGTTATTTTCAGTGCAAGAGTTGGCAACACATGTTCCTATGAGTCAATGACTAGCCGTCTGCCAGGTTTTATGGTGCATCGCAACAATCAAGTTTTAAAACAAACTCACGTTTTATTACAATACAGTTAACAACATAAACCAAAAAGCATGTCTCTTATCGTTTGAGGAGCTACAAAAATTAAGGTTTTGCAAGTTCAAAATAAATTGAATTGCATTTGAAGGCATAATTCACTAAACAATTTCAGTGACGCTAACAAATAATGCATGCCTATGTTCCTGCCCTCTTGCACTAAGGATAATTTGATTTTCATTGAAGTATCCAGGGTGAGGGAGGTCAGGGGATTTCGACCCCCTAAAAAAGTCTGTATGTTTAATGATTTTAGCGAATTTCCCCTTTAGGGTAGAAGCTATTGCAGTAGGTGGTATGGTAAGAATTAAGCCCGAGACCATGACAGATTTTTGTTTTGAGGTTCCCAGATGCCAAAAACACAATTCCTTCAAATTTACGTATACGTATATATGTGTGTCCGTGAGTAAAAAACGTCCGATTTTGATGATATTTGGCTCAAATGTATAAAGTGACATTCATGACTTTAAGTTTGAAAACCAGAAAAATCGGCCCATGCGAAGAGGGTTTTATGGGAGATTACAATTTTCCAAAAATCAGTTTTTTGCATTTATTACTATACAATTTTTAAAATACTTAATTTTGGTTTGAACCATTTTATAGAGCTTAAAAAACAAATAATATTGTATTTTGAATCATTAACCTAGGTTGCGGAGAAAGTCCAAAAAACATGTTCATAAAATCTCCCATGTTAATTTTATGGGAAAAACGTTTTTAGCTTTTCCTCAGTTCATTTTAATGCAAACCTCACATTTGCTTTTACCAATCAGTTCAGCTCTACAAAACAATCATTTTGGTTTTTAAATTGTGATTTTACGTCCAACCGTTGCAGAGATATTAAAAATGCTAAACACAGTACGTTGTACAATGTTATCCTTATGGAGAATAATTCAAATTTGATATCTCGATTATTTATGAATGAATGTTGATGAAACTTGGTATGTGGCTTAACCTAATACTCTTATATTGATATTTGCACAAAACAATAACTTTTTGTTGATTTTCCCTATAGCAGCAAACCTGTATACTCAGCCCTAATGTTATTATTATGGAGAAAAAGTAAAATGTAATTTCTCCCTTAATTATGAACATAAATTAATAAAACTTGGTATGCAGCTTCGACTGGTTAAGTTATATTGATAATTACATAAAAACACATATTTTGTGTTCCTTGATGCAGCGAACCTGTGTACTCAGCTTTCAATGTTATTCTTATGGAGAATAAATAAAATGCTATATGTTTTTTTACAAAACTTGGTGAGTGGCTTTTTGTGGTAGTGAGAAACATATACATGCATTGGAAATTCACTGAGTACGCAGGTTTGCTGCTACAGGGCATTATAGAATAAAACACTTCCTCCTGTTCTTACCTCACCACTGAATTTTATACCTAGCGACTCCAAAATATTTATATGGTTACTTCTTGGCCAGTGGTAGTAATACCCAAACGATCCCCTGCAGAACACTTTTACAAAACCCAGTGACACTCTAGGATCTACCACGAGTACATTAATGTCAGTTTTTCAGTGTTTATTTAAAAGAATGATTGGATTATTGTGACTCTAATTAGTTCCCTCAGCCACTGAAGGAAGCTGACACTCCTGCAGAGTCACTTTTCCAAAAATAGGAACAAAATCTAGACAGTCGACCAAGGTTTATTTTTAAAACATTAATTTTGGAATAAATAAAATCCAATGGGAACCTCTTATTATTTATTTGAAGGTCTTATTACAAGAAAACACTAACATATTACATATCTCCAAGAATATGCCAGGAAAGATCATTGTCTATCAAAATGTTCATGAAGATTCCTACACGTGTCAAATTGGTATATACAATAAGAATTACAATATTCAATCACAATAAACTGATTTATATGGCCTATAGGTATGCAAGATCATTACTAAACTTGATAGGATTCATAGGATCCATATATTACATAATCTGAATTTAAAATAAACAACTCTTTGGTTAGCAAGATAACTAGGGGTTGTTATAACTATGGGAATTAATTATTCTAAATCAGGAAATGAGGGATTGTGGCAAGGAGGGTTGGTTAACATGGATTTATAAAAAAAACCATCAGCTGAATGGAATAAAAAGGTATACTGCCTTTAGATATCTAGTAACTGGAATCGATATATATATATATATATATATAAATATATAAATATATAAATATATATATATATATATATATATATATATATATATATATATATATATATATAAAGCAAATAAGCAATAAAATAACTGATTTTGATGGGCAAACTTGGTGTTGAAAATATTAATTCTTGATTATTATCAGGCATCTGACATTAATTAGATTGTTAAAAGTGAAGTGAGGGGAAAAAAGTGAACATTTTTTCTCATAAAAGTGATTAATTGTTTTCTGGTAATGCATACACAAACTCTTGGTTCAGACACCTCATTTCACACCTAAAATCTCATATTCAAGGTTCAAGTCAGCTGGGAAAATTTCAAGTACTGAAAGTGAAAGCTGAACTATTGAAAGTCAATCCAATTTTATATTCCTCTCTGAGCATTGGATTATTCTGGCCAATACTTTTAACCATAAAAAGTTAGCTCTAACCATATTTGTTCAGTATTTTTTAAAGCTCTAACTGCAAGTGGTGGAGTATGCTCTTAACTCATTATGAATAAACGGTATCAGGAAACTGACACATACTTTCTCCCTTTTAGCCCAACGTTAATGAATAAATTACTTTTTATTTACTAAATTTAGAATACAAAGCACGGTCGAATATACAAAAATGTTGTAAACAAGTTGTTTTCAAAAATATCTACCCAAATCCCTGTTTAGGAGGCACAGCTGAATCCATCGCTACACACGTGGTTTAAGAGGGGAAATGCCCCCCTATTCCCCCCCTCAGGGTTATTAAGGGGCAACATATTTCGAATTTCCTCTGTTGGGCAATGCTAACTTGACAAGCATATCAAGTTTGAACAAAATTGATCAGTAAATAAGAGAGAAATAGTAATTTTTGTATTCCCCATAAGAATAACACTGGACAACGTACTGCGTTTACCGCAAAATTTGAAAATTTAAATTTTCTCCGCAACCAGTAATTGTAGAATAGTAATTAATAATACCAAATTATTTAGTTTTTTTAGCTATTTTTAATGGTGAATAGTAATATTTTTTATATTTATATTTTTTTATGAAAAATCCAAAAAACTGAATTTTTGATAATTGAAGTCTTGTAATTCCTGAACCAGAATTTTTACAGAAATGCGGGTGGTGTCATTTTGTTGGAAAACTAAAGTTCTACAAACGACAAAAGTTTAATCAAAATCGTTAGAGCCGTTTTTGAGAAATCTTGATTTTTCATGTTTTTTGGCGGTTTTTGGGGTATAATTACCCTTAAAAATCAAAAATTCCAAAAAATGAAAAAACGCCTGGAGATATCGTGGATTTGTACCTACATACCGAATTTCATAAAAATCGGACCATTGGTTAGGGCTCTAGCTCTGTTCACATCCATACAGACAGACATCGCGTAAAAATCACTTTTTTGGGTTCAGGGAGCACCAAAACGAATATTTCCACTAACAACTCAAATTCTAAAATGTTGACGAAAACAATACTTTCTCCATATAATATGTATAAAGGGGAGAAATTAAAAATATGTGTTGTATTTTAACAGCATCACTAAATTCTGTGGTACTACTTTTGACAGTTGTGAATACCCATAAATATATTCAAATTGTTTTGGTTAATTATACTTAATTTATTAGAATGGGTTTGCATCCTTTATAAATTGAAAATTTGTGTATTATTCATATTTAAATTAGACATTGAGGGGAGAGTAAATTGAGGAAATTCGCTTTTGACTCTTAATAAAATAAAGAGGTGATTATTTCAACAAATCTAAGTTTTAAACTAAATGTGAACTAGATAAGGGGTTTTAATGTTTCATAAATCCATTTTGAAACTGATTAGTTTTGTATAACACTGATGAAGAGCAACAATGTCTACTACATTCATGTACATTTGGAAATGTATTCATACAGTTCGAAAATAATTCCCATCAGATAACCTACATTTTTATTTTATCCCAGCTAAAATATACAGTTGTAAGTCGTACAAATGTGAAATACTAATTTACGACAGGAAATAGCCATGCAACGGAAGAATTAAAATGTACATACAATATCGGGAGAAGTAGAAGTTCTGTAAATAACATATTTTTTTAAATGTCCAAACGAGATTCTACGGTGTACGAAATTCGACCGAATGCGGGGGCGTCGGGGTTAGAACACTGCATCCCCAATGAGGGTAGAATGTCGCGTCGCCCCTGTAGCGCGTGCGCCGCAACCCCAATCTAATCAATGAGCCGCAGGGCGCAGGGGTGCGGGGGCACCAGGATGCATACGATAATTTCACTCACCAAACGTCTGGGTACCATAATTTGGTGACGTCTCACAACAATTTTAACTCTGAATTGCAGGGAGATACGCGTGGAGGTGTCATAACCTTTTAACCTCCGCGGGGGTACGATAATTTTGTGTTAGAAGGGAGGTGAAGCGTTTCGAAGAAATATTGACGGGGATTGCTGTTATTTATTTCGAGAGAGGTGCTCATTAAGCTGGGTTGCGATGAGGGAAATTATTATCACGGAATAAGAAGAGAGAATATAATGCCCGGAAGTAATAGTCTACAAGAATTCTGATAACGGGTTTTAAATTTAGCCTATACAATATCCATAGCAATAGACAACTTGTAGTTGCATTCACTATATCAATTTGTTATTTTTTTTAAACTGATTGTAAAGTCAACCGTTTCGTGCTAATAATAAGCACATTTTCAAGACGGATGACAAATATTAGTAGGCCTAATTTCTGTAAAATCAAAACATTCTGGTTGTCCACATCCTTAACATTCTTAAATAGACTATTTTTGTGCTTTGTTAAAAAGATACAGTCCGTTGCACGAGTGAAAACCCCAGGCCGTCCAAAAGCCCAATGTTAAAATTAATACTAGACTTTAGGACAGCCTGGGTTTACACTAGTGCAACGCACTATAATTTATGAACTACTCCTGTAAGCATAAACAAGATTAGAACATTCTAGCCAAGACCATCACACCTGACACCCTATAAACCTCATTTTTCAATAAAATTTACTGAAAAAAAAATTAGGAATGAGATATTTTAAGGGTTATTTCTTTCCGCATTGTAAAGATGGGAACGTTTCTTTACAAAATTATTTAAATTTGAGTAGTTTGTTTGTATTCATTTTAACCTTAACATCCGCCATCACACAGTAACCTAGATACAGTAGCAATTCCTACAAGAATGACCAACACTGTGTGTCATACTAATAAACCTGTCCACAATTTTGAAAAAATAATCTGTGTCATGTTAAAAACAACAAACGCTATCTGCTTGCATAGTAAAGAAATTGCAATTAACTGAATAAAGAAATAATTATTGGGGAAAATGCTAACGCTGTTTGGACATCATTTTGACAATATCACTGAAACAGTAGAAATAATAACAGCATAAGCCCGACTAATTTAATAAATTTTACAAACCACGGAGAAATTAGATTGCATTGGGGTATTTATAGGAATGTTTATCAAAATATATATTAACAGTTGCAGTATTTTTATCAAATTAATAATTCAATAATAACTCTTAATTCGTGACTATTCCATTAATTATCTAAAGAACAAAAATAAATAAAACCATGTACGGTTTATGCCAGTTAAGAATATTTTAATGGCCAGGGTGGAATGAAGTTAGTGTTGACGATTTGTTGTGGATAAAGTAGGTCTCAATTATAATATAAATTTGTATTTAAAAAATTCTTATTAAAAAAACTATACATAATAAAAGCAATTTTTCTTATTTTTGAAAATTTGGTACTTTTACAACAAAATATTTTTTTCAGCTTATATGAGCTCGTATTGAAATCGTTAATAAATTTTTGATTTCTCCATAAAATCTACAGCCAGACTAACAAGACAAATAATCATTTATATTAAAATGTCTATATGAGATTACAGTTGCATGTTTTAGTAAATCATTATTTGTAAAATTCAAAAATTGTGTATTCACTCAAAATACTTCATTTAATTTATTTAAAAATGTGACAAATGTTATCAATAACCTAGCCATTAAAGAAACGTTAAAACGAAACACTATAGTTTAGGATTCGGCAGCACTTTAGTTAAAATAATATGGTTTAACTGACTAATAATATAAGATATTGTTGAGAAGCACATTAAAGAACATTAACCACATATCATGGATTGCCTTGTATTCTCGAGGAAATTGAAGCAGGCCGAAGGTAGATCATTTCCCAACCGTATGGAGCCCCTCACTTTCTAAATGATGTGAGAGAAATTAATTAAATACCCACTAAACAACGTGGATAGGTTAGTTATTCAAAGCCCTACCTCGTTATAGATTTTATTTTTTGTGGGGTTATAGGAAAAGTTTGATTTATTCATCTGCAGCGAGGAATGAGCAGGAAATTCTTAACTGAATCATGGACGGCGCTTTTAAAATCAAAGAAAAGTTGTCATTGAAGGTTGGAGCCCTGCGTAAAATGGTGCATTGCTGAATTAGGCAGAATGGAGGACGTTTGACAACAAAAACAAATAATGAAGTTACTGGTCATTGTGATTATGTGAAGTGCTACAAATGCTGGAGAGTTTTATTTTTAAGGTGGTTTTAAATATTTTCAGTTTAACCTTTAGTAATACGTGCTTTTGTGTTTTATTTGCACTGAAATAAATCATATGGTAGCTGATTCAATTAACAGTGTTTCCATTATTAATATGTGCATTATTTTGATAACCAATAATCCCAGGTTTACTTCAGTTGAATCATAACTTTAAAGTAAAGTTGAATCAGTTAAGTCAAACTTTAAAGTATGATACGCCTGAGTATAGTTAGTTTTCAAGCTTATTTAATGACAAAGTTTGTCACACATTTAAAGATGTATTTTGAGTGAATACAAATTAGGAATTTTGCAAATACGGATTTACTATGACTTACAACTGTAATCCCAAATAGATATTTTAATACAAATTATTATTTATCTTGTTAGTCTGGTTGTAAATTTAATGGAGAATTAAAAAATGTATTTGAAATTTAAATATGAGCTCATATAAGCGGTGAAGATTTAATTTTTTTTAAGTAAATTTCTAAAAATAGGAAAAAGTGTGTTTACTATGTCTCATTTTTTATTAGCACACATTTTTTATATTTAGGGCCTACTTTATCCACAACAAACCTTTAACACTTCATTCCACCTGTATATTATTATTAAGATTGAAAGCATTAAGATTGAAAGCAGGCTTAAGTGTAGTTATTGCTTTCTCTTAATCGAATTTTGACCCCACTTAGATCTCTGCTACAGATATTGCTAGTTAATTGAATTGGTTTGTTCTCACTGTTCATGTTTCATTTAGCACTATCGAGTTATTAATTACGTAAATTATGTATATGCACATTACAGATATTCTGTACCTGCAGTTTGGATAAAAAATCAATAATCAAGATTATAAAGGTTGACATAGAAAAGGTGCACTGGCTACATACCTTCCGATTCTACATCTAAAATGCAACACAAAATGTAGAGAATTTTTTTTTATTTGCCACAGTTTGCCTGTTTGTGTTTTTCAGTAAATTAATTATGCCTTAAAAATCGAGAAAGATAGCATAATATATGCTTTATTTGAAAATTAGCATTTATCCTGTATTCTGTTATTTTTAAATAAAATCTCCAGTTTTTACCCCTCACTTTTTCAAAATGGTGGCCATTTTTTTAAAGCCAAATATAAAAAAACCGGTAAATTCTAGGAAAAAAGTGCAAAAGGCCAAAAATTTGTATCTTTTTGTCCCAAAAGAATGACAGAGTAAAGGGTTTGAGTAACCGATTACAAATAACTAAGAAAATGGGTTTATGTTTTTTGAACAAGTTTTTGTTATTTTTACACCAAAACAGAATGTTTTTATTTGCTAAGTATGTTGATATAAATTAGTTAGACATAAATGAAAACTAGTAACGAATACATTTGTATAATACTTGGTAAGTGGCTTTATGTGGTAGTGAAGTACTTGTATATGCATTGAAAAGTTACCAACTTTGTAGGTTTACTGTGAGAGGGGTATTTATAAATAATTCAGAACACATATAATGTAAACATTATGACTGATGAATACATTTTGCATAGTAGGTACAAATATTAGACCCAATATTAGATTAAACTTAGCCCATCAATAAATCATTTTGTCAACAAAAATTTCCCTACTTGAGTCGTTCTTAAAATAGTAATGTAAGAGAACGAAGCAGTACTGTACTTTATATTATTGTGACAAAATCTTCAGTCTCAAACATTAAGATCCAATTAAAATCATCAAATGTTAAAACAAAACACACTTACATCGAATGTTTGATATCCAATCAGGTGAAGTTTACACGTCTCAGTAGTAGAAACAGACTGGGGACAGCAGGTTTGGCTCTAGACTTGCTCTATTATTAGACAACTCGTGTAAAATGGTACTAGACTGCCAAACTCCCTCTACAGGAATATTAATGCCCTCATGTTTTCGGATATTAAAATGTTATTAATGATAGTTTATGACAAATTATATAAAGTTTACATTTAGCTAAAATCTTTTTATATTGAAAAGTATTATTAGTTGTAATATACCAGCGCTTATCCATGATTCGATATTGTCAAAAGCATGCTAAATGCTGAAAAATAAACTAAATAAAACATACTTGGTCACTAAAACTGAATGTTTCCTTTATTTATTTTTTTAATTAATTACAAATTTAATATATCTACCTTTTTATTAAAAGTGAACAAATTTTTTTCCTCAATATTTTATTTTGAAGTTTTGTTTTATACATTTATAACCACATAAACTTCCCTCTTAACTAGCTACCTCGGGGCCAGGTCCCTAGGCAGACAAAAAAATTTTCCGGAGCGTTTGGTAGGGGGGATGTGCTGTTCCATCATGTAAAAATTACCCGCCTACTGTCCAACATTTACGCTGTGCGATCATACAGACATCGTCATGACACACTTCAATTTATTGGTGGAAACATTCTTTGAAGAGGGTATTGAAAAGTTGGTATACAGGTATGATAATGCCTCAATCGTTATGGTGACTATGTCGAAAAGTAAAGTGTACCTATCTTTTGGTAGTAAAATAATTTTGTTATAAACGCTTGTCATTTATTTATGGCCTATCGAAGGTTGATAAAAAAGACCCTTGTAATATAAACAAAAGTTTGTTATTTAAAATGTAGTAATTGTTTGATTGGAAACCCCATTTATAAGTTGCTTCTACAGGTATTTCAATGTGACATGTTTTTTAATCCCTGGAAAAAATATACTACATTACTCATTTGTACCGAATTTCATTAAACTCAAATCCTGTTTTAATCATGTTAGTTATAGTGCTCACATATGTTGTACAGACAACAATATATAAAATATAACAATAACAATATATAATATAACAATATATAATATAACAATATATAATGTGCGGACAACCATTAGGGATTTTCTAATTTGAATGAATAACTTTTTAGCACCTAGGGGCCTCAAAATCTTAGTCCCAGGACATCATTAACATTAAACCATGCATCACTTATGGATGTAACTCTTCTTAATGGGAAATTCCCTAAAAGCAGCAGAGAGTTTCACAAGTCATCAATTAACATAAAAGAACATCTTCAAACTTAAACATATAATACAACTTTTATCAAAATGTATAAAATATATTATATTACATTGCATTAAGAAAAAGGTATAATTTATCCTTGGTTTTTGAATGACATTTGTGTCATAATGAATGAATGACTTTTAATCAAACAAAAGGGAAGCAATCATTTCTTTGACCCATGTAAAATGATTACACATTTCTTGCAATACACAGAAAGATATAAATGTAAACTTCTCGGTAAGCCAACTGTGGGCACATTACTGTGTTCTCAGAACATAATCTAATTTGTGAAAGCCTTCGTAGAATCCCTCAATAGCCACATATTGGACAACCGTCTCTTATCATCATAATGTTGTGCTTCACATAAATTAATATCTATTTTTGTCTCCTTTTTCATTTATCTTACTGGCCACAGATTTTCAAGTCTCGTTGGGGAACAATATTCAACCATATTAGCAAAGATAAGTCATTTATGTGTACTAAAATGTAGAAATATATTTGTGTCAATCCATATGTAACAATTTAAACAAATATTCCTAAACTGAAGATAGTTTTTAAAAACAGTTTCTGATATGTAAGTACCCTGAATGGCATTTGCTAAGATGGCATTTCCACCTGCTTCTATGACTGTATTGCATTACAGTACAGTACTGTACAAGAATTAAGTAGTACATAGCATTGAATAATGAATGTATTTATTGTCATATGCAGGTACATGTACGGACAAGAGTCAAGAAGCAGTGGTAACAATGTCTACTGTGTAGTAAATAAACTAGACAGATTTTAAAATGTATAAAACTCATAACTCATAACAAAAGAGTAAAGGGTAAAACCATTCCGGCGTGGTAACTTCCAAGCTTAGAAAAAGTCAAGACGATTTACAAACAAAAAGCTACAAAAAAAACAAGTTAACAAATTATAGATAACAACTAACATACAAGCGAAATTAGAAAAGTATTTCTCTACAGAGTAAGGATTTTCTATAAATCAGGAGTTCCATCTTCTCAAAATGATTTGAAAAATACAATGAAATGCTAGTGTGCACTTTGTTTTATACTTTCTTAGAAATAACACTTAACTATCTAAAGAATGCCTGAGTCTTTTGCAGTCAGAGCTGAGTTGGTGTTTGTTCCTTTTATTAAAATTATAAGAATGGAGACCCTCATTACTGTTTACTCAGAGGTAAGGTTTCTCAGGGCATAATTGGCCAGTTCAGATGTGTGCAAGTTTACTAGTGTTTTTTTTTTAATCAACAAAAAGCAGCTTATAATGTTCTCTACGATGTGCACTAGATATTATTCAGACGGTCTTTTTCTAGCATATTAAGATATCACTGACTTTACTACAAGCACCCCAAAACACTAATCCATTTTATTGACTCAGTTATTTTTTTTTAGACTGACAACGAACTTATTAGAATTATTAGACTTAAGTATTATTTGTTTTTTATTTATTTTATATTAGTTTGACTGACCACACAACTGGTTCAAGTGATCAGTGTATTTCCAACCATTGTAATTGTTTTATGTTGTTTTTTGAGAAAATAAATCATTTATTCATTTCTGTTTATCGTCACTACCTCAAAGCTATAAGTCTCTGAAATTACCCACACATTAAACGTAAGAAGACACTAAGATCAACTGCCAGCTTGGTAAAGATTAGTGATAGAGTGAAATAGACTATCAATTGAAAACAGGATTCATTTAACTGTTACAGTAATCTAAATATATAAAAAAGGATGTTGGTATATTTGTTTGTTTGATGTTAAAGCGCTCCAATACCACTCAACTGATTGCAATGAAACTTTGCATAGTCATTCAGGTTGACCTAAGGAATGTTTATAGCCAGGTAGCCACTGATCAAAGTCCTAGGACCTTAGGACTATGCCCCACTGGACTTTAAAGATACCATGCTATTTTTATGGAGGTACGATTTGAAATGACTTTCACAGATGACTAATTTATGCAAAACACATAACACAAGGCAAAGGGTTTATGATATTAAACATATATAGATACTAAATGAATGGGTAGATAATTGTTTATCTATCTCTTGTCTCTATCAGATTTCCAGATTAGCTGTCTTTTACTTTGTTCTAGATCTCAATACCTGGCAAATCGGACAGTTGCTATCTGACTCAGTTTGCTCTTTGAATCTTGTGCTCACAATTATTGAATAATGGCTACCTATGCTCAAATAATAAAACAGGTTGATGATTACAATGACTAAATTTATTTAACTAGATTTGACATTTCAGATTGGAAAAAGATAGAAAAGGGATTTACAATAGTTGTTACAGGTTTGTGGGGAATTGATTTTAATTTATAATAATTGTTAACTAATACAAGTAGGCCCTAATCAGGTTTTTCTTTACAAATAAGGTCTCTTTGATCTCAGGGGGGGAACTCGAGCGGCAAGAATGGCTGTCTGTTATTTTGGCAGTTTAAAAAAATTGCCCTTCACCGTGACTAAATATTTTATTGAATTATTAATTTTGATATTTGGTATAGTTAAGCCAGTTCAGATCTCAGGTATTAATAGGTGAAGTTAAAATTTATAGAACACAGTCAAAATGGATTCCTTTCTTAGTCTTGAGGCAAATTAGGTAAACCTAAAATGTTAATCTTGATAAAGAATTAATGAATAGAAAATTAAAAGTTAAGATAATTGTTCTTGGAGTTGTTGATTATTTTATTCTGTTTTTAAAAGTCTATTGAATGCTCAAAATACATATAATATCCAAAGATTGTTCAACAAATATGGTGCTGAGGGAACAAGGTAAGTTGGACATTTCTCACCCAGAAATTACATCATCTTCATCACTGGTTTATCTTCTTGGCCTTAAAAAGGGATAATATTGTGTCAGTGGCTCTTCTTCCTACTTAAATAAATGGGTTAATTTGGACCACTTCACTGATTTTAATGGGAAGTATTAATTAGGCTAGAGACCCAATATTAAACATCTATGTACTTGGCTATCATTTTTTAGAAGAAACCAAGAAGGCATCAGCATGGCTTTCAATAATGTAGGCCACAGCCACATGTTTTTGAAGTTATTGCAGACACTTTATCACATATTTAACACTTGCACTATAACAAAATCATGAATTTAGAATGAGATAAATTTTGAAAATGATTAAAGTAAAATAATTTGAAGCTGTGTACATAGATAACTTAATTAATTTTGTTATTACCTGTATAGGTCCATATATTTATTTTGCTAATCATGAGTGGGGATTAATTTGATGACCTATCTCACCTAAAACATATAATAAAATATCTTTGATAATATTTCATACATGGGGGCTTTAGGTAGTTGGGGATTTTCTTTGTGGGACATATTTAGTTAAATAGCCAACTTTACATTTATGGGGGGGTTGATTTCATTGAATACATTGTGAGTTGACATACATATATGTTTGTTGATGATGATTAATGTGGATGTTTACGTGGTCAAATCCATGAAATATTACATTTTAATATTTTTAAATAGCGGTTGTAAACCGCTAATTTAAAATATTGTAAACCGCTGACTATTTATTTAGGTAGCTAGCTTAATGTAAATATTATGAGTGAAGATTTTTCAACACAAATTTTGGGCTTAGCAACGCACGCTGGGAATCCCTAGTCCGATATAATATTCAAGCTAGTTCTTTAGAGGAGCGAGAGCTAAGGAACTGCTGAACCAATTTTTCTGCTTGATATGTTAACCCTTTGAGTGCTATGGACCGATATATCGTCTTTTGAATCTGTTATCAATAAACACTGTTACTGCTTCATAAGCGATTGTACCATTAGCACAGTCTGAGTCTGACATCTGGTAGACACAAACTGAACTACCTCGTCCAGCGCCTAGTCTCTAATACTGCCTGGTCCTCTACTGCTGCTAGTCTGATCTGCTGTGCGCTCAAAGGCGTTACTTTCCCGGCCAGGGGTAACACTTAGATCGAGGGTTCGAATCCCGTCACAGTCGGTGGTTTCTATGTGCAACTCATGGAGAGTTCACCTGTCTGTGGTAGAGTTGAAGGGGAGGGCGGACCTTAAGCAAACGATGGACGGCTCGGGTCCAAGCTGACGGGATGGGTGGATTCTTTGTGAGTTGCACATCTGATCAGGTGTTTTGCTACTTTTTACCTATCCTTTACTGTGTGTGTGTGTGTCCAGTGGAAGCACGATTTTAATAATTTTAACTGTTCAGGCGTTCAAGACATTTGTCTTTATGACATGCCCATAGGCTTTCAAAGCTTCAGTGTAAATCTTTTGTAAGAAAATAAAGCAATTGAATTGTATAGCTAAACTAGTATCTTGAATTATTCCACAAGAAATAGTCGTGAAGAAAATGGAAATTTTGATTTGGTAAACTCCTCACTACGTTGTCTGACGCTGTTGTTATGGTGAAAACAAGAAATTTATATAACAATTTAATTTATTTAAATGAATTTCTTCCTTGGCAAGTCAGCTGTGCTAGCAATGATCAGTTGAGAAATATGTTTCCATCTAAACTCCTAAGAAGGATGGGTGTGGAGGATTTCTCACCCCCCCCTCCCCTTTAAAAACCCATGGAAAGTAGACAGGATACAAAATACATCGGTTTAAAGTTTTCCTTTGAATCTAGTATACAGTATTTAATATTGAATCTTCATTTTATGAAGGCCTACTGATAACTAGAGGATTTTAAATAGGAAAACGTACAGTCGAGGCTCACATTCTTGACACTCCAGGAAACTCGACGCCTCCGTTTTGCCATACACATCTGACGCGTCTGCACTCGACCGTACTTTTCACGCTTCCATTGTTTTGGTAGTTTTTAGAAAATTTGGCACATCCTCAGTCTATGTTTTAAGTACATCAATGTAAGGTTTATGGTTCTGCTGTGTTTTGTAATAGCATATACAGAACTGAAAGTGTTTAAATATAATATAAAATACAATTTAAAGCTAAAGTTTGGTTTTTGTCCCCCCCCCCCAATGCAACACAGGAAATTTTCATTCTCTAAGTTCAAATTGTGCCGAGTTTGAGGGATCCTACTGTATGTGTGTCAGTTTTCAGACATAGTTTCTTCCTACATGTATCATAAATCTAGTTGCAAAACAGAATATTTTTTTAGAACACTTATTGGCAATTTTCTGTTATACTAATGTTTGTTTTTTCTCATATAAGTATCAACTTTTTTTAAGTAGGTATAAAATCCTTTGGAACTTTGTCTTATTGATCTTTTAAGTTTCTGTTTATATCTGTTGCAGACAAAGACTATTTACAAAATTGTTCATTAATGTCTTCCCAGTTAACTGGGATTGTCAGGCCTGATTATCTTTGTTCTTGGTTTTACTTTTTACCTGCATTTGATCTAAGTGAAATTATTGGAAGATAAATGCATCCTAATTAAGCCATTTAGAATGGTTTAATACAACTTTCTCTTGTGATTTTTGTGAATCTTCAAATGATTTAGAATTTATTGTGTAATTAACTAACTCGCAAATAAATACATACTGACAAATACTTAATAAAACACAAGCAAAATTGTATAAGGTGTTCCCAAAAATCATTAATATATTTAGTTTTTTGGACACATCAAATTAAGTGATGTGTTGTACTTTTAACAGATTTCCATTACAGGGAAGAAGCTATGAAGCCGTGGGTGGACACAGGAAGATCTAAGCCTTGGACCATGATAACCTTTTGTTTTGAGGTCCCTAGATGCCAAAAACACAAATTATTCAAATTTATATTATAATATTTGAAGAGGTTGGCAGCCTCCTTTTTTCCATCCACAAGGACTATAAATCTGAGTGTGGAACTCATCTAGCAAAGCAAGGAGTGACCATTGCAATTTGAGTTGTACAGTACTAATAGTATTTTACATGCCAGGACAACCCACGACACAGCTGCTGCCATGATTCCGGAGTCCATCGTCTTGACCACTATGGTAACGACTCAATAAATGGCACAGTAAATAACACAATAATAATGTTTATTTGCCAAAAAACAATTATTAATTGTGTAGGCTTTTACAAAAAATACTTAAGTCTAAAAATACTGCAGCTGAAATTTTCTACTTTTTTCATGTTAGTCTTTGTTCTATAAAAAAATCATCCAACAAAAATAAAGGATTGTTTATTAGAATCTCTTTGACTTTTTTATTTCTTTTCTCTCAATTACTTCAATTTGTGTATTTTTTTTAATATGATTTATGACTCTTCCCATCATGTATTGGGGTGAATTTTCATATGTGGTGGTTCTGTGAATTTGATGTTGAACAATGAATTGTTTTCTACTGTAATAATTATGATTATGTTGTATTTTTTATTTTGCTTTGTTCATTTGCGTATAATCTCAAAATTGTTATAATATAAAGTCCAAAAATTGTGATAATTTGTGACTTTTCAAAGAGTTTCCAACTTGGCTCGTCGTGTCTGGCATGCATAATAACTCTTATTGCTTGTTTTTGTAATTGAAAAATTTTGTTTTGGTTCTCGTTAGAGGTGCCGATACACAGTTTATATCAACATTAAATGGACAGTTTCACAGGTAGCCCCTCTGTTTACTGAACACCCACATTGAAATTAAATGAATGAAAATGAAAATACGTTATTGTCGTTTGGCAATTACATGCATTGACAAAGTCATAATACAGGAAATATAAGTTCCCTTAGTCAATTTGAGTTCCATTGTAGCACGCTTAGAACGCAGACATCCGGTTAGACGACAGAAGCCACCCACATAGCCCGGTGATTCTTAGAATTTTGTCTTCTGCCTAAAGCAGTCAATAAGTGAACCGTTGCACTCTCATTAACAAACGATGGCTCAATTGTTTCTTCATGGTTGGACAAATACAACAAATCACAACTCCTGATGTTCTGTAATCGAGATTATATTTTCTCAACTAGAAATAGTTTAGTTATTGGAATACTTGTCACCCAACTTTCTCCCAGATATACCGGATTCGTTCAGTATTTGCTAGTTTCGGTAAAGACAAGATGGCAATGTGGTAACCGTGGAGTAGTGATGACAGGGAAGATGAGAATGGTGTCGTGGAACCGGGAAACAATAGAGGTGGTGAGGTTTCAAGTCCTACTGCTCTCAGAGCCATTTATAATATCTGTATTGGACGAAGTTGATACTAATGATGATGAAGGGATTTCAATCTTCAAGCGTCGATGGCTTTGGACCATCATTTGGTAAATATTTTAACTTTAATGGTAAATTATTATTCAAGTTACTTTATTATTGTTCTAAACAACTGTGTTATATATTCAATGCTGTATATCTTTTGTGTTATTGTCTTGTATATTTTGTAAATAATTTGTTTAAATTTGAGTTATAACTAAAGTTATCAAAAGGCAGAAAGGTTGCTTCTTGTATGGAGTATTCTGTGCTGTACAATTAAAGTGGAACAATTTATATCATATCTCTAAGCAGCCAGCCAAGACTCAACTCAACTCTTGGTTTTGAGGATACAAATGTATGTGTAATACATTTTACTGGTTTACACATAAGATTAGTTATTTATGTCATATGTTAATATAATAGTCGATGAACAGTAGTTTATTCTGTCTTTAAAAAATACATTATTGCAATGGACTTTTCTAATACATATTAATTTTCAATAGGCTACTTAAAATTACTTAAAACTAAACAGTCTGGTTAGGCCTATTTTTAATTTGTATTATATTCTTGATGTTTCAAACAACAGTTGACAAACAACGTGCTAAGCGCCTATTAATTATATTGTCACAGCCCAATCATTAAAATTATCACAGATCATTTACCTCTAGAAAAAACAATTAGTTTATACTTCTTTAATACTTTACATCTTTACTTTAATACTATACTAAGTGCACTTATATGATTCAACAATTATATAACATCATAGAAATGAGATTCAAGATGTATTAGTCTAAACATGAGGAAACAAATGAGCTGTCATTTGTCAATGAGAGTGCAATGGTTCAGTTATTGGCTGCTTTAGGCACAGAGCGAGCAGTGAGAGTGGCTTCCGTTCAACCGGTTGGCCGTGCTCCCAGCAGGGTAGTTAGTAAACATAGGAATAGGACAGAGGGGGCTGCCTGAGAGACAGTCTATCTAATGTTGATGTTGACTGTACAGGGTGTCTCTAGTGTTGCCAATCTTTTGTTTGGCCAAAACCGGACACAAGCCCCACTGGGGGAAGACCCCCGAGTAGAGCGGGGGGGACGGGGCCCCCTGGTAAATTTTGTAGACTTTCTTCCTAAAAGTAACCAATTTAAGCCTCTAACAATCCAGAAAATAAAGTAGATTTTCTGATGAGCTGTTGTTTAAATTGGTAATGTGTAATAGATTAAAATATGTATTCAATTAAATTTGTAATTTATAATAACAATTGTAAACTACTAGTGTTAAAAGCATTGCCCTTAAATTTAAACGTAAATAGCAGGTGCATAAAATCTATAAATAGTAGAGATGTGCGAGTACTCAAAATTTCAAGTTCGAGCAGAGTTCGGCTCTGAAACTCAAATTTTACTGAAACTCGAAGGTTTCAAGCGAGTTTACTTCCGCTGTGTACTCGGGCTACCAAGGGTCGTCCGCGGCCGCGCGTCGTCTGTAAATTCAAATTAAGTGTGAACGTACGAGGGCTGTTCAGAAAGTAAGTTCCATTTAGGTGTAAAAAATACTCAATGCATCTACAACAAATTTATTATATACATATTAAAGAGTGTGTCTTAAACTATTTTTCGACATAATTCCCACTAATATTTAAGCACTTATACCTAGGAATAAGCTTTTCAATTCCCACTGAAAAGAATTCTGACGCCTGTGCACGTAGCCACCCACTGACGCCATCATTCACAAAGCGCTGGGACCCAAGCCATTTTTTCATGTTGGGGAACAAGTGAAAATCACTTAGCGCTAAATCAGGACTGTAAGGAGGGTGGGCAAAAACATCCCAACCAAAATGGTCCAGAAGCTCACGAGTTTTCACTACAGTGTGAGGACGTGCATTGTCGTGAATGAAAACAACGCCACCGGTCAACATGCCGCACCTTTTGACCTGGATTGGCTGCCTCAGTTTCTTTAGCGTTTTACAGTACACTGTTGAGTTAATTGTAGTGCCCCTTTCTAAATACTCAACCTATAGAACCCCTTTCCTGTCCCAAAAAACAGTTGCCATGAGTTTTTTCATTGAGAATGTTTGTCGGCATTTGATGGGCCTACGGGGCGACGCAGTGTGACTCCACTCCATTGAATGTTTTTTCTGTTCAATATTCACATAAGAAACCCAAGTTTTGTCGCCTTTCACTATGTGATCAAGAAGTTCATCGCCTTCTTTGTTGTATCGTTCCAGAAATGTTAGGGCAGCACCCATTCTGTTCATTTTGTGATCAGTTGTGAGAAATTTCGGCACCCACCGAGCACAAAATTTGTGGTAACCAAGATTTTGAGTCACAATGTTGTACAGAAGAGTGCGTGAAATTTGAGGAAAAAACTCTGAGAGGTCTGTAATAGTGAACTTCCTGTTCTCTCTAACCTTAACATTAATTTTGTCCATAAGATCGTCGGTTACCACAGATGGCCGGCCACTTTTCTCTTCATCATGAACATTCGTGCGTCCTTCGTTAAACAAACGGCACCATTTCCGAACTGTACTGTCACTCATTATGTTGTTTCCGTAAACAGAACACAGTTCACGATGGATCTCAGCAGGTTTAATTATTTTTGCCCAAAGAAACCACATAACGGAACGCACTTCACAGTCAGCAGGGTTGTCAAGTGCAGCGGCTGGACTGACGCTCGCGGCATCACCAGAGCTGGCGGCACTGGCACTTGCGGCGGCCATTTTGAATGAAGAATGCAGCGCGCGGAGCAGTCCGATCGACCTTCTTGGCATACGGACGGATGCCTACTGAGCCAGACTCTACCAAACGCCACCGTGGTCACACCTCTACCCCCACTCCTCTACTCGCTAGCCACCAACGGAACTTACCCTCTGAACAGCCCTCGTATTTGAAGTGTTAAGAGTTGCGATGTGGATTTTAGTGTTTTATTAATAAATAAGTAAGTTGTGGCTTATAAATTTGTGTTACTCTTTACACCAAAATGGAGGATTTACCACGACCTTCAGATTGAGTTGTATGAACACTGTCTGTATAGTCCACTTTTAGGTTAACCTAACCTTGTCATTTTTTAAAGTAAAATATCAAAAACATATCTGTAATGAAATCTAATAGGTAAGAATAAGAAGTTTGTGATTGTTTTTTATTCTATAATAATTGAAATTGAGTCAATCCATTAATTTTAGGCTCAACTATCCTTTGGCATTGAGCTGTTTTAAAGACAAGTGATTTGTTTTGGCCTTGTTTAAGTTTTATTAATGATTTTTTAAATAATTTGTAATATTTTAAAACTCTATTTAAGACATGGTTTCAACTTACCGTTCTTATTAGGACTATTACTGTTAAAATTAATACTAAGATATTTTAGTAAATACATTTTGTGTGGTAAGTAGGCTAATGTTTTACCATGTAATAGGTCTTTTAAATATTAAAATAAAGATTATTTTAACTTATAGGCATAAATATAATTTTATTTTCTCCATTCGTATAAAGATGTAGCTTAGGCCTAAACATAATATACAAAACATAGAATAAATGAAAAAGAGGAAATAAAATAAAAACTGAGATTATTTTTAATGAAACTGTTAATTAATACCATATAGGCTATAACAACCTTAATACCAACAGATTAACAGCATTTTATATTCATGGAAAAATGTTATGCAATAACTTTTATGATTTATTTTCAGATAAATGTAGTACTTACCTTTTCAAATGAATCAGGAATCCATGTATTTTACTTACTATTGTTATTTTCAGGTGATAGTGACTAGAAAAGTATATTTTAATAACACCATTTATATGTAGTGGAACCCTATACACTGTTTTGATCCAATTCAACTCGACCTGTGTTTTTTTATTTGTATATTCGACTCGAACTTGAGATTCAAATCTTTTGCCATTTACTCGACTTGACTTAAAAAACCTGTACTCGCACATCTCTAATAAATAGTTTTCTTTTAACTAAAACGGAAAAATAAATTTTAATTTTAAGATTTATAAACTAACGTAAAATAGCAGATAAATTTAAAGAATAAACATTATTGGTGGTTTTATTTTTACACAAAATTACCCTAAATATTAATCTAAACTCCGTCTGAATCGACTGGAATCTAGTAATTTTGAACTGTAACCTATTTCTTATCAACAAAACCAGACATTTGCCATCCGGTTTGACAATCCAACCGGGCACTGGACATAAACGAGTAAAACCAAACTGTAAAACCGGACGGTTGGCAATGCTAGGTGTCTCACATAGAGAGTTTCAAAACATTACACTAGATCTTCTTGACCTAGAAAGATTAATTATTCCCCACTAAATAAAAATCTAGGAATAACATGATTTTTTCAAAACACAGGATGTTTTAGCTATTAGAGTGATTCTCTGAATTTTAAAATGTAAACATTAATCAAATGTATATAATTTTAAAGCCCTATAGTTTGACAGACAAACATTTTGGTGGAATCCGAACTCACTTATCTTTATCCGTTTTAAAATGGCGGCCAGTTTGTAAAATATATAAATACTAGTAGCCTGTCGCGGCTTCGCTCGCCATCGCAACGCAAAATTATACTGATATTCTCATATAAATATTGTGTTTCCGTTCCAAAGCCAACATAGCCTGCTGATTAACTGTGTTTACTCTTTCCAACTGATTGCTTAAAACTTATAGTTATTTCCCAATGTTAAGCTTATGGGAAAAAACTCAACTTTAAGGGGCCCCAGGGCCTCACAAATAATTTCTCTATTAAAAAGGTTTCCTGCACAACTTCACGTTTCTTCAGGTGAGTTAGCTGTGTATCCCACCTTTTTCCAATGAAACTCCCAAGCCAAGTGCTCAAGTGTTTTTCCTTTGCAAACTTTAATTGTACCTAATAAACTCAGGGTTCCTCTGATATGCTATATATAGAACACTATTTAAGAAATAAATCCTATGGTATATTAATACACGGTTGAAACGCTAAGTTCTCAGTGACTACTGAACCAATTAACAAGATTGATGTGTCAAATTAAAGGGGTTAATGTGTAGGCTTGACGAATTTCCTCAGAATTCACGTTCATTCTTAGGGCTATGCTCCACAGCCCTTCAAAGTTGCAATGTTGATCTTTTGGAAGAACATTAATCATTGAAATTGAGCATTTGACAGCTGATGGAGGTTGCAAAAAATAGTATAGGAGCAAGAGCAACTGTTTTAAGCTAACTTCTGGAATGGCATCACAATTTAAACTGCTCAAATTTGAACAGCTGGATTCGCTAGTCAATATTAGAAAACAAAATTATCTTACCTTTATAAGCCCAAAATTCAAAATAGTTAAATAGTAACATAGGTGTCAATAAGCATACCATTTGATAGGTCTAACAAATCCTAGCAATTTTCTAATTTACATCAGGCTTATATATATATATATATATAAATTGAAATTCTTTATACAAAACATAGAGTTTTTTTACATTAAAACTGTATAGGATGCATTGAAGTGTTTTGCACAAATAACAAGCATATCATGTAGGAAAATGATTAGTTTGATTTGTTTTCTGGTTAAATATATATATAAAAACTGAGAGTGTATGTATATATATATATATATATATATATATATATATATACACATTACTAATGATTATATATATCATTAGTAATCATTAGTAATGTTAGTAATGTGTATATATATATATATATTTAACCTGTTGAATCCCATCGACGCGGCCGCGCGTCCGTGCACTAGCCCCGCTACCAGCCCAGCGACGCGGCGCCGCGTCCGTGGTACACTTTGAATTTGCCGCGCTTTCTAAATCGATGTAAGAAGAAGAAATATGCCGTGTTTGTTACCGTTCTGTTCGGGAAAACCTGTCCTTTCGATTGGTATATTTCGTTTTGCGCTAGCTGGAACTGCATCCCTGCAGCGATCGATAAACTTCAGCTGTTGTCGTCGTATTATTTACAGATCACCTATTGCGTAGTAGCGTAGTATTTGATGTTTGTTTACTAACAATGGCGAGTCGTGCGGGTCCGTCGCGAACCCTTCGTGACAATGAAATAAGTGAATATTTAGACATAGATGGTCTAAGTGATGTGTCGGGAGTGGACTATGACATTGGTGTAGAAGATTTGAGGTTTAGTGACGAGGAAGGCGTATCGGTGCAGGACGTATTTGTTTCGTCACGAGCAGATTCGCCGGTGAGTACCACTGCTGAAACTACTACTACCGATCCTCCAGACAATGAACCAACATCAATTGTACTTCCTGGGCCTAGTGGTGATGCCCCCAACATTATTGTTGATGAAAATAATGACAGTAGGCCAAGTAAAAGGAGGAAGGTTCAAAAACCTAAAATAACCTTTCCTTGGGTTCATAATAAAGATTTTTCCCCTCAGCTGTTTGAGTTTGATGATTCCAATAGTGGAATAAATCCTAATGTTGATTTGGAGGAAACCTCAAGTAATTTGAAGTTTTTCTTGGAAATGTTTCCACTTGATCTTGTTTCACATATTGTGGAACAAACAAATTTGTATTTTACAGAAGTTGTTTCCCATCTAGAAAATGTATCCCTAAATGAACTGAATACCTGGAAACCTGTTGATGAGAATGAAATGCTTTGTTTTTTGGCATTGTCCATCCTAATGTCCCATATTAGGAAAAATGAAATTAGAGACTATTGGTCAACAGACAAACTAATAGAAACGAAAATCTTCAGGGAAGTCATGAGCAGAAACAGATTTCAAGCTATACTTCGCATGTTGCACTTCAACAATTCGGTTGTCCCGAACCTTCAGCTTCTTGGCAGACTGCATAAAATAAATCCTGTTCTATCCGAAAAAAAGGGCAAGGTTTGGTATAAAACTATTTGTTTTATCCGACTGTGACACAAGCTTGGTGCTCCATATTTTGCCATATGTTGGGGCAGAGACAAATCTAGAGTTCTCAGGCTTAGATGGAATAGGGGTCACAGGGCAAGTAGTCCTAACCCTTTTGGAACCCTACTTTGGCTTAGGCCACAAAGTCTACCTAGACAACTGGTATGTAAGTCCGTGTCTAGCGATGGAACTGTTCAAACATAATGTAAACATGTGTGGAACAGTTCAGCCAGACAGGCAAGGTTTGCCAAAAAGCTACCCAAGATAAGCCAGGTAGGTGATGTTGATGTTCACCATACTGAAATAATGATGTATGAAAGATGGCAGGACAAGAGGGAGGTAAGGATGTTGACGACAATGCACGATTCTGAAGTGATGGAAAGTGGCAAGACTAACTGGGAAACACAAGAGAAAATAAAAAAACCGAAGAGTGTTCTAGACTATAATGCGAATATGGGAGCAGTGGACATAGGCGATATGGAGTTATCATTCAATGTGACAGCCAGAAAATCAATAAAATGGTACAAGAAGCTTTTTTTTCAACTTCTCGATGTAGCCATTAGGAATGCCCATATTTTCAAGAAAATGAAGACTGGAAGCAATCCGCACCTGTCAGATTTCAGAAAAGAATTGGTAAGGGACATATTGGAAATGTACTGCCCTGCGAGAACCCATCCACTAGGCGGTCGACCTTCTCCCGGGGAAACACCTCTGCGCCTGACTCAGCGACATTTTCTAGAGCCGATTCCTGCCATCCCTAGCAACCCACGGCCCCGGAGGAAATGCCATGTGTGTCGTTACACAAAGAAGAGGCCTTCGAAGCGGACAGACACATATTACATGTGCGTTCCATGCGGTGATGTACCCCTCTGCATCAGCCCCTGCATGAAAGACTTTCATCCTCTTCGTCAATTCTGACTTGTAAATAGATTTTTATTTTTTATTTTTACTACTTAGCCTGTTTTGTTTACTCTATGAAAATAAATATGTATTTTCAGTAAAATGAAATGATTTAAAAAAATTATTTTTTCATATTTTCTACAATTTATTTATGTATGTAGTATATATATATATATAATACATATGTATATATTATATATATATATACATACATATTTATGTTTTTAATGTTGGTTTTTAAAGATACATTGATATAGTACTGAATTAAACTAAAAGTTGGCCTCTAAAATATGCTATTGTAAATTTCAGCAATGTTATAGGACGGCACTAAAATCTTAATTTTTTACCTTTTACAGCGTACTGCATTTTTTGACATAATTCATGTAGGTGATAAGATTTTTTTATTTTATAAACATTTCTATGTAGGGAATTGAATTTCCTACAAAATGTATATATTGGATTTAAAAAAAAAAATTGTTTAATTTTACTGTAACTTTGCTTTTGAAATTTCAGGGAAAAATTTTGAACCATTTTGATTTTTTAGGGATACATTTTAGATTTTTTAAAAAATATATTTTTTATACTAGTTTCAGCTTCTCCTGTTCTTTCTGAACAAAATAAATACATATATTATTATGTTTACTTCATTTTTAGATTTTATACAAATTTTTAAAAAAGAGTCTGCAAATTAGCATAAAAAACCCGGGCTGGGGGGAATGCCTGGCTCTGCTAAACCTGGGATTCAAGAGGTTAACCAGAAAACAAATCAAACTAATCATTTTCCTACATGATATGCTTGTTATTTGTGCAAAACACTTCAATGCATCCTATAGAGTTTTAATGTACAAAAAAACTCTATGTTTTGTATAAGGAATTTCAATTTCATGTTGTAAATTATATTTTTTACTAATCAGCAGAAAAAAAACAAGTAGAGGTAGAAAGTTGTTGTAGATTAGAAAAATCTCTCTGATTTGCAAGACCTTTCAAATGGCATGCTTTTTGACAAGTTACTATTTAAGTTGTTTTTGAATTTCGGGCTTATAAACGT
This sequence comes from Allygus modestus, assembly GCA_963675035.1. Taxonomy (NCBI): domain Eukaryota; kingdom Metazoa; phylum Arthropoda; class Insecta; order Hemiptera; family Cicadellidae; genus Allygus; species Allygus modestus. Next base: position 68,307,531 of record OY776115.1, read on the forward strand.
TTGTAAACATTTTGTTTAGCTAATATTTTTTTAAGAACTGTCATGTAGCATGTCAGAGTAAATCAGATAAAATATATAACTAGAAGTTTAGAAAATGCAGGGTCTCCTGATTTTAATCATACTAATCAGACACAGCAAGTTTTTCCTTTCGGCTTTTAGTAAATTCCACATAATATGTGGTTTATATGAGTAGTTAAAAGTGATAATGATCATGAATTGATAGTAAAATGTATGGTATTATTGATAAAAACTGGTTTATACAGACTTAGAGTAGGTCTAAGTTGCCAAAATGCTAAATTTTATGTTGTTGTGGAATGTGTTTTGCATCATCTATTCACTATCAGTCACAAATGTTCATAAAAAAACACTCCAGAGTGTTTAACAGAGTTGCAAACATTAGGTTTTGAGTAATAGCAATAATGTATCACGATATTTAAAAAAAAAAAATGTTAAGGAAACTAGTGAGGGAGTTAAACCCATAAAAGAAAACATAATAAGATTGTTCATGCCCTACAGGAATTTACAAAAAAGAAAGAGTAGACAAATGAGATAGTAAAAACCAAAATACACTATTGATTATGATAGTAATCTGACCTTGAGAAGGGTGAGGATTTTCTGACTGAGGTCATAGTCAAAGTTTGAGTATTTTGAGTCGGACATGTCGTAGATGAACACTAGGCCACAACGTTGCGTATCGACGCTCTCTAATGCAACGTCTAGTTGGTAAACCACTCCCTGTAACATAATAATCAACAATTACCACACTAGTCTGCACGTAGATCTATAAAATTTAAGAGGCAATTAAATAAAAGGAGTGAGAGGAACACGGATAAATCTGCTTAAGTAGTAGAAATAAGTAATACTGGTTGCTAGGTGGTTAAATTAAATCTAGCATGAAATAAAAGCTTACAAAACACGAGTGCTGAGTGAAAATATAATCTAGTAATGTTAGTAATGTATAAACTTTAAAATGTTTTCAATGCCAGATTTACTGTGGACATGAAAGATTATAGTTATTATTTACAATACATTACAAAGTAAAGTGTAAGCAAACTGACACCCAGCTACCTCCTTTTTCCTCTTACGCATGAGTTTCCATTCATAAAATCTTTAGTACAAATACAAAAAATAATATTAATTCTTTTAATAGTGACATCTTATTTCTTATAGACTTCCAGCTGTAAATTGTGATTCAGAACTACAATCAGCAGCGTATTTAAAATAATTATAAATCACTCTGAATATTCTTATAACATTTTAAATTCTAAAATTCAGTGAGAGAAGCAGGTGGTTGAGTTAATATACATGTATTATCAACTACCTGCAGTGTAGTCTGATGTGTGCTGATCTGGGGAGAGTGGATTCTGGCCGTGAAAACTGCAATGGCGGCTCCAGTAGCATCTCTAGTGGGCTGAAACAGCAAAAACATTTCATCACCACTTGAATCAGGATTTGACATAAAATGATAAATAGTAAAAAATATGAAAAAACGTTCATTCATGATTCCCACTGGTGCAAAGTTATTTTTCACTTTCGATAATCCAATAATCCAACAAGACTTATTATATTTGAACACTTAATTTCTTAAATGGTATAGTTGTTCCACTTAATTCTTGCACTGCTTATTATTACTACTTTCCTAAAAATTATCATTACTGCTATTACTGAGTAACAGTTAAAAATAATAGCTAAAACCCACAAAACAAAAAATATGAAAAACAACGGACTTAAGTTTTACCGTGAGGGTCATGCTAATAGTTCACTTTCCAAAGGAAATTCACTAGTAAAGACTAACATAATTTGTGAAGATAGGATTTGATTGGTTGTTGCCATGGGATCATAGTTGACAGAGGGTCAAAATGGTGGTGTTAGCATGTAGGCTGCAGTTTGTTACTATCATTAAATGAAAAACTGTGATATTTGAAGTCTTTAAACTAATATATCACAGACTTCAAAAATCCCATAAAAAGAACCCATACAAAAAATTGCCATATTTTAGGCGAATCATGATGTTAAACTTAACTTTATAACCTTAAGACATATTTTATACGTAATTTTATTGTTTATCTCAAAGCAAAGTTATGATTGGAGTTAAATTAAAACAGCCTTTTAAATATGGCTTTGGAAATAGTGTTGAAAACAAGCCGCCTTGTACATCGAATGACACCGTTTAACCAACAAGTTGACACCACAACAGGGCAAAATACCAAATATGACGGCACGCTTTTTGAAGGTTATTTGTCAGAGAGTAGCGACTCCTGTAGGTATTGTATTTTAATTCACTGGATCAACAACAACAGAGGTGAAACTAGAAGTGTTTGAAAATGTGTAGAGTTTTATGAAGATTGTTAACTAAGGCCTACACCAATTAATTTTATATTTCGATCATCTAAAACATATAAACAATTCTTTGTATAAAAGTATAAATTACAAAATAACCGAAAAGCTGTATTCAAAAGCGCTAATTCAGGATTAAAATAGTCAGAATTTTTAGGCTAATGGGCCGAATTACGAATTTTAAGGCTACAAGTGAAATCATATCTTATTTATAAGTATTTATTATAATTTTCAGTAGTCAATGTGTTGGTGTAAAAATTAATGTTTTAATGAAGTGTAAGAAGGGATTTTTAGGCCTTTGTTGAAGTATTTTCTTGTTATTAAAAGTAGCACTGCTTCACTGCTTTTAACACCAACATTTGTCTCTAGGGCTGATTGTCAATAAGTAGGCTATATTGAATATTAAACTGTGATAATGTGAACTGTACATTAGTCAACTGTACATTTTTTTATTGTTTTTTCAACTAGGAAATAACAGAAATTTCTGAAACTTATTCGTAATTCGTAATTTTAGATAGTCACAAAATAACCAAAAAAGATATATAACATGTGGGTAAACCTGGGTGGCGAAAAGGACAAAGGGGGTGGCGAAAAGGACAAAGGGGGGAGGGCGGCAGATTTCCTAACCGCCCATAGGCGGCAATTGCTTAAATCCGCCTCTGGTTGCCCGCGGTCATTAGTCATATATTTTGCTACTAGAGTGCAGCACCAATCAAATCCTGTTATAGGCTATTGCGAATAGAATAAAATTACTACCTTAATGGATAGTATCTTCGCTACGGCTACAGTTTTTAAAAAGTAGCTAGCTACAGCTAAGCTACCAGTAAAAATTAGCTAAGCTACAATTTTAACTACTTTCACAGTCTGGTCCTTACTTTCTTTAATGGTGTATTAATCGTCCCACACATCTATACCTAGTTTTTTGTCATGAATTTTCTCAAATACATACTATATTTTGTTGTTTTTCAGTCTTAGTTTTTTATGTACATGTTAACAAATTTATTTGTAAACCTATGGTTAATGCCAACAGATTAGTAACAAAAAATATAATATGTTGAAATAAATTAAAATACTCAAAAATAAACAGGTGAAGCATAAAACATTATTTAGGTAAATATTCAATAAACCATGAAAAATTTAACAACCCTAGTGAACAAATATTTTCTGGCCAGGTCTGGGCCAGATCTGGGGATCTCTGGGCCAGATCTGGACCAGATCTGGACCATATCTGAAGATGTCTGGGCCAGAACTGGGAATGTCTGGACTAAACCCAGGGATGTCTAAGCCATAACTGGGGATGTCTGAGCCAAATTTGGGGATGTCTTAGGAAGGAAGATATGAAGTGAGAACACTGCATGAAATGTTGAACAAAAATATAATATACAAGAAATATAATTTAAACAATTTTGAAATCATGTAATTGGGAATTAGTAATGAAATAGCTATACAAATATTTAATCATCCAGTAGGAGGAGGACATTAATTATTACTTGTAATAAAAAGGGTGTTACTATCAAACTTATAAGTCAATGACAATGAAATACAATGTGTTGCACAAGTGAAAACCAGAGCCTGAGTTCTGATTAACCATTAGGCTGACTAGGCTGCAGCCTAGGGCGCCTGTCAGTCAAGAGACTCAATTATTTTTAATAATCTAAGAAGTGCAGTGATCAATTGGTTAGAGGGTTTTTTATTTCCGTGCGCCCTTTCCTGTCGCCACACCTGCTTCAATCTCAGTTTTACAGAAATTTAGTTTAGTTGTTCCTTAGCTCATGATCACGGATTGACGGGTTCCAAAATTTCAGGAATTTTTTATGAAAAATTATCTCGTTTTCCGGGCAAGATTTGTTTTACCTCGGGATTAATTCGGGACGGGATTATGTCCTCAAAACGGTAATCTGTTGTGCAATCGTCTTTTAACATAATTAATATTGTTGGACCAAGGTTGGTTAATTGTTGTATACATTACATTAATACTATATTATAATAATATTATCTTAATACAAATATTTAAAGGGTACATAAACACAGTTATAATTATTTTAAAATTAATTATCTTAATTATACATTGATATATACATTTGTTTGTGCTCGATAAAGAGAATACCTCGAAATATTGTAACAAAATGGTGTTAATTTCTTAAGTGTATATAACTTTATATTTTTTATTATAATTATATTAAATGTATATTAATTTGCTCGCAGTTTATCATATTACAAGGCAAGAATGGATACATAAATCAAATGAACAAACTCAATTTTTTCCAACTTTCATTTAACTTAGAAAAATAAAACTGAAGTATTATCTGCGTGGGTGTAGACTATTGGTAATTTGTATACCCCACTCCATCCGGTCAGAATGGCTGTGGGGGTTAAGACGTGTGGACAGTAAGTCAAAGATCATAAGTTCAAAATCCGTCCTGGTCATGATCTTTTTGAAACTAAAATCATTTATAAAAATTTATATTATTGGTTTATCAAGCTATTCAACTGGAAAATTAACATTTTCCAAATTAATATAACCGTTTAAATAAAAAAAATTATATAGTTCTGCCCCAGATCTGGCCAATTCTGAAAGAGCCCAGATATCTGGCCCAGATATGGGACAGAAAACTATTTTTTCACTAGGGAAAGGTTACAAAGGTTAGGTAAGTCTGGTTACATCAGACTGGTTTCACAATAATTCTCAAATACCAGGCCCATAGGCCTATTTGTATACATACTATAACATAGGTGGTAGCGTATTGAAAAAACATTGGTCTTTGCAATAACTTATTGGAAAATTCTCAGGAATCTTAAGTAAGTAATGGCCTAGGCCTAGGTAAAAATTGTAAAATAATTACCCTCATATAGCTTCATATTTTATATTAAATTTCTATAAACAGGATGCAATTCATACATAACTTACATGTCACTACAAAATAACTTTTTTTATTTATCTTTAGAAGTTTGAATAAATGTTCTTGGATGGTCATGATAGGGCTTACTGTATGTCCAAAAGGGCCAGCTTCTTTATCAATGTCATCGCCAATTTTACTTTTACTTGTCATAATATATTATGCAAATTAAAAACAGAAAACGAAGTACCCTGCGAAGTATGATTTATGTACAGTAAATCCCACATTTACATGTTAAATGTTATTGTATTGCAAGTTGTTAACTTTGCAAAAGGATAAGGTCAGAGATTGAGGTTATGTTATGGTTATTTTGTAATGGTATTTGACACCCGTCTCGATAGCAGAATGCACCTTGTCTATGGGCATACGCGAGTTACGTGATCCGTGGAACTGTTAACAACCTCACTCAATAGTTACAAGAAGGGAACAGTTCTTTTCTCATTCAATCCTTACAAGTAGCGGAGCAGTTGTTTTGAACAGGAGCTGTTCTCTGTTCTGTGGCTTGTTTAGTTTAGTTTATAACCAATAATTTTGTTTTGTAGTGAACTATTTGTTATCAATGATTTTCCCTAACTGAACATCAAACGGCACCCATACCATAGCTCATAAGTGTTTTCCTGTATGTAGGCCCTACCACATTGTTAAAACAGTTAATATGTAGATGATCAAAGAAATATGTACATACATTATTATAATTTGTTTAACTAAAGCCTCTTTAAGTTTATTTTGGTTTTTATTTATTAGGTGTCTTCTCAAGATATTGCTCCAGTATCAACCTTATTCAAGAGCACGGGCTATGCTGTAAACTGAAGATCGGGTGCGAAAAATATTTTAGACATAGGCCTAGGCCTCTTATATAAACCATATCTTAATACAGAGCAATACTATTTAGATGGATGGTGAATATTATTTTCAAAAATCAACAAACTATACACATTTAATTTCATCAGAGCCAAAGACAATATCTGATTTGAGAGATATTGTACAAACGGGCCGTGGGGGATATTGGGGATTACTGAATATTGAAATTAAAAGTACAATTATTTCTCTCTCGTCTGATATTGATACAGTTCCAAACAACTGTTCCGCTCCTTGCAACGACTGAGTGAGGAAAGAACTGTTCCGCTCCTTGTAACTATTAAGTGAGGTTGTAACAGTTCCACGGATAATGTGACTCGCACATGCGCGTAGACAAGGTGCATTCTGCCATCGAGACGGGTGTGATATTTGAACTTGAAGCGCCTGGTGGGCGCAGTGGTGGCAGTGGATAAAAAAAATTTAATCTGAAAGGTAAAATAACAGAAACAGCTGACTAACTATATAAATGATTACAGTAAAAGCTTTCAATGTATATATATATATATATATATATATATATATATATATATATATATATATATATATATACAATTTATATAGTCTATATATATACATACAATTTTGAACGACCCCCCAAATATGTGTGTGTGTGTGTGTGTGTGTGTGTGTGTGTGTGTGTGTTTGCACTCTAGTGGTCACATTTTTTGTCCGATTTACTTCAAATTTGGTAGGGACATTCCGTTGGGCAAAACAATCGGAAAACTCTAAACCCCTTTAATGAGCATTAATCTTTCAAATTTTGAGTTTTTGGGCCCAAAAAGGGTCATAAAAGCCCCGGATGTAAAATTAATCCATGTATAAATATGGGAATTAGTAAGGCGAAACTTTTAAGCCCTCTCCCGTCATTCTAGCATAACTATTTACCAAGTTATAGAAGGAAATGTGTATTGACCAAACACAGTACGTTGTCTTATGAGGGGTTTACATTAGAAAAGCCTGTTATTCATTTGTTGGTGTACTTTTATCATCCCCAGCAACCTCATGCCTACTTTCAAGCCTGACTGGACCTTCTCCTAACCTTATAATGCGCAAAATTGTATTCCCAGCATTGCAGGTAAATGAAACCAGGAGCATCAGAACATCCAAAAATCAATGTTTTCAGATTTCAATACAAATTGGAAAAAATGTATGTTTTACACTGATTTTGAGTCTTAAAAAAACTGATTTTGAGTTATGTGTGTGTACACTGATTTTGAGTTATGTGGAAATTCACTTCACTCACGTCAGCGTGCGAACTCCTTATTAATTGAAGTAAAGTATGTATACATAATTATACAAAGATTGTAAAAGTAGCAAAAAAAGTAGCTACATAATTCACTACATCTACTCTAAAAATGTAGGGCGCTACAGCTGAAGCTGCTTTTTTCCAAAGTACCGGAGCTACATCCGATGCTATTAAAAAAGTAGCTCGCTACTTGTAGCGTGCAACTTCCCAACACTGGTGTTATGTCATGTTTAGCAGTTACTAAGGAATAGTATATTGAAGACATAGACATATTATAGTAGGTGTTGAGCCTTTGAACTTTGTGACTTTGATTATCTTCTACTAGTCAGGTATCTAAAGCAACAGTGGAGGGACTTTTGGGTATATAAGCGAATGAGATTCCCCCTTTCAAAATCATTCTAGAAGCGAGTGATGCTCAGATTTCTCAAATGGTCACAGCATAACTATCTTGTCCATGTTTACAGACTTAAAACATACTATACTACAGTTTATAGACCTCACTGAAGTTACCTTAACAAAATTCCAATAAAATGTATTAACAGTCACAAGACAGCTAATGAGAGTAAAACTGTTTTAAATCTCGTAAGGAAGCTTCCCTTCAAACTGTTTACATCCATTGTTCACCTGTTATGGTAAGCGGTGATGACCTTCTAGCCGGAAAATAATGTTGATGTAAAAAATTGGCCTCCGGTGAACTGAACCGTATTAAGTCACTTCCTTCACTTCTTCCTCAAGAGGACATACGATTTCAACATTCAGATGCCATATACGAGGAGACAGTAAATGTAAATTTGATTTGACAATGAATATGACTAACTATTTGACTAATTTTATGAAAATATCCGATTTATGCTCCTCCAACCTTAACAGTTATGTATTCAGTAATACCAGTTTATAAACTATAAACCTCAGCAGTTGCCAACTGCCCAACAATTCTTATATTAATTACAAATGTACAGTAGACCTTTTCAAGACTTATTTTTATGGGAATTTTTACCATCAGAAAAAAATACCCCCATAGCAGCAAACCTGCGTACTCAGCGAATTTCCGATGCATATATATGTATATTAATACCACATAAAGCCACATACCAAGTTTCTTCAATATACATTCATAAATAAACGATTTATGACATTTTAATAAGAACAACATGGCGGCCGAGTATGCAGGGTTGCTGAAGCAAGGAACACAAAAAATGGGGTTTTATACAAATATCAATATAACTCAAGTTGGTAAAGCCACATACCAAATTTTATTAATTTAAGTTTAATTAAGGGAGATAACACGTTACTTATTCTCCATAAGAATAACATGGGAGCTGAGTACGTAGGTTTGCTGCTACGGGAACTATCAGCCAAAAAATGTTTTTTAGTGCAAGTATCAACAGAACACAACGATATGAAGCAATATACCAAGTTTCATCAGGATAAATTGATAAATAAGTGAGATAACAAAGTTTTCTTATTCTCCATAAGAATAACAATGGACAACACACTGTGTTTAGCACTTACAATATCTCTGTAACCATTTGACGTACAGCACTGATCAAAACACCAAATGGTGCGTCTTTTTAAGCTGATTCCAATGAAAAAATTTAAAATTTGTCTTTACAAAAATGATATGTAAAAACTAAAAAAAAAACATTTTTGGGGTACAAAACCCCCCCCCCAAAAATACCCCTTCGGATAGGTCGATCTGTCTGGTTTTCAAACTTAAAGTCATAAATGCTGCTTTACTCATTTATACTAAATTTCATCAAAAACGGATAATTTTTACGAGAGTTATCGTGCTCACGGACAGAATAAACGGTATCAGGAAACTGACACATACTTTCTCCCTTTTAGCCAAACTTTAATGACAAAAATATTTGTTATTTACTAAATATAGAATATGAAGTATAGATAAATGTGCAGAAAATTGTCTAAAATAGTTGTTTTCAGAAATATCCACCCAAATCCCTTTTTGGGAGGAACTATAGAGTCCGTTACTACACACAGTGGTTTTGAGAGGGGAAATGCCCCCTTGCCCCCCCCCCTAGGTTAAATAGCAACACATTTCGAACATCCTCTGTTGGTCAATGCTAACTTGACCTGCATATCAAATTTTAATGAAATTGATCAGTAAATAAGAGAGAAATAGTTATTTTTGTATTCCCCATAAGAATAACATTGGACAACGTACTGCGTTTACCGCTAAATGAAAATTTCAATTTTCTCCGCAACTAGCAATCGTAGAATAGTAATTTAAAATACTAATTTATTTAGTTTTTTGAGCTCTTTTTAATGGTGAATAGTAATATTTTTGAACATTTATGATTTTTTTATGAAAAATCAAAAAACTGAATTTTGGATGTTTTAAGTCCTGTAATTTCTGAACCCGAATTTTTCCAGAAATGCGGGTGGTGTCATTTTGTTGGAAACCTAAAGTTCTACAAACCACTAAAGTTTAATCAAAATCGTTAGAGCCGTTTTTGAGAAATTTGGATTTTTCATGTTTTTTGGCGGTTTTTGGGGGATAATTACCCTTAAAAATCAAAAATTCAAAAAAATGAATAAAACGCCTGGAGATATCGTGGATTAGTACCTACATACCAAATTTCATAAAAATCGGCCCATAGGTTAGGGCTCTAGCTCTGTACACATCCACACAGACACACACACACACACGGACACACACACACACACACACACACACACACACACACACACACACACACACACACACACACAGACAGACATCACGTAAAAACCACTTTTTTGGGTTCAGGGAGCACCAAAACGAATATTTCCACTAACAACTCAAATTCGAAAATTTTTACGAAAACAATACTTTCTCCATATACTATGTATAGGGGGAGAAAGTAAAATATATATATATATATATATACACAGTTTCAAACGATTGGTGTTTTTTGGGTCTGAGGACCTCAAAACGAAAAGTTATCATGGTCCCGGTCCTAGGTTTTACCATGCCGACTACGGTAATAGCTTCTTCCACCCATAGGGGAAATTCGCTAAAACTGAAAAAACGTAGAAATAATCATATGCCCTTTAAATTTTAGTTTGATTATGTAAGAGATAAAAACATGAATTGTCATTAAAGGCTAAAGAGTGAACATTCACACTGTAGTAAATGTTAATTTTTTTTATAAGACGGACAGTTTTTCTAAAGCTCTTAGGCATTACTTCTGTGATGTGGGTAAAATAAATAATAATATACCAGATCTCCAAAAAGTCTAGACAAGGCTGGATATTTTGTTTATTAATAAACATACCATAATGAAACTCTAGGGCCATAATCTTACTCTAGTTACTGATTCTTTGATACATTTAATGGCCATCGCTATAGTGAATTTTCCTGTGGAGGAAGTCTTAAAAGTCATAAAGGTAAGGGTGCTAAGGTCTTTACCGAGGAAAAGAAGGTACAGGAAGGTACAGTGGAGTTGATAGCTGTAACGCCATTAGGATTAATACTAAAAAATAAATAAAAATGCATGCCAGTCTCACAGATTGATGTTTTTTCATTTAAGTATTAACTAGTTGATGTACCCGTTCTTCGCACGGGTTAGACAGGTTGAGATCTTGAAACAGCTGTTCTTGCTTCTGCTCTTTAAGCTGTCAAATGGACGTGTCCACAGCTGTTCGCATTACAGTTTCTGAATGCTTATTTTCTGCTGAAATGTAAACATTGAAACTTGGGACGTTCATGGGGCGTAGCCCGAGGGGATTTTAAGGAAGTGAATAGTGAATGTGTTGCATGGGCTCAAGATCTACCTTTGTGTAAAGTTTCAGCCCAGTCGGTTCAGTAGTTTTTGCATTTATCCGGAACATCAGACAGACAGACAGACAGACAGACAGAAACAGCCTTCTTCTTTATAAAATGAATAGATAGATAAGTGTTTATGATTATTATCTAGAGTTAAGTAATCCTTTTGTATAATAACTTTGTCATAACACTATTCAATGTAACTTGAAATGTACTAAATGCATAAAGATATTCAAACTGAATAAAGATTTGAATCTATTAAGTAACATTTATAAAAGAAGGTTATAATATTTGAAAATAAAATATTGAGAAAAGTGTACAGATTGACTTTTCAGGATGGACAATAGAGGCTAAACACAATTGGGAACTGAGCAAATTATTTAAAGATCCAGATATTGTTGCGGAGGTACGGAGTAGAAGGATGAGGTGGGCAGGACATGTTTTAAGTAGAGAAGACAGCTCCTTATCAAAGAGAATACTAGAGACAACCCGGAAGGTAGAAAGACCCTTGGTAGACCGAAACTGAGATAGTGGGATCAAGTGGAAAAGGACCTAATGAGACTGGGAAGAAGGAAGGAGGATGCAAAATGAAGAGACGTATGGAGGAAGTGTGTTGGGGAGGCCAAGTACCAATTAGGATACCAGTGGCCACAGCAGTAAGTCACATTTATATGACACTAACCAGTATCGTGAATTTCCCAGTGTCCAACTCGCTTTTCAGGGGTTCCCTGGTGGGGTCGAAGTGCACCAGCCCCTCCCGATGCCTCGTGGCCTCATGCTGCTCGTACAATGAGACGGCGCGGGCCACATCAAACTTGCGAGCCGCCAAGAACTTGACCGCAGTGCCCCACGACACCGGCCCCCGCCGCCTCAGCCGATTGACTACCTCGATGAAGTTTTTTGTGGCCTGCAACAGAGATCATAATTTACAAACCTAATTATTGCAAACCAACAAGGAGGGCAGATATGTTTGTGATTCATGAACCCACTTTTGTTTAGGGGCTATATCGCTTTGAAAATAAATATGGGGAAACAAATGTTATCAAATCTTTGCCCAATTAAAGTGATCGAGATGTGGTTCCCAATATTTTTTGAGAATGCTCACAACTCAACACAACTGACAAGGCTATTCATCATGTGAAATCTCCTTACCAACACAGTTTTAAGGGAAATGACTTAACTGCCTCAAATATGCTTCTTCCAGTGGCTGGTCAAATGGTAGAGAAACAAGCAAACAGATTGATTTTGTTTAACATGACATTCAAAACAGTTAGCAAGCTGTCCCATCATCTCTTTACAGACGTTTTCTTCAATAATTGGGTTTACAACATAAACATACATATTGAACTGAAAAGTATCTCAAAGCTTGCGGCATTGTTAAAACAATCTGATTAGATCTCAAGATTTGGAGAAGCATGATGTGTCTGTTCGCAAAATCCTCACCAATTCCGAGTTTTACTTATTCCATGTTGATTAGATTGTGTTGAAAGCAGAAGAACTTGTTTAAGAAACAAATTTGTAAAATAAAGTAAAAACAATTTTTTGTAAAAATACTAAGTTATTTCGTTTCTAAAATCATGCATACAATTATTATGTTTACAAAGTGTTTTCAAGATTTACATTTTTATAAATCGTCATAAGATAGTGTTACGTAATGCAAAAAGGGGAAAACGTTGGGGATACTCAAGCAAATTATGAAAAAATGGATTACGAAGTTTGTATAATGTAGTGTTTCCACATGAGGAATTGTCATTCAATTTTAGGGATATTTTAACATCCTGTGGGATAGAATGACATTGTGGGATATTTTGGGCATCCTTAATTTTTGCATTTCCTCATCTTTCTGTTATTGATTAAAATTCTTAATAATATTGCCAATAATGAAAAAAAAAACTCTTAACATTTGTAATACTTCCAATAAATATTTATGATGGGTTTTCAGTCATAAAATGAAAAATCATACGTTTAAGGGGTCAGGAAACAAATCCTGTTAAATCTCATCAGATTCTTGTGGTAGGTATAGTATATGGTATTTCATATAAATAATGGGTGTTGTGGGTTAAGAAAGTTGTAACTATAGAACTATAACTTGGAGCTTGGAGATTAGTGGTTTTAACAATATATTTGTTTTTTATTATGTGTGTAAATCACTTATTTGAATCAGTGAAGAGTATGATCCAACAAAAACAATGAATTGATCTCCCTTGAACTCAATTTGCAATTTAATATATTTATTTAACACCGAAGAAGATAAAGAGATTCAACAACTATCATACTTTATCACAGACCCAATATAAATAAGTACAAATTGTTTTTGAAATTCAAGGGTAAATGAGGAATATTTTTGGGGATGTTTCATGGCAGACCAGTGACAAAGCGGGATTTTTTAATGAATTATGTGGGATAATTTTTACCGCGAAGTGGAAACACTGGATAATGCCCCTAAACACAAGTAGAATCAGGTCAATGGGTCTGAGCTTAACAGCCGCGCCAAGACGGCGCCGAAGCATCTCGTTGCCGCAGATATTGCGATTTGACGTTTGTAACGACTGGCTTGTGGCTAGTAACAACTGATGATAGTGATGATGAAGCGATGAAAGCTTGTCGTCGTCACCGTGGGAGGCGAAGGGGTGGGGGCACTTCCGGCCGAGCAGGGACACACTTCCGCTTTTCATCAGTTGCGCCGACGACTGCGACAGCTGATAGCGCACATGTCTTTCTCTCATAAGTTTCAGGCGACGCGAAGGAAAACTTTGCTCGGGCTTTTAAACTTTATATAGCCAATATTTGTTCATGTAAGAGCTGTGGTGTAACATTTAACTAACCTCAACCTAAGAATGAAATTCTTGGGAAGGTATATAAAAGAAGAGTTCATTGGTGAACACATTTCCCTGCTCAAATTAAGTAGGCTTGGATAAAACACACGTTTTAACCAAGACTCCTACGAGTTCAATTAAATTTATTTTATCACAAAATGTCATACAATAGCTGAAATTTAGAGGTGGATATTTAACATGTAAAGTTGATTAAATAATTATAATGAAAATATTTCAAAATAGTGATAAAATATCAGAATAATAAGCCTAACTAGAGCTATGAGGATACATATTCTTTAATAATATAATCAGAGAGGATTTCAAATGATTCCTCGATCTTAGTGACTGTAATTAAGTTATATAGCAAACTCATAAACTGATAATGGTGAAAAAGTAAATACAGTAATTTGACTATGTAAAACCAATGCAATTAATATATTGGTCAACGGACAAGTACAATAAAAAAACGTGGGGGTGGGGGGCCGGTTGTTTAAAATTGATGCTGCACAGGTATATTTATTTACAGTAGGCTACCAATCGACAGCATGCAGATATAAACATTTTGTTCAAACCAGTTGTTAAAAACTCTTATTAGACCCTAGAAACGCGAGTTCTTAAGGCTTGATATTTCTTGAAATTGATTTGCTTAGCTTTTTTAGGCTATGCTCGGCTCATTCTGATGCATGTGAGATCAAATTATTTATTCCCAATTTCCAACTTATCGGTAAAAAATTAACTGTCAGTGCGGCCTTTGACCTTCGGTACAGAAATATCGAAAATGGCAGACCTTTGGCCAATTAACAAATAATTAGAGCAATAGTTGTGATTGTGATACCTTTATTTGATCAAATCTGTTCAGGAGTTACCGAACATCTTTTAACAAAATTTCGCAATAACGCTGACATGATAAATAAAAGGATTTTGCTGGATGCTGTTCATTGAAAAATCTATCACCGCATTTTGATTGTAAGGAAGATTGAACCACATGAATGTTTAGATTTATACATCGACTTATAGCGTGATACGAAAGTTGCATTTTGCTTATTAAGATTCGAATGGAGACCGGGACATAAACCTGATATCCGCCTGTCAAAACAAAGAGAGAACAGCTACGCGCAACACACAATAATAACGTAATAGGATCGGAACTTGGCTTCACTGTCGTATCAGGTTAAACCAGAATTACTAACAGAAAATTGTGGATTAAAATAAAGCTTCCCCTTACTTTTATTCCATTGAAAGTACAATTCGGCATCAATTAATTCAACGAAAGCATGTAATTGCGCATGTAAAATAAACCACAGCTATCCAGTATCCAACATTAAAAAATCGTACATTAGGCCCTACGTTGTGACTTACTCCTTCTAGTCTAGAAACCGTGATGGCTCCGGAGCCTACCATACAGAAAATCCGAGTCAACGCGAAGAAATACGTGGTAAGAATAGTGAAAGAGGGTGTTGCAGAATCCCCCTGGACTAGGGTTGCCATAAGTTAGAGTGGAAAAATGGGAGATTTTAGCTGGCGTTTTTAGCTGGTGAAAAAGAGGAGATTTTGTAATAACCCCGGAGGGTCCCGGGTTGCCCCCTTCCCCCCCCCCCCGAAAAGTTGTGTATATTATGTATTAAACTACGCTTTTTAGCTCAAAAATCAATTATAGGATCAAATTGTTCGATATAATTTTATATACAAAATTTAGTGGGAGCGATGAAAAAGTAATTGAAGATTAAAGTAAACTTTGTAGGAAAATGTATTTATTTATTTTATCTTTATTTAAATCTTAAATCATACAAAACTATACAAAAATATAGAAATTAAAATGAAAAGCCTAAAACGATATAGGCCACCTACTTTTCAGATTTATAAAATTTTAGCTGATAGCCGCAGGCTTCGCCCCGCAAATTATTTATAAAAACTATTACAGTTGTGTGTGCTGCATTCTGTAGTTAGCCCGTGGAACTACCACGAATCAAGATCAGCTGTTTGTATTTTCATCAGCTCAAACAAAATTGAATTTTTCATAAGGAATACATGGGATTTTTGTCGGGGTCTCTGGCGGAAACCAAGGTCAAATCAGGATGAAAACCATTTAGTTTTCCAATTTTATGCCTAAAGAATCAGTGTACAAAATTTCAGCTCTCTACCTACAAGGAAAGGTGGAGAATTAGAGATGAGTGAGTCGTTCAGTCACCCAGGGCTTTGCCTTTTATAGTAATTTAAATTAATAAACGGCAGAGAACCATAAATCTTCATACTGATTTTCTTTTCAGCGTTCAATAACGTCGAATATATTTGAAAGTTAACGATATTTTCCGCCAAAATAAAGCCAAAGAGTAACACATAATAGAGGTTAGAGTTACAGGAAGACAGAATTTAGCTTAGGCAATCGTTCCATGTTGATGTCGATAAAGTTGCAAACGCAAATACATTTTCGTTCACATATGTGATTTCAACACAACATTTGCGTTATTCAATGCATTTTTGGAACAAATTTCAAAAAGAGGAGATTTTTAATTTTTCACGGAAATTTCCCCGAGCTACGGTATATTTTTACCCTAAAAATCCGGTAATCTCCGGGGAAATCCGGTGATATGGCAACCCTACCCAGGGCTAAATTCATTGTTACAACTGGTATGTTATCAACAAAGTCTAAACGGAATTTAAAAGAGGAGAGCATAGATTAAGCATACTCCTAAGGAGTATGCTTAATCTATGAGGAGAGTCAACGACTCTCGCAGTTTTTAGAATTTCAAGTCAAGTTATTGTACCTAGTCTGACAAAGGTTTGCTGTTGTACAGATAAAAGGGTTTGTAGTTATGGTTCAGTTAAAAAATTCAACCAGTGAAAACGGCAAAAGTAGATTATTTCCTGCTTTTTAATGTGACAACTTAACTTTAATTATAGTGATAGAGTAGCTTCTGTACAGTGTTATTCTGCAAACCCTAATACGTGCCACGTGGCAGGGAAAACCTGACCATTTAAAACTGTATTCCACCAAACTACGTGGTTAATTTGGTTAATTTGTCTTCTCTCACCATAAACGTTGTCTGACTTCTTCCCTCATGAAATTGTTGTTAGGTCAGCCACGTTTTTATTTCATGGTCGATTTTGACAATTGCGCTGTCAAATTGAAAGTATTTTCCTAAATATGTTTCGCAAGTAAACTGATTCCTTAGGCTCCACCTCAATGGTCCTTAAAGTCCCCGTCCCCATACTCATGGAAGAAAAACTATTTTACTTGGGCCACATTTTCTAGCCGTTTATTACAACCTCGTAGTTGTGGCGATAGTAATATTTACTTATTATTTACATTTGTTTGCCATTAGTCACGTTTATCCCAGGGCGCACGCGTCATGTCATGTCACGTCGTCACGTCACAGATCCAGTGCCCGACTGTAGTAGGCAGAGTGACAAGGCCCAAGGCCCGTCTCTGACTGTGACTCATCAGTTGTTTCCGTGAACACGGGACTCCTTTGTCGGACTTCCCGTGTGGAAATATGTCAGGCTTTGCGATTCATGCAGGGACAGAATTTGTATCTGCCCCGGTATTTGTGTGGCAAAAATAAAGTGGTTAAAAATGATCTTTTAAACCTCCATCGAGTTTTATTTACTACAACCAGGTTTCTATTGTGTCATTGTCAAAAGGTATCTACTTCTGTGTTGTGCCATTATCAAGTAGGTAGTCTCTGATTGAGCTGAAATCATATTTATCGATTGAAAGGTTACTTCAATTATTGTAATTATTGTAAACAAACATAAACATCTTGAAAAGATCTGATATAAAAATGGATGATAATATCGGATATGGTAACGTACTTTCAATCAACAAGTAGTTTAGACTTCCGCCGTCGGATAGCGCCACTGTTCCGAAAATTCAACCTTTTACCACCTTTACTGTATTTAAGCGAAGCCCTACCTTAAAACTCTGAGACGTATTGGCAAATCTACGTAAAATACCTTTAATTTGACACCTCAAAAGTTAAAATCCGTCCAGCCGTTATCGAGTTATGACCGTGAAGAAAAAACCCCTAGCGTAATACGTACATAGGTAGGATAAGTACGGTACGAAAACGGAAGTAGCCTAGTGAAGGGACACAGCAGCGACTGTCCATATGAACGCCCAATTCCGTCTACAAGTGTGTTCCCGTGTTACTGTGTTCACGGACTTTTAAATTATTAACTACGTCGATTCGACCGATGAATACGATTTCAACTTAATGCAGACTATCTTCTACTTGATAATGGCGCAACTCAGCGATGAAACCATGCTTTAAACTTGGTTGTATTTTTTTACACAAACTGGAACTGGAGAAGAAAAGGTATGGTTGTCATTTGGTGTGGGAAAAAGAGGAGATTTTGTAATAAACCCCATGGGGGAAGGGTCGGAGGGTCCGGGGATTGGGAATGTGCTCCCCCTCCTCCCCCCCCCCCCCGGGGAAAAATGTTGAATATGATGTATTTAAAAAACGCTTTTTTGCTTTATAGCATATAAAATCAATTATCGAATCAAATGATTTGCTAATTTGATATGCATAGTTCCCAAATTTAGTGGGAGTGATAACAAGGTAATTGAAGATTAAAGTAAATTTTGAAGGAAAATGTATTTATTTATTATTATTTTTTGTTTGATTTAAATTGCAGCAAATCACCCAAAAGCTATAAAACAGTATAAAAACTAAAATTGATAGTCTAAAACAATATAGGCTACCTACTTTTCAGATTTATAATTTAATAAACTGTAGAGAGCCATACATTCTCAAATTGATTTTCAGCGTTCGATAATGGTGAATAAATGTGAAAGTTAACGATATTTCCCTCCGAAATAAAGACAAAGTGTAACAAATAATACCCCCGTCGCAGCAAACCTGCATACTCAGCGAATTTCCAATGAATATATAACATAACACATTAACACTTAACAGGATTCATAAGAAATATATTCATAAACAAGCGATATTAAAAATATTCATTATTCTCCATAAGAATAACATTGGGGATGAGTACGCAGGTTTGCTGCAACAAGGAACACAAAATAATGGGTTTTTATGCAAATATCGTTAGAACTCATCTAAGTAAAGTCACATACAAAGTTTCATTCATATACATTTATAAGTAAGTGATATATTTTAATTATTTTAATATATTTTAATTATGACACATTTTAATTATTCTCCATAAGAATAACATGGGGACCGATTACCTAGGTTTGCTGCTACGGGAACCATACGTGAAAATTTTGTATTTTGTGTAAACAACGTTAAACCCCAACCAGATGAAGCCATACACCAAATTTTGTCAGTTTATGTTCATAAATAAGCGAGATATACAATTTTTCTTTTTCTCCATAAGAATAACTTTAGACAACACAACGTACTGTGTTTAGCACTTTCAATATC
Source organism: Allygus modestus (assembly GCA_963675035.1). Taxonomy (NCBI): domain Eukaryota; kingdom Metazoa; phylum Arthropoda; class Insecta; order Hemiptera; family Cicadellidae; genus Allygus; species Allygus modestus. The sequence continues at coordinate 68,326,844 of OY776115.1, forward strand.
TCAGGAACCAATTGACGTAGAGCAATGATAAAAATAACAAATTGTTTGTTTTTTATGCTAAATTAAATGGTAAAAATTAAAATTTGATTTAAATAAAAATTACATGTGGAAACCTCAAAAAACCCATTTTTGGGGTAAAAAACCCCCCAAAAATCCCCCTTTGGATGGTGTGATTCGTCTGGTTTTCGAACTCGTTCAAATAAATGGTGCTTTACACATTTGTACCAAATTTCATTAAGATCGGACCTTTTTTACGAGAGTTATCGTGCTTACGGACACACACACACACACACACACACATATATATATATATATATATATATAAATATATAAAAATTTGAACGAATGATGTTTTTGGCATATGGGGGCCTCAAAATGAAAAGTTATCATGGTCTCGGGCTTAAGTCTTACCATGAGACCTACGGTAATAGCTTCTTCCCTATAGGGGAAATTCGCTAAAAGAGGTTAGAGTTAGAAGTCGTTGCATGACGCTCAAGTTGCAAACGTTAATACATTTTCGTTCACAGATTTTTATTTGTTCATAGTAATTCTTCGGATCTATATTTTTACTTTCTCCCCCTATACATAGTATATGGAGAAAGTATTGTTTTCGTAAAAATTTTCAAATTTGAGTTGTTAGTGGAAATATTCGTTTTGGTGCTCCCTGAACCCAAAAAGTGGTTTTTACGTGATGTCTGTCTGTGTGTGTGTGTGTGTGTGTGTGTGTGTGTGTGTCCGTGTGTGTGTGTGTGTCTGTGTGGATGTGTACAGAGCTAGAGCCCTAACCTATGGGCCGATTTTAATGAAATTTGGTATGTAGGTACTAATCCACGATATCTCCAGGCGTTTTTTTCATTTTTTTGAATTTTTGATTTTTAAGGGTAATTATCCCCCAAAAACCGCCAAAAAACATGAAAAATCCAAATTTCTCAAAAACGGCTCTAACGATTTTGATTAAACTTTAGTGGTTTGTAGAACTTTAGGTTTCCAACAAAATGACACCACCCGCATTTCTGGAAAAATTCGGGTTCAGAAATTACAGTACTTAAAACATCCAAAATTCAGTTTTTTGGATTTTTCATAAAAAATCAAATGTTAAAAAAGATTACTATTCACCATTAAAAAGAGCTCAATAAACTAAATAAATTAGTATTTTAAATTACTATTCTACGATTGCTAGTTGCGGAGAAAATTGAAATTTTCATTTAGCGGTAAACACAGTACGTTGTCCAATTTTATTCTTATGGGGAATACAAAAATAACTATTTCTCTCTTATTTACTGATCAATTTCATTAAAATTTGATATGCAGGTCAAGTTAGCATTGACCAACAGATGATGTTCGAAATGTGTTGCTATTTAACCCTGGGGGGAGCAAGGGGGCAGTTCCCCTCTCAAAACCACTGTGTGTAGCAACGGACTCTATAGTGCCTCCCAAAAAGTGATTTGGGTGGATATTTCTGAAAACAACTATTTTAGACAATTTTCTGTACATTTATCTATACTTCATATTCTATATTTAGTAAATAACAAATATTTTTGTCATTAAAGTTTGGCTAAAAGGGAGAAAGTATGTGTCAGTTTCCTGATACCGTTTATTACCCTCAAAATCCGGTAATCTCCGGGGAAATGCGGTGATATTTATTTATGTAAGGTAATTTTACATCACTTTTAAAACAACTTTTATTTTGTCTTTCGTGTTGTTTGAATTACTTCTTAAAAATGATGGGATTGTTTTGATTTCTTAGCGATATTTTTTAAAGAAACAAAAACTAAAGTACTGTGTTCCAAGTTTGGTTTTTGAAACATTATCTACAAGGGAAATCTTCATTGGACTCTCTTCATGTTCTGCCCATTCTACGTCAGAGGATGAGTCATCTTCCACTTTTAATACCGACTTCGAAATTCAAGTTTGTGTTGAATATTTTTTGGTGATACCCCTAGTGTTGCAACATTTTTTTAATGCCACGTTTGTAATCTACTAGCATAAGAAGACGATGCTCGCTTTTTTTAGATGGTTGGCAGACAAAGCAAGATAACTTTCGACCAAACATATTTTTATCCCCATAAGTGAACTGTCTCATTTGCATAATTCCTATGATTGAAGACAGACTTTTAGACAAAAATTGTTTTGAGTTTTGTATCTCATCATCTGAAACCCCAGCTAACATTATTATGCTATTTTCTTGTCACTAAATCAGCTAAGGCAATGTACAGAGTGTTATGTAAACATTGACTGTTATCCTTTTACTGACATTGCGTCCTTCCTTGAGGAAGAATTTATTCTTCTCTGAGGCAGTAGGAAGATGTCTGGAAATGTTTGTGCCGTTTCCTTTAAGAATGGTTGTAAATGAGTCCAAACACTGTAGCAGAGTTGGACTTACAATGGGTCCAGATTATCTGATAAAACGCAAAACGATCCAGACTTTAATTCTTCTTCCATGTGGTATCTTACTGCTTACTAAACAGTATGGTACGAATTCTGTTTCTTTGACACCTCAAAGTGCATTTACTGAATTTCGGTATTGGGAGAAGTCAATAAGACGTAATAGGTACTTCTTCTTCATTGAGAATTTTATTTTAGGATCTTCAGCTGGCGTGCTTGGTAGATCAAGTTAATACACGTGCCTTTTAAATAATGGCAAATATAATTAAAAATATCTAACTATGTTTGATACTGGAGTGAAATATTCTTTTTCAACAACTCTTTTTATCTTCATAATCTGCCCTTTGATAGTGCAATCTTCATATTTTAGCGAATTTCCCCTATAGGGAAGAAGCTATTACCGTAGGTGGCATGGTAAGAGTTAAGCCCAACACCATGATAACTTTTTGTTTTGAGGTCCCCAGATGCCAAAAACACTATTCGTTCAAATTTATATACATGTATATTTATATATATGAGTCCGTTAACACGACAACTTGAGTTAAAAATGTCTTATTTTGATGAAATTTAGCTCAAATGTGTTAAGTCAAGTGTCATTCATGACATTAAGTTCGAAAACCAGAAAAATCGGACCATGGGAAGGGGGGTTTATGGGGTTTACAATTTTCCAAAAATCAGTTTATTGCATTTTTCCCCCTAAAATTTTCAAAAAACAATTTCGGTTTCGACCATTTCATAGTGCTTAAAAAAAATATGGTATTTTGAATCATTAACCCAGGTTAAGTGGTTGCGGAGAAAATCCAAAAAATGTGTTCATAAACTCTCCCATGTTAATCTTATGGGAAAAGGATTTTAGCGAATTCCCCCTCTAGGGAAGAAGCTATTACCGTAGTCGGCATGATGAGACTTGGTGAGTGGCTTTATGTGGTAGTGAGAAACATGTACATGCATTGGAAATTCGCTGAGTACGCAGGTTTGCTGCTACGGGAGTATTTAGCTTTTCCTCAGTTTATTTTAATGTAAACCTCATACTTACTGTTACCAATCAGTTCAGCTCTACAAAACAATAATTTTAGTTTAAATTGTGATTCTATGTCCAACCATTGCAGAGATATTCAAAGTGCTAAACACAGTACGTTGTCCAATGTTATCCTTATGGAGAATAATTAAAATGTTATATCTCGATTATTTATGAACGTATGTTTTTGAAACTTGGCATGTGGCTTCACCTAGTACTAGTCTATTGATTTTTGCACACAAAAAATTGTTTGCCGATTTCCTGCAGCAGCAAACCTGCATACTCAGCCCCCATGTTATTCTTATGGAGAATAAGTAAAATGTAATGTCTCCCTTAATTATGAACATAAATGAATAAAACTTGGTGTGCAACTTTGACTGGTTAAGTTGTATTGATAATTGCATAAAAACACATATTTTGTGTTCCCTGTAGCAGCAAACCTGCGTACTCAGCTTTCAATGTTATTCTTATGGAGGATAAATAAAATGCTATGTATCACTTATTTATTCTTGTATTTTTATGAAACTTGACGAGTGGCTTTATGTGGTAGTGAGAAACATATACATGCATTGGAAATTCGCTGAGTACGCAGGTTTGCTGCTTCGGGGGTATTTTTGTTTTCCACTTAGTAGTCTAGTAGTTCACATTTTCTTAGTTTTTTTTTTATGTTAGACTGGATGATTTTGGATTTGCATCTTTTGCATTTATTCAACACACATCTCTCTCTTTCCTCTGAACAAACTATCTGTTTTAGAATATCATAGCTGCTCTTCCTTTTGATAACATGTCATCAAACAAAAGTTATAGATCATGGCACATGGTGGTCTCCGGTTTTCGATGGGAACATCTGTTTGGCTGCTAGAGGCCAAATAAATACACTCTTTTTGAAATACTGTTTATAAAATTCCGCCATTTTTAATTGTTTCAAGGGTGTTAAAATGTAAAATTGTAACTTTTGGTAATCATCCCGGGGGGTTTTAGGTACAAGTAAGCCAAATTTCAGGTTTACAGCCCTTCTGAAGTGGTCTAGAATTTGTATACCTGAGTGAGTCAGTCACACATCCAACTGTATAAGTTATTTAGAAGAGTAGATTAGATATTTAAAAAGATTAAATGGTTTAAAAAAATAGATACCTGCATTTTTATTCAAAGTAAAATTAATTTACAAAAATATAATACAGAATAACAAATTTTTTATAAAACTGAGGAAAGTTGTTCCAGTTTGTTTTGCCATTTCAGCTCAAGAATTGCATTCTCAGCTCATAACAGGCACATGATGATCTTGTAAAACTATGTTTTGCTGTATAGTCATGTGTTTAGGGTGCAAGTGAACTAAAATTGATCCCCTTGTTAACCTTATGAGCAAAAAAACAAACATTGAAGGTGGCCTATGAGCTACAATACGGGTTTCAGAAATTTAAAACCTCTTTACAAAACTACAGATAGAGGCCAGAATTTATTTTATACCTCAATTAACGGAGGAGTTCTGTTTATAAAAATCGCCTTCTATTATAGATATAAACAAGGAGGTCTACTGGTACAGGAGGCAACACTAACCAACAAAACTGCGAGCCGTTCGCCATTTTCTGGCGCAAATAACTACACACTGAAATCAAATGGGTCTACAAATTGAATAAAACAAACAAATATTCATTACATAAAAACTAATCAACTTGCATTTGTTAATTTTTTTATAGTTTAACAGTTTATCTATAATATGTACAGCCGCATGTGTACCTCACTCACTGAAGTATACGAATTCTAGACCACTTCTAGACGAGCTAGAAACCTGAAATTTTGCATGCAGGTAGCTTATAGCTTGTAACCCCCAGTAAAATCGCCAAAACTAACAATTTTTTATTTTAACCCCCCTAAAAAAATATTTAAAACCCCCCAAAAATGGCTTATTTTAAAATTACAGTTTTTGAGCTCTAGCGACCGAACGGATTGACCTATTGAAAAATGGACACCACCACAACCTACGCGTTTTGCAAGATATACAACTTTGTTCCTATGGCTTTTTCTCGTATCTCGCTTCATTCACCCTTAGGTAGCGCTAGATTTTTCAAATTTCAGGCAATTTTGACGGTTATTTTCTTGGTTTTTAATTTCCTATCACTTTAATGTAGTGCTTAAAGGCTTGATATTTGGCACTCAATATGTTTACACATTACCCTTCACGAATTAGTCGATAAACTAACCTGTTTCAATAAATAAACACCTCAAAAAAATTAAATACCCCGTTGCAGCAAACCTGCATACTCAGCGAATTTCCAATGAATATATAACATAACACATTAAAAAACTTAACAGGATTCATAAGAAATGTATTCACAAACAAGCGATATTTAAAATATTAATTATTCTCCATAAGAATAACATTGGGGATGAGTACGCAGGTTTGCTGCAACAAGGCACACAAAATTATGGGTTTTTATGCAAATATCAATAGAAGTCATTTTAGTGAAGTCACATACCAAGTTTCATCCATATACATTCATAAATAAGCGATATATAACATTTTAAACATTTTCCATAATAATATCATGGGGACCAAGTACCTAGGTTTGCTGCTACAGGAGCCATAAGCGAAAAAAATTTTTTTGTGCTAACAACAATAAACCACAATCAGATCAAGCCATATACCAAATTTCGCCAGTTTATGTTCATAAATAAACGAGATATGCAATTTTTCTTTTTCTCCATAAGAATAGCATTAGACAACGTACTGTGTTTAGCACTTTCAATATCTCGGTAACCAATTGACGTAGAGCAATGATCAAAATACCAAATTGTTTGTTTTTTTAAGCTGAATTCAATGTTATAAAATAAAATTTGATTTAAATTAAAATTACATGTGAAAACCCCAAAAAACACATTTTTGGGGTACAAAACCCCCCAAAAACCCCCCTTCGGATGGTGCGATTCATCTGGTTTTCGAACTCGTTCAAATAAATGGTACTTTAAACATTTGTACCAAATTTCATTAAGATCGGACCTTTTTTACGAGAGTTATCGTGCTTACGGACACACATATATATATATATATATATAAATATATATATATATATATATATATATATATATATAAATATATATATATATATATACATATATAACAATTTGAACAAATGGTGTTTTTGGCATCTGGGGACCTCAAAATGAAAAGTTATCATGGTCTCGGGCTTAAGTCTTACCATGAGACCTACGGTAATAGCTTCTTCCCTATAGGGGAAATTCGCTAAAACCCTAATTGTTCCATAAATGACAAACTGCGTTATCGACTTACTCAGGTAATTCTAGATAAGCTATAAACGTGGAATTAGTCTACATGTAACTTGTCCATTAAAATCCCCAGGAAAATTGCAAAAAGGTATAATTTTTAATCAGAACTACATAAAAAAAATCAAAAGTGGAGGAAATTTTGAATATGTCCAAAATAGTGCCTTTTTATTTTAGCTCTAGCGGACGAACGGATGGTTCTGTCGATAAACGGAATACCTCCACTTGCCAAGGATTTTAGACGATCTAAAACTTTGACTTTTGACTTTTTGTCTATCTCGTCTCCTTCACCCTTAGATAGTGCTAGATTTTTCAAATTTCAACATTTTTCAAGGTTTTGTGGTGGTTTTGTATTTTTTATCACGTGAACAGATTTGATGATTTAAACCCGATCGATCTAGGGGCGAAGCCTCCCACAACGGTCTAGGGATCTAGGGGTTGGGGAAGTGGGGCGGTAGGGGAGGTCTAGGCGGGGAGAGGGTTGCAGATTATTTGTTTGGGTATATGAGATACAGCATGCATGTGCCTTGAAGCCTCAAATATCCTTAAACATTCCCAAACTCTACTATTTTAATTTTTAACCCCCTCATATTTAAATAACTGCTGATTTGTATATTTTTTGTATAAGTAGTAGTATAATATCCTACTAAGTAGTAGTATAATGTTCTGGGCCACTTAATATGACACCACTTTCACTTGAGTAAGGTACCCGGGTCACCCACGGGTACTACCCACCCAATAGTGACCTGGGGGCAAAGCCCACCACAGGAGTTTGGGGGCAGAGCCCCCAGCGAGCGAAGCGAGTTTAATTATATAAGACTAGATTACATAAAACATACTTAAAGGGAGCTAAAATTGAAGAAATTTAAATTCAGAACATAATTTCTTCGATTTTAGAACTGACTGACAGTACATAGGCCTAAGTAATCTAACTTAGTCTTTATCATATCTACAGCTCAGACGCTAAAACTATTAGGCCTACCGGTATCATTTTTTATTGGCAAAGGCTATAATTGCTCATACCCCTGAAGATAACGTCAATGCCTACCTACATATAATGTTGCGGATGCAAAATCTAAGAGAACTGGCATAGAACTGTAATACTAGGAGAATATACCAAGGAGGTGCAAGGGGGACAAAACCAATATATTGCTTATAATACACACTGTGCTGGTGCTCAGGGGTGCCCACAGGGGGGATAGCGCGGATTGCGCTATAAAATTAAGTTTTGGGGGAGATTTTTCTATTTTAGCGGAGAAATTATATTTTTGGGGGGATGTTTTTAAATACCTTATTTTTTATCAGAAAGTATGGGTTTCGTACAAAAGGTGACAAATGACTAGTATCTAGATAATGAGAGAGTATTTAGAGATTATTTTATGTGAACACCAATGATAGGTCTAGGTCTCTCTTTGCCTCTCATTGTCGTGCATCAAGTAGTAATAATAATTTTGCAGGCAGCTCTCTGAATTATTTCACGCATGACAACGTGACAACTGCAATTTATCATATGTCCTAACATCATTATTGCACTACCCTACATCTTATATCGACTTCCCTGCATCATTATTAGTGAATTTCCTTTGGAAAGTGAACTATTAGCATGACCCGCACGGTGAAACTTAAGCCCGGGACCACCATAGAAGTTCCTAACGTGACCCCCTGAACACGTTTTGGGGGGTCGTTCAAAATTTTATATATATATGTGTTTGTACTCTAGCGGTCGCATTTTTTGTCCGATATACTTCAAATTTGGTAGGGACGTTCCTTTCTGTAATCAGTTGGACAAGTTCGTTAGGCAAAACAATCGGAAAACTCTAAACCCCTTTTTTGGGGCATTAATCTTTCAAATTTCGAGTTTTTGGGCCCAAAAAGGGTCAGAAAGGCCCCAGATGTAAAATCAATGCACGTTAAAAGATGGGAATTAAAAAGGCAAAAGTTTTAAGCCCTCTTTCGTCATTCTAGCATAAATATTTACTGAGTTATTAAAGAAAATGTGTATCGACTAAACACAGTGCGTTGTCTTACGGGGGTTTTATACTAGAAAAGCCTGTTATTCTTTTGTTAGAGTACTTTTATCATCCCCAGCAACCTCACACCTACTTTTAAGCCTGTCTGGACCTTCTCCTAACCTTATAATGCGCAAAATGGTATTCCCAGCTTTGCAAGTAAATGAAACCAGGAGTATCAGAACAGCCAGAAAATCAATGTTTTCAGATTTCAATAAGAATTGGACAAATGCATGTTTTTACACTGATTTTGAATTTAAAAAGTTTTTATGTGGAAATTCACTTCCCTCACGTCAGCGTGCTGCGTGCGAACTCGTTTTGTGTAGTAACCTCTCACATTTTAAGTATTTTGCCATAAAAAGCTACTCAAAAAGTTACTGTACAGTTTTAAATTAAATTAACGCAATCAAATGAAGATTGAATATATTCCCGCCCCAAAATCTGAAAAAGTAAGAGAAAATATTATACACTACTTATTTCAAGTAATGGAAATTTATAGAAGTAAAAAACTCTTAATTCATTGTCAAAATGTTCCATATTTTGTACAAATGCTAAATATTTGTGAGCTGTAAACCTGTAGGTATGTCAACATTTTGTTTTAAACACCTTCCGATGGAGGCTTTTATTTTGTCAAGCATTTAGGTGGTATGGTATTAAGGTTTCTCAATTTAAATATATTTTATTCAAATACTCAACTGGGTTATTTCTATTTTAGATCGTTGTTCTTCTATTGTTTTGTTTCTATTTATTCAATTTTAAATACAAGTTAATTGTGAGGTTATGATTGCCTCTGACGAACATCATACACTCACTGATTGCTATCGAAGTAGGCCCTAACTACAGTATGTTTCAAACAAATGGTAATTTAATATAAGTTTCTATCTTTTAGGTTCAGTTTTGTTCATTTTATTCAATAAGCAGGTTACAAAGGGTGCATCAACTCTTAGTTAACATAATTTTACACACTACATTTCACCCAACGACCCCCGTGAGGGGGGGGGGGGGGGTAGTGTAAAGGAAACAAATCATATGTTCAATATTTGTTATATTTTCATTCGTTCTGTTTACTTCTACCAGATGTATGACTGGTTATTGGGGATGCTGCTTGATGTTATGAATTATTAAAAGTTTTCCTTTATAATTAAGTATTCTAATTACTTTACATGGTGGCAGCGGTGGGATAAACAGTTTATGAGATGGATTTAACACCAGAATTGCTGAAAGAAATAATTAGTACAGTTATAGCAGCAAATAATGCACAAACCAATACAAAACAGGACACCAACTTTCAAGTCAAGCCTCCGGAGCCTTTCAATTTTCTAGATCAATCTACATGGACGAGTTGGATCAAGCGATTTAAGATGTTCTGAAGTGCTACAGGATTATTAGGTAAATCAGAAGATCAGCAGATTAATATGCTCCTGTATGCTATGGGTAAAGAAGCTGATGAGCTACTGACCTCAATAGGAATGCCAGAGGAGGAAAGAACTACCTTTGACTCAGTTGTAGCCAAATTTGAAGACTATTTCTCTACTAAAAAGAATATTTTCTATCATCGTGCCATAGTCTTGCAAAAAATTCAGGAATCTGGAGAAAAGATTGACCCTTACATTAATGAACTCCATAAGATGTCTGAGCGGTGTGAGTGGATATGCAATAACTGTAAAAGTAGAAGCTTTAATGATGAGATGATATTACTCAAACTAGTAACGAGCATTAAGGATAAAAGTTTGTCAAAACATCTTCAACTCCAGGAAGGATTGACTCTAAATAAAGCAGTAGGCCTACATACAGTACGTCAAGCCGAAGCTTTGGATGAACAAAGAAACATTCTTCAGGATGTCACGGATTCAACTGTGATGGAAGCTACAAGAAGCCTTCCACAGGGAGTTAAGCATATAATTGTGCAGCCAGGGAGAGGAGAGACAGCTGGGAAGTCATCGAAATTTGTTAATCTCAGCCGAGGATGCAGTCGCTGTGGTTCCAGCCAGTTTCACTCTAAAGAAAGGTGCCCTGCGAGTGACAAGGTATGCTTTAAATGTGGTTTAAAAGGTCACTTTGGTCGGTTTTGCAAAACTAGTAGAGTACTAGTAGAGTTACAGTAGACGAGGTAGAGTCATTAAGAGATGATGAAAGTGATATGAAACTTGGTTCAATTTTAATCGAAGAAAACGTGTCAGAAGCAAGGAGATGTGAACTCTTTTATGTTAAACTACGCACAAACTGCTTAGGGGTCCTAAATTTCAAAATTGACACGGGTGCAGATGTAAGTTGTATGGGTTTAGATGATGTAAAACGCCTTGGTATCGAAATAAAAAAACAGATGTTAAGTTGAAAGGTCCAGGTAATGTAACTTAGGAGGTTTTGGGGAAGTCAAATGTTAAACTTCAAAGGGGTGACATGATACATGTAGAGGAGATTTTTATCCTCAATAATCAAAAAGAGCCTCTCTTGGGTAGGGTAGGAATACCTGCGTTTGGCCTGTTAAAAGACCTTGGTGAGGTTAATTTAACACAAGATTGGATTAATAAGTATCCACGACTTTTTTCTGGCTTGGGTAAATTCAGTGAACCTTATTTCATTAAACTTAAGAATAGTTACGAACCTGTTGCTGTAGATGCCCCTCAAAGAATTCCAGTTTCTTTAAAGGAGAAAGTCAAAATTGAACTGCAAAATATGGTTGAATCAAATGTTATTGAACCAGTCATAGAGGCTACGGAATGGTGTTCGCCCCTGGTGGTGGTTCCCAAGAAGTCCGGTGCCATTAGACTATGTGTCGATTTCACTGCCCTAGATAAGTACGTAGAAAGGGAAAGGATAATTTTGCGGTTGATGAAACATTAGCTCAAATGTCAAATGCTAAAATATTTTCAAAATTAGATACTAATAGTGGGTTCTGGCAGGTAAGCTTGGACGAAGAAAGTGCAAAGCTAACCACCTTTATTACATCTTTTGGAAGGTTTAATTTTAAACGACTCCCTTTCGGTATTAATTCGGCTCCAGAACACTTTCAAAGGAAAATGTCAATGTGTTTAGAGGGTCTCGATGGTGTGGCAAATTTAGCTGATGATATTTGTGTCTACGGAAGCACAAAGGAAGAACATGATGAGAGACTTGATAAAAGTGTTGTCACGTCTAACAGAAGCTGGAGTAACACTTAACTCTGAAAAATGTGAGTTCACAAAATCAAAAATAAAGTTTTTGGGTCATATTCTTGAGAACGGACATCTCCGAACAGATCCTGAAATTACAGCAGCTATAGAGGCGTTTCCATTTCCACAAAAACAGACTGAGCTAAAACAATTTTTGGGGATGGTAAACTATCTTATGAAGTTCTTGCCAAATCTTTCAAATATTTAAACCTTTAAATGAACTTCTTTCGACAAAGAATGACTGGCATTGGACTGACGTTCATGACAAGTGTTTTAAGGAAGTTAAGAGAATTATAGTAAACCCACCTATTCTTCGATTGTATGACCCCTGTTTGGAAACAAGAGTGTGTGCAGATGCGTCAAAATTTGGTCTGGGTGCAATTTTGGAACAGAAATTGAATGACCAGTGGAGGCCAGTGCAGTATGCGTCCAGGACGATGTCTGACACAGAAATGAGGTACGCGCAAATCGAGAAGGAAGCACTATCGCTTACATGGGCTTGTGAAAAGTTTTATTCGTTCATCCTAGGAAAACAGTTTGATTGGTAACAGATCACAAACCTTTGTTACAGATTTTAGGCCAAAAACCACCAAGCGACCTAATCCCACGACTTCAAAGATTCCGAATGAGGTTAATGATGTTTGACTACTAGATGAAATACGAAACAGGGAAAAGTTTTTTCGTCCCCGATGCTCTCTCGAGGGCACCAATTCTGCTGAAAATAAAAGACGAAGATATTCTTGATGAAGATACAGAGCTGTATGTCAATTCTGTTGTGTTTTCTCTACCGTGTACGGACAGTAAACTTGAAATTATTCGACAAGCGGTCAAAGAAGATAAAACATGTGATTTAATATGTAAAACAATTGAGAGCAGAGACTGGACAAACTTGAAAATACAAAGTTTTTTAGAGAACAAGGGAACTTATCATTCGTTGACGGACTAATATTGAGAGGATTGAGAATTTTCATCCCAAAAAAGCTCCGAAGCGACATTCTTGGGCAGATTCATAACGGACATTTCGGGGTTAATAAATGTCTGGCTCGTTCCAGAGAAAGTGTTTGGTGGCCAGGTATATCCATCGAAATAAAAAGATTAGTGCAAGATTGTCCCAGTTGCTTAGAAAATCGTGGAAATCCAGCAGAACCATTGCTACCCTCAAGCCTACCTACCCGTCCATGGGAAGTTGTGGGAACTGATATGTTAGATTATAAGAAGAACATATATCTTTGCATGCAAGACTACTTCTCTAAATACATCGAACTAGTATCTCTCAGTGCTGTCAATACAAATGCCATCAAACGTGCATATTTGTCTATATTCTCACAGCATGGCATTCCGAATGTAGTAAGATCGGACACTGGCACAGCCCTTGTATCTCATGAGATGGGTAACTTTGCAGCTGAGTTAGGTTTCACAATAGTTACTTCAAGCCCACACTTTCCTCAATCAAATGGTCAGGCCGAGAGAGCCATGGAAATCTGTAAGGGAATACTTAAGAAAAATAAGGATCCCTACCTTGGATTGTTGGTTCATCGTGCGTCGCCTTTAGACTCTGGTGTTTCTCCTGCAGAGTTACTTGTTGGAAGAAAGATAAGAACTACGCTACCTTCTATTCCAGAGAAACTAAAACCCGGTTGGCCCGATTTAGATAAATATAGAACTGCCTGCGATGAGAAAGATAGGAAGAATAAACTTTATTACGATCGTCGTCACAGAGCACGGGACCTTAGGATACTCAAGAAGGGAGATACAGTATGGATTATGGATCTGAGGCGATACGGTACAGTTGTTGGTCAAGGTCCTAATAAGCGAGATTACATAATAAAATCTAATGAAAGTCAGCTAAGAAGAAACAGAAGATTTCTAATACCTGCAAACAAAACGCAACAGGTTGATGACTCTCCTTGGCTACCGTATGCTCCAGTTGAGAAATGTGATAGAAATAAAAATGAGCAGGAGACAGAGAGAAGAGGAGATTTAGAAGAAACAGATCAAATAGAAGCTAGACAAGAGAACAATTAAGAATTGAAAATCGCCCACATGGTCGAATGTCAAATGGTCGTTATATCACTAGATCAGGAAGAGAGGTAAAACCATCAAGACGCTACAACGAATGTTAAGATTCTTTTACATCCTTGGGAAAGAGGGTGTAAAGGAAACAAATCATATGTTCAATATTTGTTATATTTTCATTCATTCTGTTTACTTCTACCAGATGTATGACTGGTTATTGGGGATGCTGCTTGATGTTATGAACTGTTAAAAGTTTTCCTTTATAATTAAGTATTCTAATTACTTTACAGGTAGTAAGAACAATTTTGGGGAGAATCACGCTATTACCTTTAGGGGGATGGGCACCCCTGCTGGTGCTTAAAATCTGATCACTGGATTGCTAATAATTTATGGTAAGTCCAATAAACCATATTTTTATAAGGGTGTCACATAACAAATAGCGGGCAGAACTGGATTATACATACTGAAATAAGTCAAACTGGTCCAATAAAACGGTCTAAATTTTTACTTAGTTTAGCCGTAATCCGCCATTTTGTATTTTCTTGAAAGTAATTATTATTTCTAGAACCCTTTTACATATTTCTATGAAACTTAGCATGAGTCTTAAGAGCTTAGATATCTCTAAAATTTGCAAACATATTTTTTTCCAAACTTATCAAACTTAAAAATGGGGCCATTTGAACATTTTTAGGTCAAATTTAATGAAACCCAGTAGGCCTAACTGAAATAACATTTTGCAAGACATCATATTTAGTACTTCCAGTCCAACGACACCTCATTCATTAAAATCAGTCCATAAATAAAGAAGTTGAGGTAATTTTAAAGTTTAATAATTAAACTCAACATTACGTTTAGATCTGCTGATAAAGATAAACCCCTTAAAACTTTAATAGGATAATAAAATGAATAACAATTGAATTTTATGAAAAATAGTTAAGATTTATTTTTATTTTTATTAAATTATAATAACCTTAGGCCTACTAGTTTTAATACGCTTAATCATTCCATAAACATGGTTACAATTTACAATCCACTTTTACTCTTATGTTATTAGCTGACCTGCATTTTATCAGCTAGTATAATTTCACTGTTCCTCATTTTGATCCTTATTGTTGTTCATTGCTTCCTGCTTCATTCCTCATAAGCAATGAGGATTATTATAATTGAATTATTACAGTATCTAAAAAGGATTAGGCCTAGCTATTATAGTTGTGGTCAAGAAATGTTAAGAAGTATTTACCATTTATGAGGAACTAGCTGTGTACCCGTCCTTCGTACGGGTTGTATATAAATGGTAGATTAACTAAAGCAAATAACAATCTACATTATTTTACAATATTAAAATTACATTTTACACGTTTAATGTACAGTTAAAGTTAATTAATGAAATATACTGGTAGATAGTTCAGGTCCTGTTGCTAAGTCGAGGAACTCTGTCGGGTAGTAAACGGCGTGTGGTTTGTGACTTCAAATCAGTACACGCAACACTTGATTCGCTTTTAGAAATAAAAGAACTCAAGTACAAAAAAATATAAAATATCGGGGAGGGGGGAGGGAGGGCATAAATATAAAATCGGTAGGGGGGAGCAAAATATAAAATCGGGGGGGGGGGGGGCAAAATATAAAATGGACGAGGGACATGAAATAAAAATATAAAATCTAAGAGGGGAGAGCAAAATATAAAATTGGGGGTTGGGCAAAAATATAAATGGAGGGAGCAAAAATATAAAATCGAGGGGGGCAAATAAATATAAAATCGGGGGGGGCAATAAAATTGGAGTGGGGGCAAAAATATAAAATGGAGGGGGGACATAAAATAAAAATATTAAATCAAAAGGGGGGAGCAAAACATAAAATCGGGGGTTGGGCAAAAACAAAAATGGGGGAGCACAAATATAAAATCGGGGCAGGGGGGGGGGGGCAAAAATATAAAATAGAGGGAGGAAAACATTAAATAAATATATAAAATCAAAGATGGGGGGAGAAAAATATAAAATTGGGGGTGGGGAAAAAATAAAAAATGGGGGGGACATAAAATAATACCCCCGTAGCAGCAAACCTGCGTACTCAGTGAATTTCCAATGCATATATATATATATATATATATATATATATATATATATATATATATATATATATATATTAATACCACATAAAACCAAATACCAAGTTTCATCAATATACATTCGTAAATAAACGATTTATGACATTTTAATTATTCTCCATTAGAATAACATGGTGGCTGAGTATGCAGGTTTGCTGAAGTAAGGATCACTAAAAATGGGGTTTTATACAAATATCAATATAACTCAAGTAGGTAAACCAACATGCCAAATTTTATTACTTTATGTTCATAATGAAGGGAGATAACACGTTACTTATTCCCCATAAGAATAACATGGGGGCTGAGTACGCAGGTTTGCTGCTACGGGAACTATTGGCAAAAAATGTATTTTAGTGCAAATATCAATGGACCACAATGATATGAAGCAATATACCAAGTTTCATCAGGATTAAGTTGATAAATAAGCGAGATATACAATTTTTCTTATTCTCCATAAGAATAACATTGGACAACGTACTGTGTTTAGCACTTTCAATATCTCTGTAACCATTTGACGTAGAACAATGATCAAAACACCAAATTGTGCGTCTTTTTAAGGTGATTCCCATGGAAGGAACTAAAATTTGACTTTTTCAAAAATTATATATATAAAACTCAAAAAAACCATTTTTGGGGTACAAAACCCCCCCAAAATACCCCTTCGGATAGGTCGATCTGTCTGGTTTTCGAACTTAAAGTCATAAATGCTGCTTTACACACTTATACCAATTTCGTCAAAATCGGATTATTTTTACGAGCTCACGGACATGAGGGAAGTTATTTCCACATAAAAAACTTTTAAAACTCAAAGTCAATGTAAAAACATAAATTCCACTTTTTATTGAAAACTGAAAATATTGGTTTTTGGCTGTTCTGATGCTCCTGGTTTCATTTACCTGCAGTGCTGGGAATACAATTTTGCACATTATAAGGTTAGGAGAAGGTCCAGTCAGGCTTGAAAGTAGGCATGAGGTTGCTGGGAATGATAAAGTACACCAACAAATGAATAACAAGCATTTCTAATGTAAAACCCCTATAAGACAATGTAATGTGTTTAGTCGATATACATTTTCTTTAATAACTCAGTAAATATTTATGCTAGAATGACGAGAGCGGGCTTAAAACTTTTGCCTCACTAATTCCCATCTTTTTCATGCATTAATGTTACATCCGGGGCTTTTCTGAACATTTGTGGGCCCAAAAACTCAAAATTTGAAAGATGAATCCCCAAAAAAGGGGTTTAGTGTTTTCCAATTACTTTGCCCAACGAACTTGTTCAACTGATTATAGAAAGGAACGTCCCTGCCAAATTTGAAGTAGATCGGACAAAAAATGGGACCGCTAGAGTGCATACACACACACACACACATATATATATATATATATATAATTTTGAACGACCTTCAAAACGTCTTCAGGGGGTCACGTTAGGAATTTCTATGGTGGTCCCGGGCTTAAGTTTCACCGTGCGGGTCATGCTAATAGTTCACTTTCCATAGGAAATCCACTAATAACAATAAGGACAAACATGAGGAACAGTGAAATTGTAACAGCTGATAAAATGCAGGTCAACTATTAGCATAAAAGTAAAAACTTATTGAATTTTATTTCAGTTACGTGAACTGGTTTTCATGAAATTTTAACTTTACAATTTTCAAATGACTGTCAGTTTAAATTTGATAAGTTTGGAGAAAAAATTTTTGTCAAATTTTATATACCGTTATCTAAGGTTTGATTGCATAAACCAAGTTTCATAAAACTATATCCAAGGGTTCTTAAAATTATTATTATTTTCAAGAAAATACAAAATGGCGGATTACCGCTAAACTTAGCCAAAATCTAAAAAATGTTAATGGACAATTTTGACTTGTTTTCATATGTAGAATCCAGTTCTGCATACCCCGTTATGCTTTTGAGTGAAACCCTGTATATGTTGTTAATACAATTTTAAAAATAGATACTGTAGCCTAATTTATGATTATTTTAAGAACTTGTTTCAATTTCCAGCACATTAGCAGAGTTTGGAAATCACAACCAATTAAATCAATGTAGAAAGTACAGGAACAATAACTATTGTATAAGTTAATCATATTTGCCAAACTAACCTTTAAATATCAACTATGGTAGGCCTACTGACTACCCGCAAAATAGGTTACCATATCTAAAGCGATTCCGCCCCCCTACTCTGGTTAAACCGGGTTTTACATACAAAATTTATTTAATAGCTATTTACGCACATACCTAGGGTAGTAAGAGCACCATTACAGCATAAGGGCAATGCTTGAAAGCACGAGTTCATTAAACGCCTGAAGGCGTTATGTCGCTTACTACTCGAGGTGCGTACACTATTTTATCCCCTCCACCCCACAACATAGGCAGCGTAATTGTAATAAAAAAAATAGGCCTAGTTTAGGAACTGGCATTGCAGGTTAAGGTTTTATCAGCATTAAAACAAATAATAATTGTGTGTTGTGAAAACTTTGTTATCAACACAACAGTTGATGCTATTGGAACGTCTGTTATTGGGCTCGCCGGGAGTGAAATCGTTTGATAAATCTCCCAGCTCTGGTTTGTTAAAAAAAACATTATAGAATTGGCTGGACAGTGATTTAAAGGTGGCTTTGTAATCTTAAGTTGGCAAGACCAATACCGAAAAAAATCAGAAAGCTTGGTAAAGTGTGCTTGAAACTGGAACTAGCTGCCATTGGTCATTCGGCTATAATGCGTGTCTTTTTTTATCAAGCGTGTACGGGTACTATTATTATTAAACTCCGAATTTTGAAAGGGAACAACCAAACTTTGGTCTTGTTTAGAAAAAAACAAGAAAAAGCAGCATTTTATAAGTTATACCAATGACATTTAATCGCAGCAATGTCCAATACTGAACTCCACAAAATTTAAATAGGCCCACCTTGTAACCAACTAGGCATATTAGGTCATAAATACATCCCCATATCGTAACCGTTTTGCCTATCAAATAGTAAGTTTACCTAGCGTATATCAATATATAAGTCAAACACTCTATGAAATCAACAACTTGTAATTACCGTGTGCAAGGATTGGAGATAGACGTTAATACTGAAGTGACACCAAACTGGCGCCCTTCGGAATCACTTGTTTATCTTGCTTCATCTTCATGAGAGAAGCCTTGCAAGGCCACGACATAAGACACATTGGACTAGGTAATTTACATAAATTAAATGTCATGTGTTTTTTATCTTATAAGGTGGGTAGACTTTCAGAAGCGGAACGATATAAAAAACCGAATGAAATTCTTCGATACAGTATATTGATTAGGTTGATAATTTTTATCGATTGCAACATATTTTTTTATTTGTTATTAAGTTTAACTTAAGTCATGTTTGTTTTTCATTTAAACTAAAACTGAAAATAAAAAATAAATGAACATGTGACACGACACGATAATGTTGTTTCTGGCAATACGTGTTTGTTTACATGTTTGGTTGATAGTGGAATCAACGTTTATTATCTGGACAAATTTCAAGACATCTAAACTGAATTATAACTTGACCGAAACCATAACCGAATAACCTAAATAATCATTATACTGAATCGAACAATTTCATTTGACTTTTTATATTGTTCCGCTTATGAAAGTCTACCCTATAAAAGGTGACCACTTTACTGTTGTTTCTGACAAAAACAAAAGCAGCTTTCAAGTTCCAATGGTAAAATTCTAAAAGGTTAGTTCAGTGAAATTGAACATTTAGAACCGACAAGTTGAACAATTATCCCCAAAAAACCTTAACTACATAGATGTAATTAGGGCCCTAGGATGCAATGGTGAATATTCATAGGTAGGTCTATGCCATGCTACTTAGTATCTCGTATTTAGTTTTAAGTTCGTCTCATAATAATATGTGAATTCCATTGCAGAGATGGGGCTAGGTCCTACCTTTTAAGCCGAATGAATTTAGGTTAGAAATCTCAAAAGTGGAAAAAAGTAGAAAACTATTTTGAAGGAGGTTATTTACCGGAGCTTGATTTTATAAATCGATGTAATGTCCCCTTTGGATGCAGGCTTAACAGTTTCTCTTAATTTATGACATAACTTCAATAAAACGCAGTTCTAGAAAACAGCCTAGCCCAGGAAGTATACTCCCACCTACATCGATATGACATGGAATGATCCTATTGTAAATTTGATATTTCAAAACACTATTTTAGAAATTAATTAACCAATTAATTGAGAGGGAAAACGTAAATAAAATATAATTATCAAATCAAATATTAATTTATTACCTGCTCTTGCTCGGGCGTTAAAGGAGCAGCCATCTTAAAACTGAGATCTGATGTCTGTTGTCTGTTGTCGTTGTCTGTCTGCATCTTACAGGTTAGGAAACAAAATAAGTTCGACAAGTTTAAAAACTGAGCTATTGTATATCTAAAGGTACATAATCAATGTCTAAAAAAACAGTAATAATAGTATGTATCTATTTCAGATAAACAAAAATCTCATCTCAATACTTCGCTCAAAAGTCACTGTCACATGTATAGAAATTCAAAATTGTTTTGAAGGAGATGTGAAAAAATGCATACAACTAGGTGGCCAACCTGTCTGTACTCTTGGGACGTAAGCAATGAGAAAATCACTGAGCTAGAGCTCAGTGGTTAAAATATAAATATTGCATAGAACTCCATTGTTCGTAAGTACAACTGAGCTCGATATAACATAAAGCTCAGTGGTAAGCACCTAGCGTGGGCGTACCAACTAAGGAGTTCTTTGGTAATACTGGAGACATCACTGATGAACAAACAAAATTGCGAGCCGTTCTTTGCCAAATTTTGGTGAGGCAAAGAACTACTCGCTGAAATCAAACGAGTCGATAAAATGACTCAAAAAATACCTTCTCATGATTTGAACATTAATAAACTTGTATTTGTTTATTTGCTCATAATATATCATATTTAACGGCATGATTAGATGCACAAATCAAACGAAAAAATGTATTTGTTCCAACTTGTATCACTTTTATTCCAGTGATTTGCATGAGTAGATTCACTTAAAGGAATAAAACAGCCAATTATGATGGTTCAAAGAACGAGAAATTTTCCTCACCAGTGTACGAACCTGACAAAATCACCAGCTCGCTTTTTCGACAAAAACAATGAAGCAGTGTTACCTCCAGCTATACAATAAACCTCATAGACAAAGACTATAACTACAGTAGTTAGTCTATATATGGTGGACAGTTAAACTACAATTATTTGATTTCAGTTTTCTGGGCTTTATTACCTTGTATTAAAACAATTTACATTAATCCTATGATTACAGTGTATATCATTATTGGAGATAATGATATACAAAATTATTTCCAGTATGGATTTTTCTTCTATTGAATTCATGAAATTTAAATAAATTTGCCGTGTTGGCCTGTTCACAGAGGATTTAATTATTAAATCTGCTTTCGGGGGTGCGTTATTGTCACAACCCATGAATGGAATGCCACGTATGCATTATTGAACTGTTTGTATACAATCTGCAATATGTCTCCAAATTAATATTTTACTATACCGGTACAAAATTATATGTTCTTATTTTCTAAATATATATCCAATAAATACGATATTAAACATGACTTAAGTTATTGGATCCCTCTCTATTACAGTCATAGTGATTGTACAACGTTCACAGGGCCGGATTTAGGAGCTATGGGAACCCTAGGCTCAACCAGTAGTACGGGCCCTTGCCACCGTCAAGGTCCAAGGTCGTGGTGCGGCTCCTATACCCGCGCCTATGTAGCCAATGTTCGGCTATGTCATGTAGTAAGTCATGTAGGAGAGACTGTTGTACCTTGGATACAAATTCTTATATAATTTTTTAAAATTTATTTTAAACCCATTAATATAATATGCTCATTCTGTAGACCTACATATACTACACACAATACACATAATAAATAGTTTAAATATTTATAATAATCATATAAAATAAATTTTTAAAACTTTCATTCACATACCTCTTTGAATATTTAAATCCCAACTAAAGTTACTATCCAATTCTAGACCCAAAAATGTTGTATTGTTGATTTTTTCCTGGCAGCGATCTTCAATAGCAATACTAGGCGCAATTATACTTCTATTTTGTTTTGTTTCAAAACCAACAAAATTGGTTTTATTTAAATTAAAAAAGAAATGATTTTTTTTTTAATTCTTTAATGTTGATATTTGAGTTCGGCTTATTTTTTCTAAGTCATTTGGATTTTTTGTTGAAATAATCAAGTTAGCGTCTGCATAAAGAATGAGCTCACTTTTAATTCCTGTGATGTTATCCAAGATTTTAGGAAACCCTTGAATATAGCAAAGAAATAATACAGGCCCAAGGATTGAACCTTGTGGGACTCCCTGTAACAACTTAAATTTCTCAGATTTGACCTTAGTAACTTGATTATTTAATAAAAATGGCATTTCCACATACCTGTTCGAAAGATAAGAATCAAACCAATTTAAATGTCTCCCTGAAATACCAATTGGTTCTAGTTTTTTTGAGTAAAATACTATGAGAGATGGTATCAAACGCCTTAGAAAGATCCATGAAAATGCCTATGGGTCGTTCACCCTGATCTATTGAGTCAATTATTGATTCAGTAAAGCCAACCAGAGCAGAGGTCACTCATTTGCCTTTTCTAAAACCGTGTTGCTCCTTATCAAAAAGTTTGTTATCCTCTAAGAAATTTACAACCTATTTAACATGACTTTCTCAAAAATCTTTGATAAAGAAGGAAGCACTGATACTGGCCGGTATAGTTATTTATTTCAACTTTGCTTCCTATTTTATAAACTGGCACTACTTTAGAAATTTTCAGTTCTGAAGGAAAGACACCAGTTACAAAAGATGAATTGATTAAGTGAACTAATGGTTTCAGAAGTGGTTTTATAGAAAACTTTACTAGTTTGATTGTAACTTCATGGTACCCACTTGACAATTTATTTTTACAATTTTGGACAATTTGCATCACCTCTTTCTCATCTGTGGGAACACATATAAAATTTTTCTTAAACAACTGGTTTTCTTTGATTTTAAACTCCATTTGATTTTGTTCAACGTTTGATTTAGTACTATTTTTTAGTAGATTTTGTACTGTGTTAGTAAATTGCCAATTAAATAAATTACTTGTTTTATTTGGATCAGAAATTTGCTTATCACCCTCTTTCAAAACAATATTGTCCACATAACTGACTTTAGAATTTCCTGTTTCCAAATTTATGATATTCCAAGTGGTCTTCCCAACATTGGTGGAATTTCTAATTTTATTGTCAAAATGCTCTTTCTTACGCTTAATCAAATCAAGTTTAAATTGCTTATTTCTTAATTTTATAACTCTGTGCAGTTACTTATTTTTACTTATTCTAGCAATCTTACTTAGACTAATTATATCATGTTTTTATTTTTTTTACATCTTCAGTAATCCATTGTTTTTTTGATTGATACTTCTTTCTGGTTTGATTCGGAAATGAAAGATCAAAATAATACATAAAGATTTGACAGAATGTTGGATATTTTAAATCTACTGTTGCATCAAACACATTTAACCAGGTTTCATTTTCCAATAACTTTACAAAAGTTTCTATATTATATTTTGAAAATTTTCTATATTTGTAAGATAAACTTTTATTATTTGTTTTTCTACCATCTACTGGATCATCCAACATGAGCTCCAGTACCTGTGCATCATGGTCCAGGTACCATGATATTACTCACCACTTATTATATTACTCACCAATAGTCACTTACTAGTCAATGTAGTTTGGGTTATAAGATTTCAAGTCATTCACAGTTGTAAAATCTTGTATCAAATAATAAGTTTTTTACTTTTTTCAATTGAAAATTAAATTAAAAAAAAAAAACAATCAGACCAACAGCATATTTCCAACACACTAGCGCTGCTCTGTAATGGAGAAACTATGAACTACTGCTCCAGTTGTTCTGTAGATGGCAGCAGGTTACAGGAAACCACAGACTGATCCAAGGTACACTGTGATCAAGATACAACGTTCTCCCCTAGCCTATGTAGCGATACATAATATCCGGCCCTGGATGTCCATGAGAAGCAAACGCCATAAAGCTGCCACTCCGCTATCCCCACGATACCCCTATGTTTAAAATTTGCAAAGGAACGAATAAGTTTGAATGTAATAAAGCATAAACTATTTAAGAACAATCCTCAATGAAAATCCAACGTAGTGGAATTGAGAAACAAAAATATCACATACACAATTATAATTAATCAGGTGCGGATACACGGGGGGGAAGAGGGAAATCCCCCCCATCCAAGGCAAAAGGTTGGATTTGCGCGCACACCCCCGCACCAGCGCTAAGTCTCTGCCCGGCAGCGTCATCACGACTTGTATTGCGTCATCAGTCAGACTTATTATAATACTGCTAGAGAGTGTCCACAGACAGGAAATTCTAGGAAAATCGGACAATTATATGGGAATTTTTATGCCAGGAGAATGCGGGGAATATACGGTAATTTCGTCGAAAATACAGAAATTTAGTTTAAAACGCCTTTTTTGGCCATTCTCGTTCATGCGCCTCGGTTTTCGTTTCCAGCCAATAAAACGTTGCCGATCGTCATTTTCGGGCCATTAAATTAAACTAAATTCCTGTTTTTTGGCCCATCCGACACGGGAAAATAGGCAATCATTGGCGATAGAACGGGGTCGAATCGCCGACTGTATTCATAAAATTACGTTCCGGTTGTTGATCCAACATCTATACAACGCGATCCGGCTTTATTTTTCACTGGGAAAATGTGGTCCGATTGGCAATTTTTTATGATTAATCACGGTTAGATTGTGATTTTTGCATAATATATTGAGGCTCGGTCGTCATTTTCGGTCAATAAAACACGTTGTGGCTGTCGATTTCGGACTTTAAAATGCGAGGAAAGGTTGTTTTCGGCGAATAGAATGCTGTGAGAACGCCTATTATGTTTGATAAAATATCTTTTAGTCAGTAATTTCTGTAAAACGCAGTCTGGCAGTTTTTTTTCGGTCAGTAAAATGCGGCTCTATTGTGGTTGGTGTTTTTGCCCTAGCTCTAAAATTCGCAGTATGGGTTTGTCGGTCAACTGCCTTTTTCGGACGCTAAAACGAGGTTACATTGCTATTTCCGTGGATAATATACATTAGGGATATTGTACTCTATACAAATACCTTTCTGACGGCATGCACGAATTTCTCCTACGGTGCACACAAGTTGAGAAAAAAGGAGGGACTGTTTTGTGCTTGCTTATTTTATTTAATATAAAGAAGATAGTTTTAGTTTGACAACTTGTTAAATCAGCAAAATGTTATTATATCTTCTTTGATAAGGTTCCTGTTACTGCATGTAACAATTTATGTACTATACACCTGTGTTGTTGGCCAATTAGGTATATGAATTTTAATTTTTATATAGCTTTACAGTTAGCTTGGCAACGTGGTTAGGAAGTCAAATAATATATGAAATCCAACATTTCAAATCACAAATATATATTTAACAAATTTCAAAATAATAAAATCCTTTGGGCTAGGAACATATATTACAAGAGGTTTTATCAACTCAATTAATTATGTTGTAATCAGAGTATGCTACCTTACTGACTTTCTGAGGGCGTACGGGCACTGGCATCTAATTACTGGAACTCGTCTGTAAATAATACAGACTTGAATAATAAAAGGTAAATAAATTCAAACATAAATTACAAATATAGAAAAATGGATACATTGTCTCAACTTGCAAAAAGACTAAAATTTCCTTCATGCTCATAATATAGAAATAGTTCATTTAAATGAAGTTATACATTGAAATACAAATTGATTTATACTAACAAACATTTACAAATCTCTGGACTTTTACATGAGTATTTAAATGGCATGAAAATATGATTTTTAGAATGATTATTTTATTAATTTAACTTACTTTTTCACGAGTAGTAATTTACGTTAGTGCCGCCCTTTCTATACTAATAACTGTCGTTTTCGAATTTCTATTAGCTAATTTACAGGTATACCAACCGAACAAAATGAAATCTCTCTGGACTTAACCTAAGGTAGTTTATCATATACATATATATATATATTTTTTATAAATACAAATCGGTACAAATTCTCCCTTACTTGGGGTAAAAAATATATATATTTCGTATAAACTATACATTTAAAGTTTTAAACTTCCTTATGTTTCTTTATATCAATTAAATAGTGCTGTACGTGATTTTAAAGGATAATTACTTCCTTACAAATGAATAAAATAACGTTTAGTAATTATATAAATCAAAATAAACTATCATTAATCTCCGTACATTTGAAGTTGGCGCGTATCGAGTAATTTCTGTCAAAGACAAGTGTAATTTAAGTAGTTCGAACTTTCTCCGCTAGAGTTCACTACCAGATGGATTACCGACTTCATGTATTTTATTTCATCAAAATCAATTATTTTGCGTACAATAATTAAGTATTTAATAAATATTACATTTACAACTAAATAAATCCCTTGGTACATGCATAACTTAACTAATTCAACCGATATTATATTTACATTTTTCTTTTCGTTATAGTTTTAAGTCTGCAAAATGAACAGCAACATATGTGCATTGTTATCGGTTCCAACCGGAAATCCCGAATTCCTACTTTCCCTTTTAAGATAACTGCTGTCTCAGATTTATTCTTGTTCAGTCGTTCTCGAGATTTTAACGTGTTTGCATGTTGTGTTCGTGTGTCGTGTTCAATTGTTCGTCCGTGTGTGTGTTCGTGCGTGTGCGTGTGTAATTAATGTTTAATGTGTTACAGTGTTTGCGATCGCGTGTGTTTAATAGTGTTGTGAATTGTGAAGTGTACTCGAGTATCCTTTTCCAAAAAGATTCATTCACCATCCGTACACACTTTCAGAGGGCCCTTACATTTATTCCCAGATACATACTCATTCACTCCTTTAATTTACATAGTCATTCACTCTACTTTCGCTAATAAATTTGAGACAAGATTATTATTTTTTTACATAACTAATATTTTATAACAAAAACATTTTCCCTTTTTGTTAATAATCTTCCGCTCATTTTGCCGATGTAAAACTATCTCAAAATTGTACCTTTAAATCAAATTATTTCATATTTTAACACATTTTGAATCAAAACTGATTTAATAAAATAAATAATTTTATTTAAATTTGGCAATTATAAAACTAAATAAACCTCTTCTTTGTTCTTCGGATAAATAATAATTAGTTAAAACCTTTTTTCATTGTTTGTGCAGTTTTAAATCAATAATATGAACCTTTTTGACGTCAGATAAATTATTTACATGCTGGATCAAAACGCTGACATCCGTAATAAACCATAATATCTTGTAGGGTCCGCAGAATTTTGTTGCAAGTTTTCTTGAAAACTTCTTCGCCTTGTCGCTTAAGTAGTGGGTCTTGTAGAAAACAATAGAATTCTTCCTAAAGGGATGTCGTCTTTTGGCAGGCGAATATCTCTCACGTTTCCGGTTTCTAAAAACACTCCTCTTGACGTTATTTACAGCCCGTTGAAGTTGAATTTTTTTCTCATCGTTTGATAAATCATGGGATATTAAATCATGTAGATTCCAAGTGTTTGATAGTGCATTATTTGCTTCGTGATTGAACATCAGCTGGAATGCCGTATATCCGGTCGAACTATTTTTTGCGGTATTCAAGCTCATTTGGACTGCATCTAAGTCCTGGTCCCAATTTGTTTGATTATCGTGATAAAAACATCTCAATAGTGTTGACACATCGCGGATAGTCCTTTCGCTTCTGTTTCCTGAGGCACGGTAAATGGGAATTTTTCGGCCTTGTATACAATTTCTAAATAGATATGCTTGAAATTCATTCGAAGTAAAACATTTTGCATTATCTGATACAATAATCCGGGGTATAGAGAAGTTTGCAAATGTAAGCTTTAATTTGTTTATTATTTGTTTCGATGTGGCTTCTCTCAATGCGTGTAACCATATATAACGGCTAAATCCATCTACCATAACCAAAATATATTTATTGCCGGTTTTTGATAACGGCAATGGACCAAATAGATCGATAAATATGGTATTCATGCTTTTTTCGATCGGAATAGAAATTAATTTACCTTCATATTTCCGCTGAGCTGATTTGGACATAGCGCAAGTTTGACATTCTTTAACCTTTTCTTTTATCTTGCGTTCCAGGTCGGGATGAAAAAAATATTCATTTATCTTGGCGATAGTACGAGCAATACCTAAGTGGCCGCCAATTAAACTATTATGATAAAATGTGAACACAAGATTTATCAGCAGTGATGGCAAATAAATTATGGCTTTTCCTTGTTGTTTTTTATACATTAGAATTTCGTTATTTAGATAAAAACATTGTTGGTTGCTCTTGGTTTTTATGCTCTCGATTATTTCAATACATTCTTTATCTTGTTTCTGATGCTTTTTAATATCGTCCATGGCCATTGGAATTTCTGAGATCACATTATACAAATATTTGGTATTTCTTTCGTCCAATTTAAGTTTACTATTTACATTTTTTACATTTTCCTGTTGGGATTTTATCAGATTAATTTTAATCTCCTTTATTTCCCGATTTAAATCATCGGATTTCGTCTTATCCTGATCTTCAATTGGCTCCTGGTCATATAATCTGGATAGGGCGTCTGCAACCAAATTTTCGGATCCTTTTTTGTGAATTACATTGAAAGGTAGATTTAATAACCGTTCAACCCATTTGGCAAGACGACCCAGTTTTCGGCCAGACTGTAATATAAAATAAAGACTTTTGTTGTCTGTTACTAATGTAAATGGCTGAACTTCCAAGAATTGATGCCATTTTTCTATAGCTAAGATTGCGCTATATGCCTCTTTTTCATAGATACTATACTTTAATTCCGCATCTGTGAATTTTTTGAGTAGAAGGCTATTGGCATTAAATCACCCTTATCGTTGTATTGCAATAAAGTTGACCCACAGCCATATTGGGATGCGTCACATTCAACGACAAAAGGTTTCTTAAAGTCTGCCAGTTGTAGTACGGGCGGATTTCCTATCTTAGCCTTTAGAGTGTCGAAGGCTGCCTGGCAATCGGGTGTCCACTTAAATTTAGCCCCTTTTTTCTTCAAGGCGTGAAGAGGTCTACAGATGTCGGCATAGTTAGGGATATATTTTGACCAATAACCGCACATACCAGTAAATTGCCTAACTTGCTTAACGTTTTTCGGCTCCGGGAATTTCATCACACTTACAGTTCTTTCAGGGTCTATGGTAATACTGTTATTCTTTATCAGGTGTCCTAAGAAACTTATTTCCTTACAGAAAAATTTCGCTTTTTGGACATTTACGGTCAATCTATTTTTGGCTAGCCGGTGAATGACTTCCTTAACGTGTTCTAGGTGCGCTTTCTTATCAGGGCTGTATATAACGATGTCGTCGCAAAAATGTATAACAAACTTGAATTTTATGTCGTGGAAAATTTTGTCCAAGTAGCTCGACAATACAGAGCTGCCAACTTGTAGTCCAAAGCAAACTCTCTTCATGCGATATTTTCCAAATATTGTGCTGAATGACGTCATGTCCCTAGATTCAGGTGCTAATTTACATTGTAGGAAGGCTTTATTTAAATCTATGATAGAGTAATAGGAGGCTCCTTGGAGATGTTGATGCATGTTTTGCAGGTCACCAATAGGGTAGTCCATCTTCACAATTTTCTTATTTAACTCTGAATAGTTAACGACTAAGCGGTCCTTGTTGGTGAGAAACGCAGGGCTGCTATAACAACTTGTGGACGGCTCGATGATGTCCTGTTCCAGCCACTCGTCGATAATCTTCTTCATTTTGGTTATACCTGGAGGGCTCAAGTAATAAGGTCGAATGCAGACTGGAGTAGGGTCGTTTAGTTCCAACTTAACTTCCAAATCGAGAGCTTCCCCTATTCTATCAGTAAATACACCAGGGTATTGTTTTACGAGCTTTTCAATTTCTTCGGACATTTCAGGGCTATCAGTTTTTATATCTTTTATCACTGAAATTTGCTTGCTGTAGTCCCCACATAATTTTATCTTATTTTCAGGTTTGAATTTAAAATGACAAGTTTTATGGGCGAAATCAATAGTAAAACCCTTTTTGTGAAGGAATGGTATTCCTAGGATCATATCATAACATCTCTCCTTTATGACTAAGAAATTTTCAGTCCATGAATATGCGTCAACTTTTATATTTAATTTACATTCACATAAAATTTCAATTTCCCCTTCATTTGCCGCCTTAATTATACCTTCCCATTTTCTGGTCCGTTTAACTACTTTTAGTTCCTTTAGTCTCTCATATAGATGTAGACTAATAAAATTTTGACAGGATCCAGTATCAATCAGTGAATTTACCTTTATCTTATCATGTAATTTTACTTCTATACAAGGTAAAGTTTCAGTAATTTTCCCTTTGATTTTCATAAGGTTAGGCGTGTTTATCTTATTCCATTGTCTTGTTATTTTCCTATACTCCTTTTTAAATTCAGGACTATGATTTGTTTCGTATTGACACTTAATATTTTTCCCTGATAGGTTAGGTTGAGTTGGAGTAGTTTTTTCAGTTTTCCCGGGAGCATGAGGGTGATATTTAGAGTGGCTCAAAACTCCCGTGTTTACCAGTTTTTTTGAGGTCTATAACAGTTTCGGGCTACATGTCCGGGTTTATTGCAATTATAGCAACGTTTTTCATAGTAATTTTGATTTCTGTTTGGTGTGTGGTTTTGTGTGTTTTTTCTAGCATAGGTTAGGTTAGGTTCTGTTGTTTTAGTTAGGTTTGATCCGTGTGCTGTTGAAAACATTGTTGTTCTTAAGTAGTCATTATAACGAACATTGTTTACATTTATACATAGCTGCTCTAGGTCTTGAAAAGTGGAGGGGTTATTTTCGAAAATGAGTTTGTTGCGGATTTCTGGATTTAAGCCATTTTTTATGAAGGTCACCACTTCTTTTTCGGTTAATGGAGTTTTCAGAATTTCATGGTGCATTCTTATCTCACTAATGTAAATCGATAGGGGTTCTTCAGGTTTCTGTGGGCGGTATACTAGGTCTTGTTTAAGTTTTTCTCTCAATGTTATCGGTATAAATGTGTTCAGGATTTCAGTGTGCAATTCTTCCAGGGATCTAGATGTTTTCTTAAAGTCAAGAATTTTGTTTATTAATGGAGGGGTTGCGTATCCCGGCAAAATTTGATATATTTCATCTGGTGTCAGGTTAGTCTCATGCTGAATTTTAATAAAGTTTCCTAGGAATTTCAAGAGTGGGTTTATTTCTAATCCACTGCAGGTAGGAAACTTTTCAAGGCATTTTTCTATGGGATTTTGCAATTTGTTAAAAATAGTAAGCTTTGAGGTGTCAGGCAATTGCATTTGCATCTGTCTAGCTGTTGAAGTAGGAAGATTAGTTTTCTGAAGCTCGGTTACTGGATTTAGGGGAACTGGCATATGAGTTTCTGGATCAGGGATTTTGCTAGGCGTAGACGTATGTAGGGTTTTCTCTTGTAGTCTCTGTTCTGTTAGGAGATTTTCCTCGTCCTCTTGGATTAGCGATTTGTTTAACTTTTCTTCAAATTTGTTTAATTCATCGGGTGATATTCCTGTCTTAATTTCTTCATATCCGGTAGCAAGAGTATCTACTAGCTCCTTAATTAGCTTTACATTTTCCTCGTAAGTTTGAGTAAGTTCACATTTGCATAAATTGTCTAGTCTTAACTGTAAATGACTGAATTTTGCATTTATCTTAGCTATAAGTAAAGGGGTTGGGTTTTCTTTACAGTTGTCGATTTGAACTTGTAAAACATCGACTTTCTCCTGTAATAATTCAAGTTCAGATTTTAGGCTGATTTTCCCCGTTAGGTATTTCACCTGAGGAGTTACATTTATACAGGACCTAAGTTGTTTTCTTAAAGCTTCGACATTTGAATCTGTGATTTCCAGATTTCTGTTTAGTAGTTCGTATGTTAGTTCTTCTTTATTTAAATAATTTATATTGAACTTAGTCATTTTGGATAGCTGTCACTAACTGGTAGGAAATTTTAATTTTACATACACTTTGGTTTAGTCACCATATAATAAAATTAGGTTATTTCCAAGTAATTTTAATTTCAGCTAATTGAATAGTATTTAACTTCACATAACCACTTAATGTTGCCATAGGCTATTTGATGATGGTGATAGCCTTGATTTATGAATGGATACAGTTGGTTAAAACTTTTGATGTGCTATACTGATGTTTGCTATACTAGCAGAGTTGCGCAGATATTCTATACACCTGTGTTGTTGGCCAATTAGGTATATGAATTTTAATTTTTATATAGCTTTACAGTTAGCTTGGCAACGTGGTTAGGAAGTCAAATAATATATGAAATCCAACATTTCAAATCACAAATATATATTTAACAAATTTCAAAATAATAAAATCCTTTGGGCTAGGAACATATATTACAAGAGGTTTTATCAACTCAATTAATTAAGTTGTAATCAGAGTATGCTACCTTACTGACTTTCTGAGGGCGTACGGGCACTGGCATCTAATTACTGGAACTCGTCTGTAAATAATACAGACTTGAATAATAAAAGGTAAATAAATTCAAACATAAATTACAAATATAGAAAAATGGATACATTGTCTCAACTTGCAAAAAGACTAAAATTTCCTTCATGCTCATAATATAGAAATAGTTCATTTAAATGAAGTTATACATTGAAATACAAATTGATTTATACTAACAAACATTTACAAATCTCTGGACTTTTACATGAGTATTTAAATGGCATGAAAATATGATTTTTAGAATGATTATTTTATTAATTTAACTTACTTTTTCACGAGTAGTAATTTACGTTAGTGCCGCCCTTTCTATACTAATAACTGTCGTTTTCGAATTTCTATTAGCTAATTTACAGGTATACCAACCGAACAAAATGAAATCTCTCTGGACTTAACCTAAGGTAGTTTATCATATACATATATATATATTTTTTATAAATACAAATCGGTACAGTACGTTTAAAGAATATGACTTTAAATTTCAAAATGGACTCACTGATTGCCCTTTAATGACTTTATTGTTAGTACAGTACTATTTCATACTGTACCAATTTAATTCAATTCAAATTTAATTTAATTTATACAGTTAAATCGGGAGCATCTCAAAACTCCGAGATTTCATAATTCCAAGGTCTGTAAAAATGAACTAAATGTTTAAAATATAACTCCGAGGTTTCATAATTACGAGGTCTCTAAAAGTCAACTAAGAATTGAAATTATCATAGTTCCGAGGTTTCAAAACTCCGAGGTCTCTAAAAATCAACCAAATGTCTAGAATATCATAACTCCGAGGTTTTACAATTCCGAGGTACAGTCTGCGCCACAAGTGAGCATGCCACACCGGCTGCCGCGCTGTGGTCGTACGGCGCTGGAGCCTACAGCTTCGTTGTTGTGCAAACATTTACTTATCAATTGTAGTATAAATTTAAAGCCATAAAAATAAACCATTTTATCCTATACTTGTATCCGATAAATGCCTTATTCGCCAGTCTGCAAACTGTACTTGTTCAGCCAAAGTTGATGTTTATACCTTTAGATTAGGCATTTGTGTACTTGGCGAAATCTTAAAACCTATGAAAACTCAAATGTAGCTAAAATATCTACACGAAAATTTATCATTTAGCTTAACACACAAATTTATTGGTTGATAAAAAAAAAACTACGTATGTGGTTAAATAGTCAGTGGATTGTTTAAGGAGCAACACTCAAAAACGTTTTAAATATCAGCAAGTGATTTTACCCAAAATAAGACCTAGTAGAACGTTTGATGGAAGTTCATACATTTAGTGGACATATAAAAATTGGATAAAAATAACTTATATACGGTATGATAGCTTATATATAATGTTAGTGAACGAGTCAGTGTTGGGGAAGAATGAATATGTCACCGTATGGGTTTTATTTAGAATATATTTAGCATATACTTTTATCATACTACCTATTAGAAATTATTAGGATTGGGGAAGGTTTTGTTAAGTTTTTGTAAGTTTTTGGTACTTTATATTTGAAAACTTTGACAAAACATATCTTTTAAAGTGTAATGTACTGTTTAGTTAGGTGTGGTTGTGTTTTGTTTTTGGGTCATTATAAATAAGAAATAACGTGAAGAATGTAAGAATGCAACTATAGTGACTACCAAGGGCTATTGTGAGTTATCCAAGGGCCAAATTTTATTTGGTTAACCCAAGTGTAAATACGCTACACAAAATAGAAACTGCCTTGAGGGCAAGGGTGGATCTAGGATTTTTTCGGGGGTAGGGGGGCAAGGTTAATTTGTACTGAAAATAGGATATAAGAAGAACCTACAAAATCTAATTGGCCTGCATACAGTTCTGGTCGCACTCCTATTAAAAGCAACTGCACAAGCCCGAAAACCTATACCTGCCATTTCACGACAAAAAAGACTTTTCATGTTAAAAACAAAGATCTATGCGTATGAGTTCCCATTTGACTTGCAATTTTTGTTGTCATACAACACACATCAGTGATCTTTGCCGCTAGCAATAATTCTCCTCTGTATTAAATAAAAATCATAATGAATTGAGCTCACAATTTTTTTTATGAGCATTGTCTCCGAAATTCATTAACAACCAAAGCAGATGAGAACAGCTGACTAAAACTTGCCTAACTCACACATTATTTACTCATTGGTCAAACTAGATAAAAACAGATTGTAAAGTTAAATAAATTTATACAACAAAATATTTGATTTAGTTAGTTAGCTGATTATAATGTCAACTCTTAAAACGTCTGGCTTTATGCTATGGGGAGAACGAGACATCAGCTAGTATGTTATTATTAGTGAATTTCCTTTGGAAAGTGAACTATTAGCATGAAACTTAAGCCCGTGACGACCATAGAAGCTCCTAACGTGACCCCCTGAACACGTTTTGGGGGTCATTCAAAATTTTATATATATATGTGTTTGTACTCTAGCGGTCGCATTTTTTGTCCGATATACTTCAAATTTGGTAGGGACGTTCCTTTCTGTAATCAGTTGGACAAGTTCGTTGGGCAAAACAATCAGAACACTCTAAACCCCTTTTTTGGCGATTAATTTTTCAAATTTCGAGTTTTTGGGCCCAAAAATGGTCATAAAAGCCCCAGATGTAAAATAAATGCATGTAAAAAGATGGGAATTAGTGAGGCAAAAGTTTTAAGCCCTCTCTCGTCATTCTAGCATACATATTTACCGAGTTATTAAAGAAAATGTGTATCAACTAAACACAGTACGTTGTCTTATGCGGATTTTACACTATAAAAGCCTGTTATTCCTTTGTTGGAGTACTTTTATCATCCCCAGCAACCTCACACCTACTTTCAAGCATGTCTGGACCTTCTCCTAACATTATAATGCACAAAATTGTATTCCCAGCTTTGCAGGTAAATGAAACCAGGAGCATCAGAACAGCCAAAAAATCACTGTTTTCAGATTTCAATAAAAATTGGAATAAATGTATGTTATTACACTGATTTGGAGTTTTAAAAGTTTTTATATGGAAATTCACTTCCCTCACGTCAGCGTGCTGCTTGCGAACTCGTTTTATAGACGAATGAGCAACGAGCTTAATACATCTGGAGCTCTCATACACATATCAGTCTCCAATCAAAATTGAAGCCTACATGTTGGCTACCATGTCCTCCTCTTTTCCCAGCGTTCCCATGGCAACACAGCTAACCATAGACTATAATACCCCCATCGCAGCAAACCTGCGTACCGGTACTCAGCGAATTTCCAATGCAAAATATATGTCTTAATACCAAATAAAGCTGCATACCAAGATTCATAAAAATATATTCACAAATAAGCCATATTTCAAATTTGAATTATTCTCTATAAGAATAACATTGGGAATGAGTACGCAGGTTTGCTGCAAAAATGAGCAACAAATATGGGGTTTTATGTAAATATCAATATTACTCAACTAGGTGAAGCCACATACCAAGTTTCATCAATATAAATTCATAAATAAGCTATATATACCATTTTGATTATTCTCCATAAGAATAAGATGGAGGATGAGTACCCACGATTGCTGCAACAAGGAACACAAACAATTGGTTTTTATGCAAATATCAATAGAACTCAACTAGGTGAACCAACATACCAAATGTTATTAATTTATTTTCATAATTAAGGGATGCATTACATTTTACTTACTATCCATAAGAAAAACATGAAGCCTGAGGACGCAGGTTTGCTGCTATGGGAATTGTCGGTAAAAATTGTGTTTTTTGTGCAAATAACAACAGACCACAACCAGATTAAGCCGTATACCAAGTTTCATTAGTATACGTTCATAAATAAGCGAGCTATAATTTGTTTCTTATTCTCCATAGAATAGCATTGGACAACGTTCTGTGTTTAGCACTTTTAATATCTCTGTAACCAATTAACGTAGAGAAATGATCAAAACACCAAATTGTATGTTTTTTAAGCTGAATCCAATGGTAAAAACTCAAATTTGACTTTTTTTAATATTACATGTAAAAACTTCAAAAAAAAAACATTTTTGGGGTACAAAACCCCCCCCAAATATACCACTTCGGATGGGTCGATCTGTCTGGTTTTTGAACTTAAAGTCATAAATAATGCTTTCAATGCTTGTACCAAATTTTATCAAAATCGGACCATTTTTACGAGAGTTATCGCACCCACGATATATATATATATATACAGTTTCAAACGAATGGTGTTTTTGGCATCTGGGGACCTCAAAAAGAAAAGTTATCATGGTCCTGGGCCTAGGTCTTACCATGCCGACTACGGTAATAGCTTCTTCCCTATAGGGGAAATTCACTAAAATGATGAAATCTGCAATTTATGCCTACTGTTTTCCATGCAG
Source organism: Allygus modestus (assembly GCA_963675035.1). Classification (NCBI taxonomy): domain Eukaryota; kingdom Metazoa; phylum Arthropoda; class Insecta; order Hemiptera; family Cicadellidae; genus Allygus; species Allygus modestus. Next base: position 68,363,727 of record OY776115.1, read on the forward strand.
AAATCAATATCAAGTTTTAGCGAATTTCCACTATAGGGAAGAAGCTATTACCATAGTCGGCATGGTAAGACCTAGGCCCGGGACCATGATAACTTTCCGTTTTGAGGTCCCCAGATGCCAAAAACACCATTCGTTCAAAACTGTATATACAAGGTGTACATAAAGTCCCGCACGGGTTTAATATTTTCTGAACGATAACAGATAAATCAATAAGATTTGGTACATCAACACTACACTTAAAAATCTACTTTTGAAGGAACTATCAGTTTTCTGTCATATCATGGGGACGTCCCGCAAGGAGTCAGAAGGAAATCTTAATTAGGAGCATAGGTCAATATGCACATCACTTTAAAGGGCTTATCTAGCAGAGTTGAATGCCGCAAACCGCACTAAAAAAGGTTGATCCAGTACAAAATGGCGGCTGTTCAAAGGTTTTATTAAAACAAGATAAGATCTTTCTAATTGTTACTGTTACCAGTTTTTCCCCATTATCAATAGATTTGGACCAAATTTGTAACCCTTGAGGATAACTAACGTCATAATTCACTTCTGTATTGACAGGCATAATGTAGTATTTAGCTGCAGTATTCATTTTAGTTGCAGTTTTGCTTTAATGGGGTTGTGGCTACTAATAAAATGTAACCAAGTAAAACCTTTGAACAGCCGCCAATTTTTACTGGATCAACCTTTTTTAGTGCGGTTTGCGGCATTAAACTCTGCTAGATAAGCCCTTTAAAGTGATGTGCATATTGACCTATGCTCCTATTTATAATTTCCTTCTGACTCCTTGCGGGACGTCCCCATGATATGACAGAAAACTGATAGTTCCTTCAAAAAGGAGATTTTTTGTGTAGTGCTGATGTACCAAATCTTATTGATTTATCTCTTATCATTCAAAAAATATTAAACCCGTGCGGGACTTTATGTACACCTTGTATATATATATATATATGTCCGTGGGTGCAATAACTCTCGTAAAAATTGTCCGATTTTGATTAAATTTGGTACAAACATGTAAAGCAACATTTATGGCTTTAAGTTCGAAAACCAGCCAGATTTCTCTATCCAAAGAGATATTTTGGGGGGGTTTTGTACCCCAAAAATGGGGTTTTCGAGTTTTTTACATAATGTTTTAGTAAATCAACTTTTACCTTTCACCATTAAATTAAGCTTAAAAAAAACAATTTGGTGTTTTGATCATTGCTCTACATCAATTGGTGACCGAGATATTGAAAGTGCTAAACAAAGTACGTTGTCCAATGTTATTCTTATGGAGAATAAGAAAAATTGTATATCTTGCTTACTTAATACAATTCTTATTTGTAATTCTTGCTTAATTGTATACATATATACATGTATGTATATATGTGTCCGTGGGTGCGATAACTCTCGTAAAAATGATCAGCTTTTGATGAAATTTGGTACAAACATGTAAAGCATCATTTATGACTTTTAAGATCGAAAACCAGCCAGATCGCTTTATCCAAAGGGGTATTTTGGGGGGGTTTTGTACTCCAAAAATGGGTTTTTTGAGTTTTTTACATATAATATTTTAGTAAATCCAATTTTAGTTTTCACCATTAAATTAAGCTTAAAAAAAAACAATTTGGTGTTTTGATCATTGCTCTACATCAATTGGTGACCGAGATATTGAAAGTGCTAAACACAGTACGTTGTCCAATGTTATTCTTATGGAGAATAAGAAAAATTGTATATCTTGCTTATTTATCAACTTATCCTGATGAAATTTGGTATATTACTTCATATCGTTGTGGTCTATTGATATTTGCACAAAAAACTTTTTTTACCTGTATTTCCCGTAGCAGCAAACCTGTGTACTCAGCCCCCATGTTATTTTTATGGAGAATAAGTAACGTGTTATCTCCCTTAATTATGAACATAAATCAATACAATTTGGTATGTGGCTTTACCTACTTGAGTTATATTGATATTTGTATAAAACCCCATTTTTTGTGTTCCTTCCTTCAGCAAACCTGCATAGTCAGCCGCAATGTTATTCTTATGGAGAATAATTAAAATGTCATAAATTGTTTATTTATGAATGTATTTTGATGAAACTTGGTATTTGGTTTTATGTGGTATTAAGATACATATATATATATATATATATATATGCATTGGAAATTCGCTGAGTATGAAGGTTCGCTGCCACGGGGGTATCCAATGTTATTCTTATGGAGAATAAGAAAAATTGTATAACTCGCTTATTTATCAACTTATCCTGACAAAACTTGGTATATTGCTTTATATCATTGTGGTCTATTGATATTTGCATGAAAAAGATTTTTTTTGCCAATCGTTCCCTTAGCAGCAAACCTGCACATTCAGCCCCCATGTTATTCTTATGGAGAATAAGAAAAATGTTATCTCCCTTAATTATAAATATAAATGAATACAACTTGGTATGTGGCTTTACCTAGTTGAGTTATATTGATATTTGTATTAAAATCCATTTTTTGTGTTCCTTGTTTCAGCAAACCTGCATACTCAGCCGCCACTTTATTCTTATCGAGAAAAATAAAAAATGTGATAAATAGTTTATTTATGAATGTATATTGATGAAACTTGGTATGTGGCTTTATATGGCATTAAGATACAGTGGAACCTCTATTAACCATCACCTTTGGAACCGGGACTGTGACGGATAACTGAATAGACGGATAATAGAAACATCATATTATAAACGTGTTCAGTAACTAAATTTTAAAATGTTTGGCAGAGAAATGACAATAAACTGTGTACAAAAGGATAATACTTCCCACTACATACATGTTTATGTTGTTTTAAATAATATAATAGCTCATACAGACGCTCAGACTAAGCCGTAAGGCGCAAATCCTGAGTCTAATAAATAGTAATATTCTCATAGACGGACGACGGATAACAGAGAGTGACGGTTTAAGGAGTGACGGTTGATCGAGGTTTTACTGTACATGTAAATACATTGGCAATTCTCTGAGTACGCAGGTTTGCTGCTACGGGGGTATTTTTAAAATATATTTTTATTTGAAAGTGTTTGAAGATTAAATAATTTATTACTCCCCCTTCTATGTATACCTTATTTTACACTGAATGGCAGTCCAGAATATCGTGTATTTTCGTTTTTAGTGGGATAAAATTAAGTTTTACTTTATTATACCTTTTTATTTATATGATTTTGCATCGTCTTACTTTTAAAATTATTGTTTTCAAAAATACACCGCAGATATCTCGTCACTGTAAAGATAACATTATCAGCAGTGAAGAACAAAACTCAAACGATTGTTTAGGCTTAGAATCTTAAAGAACCAGTGGCGTAAGTATGGGGGGGGGGGTCAGGGGGATATATCCCCCCCTTGAAACTTGGAAAAATAAAATGTCATATCCTCCTGAAATCAAGCTTATTATGCCTTTTGATTAAAAATAAATGCTGCTACTGAAAAAAAAATATGTGTGCAATATCTCCAAAATATCTTATTTATATATTACAAATATTGAACAAATTGACGTCTAGACGGTCTTAGCATTGACTATAAATACTGAAGTAGACTTCTCATTGCCATTGTAAAATGTGTCCCTAGTTTTGTGTATGCCAGGATTGAAAGAGGTCGTAGTTTACACCAATCACCAACAGAGTATACTGCTGTCAACTATTACTTATCCTCTCAAGGAGGGGATAATACATCAGTTGGTGTGTCAGGAAGCAAACATAAGTTGATTATAACTTACTTTCTGGGTTGGAGATAGTTGAAAAGTTAACGTAAATAACTAAAATAACAAGTTGACAGCAGCACAATCTGTCGGTGACCCAATCAAACTACTTCAATTTTAAATTCTAGCATACACTAAAAGTGGGACAGCTGGGTCATATGGATGGGATGTCTCCTTCAGTATTTATAATCAATGGTCTTAGTGATGTGCTTAACTGCACATGTTTTATTTAACTATCTGCAGGGAGCCCAGATGCCCAGTATAAATCTTCATACTGATTTTGAGCGTTCTATAACTGCAAATATATGCAAAAGTCAATAATATTTCCCGACGAAATAAAGCCAAAGAGTAACAAATAATAGAGGTTAGAGTGAACAGGGAAATAAGGGTTTAGCTTATTTGGCAATCGTTGCATGACGATGAAGTTGCAAACATAAACACATTTTCGTTCACAGATAGGATTTCAACGTAAAATTTGTGCTGTTCAACACAATTTTGGGAACAATTTCAAAAAGGGGAGATTTTTAATTTTTTTTAAAAATTCCCCGGAAAAACTATTTTTATCTTAGAACTCCGGTAATCTCTTGGGAAATCTGGTGACTTGGCAACTCTAGCTTAAGGATTACTTTCCAGCTTTCCAGTACTGATTAAAACTGATACAAGTACTTTTTAGTCCCATTACGAATACTGATTACTTTGTATCAATGGTTTATGTCTTGGATGTGTAGGCCTATATCAATAATTAAGAATGTAAGGGACACGTCAATGATGTCTTCAACTTTGTATACTGGTATCCGCGCTAGTCACGAACACAGTTTTTGTTTTGTATTCCCTAATGAGATATCCCCCCCCTTTGACAAAGGTCTATCTATGTCACTGTAAAGAACTTTTCATAATTATTAATTACCACGGTTCACTGATCGTTTACTGTTTTCCTTATTCTGAAATGTTTTTGCCGTGACAGCCGTCTCGTATGCATCAGACAAAGGCGGGAAACGGGATCAATGCTGCCAAAACAAAACCTCGAAATTCCCACTTAGAATAAAATGTCCCACTTCCATCAATTTGCTTTATGGACTACTTACAAGCATAGTCCGATTATCAAAAGAAAGTCACTGGCGGAGCGGCCGCGCGGCTACCGGAATTCTATTTCATAACCTCATGGAAACATGAAATGCAGGGTTAGAAATTCCCAATAAATGTTATTTAAATAGCCAGTTAAAGAGGTTTATAGCACATTTTAAAAATATTTGTTATCTTATTCCTATGAAAAAAATATAACTATTAATAAAACTCATCGGAATAAGATACAAAATATTTGAAAAATGTGCTGTAAACGTCTTTAAACTGACTATTTAAATAATGTTTATTGGAAATTTCTAACCCTTTGTTTTACGTTTCCATGAGGTTATGAAATATAATGTTTGGTTGCCGGCCGCGAGGCCGCACCGCCAGTCACTTTCTTTTAATAATCGGACTATAGTCACGACATTAGTAAACATATATACTATAATAAAGAAGCATTATATTATATTCTACCGAAGCGAACTACTTTTAAATCAGAAAAATATATATTTGTTTCTTATGTTTGAGTCTAATATAAATAGTTGAAAACTAATGTAATTAAAAATTGTTAGTGGTAAATTTTATCATAACAATAAAACACTCGGGGTGGCAGGGCAATTGCCCCTAGTGCCCCCTCTCTGGATCCGCCTCTTGCTTAAGGGGATTAACGTACCCGTCGTTCACTGTTGTGTTGTTTCTCCTTCATGTATTAGTAGACTGAGTGCAGCTTGGGAGTGTGTTTAATTGCGTGCGTGAATATGAAGGAGCCAATCATCATTATTACGAAATGCAATGAAAAAGTCGTCTATATAAGTTTGTATATAAGATTATGCCTTCGTGGGCATAATCTTATATAACTAGGTTATGATTTTACATGTCTCTATTCTATGAACTTAATTGAAAAAAGTACAAGAATGGAAGACGCTTTTCACCGTAACTAGTGAAACAGTAGTTTCTAGTTTTATAGATTTATTTTTACCTAAATGACAACAACTATAAAAATAAATAGGTACTGATTAAAACATAATTAGTCCTTAGCCTGTCATTGTCTCGTTTAACCCTTTAGTTGTTAATGATATTATTGTACATCATTCAGATGCTCAGAAATATTTTCAAGAGGAAGCAACAAGCCGCGTTTATGCCGGAGTTTCCAAAAAATGTTACTTACCTTTAAAAGTTATCAACAAAAATGTTAGTAACAAAAACAATCAAATAAAAAATAAATATGAAACTTCAATAAATAGTAATGGAGATATGAGAATTTTTGTAAATGCTTGCAAGGAGGGGCTAGGGGGATTTAAAGGGGGGCTAAAGGAGTCATTCTGGACAGGACCCTTCAATGGGGGCCGCAGTTGCAAAGGGTCATTGATCGAGGCAAGTGGTCCCTATTTGCTTGCAGGCGGATGATAGGATCGACCTGGGGGCTCAGGCCCAAACTAATGCATTGGCTTTATGTTGCAGTAGTAAGACCGGCGATGACGTTCGGATCCATCGTGTGGTGGACGAAGCTGGAAGCTGGCGTGGCGATGCGGAGGCTTGCGGGCGTTCAAAGGCTTGCAGGCCTACTCGTCACTGGAGCTCTCAGTAGCAGCCCGGGTGCCACTTTGGAGTGTCTCCTTGATCTTTTGCCCATAGACATTCATATCAAGATGGTGGCTAGAATGGGTGCGTACCGTCTCCAATGTGAGAATCTCTGGGTGTTGCCGGGCGAACCTCTTGGCCACACAAAGATCACCCAGGTGGTTCAGAGTGAGGTCTTGGACAAGCCCTCTGATCATCTTCCCACAACTTTTTCCTTCAGCAGATCGTTCCGGGTGCGTATTCCTAGCAGGGACGACTGGAGTGAAGGTGTTTGTCCGCTCCCTCCTGGTGACCGAGTGTGGTTCACGGATGGTTCCAAGTCAAGGAGCGGGTCGGGTGCTGGCATCCACGGGGTGCAGTATGGTGTGAGTCTTGGGGTGCCAATGGGTTCTTTTCCTACTGTATTCCAGACGGAGATTACCGCCATCATGGAGTGTGCGGGGGAGATTCTGAGGAGAGGACAAGAGGGCCTCTCTATCAGCATCTTTTTTGACAGCCAGGCTGCTCTGAGGGCGCTGGACTCTTGTGAGTTCAGGTCTAGGGTTGTGTGGGATTGTTACAAAACAGTGTCTTGTGCTGGTAGACGCAACATGGTCACTCTTTGTTGGGTGCCTGGTCACTCAGGGATCGTGGGTAATGAGGTGGCGGACAGGCTGGCTAACGCGGCTGCCTCCCTGGCTCCCATGGCCCCCCCCCCTTTTTGTGGGATATCTCGTTCTTGTGCTTCGCAGGTGATCGGTGCTTGGGCTCGGGATTGTCACAGAAGGAGATGGGCAAGGCTCCCTCTCCATAGGGTCAGCAAGCTCAACCTCCAGGGACCATCTCAGCAGGTCACAAGAAATCTCCTGGGTCTCAGTAGGCTGGACATTAGGCGAATCACAGGTATGATTACGGGCCATGGTTACCAAAGGAAACACCTCTCTCGGATGGGCGTCTTCAATGGTAACCCTGCATGCAGGAAATGTGGGCAGTACAAGGAGACTGCAGATCATCTGCTCTTCGATTGCGATGAGCTTAGGGAGGTAAGGGCTTCAACTCTGGGATCTTTGGTCAGGGGTGGATACCTGCCTCCTGAGGAGCTCGTCGACAGGATGATGCAGTTCATCAGGCTCTTGAACCTGGAAGAGTACTGATACCTTCTCATTTCTTCTTTTTCGGGGGTGCGCAATAAGCCCAGTGTGGCTGATGTGCCTTGGGACCTAAGTCCGCCCCTTTTGATGATGATGATGATGATGAAGGGGGGCTACGAGATAAGCACCGGGGGAATTTAGGGGACTTTACCATTAGCTGTCATGAAGGGAAAACAATAATTAATTACATTAAGGGTTTAATCTTTCATCGTGTAATGGGATGAGCTTACAAACAACACTATGAGGAAATTTTGGTTTCTTCTTACTATAGGCATTGATTATACATCCTACGGAACAATAGAATAAACACACATATAATGTTTTATATTTAACAACTAGTAAACACAATTGAAAATAGTTGAATTGTTTGCGATCTGCCGTCTACTACGGTCCCGCGCAGAGTCGGCAAGCTGTTGGCGTGGACTGTACCTCGGAATTGTGAAACCTCGGAGTTATGACATTCTTAATATTCAGTTGATATTAAGAGACCTCGGAATTATGAAAACTCGGAACTATGATAAACTGCATTTTTATGTTTAAATAAACGGAACTTGGAGTTATGAAACCTCGGAACTATGATCATTTTAATTCTTAGTTGACTTTTAGAGACCTCGGAATTATGAAACCTCGGAGTTATGATATTTTAAACATTTAGTTCATTTTTACAGACCTCGGAATTATGAAATCTTAGAGTTTTGAAACCCACCTGTTAAATCAACAATATCCCAATTAGCATAAGTACCTACGTATTGTTAATCATGTTAGTAATACCTGTGCGAGATATAAAATTTGTCTTTTCCTCCATAAGAATAACATTAGACAACGTACTGTGTTTAGCACTTTCAATATCTCGGTAACCAATTGACGTAGAGAAATTATCAAAATACAAAATTGTTTGTTTTTTTAAGCTGAATCCAATGGTAAAAACTAAAATTGGACTTTTTCCAAAATTATATGTAAAAAATTCAAAAAACCCATTTTTGGGGTACAAAACCCCCCCAAAATACCCCTTTGGATAAAGCGATCTGGCTGGTTTTCGAACTTAAAGTTATAAATGTTGCTTTACACGTTTATACCAAATTTCATCAAAATCGGATAATATTTACGAGAGTTATCGTGCTCACGGACACATATATATATATACAGTTTCGAACGAATGGTGTTTTTGGGGTCTGGGGACCTCAAAACAAAAAGTTATCATGGTCCCGGGCCTAGGTCTTACCATGCCGACTACGGTAATAGCTTCTTCCCTATAGGGGAAATTCGCAAAAACAATTAAATCTTAAAATTCTCGTGTCACAGTGTTTGCAACAAAACTCCTCCGAAACGGCTTGACTGATTCTATGAAATTTTGTGTGTATATTTGGTAGATCTGGAATAGGACGTAAACTATTTCTTTTTTTTCGATAGTTGAGTGAGCGAAGCGAACGAGCTCATATTGAAAATGAACGAGTATTTGACATAAAACAAATTCAAATCCTGACATTAGGACAGACAACGTCTGTCGGGCCAGCTAGTAAAAGTATCCAATTACATATTTGTATCCTTGAAAAACCCTCAGTTGTAACTATATTTTGAACTAAACAAATTTACAACAATGCAATAAACAAGGATGTTAAACCATGAAAATCAAAAGCCGATTACATTTAATAGTTTATTTAGCATATAAAAAGGTAACAAATAATAATATATACACAAATAAGTAATAAATCATTGAGCTTGATACCACTGAACTTTCTCAACAGTAGATTCATAAACTCGGCTGGTGTAATGTGAAAGGCAACGAGCCGAGCACAAAAACATTACAGCGAACAGTTTGCGATGCTCAGAAATGTGACTTCGTAAAAATACGGAAAGGAAAGATTCGTGGAAAATATTTCTGTTACACATAACACAGTTGCTAGTGGGACCATAGTACAATGCTTTTTTAAGCTTTAAGGGTAATTTTTCCAAATTATCAGTGTCACTGTATCTGTTTCGCTCTTCTATTTTATATGTCTGAGCGTAAGTAGCTCTCAGTGCCAGTTCGAACAGTGATGGAACATCAGGTCGAGAGAAGACATGAGTCAATCCGCTGGGCAACACAAGGTGCCGCTGATGTTGTGGGATTGTCAGAACTACGTTTGTCAGCTGGGAGATGTCATCTATGCTCCCTCCACACCTGTAACATCGACAGTCCGAGTATAAAGTGTTTGTTTATTATCAATTTGACTTAATGTTGCTGCTTGAACCCATTTGCCTACTTCAACGACAACAGGATATATGGATTATTTCGACAAAGGTTCGCCCCCTATCAGTTCACCGTTTTCTCAACCGAAAGCAGCACTATGAAGACATAAATTTCTTGAATAGTATACAAACTTGCTATTATTTTTATTAATTATTTATTTTTTTGTTGGCAAAACTCCTGATTTGAATTAAATACAACTGTGTTTCTTTTCTGGAGCAAAACAAAGCACCGGTCTCAAATGTGTGGTAACAAATTAATAAATAAAATAAAAAATATACAGTGGAACCTCGATAACTTGAACCTCAATAACTCAAATTCCTTGATTGCTCGAAGTTTTGTAATTCCCCTTGAATTTTCCTATCTAATGCTATGTTATTTATCCTCTATAAGTCGAAGGGTCAACAGGGAACACCTCGATAACTTGAAATTTTTCATTATTCTTAGCCTATCGCCGCACCTCTATAACTCAAAGTTTTAGCTGAAAAACCTCAATAACTCAAAACTGTAAAGTTGCCGTACTTCTATAAGTCGAAGTTTTGACTAGAGAACCTCTATAAGTCGAAGTTGTTCATTATTGGTTCGGATTCCACAAAACCTCCAGTGACTTTGTAGCTGGAAATTCCAAACCTCCCTCCCGCCTACATCTACTCTTGTTTGTCGGTGTTGTTAGTGCGAGTTTGGAAGTTCTGGATGATAGCCTACAGTACATTGATTTTCAGCTAAATTGAAATTGATGCGTACTTGGTCGGAACTGACTTCGCTTCTAAGTGGGAGGGGTTTGTTTGTGGCGTGCGATAAGAAGTGAACAAAAATCGTCTAGAAAATAGATAGGAAGTGGTCGAACGGGCAAAACATCATCAAATTACTGAACTGTAAGTCCATGTTTGTTTACTTCCTTAATATACAACATGTTCACTGAAGGAGATTTTTCATTCTCTACTACGTTAATCAAAGAAGATTTCAAAATATTTTTAGGCTTATTTTTAGACATTTCAAACTGTTCAAATCATTTTTAATTTTAATAATGATTATCCATGATACAAAGGACGAAATGATGAAAGGATTCAATGCTTCCATGACACATCTATTGCGTTTTGTGACCCCCAATAAGTCGAAGTCTGCGGAAAATCACCTTGATAAGTCGAACCTCAATATTTCGAAACATTCGATAACGCAAATTTGTCCCGTTCCCCTTGAGGTTTGAGTTATCGAGGTTCCACGGTATTACCTTACATACGACTTTAAAGAATTCAATCTTTTAACTAAAACTAGCTAATGTCTTGTTCTCCACACGCGGATCTAGCAGGATATGCCAGAAATTTTAAAATTTATTTACATTATAATCAGCAGACTAACTAAATAACATACAACTCCATAAGATTAATATTGGAACTTTGAAAGCATGAGGCTCTGAAGGTGGAGGTTTTTCAAACATCTGGAGGGTAAAATTTGCATTGATACAAAACATGTTTAAAAAATAAAAGTTTTTGGGATCTAAAATCGCTGAACAAAAGTGAAGAAATGTTTTTATTCTACGTTTTCACACCATACCCAGACATTAGATGGTGCATGTCCCCATCATGTCCGTATGTCAGGTGGTAGCTGAGGTAGTTGAGGTGAGGGTTGTTGTAGAAAGTCAGATGACAGTTGCAGACAAAGCGGACGCTTGGAAGGTACAACAAATTGTTACCATGAATAGAGAGAGTCTCTAAGTTTGGCATGTATACCTGCAACACATTTACAGTACATCCTTAATATTTTATCTGAATGTTATGTCTCCTAATATTTTCTGAATTAGTTTCTCTCAAACATAAAATAAAGATTATTTAAGCAATAAATCAATAAAACTCAACAATATTTTTACTTTTTGCAGTATTCTAAAAATTTTCCAATTTTCTATTAAAAATCTGCTAACCTAGGTAAATGTAAAGAGGGTTAGATGAGTAATATGCAAAACAATATTACATGTATTGGTAAAGTATCAAACATTGGAAGGCTTTATTTTTTTTGTAATCTGTAAACCAGTCTTCAAACAAAATCCTAGTACAAAATGGCAGCTATTCATAGTCAGTTTGTACAACAAGACAAGTACAGAGTGAGGTCATAACTCCAAATCACGTGGTAGTCAAAACAGTAACTCACTCCTCTCTACAGCAATAATAATTCCACTCAACGAGATATAAATAAATATAGAACTATTGTCTCTTGTTAAAAAGGTGAAGCCTCACTGCAGCAAAGAGAGTTAAAAGAGTTTTCTTTTGAAGATCCAAACATTTTGGTACTTTAAAAAGCTTCGGTAATGTGACCCTCTGTAATGTTACCGTATTATGTTTGGACCTCACAAGCCAAGCAAATTCAATTCCCAGAACAACGATAAGCTCATACGCAATAGTTATGTTATATATTTGTTACAGGATTGTGAACCTGAAGGTTTCCTACAACAACCATTCTGCCAAAAAAACTTATTTGAAGGTTTCCTACTAACAATCGGCTGTGGGAGGCTGGTCAGCTGATTGTTGTGAAGGCACAACTCCGAGAGACTCACACACTGGCACACAGACTCTGGCAGGCTGCGCAACTGGTTGTCGTTTACGTGCAGCATGAACAGAGCCTTGAGCCTGCCTAACTCTGCAACACCATGCTACAGCTGAGATAACATATGTTGCAAAACATATATGTCCAGCTAAAATTTTGTTTCCAGTTTCATATTTTATCAGTTGCCCGCCCAATAATTTGGATAAACTACTGTTGTAATGTATGAAAAGTCACAATAATCATGATCATGGCCATTTTGCCCCTCCAATCAAAATACTGAAATTATGCTTTTCGGTAAATGGTAACAAAATAATAAATAAATTGTAGCAAATAGGTTTATATGAACTTCTCCTCAAATAAAACTACCAACTGTTTTTTTACAGAAAAATTTCAGAGCAAATATTTTACTGTCTAATTTATGATCTTAGTTGCAATGTCTTCAGAGGGCGTTGGCGTTACAGATGCTGCTGATCAGGTGTAAATTAAGGTGAAACTTGGAACTATCCGAATAATACGTGTCGCCACCAAACTACACGATTATACTAAAAAAGTAGTGCTGATCATAGGCATGCGCACGGTGGGTGCTGTGGGTGCCGCGGCACCCACGGTAGCTATAAAGAGGGCTTGAGGGGGGCGCCAAAATAGATAACTAAATAAATGTTTATATGTTAGTATGTTAAAAAAATTACGTTTGATGCAAGAAGTAAGTACAAAATAATATGCAAATTTTTGCTTTAATAGTAAGTAATATTTGGACTGTTATTGTAACACAGTTGATTAGTATTTACAAATTCGATTAACATCGACGTCCAAAACATGAACTGTCGCCTGACGATCGGCAGATTTCTTAGAAACCGAGTGCCGGAGTCAGTACAATACCCATTCGCCTCCTTTTATTCATTGTTAGACGGAGATGTAGAGGAAAATAAAAAATGTCATAACGGAGTATAAATTTGGAGTATAAATAAAAATACTACTTTTATATCGCTGTTTAGTTGAACTTTACTTTTCACTTTGTGCTGATATATATATATGAAATGTATATGATGTAGTATTAAATAACATGATAACATCATGCAATTGCCTGTAAAGGACTTCAAAAATAATTTCCAAACCTTACAACACACTTTATTTAGTGCAAGTTGCACTTTTTGTAGCAGCAATTTAGAAAGCTACATCAGTTTTTAATATTGTGGAAGGGTCATTTATTTCTGTAGTATATTGCCCATTAGCGTGCTTTTTAATGAAAATAGCATATTAAGGCCGGATTTCACCAAACTTTTAATGCAGCGTTAAAGCCCGGTTAGGACAATTTTAACGCTAGTTCAGTAACTGGCTCTTTCGGATTTCACCAAACACGGTTAGTGCTAACGCCGCGTTAATAACTAACTAACTCTAAAACTGGCGCTTGAATGTGTCAATTATTATAACTCTTATTTGTTTATTTATTTCAGACTGAAATAATTGTTTACCTGAATCATAACCTCACGTACATTTTAAACAAAAACGAAACTATTGTGCAAAATGTAACTAATGGGGTTAATATATCTAGAGGTCTCTTCTGAGATAAAAAGTGAAGCCAACATGTCGGCCGCCATTTTCCACAGGTACCAGACAAATCCTTTCTTCACAAGTTAATTTTTGTCAGGTGTCTGTCATATAGCTTGTGAAGGAGAGGATTTGTTTGATTACCATGTTGGGAGCAGACTTGACAGAGGGGAAATTGGTGGTCGTCCATGTAGGCTACACTTTTTTACTACTACACTTTTTGTAGGCTTTTTTTACTTTTTAGAGGTAGATACCGGGGTCTCTTTTCCTCTTATTTTTTCATAGTCGCTGGTTGTTGAAGCATTATAACAAATCAAAAGGACAAAATAAACTAATAAAGATGATTATGTTTTTAATCAAAGTGTATTTCAAAACAAATCTGTAACAATTTGAGGCTAGTAACATTTGTATAGTATGCGAGTACTCAAAAATTTGAGTATTTTGGCAGAGTAATATCTAATTACTTCGACTTGAAATTTTAAAAATTACTTGAAAGTTCGAGCGAGTACTTCCAACCGAACAACGGGCGATTGCGACCTGCCAAATCGCATAGTAATGGCCACAAAAGACAATCACACCACGTAAAATCGACCATAAAAAAACAAGCAAACGTGTTTAAATGACGACCGGACCACGTAATATCGGAATTAATTGAAGAAGCTGCAATCTTAATCTTCAATGTAGGGGCGGATTTAAGCATAGACACGCACCTAGGAGCCTGCACCACACAGTACTACATTCAAAGGCTCATCCAAGACAAAAAAAGTCACCAACTTGTACCTGAACGGCAACAAGGGCCCGCACCACTGGTTGAGCCTACAGGCCCCAGCTCCTAAATCCAGCCCTGCTTAAATATAAATCGTCGTCTGCGCCACTGTTCGTGGTATTGTCGATACATATAGGATCATGGTTTTGGCGGTTTGCCATCATCAACTATTGCGAAACTCATCTGAAGACGCTACACATGATGTTATCGGCTGTAAACAATGACGGTAAACATAATATCGGCCAAAAATTACTAGTACAGACTGTAAGCGATGTCCGGACCAAGTTATATTGAGCAAGTAGCACCTGGACCGTGTTTTATCGGCTGAAAATGACGATCAAACCATGATTTGTTTGTCAATAATAAACCGTATTGATTTTACTGGCCCAAAATATGCATTGATACTCATATTAGAAACCATGTTTGGACTATCAAATCTGGAATGTTATCCTAATCCCACTACACTATTTTTAATTACCAACAATATATTGCTGACGGCAAATTCTCGCTAAAAAAAACTCGAAACTCAAGAATAATATTGGCACTACTCTACTTGATCCACACTATTAACTATTTGTTATGAAATATCATATGTTTTGCAGGAATTTAAATATGCAATAATTAACAGATGACAATTGAACTAGCGTTAGTTTTGCATTGGTGAAATCCAATTTTCTTTAACTGATGCTAAAACAGAGTTCAGTTTTAATGCCCGTTAATTGAACTAGCGTTAAAGAAAGTTTGGTGAATCCGGCCTAAATCAGTAGGAATATTGTTTTATTGCAATATATTTTAAATCAGGAGTTCTGAGAAAACAATTTGAAACTATATTATATAGATTGTGAAGTGAAAATATAACTTTATAAACATTTGAATAAAACAAATCAATGCTTAATATAAATTGAAGTCGCTCTCTACGTCTGAATGTTTATCCGTTATCTCCTCCTAAACCACTCGATTTTGATGAAACTTTGCATGGTCATTCAGGTAAACCCTAGGAAGGTTTATATCCACTAATCTAAGTAGGTTTAGAGCTTAGCCCCTCTGGACTTCTAAGTTGCCATGCCATTCTTATGGAGGAAAGATTTGTTATGATTTTCACAGATGATTAATAACAGCTGTCTATTTATTTAGTTAGCAAGCTGTAGTGTAAATTGTATGGAGTTTTTTGTTTAGTATCAAAACAAATCAACATTGGAAAATATAATCCCTCTATATTACTCCTAGTTTCTTTTTACTAAAGGTGCCTTAACCATACATTCGATTGTGAGAAACATTGTATGGTAATCCAGGTTAGCCCTAGGAAGGTTTCTAGCCATTAATACAAGTCTTATAAACCTTATAGGGCTTGCTACATAACTTGGTTAACCATCTAAAATATTCTGAATAGGCTAATGAACATCTGTTTAAGTCACCCTCTGAAAAAAAGGGAAAAATGGAAGGATTATATTCTTAAGTCACCATAAGAATAAAATGGGAACTTTAAAGACATTATGAGATTCTATTATACAAATTCCCTAAGGAATTTCTTTTGTACAGCAAAACTCTTTTATTTATGAACCAATTTTGATGACTGAGGTGTAAAATTAAAGAGATTTCTCTGTAGAAGTCATGGAATAACTTTTGTCTCACTCAGTTCAATGTGCTTCGCACCATTGGACTTTAAAGTTTCCATGTTATTCTTATGAACAATATGTTTAATAGATCAGAAACAGATGTAGTTGCAACAACAATTTTAATCAGCTGTTGATTCTTGAATTCTTTGTGCGAAGCACGGGTAATCAGCTAGTTTCTTAAAATCCCTTATTAATTGGACCTTTGAAAAAGTATACATATCGCAAATTTCCTATTTCTAAGTACAGTAAAGAGGATTGGCCTGGTGGTTGATCGGTTTTTCGTCTTTATAGGTATAGATTAGAAAAAATGTGTTTACAATGGATTACATACATGAACTTTCAAACACATGCGCCGATCACAGGTTACAGATACAAACCCCCATTAACAGAATACTACACAGTTAATTTTATTTCAAGAAAGAGATATTTTAAAAGTGCAAAATCAGGCATTATTGAAGTGTATTGTTTGACAACTGAAACCAACATTAAAGCCATATCAGGCGTTTTTAAAGGTATAGGCTACTGATACAATATCAACTTAAAGTTTTGAATTTGTGGAAATGTAGAAGAGATTAGAGATATAGCACAGGAGGTCTTAATGAATTCAACTTTTTGAATTAATTCATTAGATTGTTAAGCAATTGAATAAATATATACAAGGAAAACCTCTCTTTACAACATTTTGATTGTTGGGACATCTGGCAATCATGCAACACTTTGCTTAGTTATGATGGCTCGTGGAACACATTTTGGATCCCATGCCACTCAGCGTTTTTTCAGGTTGTTCTAAATAGAGGGAAGTCCCAAGGACGTAAGAATTCCTTATCTATCTTTCAAAGATTGTATGGTCACCCATAACGTTTCTGATTGGTATTCTGCATCAGTTATCACTATGCAATCATAGTGAAAACAGCTATCCAAGTATTATCCTCTAACAATTTAATGTTACAAAGTACAGAATCAAATCATACTTACAAATATATATAGACAACACTTATATATTTCTAAAAGCACAGAACTGTTTTTTGTCAATTTGTTTTCAGCCTTGGTACTTTCTTTATATTTTTAAAATTTAGCCACAGCAGTGACTCTTTTAGCCATTAACCTTGTCACTTATGGCAGTAGACGTCAGTTATGTCAGCAACATCAATTTGGGAATTTTGCCAACTGTAGATAGGAAATGTCACAGAAGAGCACAAAAGTAGCTGTCAGAATGTCAACATATAATGTGTGCTTCTATAAATTACTCACTTGTCGGAATTTTAAAAATAGACTTTTGACATTGACTTTGCACTGTTGAAGAATTGTTTAAATTACTTCCTGTGTTCACCATTTGTATTACCTTTAACAGATTCACTCCTAAATTATTTTAATTTAAAATGAAAATGTTTTGTGGATGAAACAAACATATATCCTATACTCTAATATGAGTAAGGTTTGCGTGCGTGCGTGCGTGTCTGCATGCGTGCGTGCATGCTTGCTTGCTTGCTTGCAACTCTAATCTCAAAAACTGCACCAACGATTTACTTAAAATGTTGGAAAAAAACTATTTCTGGGATGAAAAAGTTCTTTTCAGGACTCATCCCCAGGAAAAATCAAATAATGTAAAAAAAAACAAAAATGAAAGGTAAACAAATTAACATTGGGCTTATGGAGTTTAAAATCAAAACAAAAGAATTAATTGTAACAGCTCTGTTCATAATCAACCAGGGAACTGTCATGTTAATTAATTGTTAACATATGGTTTCCTGAGAGCAGTGACTAAATCGGTTGAGTAAAGATTGCATAGTCATATCCAAAATAAACAAAAGGGACATTGAGCTATAAATAACAACTGGAGTAACCTTAAAATGCAGAAAAGAGGCACATGAGCTATAAAAATCTGATAATCAGTTAGGGAAGTGGTGAAATATTACTCTAGGTCATCTAAACAAACAAACAAACAAACAAACAAATAAATAAACAAACAAACAAACAAACAAACCCACTGGCCTTCCCCGAGCAAAGCTCGGCCCCCCAACAACTAATGTATGGTATCATATGGAATGTTTGAGATACAATAGCAATATCCAGAGCCAAGTCTTGATCAATAATTACAACCATTGCCCACTATTGTGATTAGAAACAACACAAAAGTGACTGGGAACAGTTGCTTTCTAACATAAATAACCTCCCAACTCCTACCCGAATGACTGTGTTGTCCTCAA
Source organism: Allygus modestus (assembly GCA_963675035.1). NCBI lineage: Eukaryota > Metazoa > Arthropoda > Insecta > Hemiptera > Cicadellidae > Allygus > Allygus modestus. The sequence goes on from OY776115.1 coordinate 68,382,116, forward strand.
TATTGTAATTATTCCACTGATATGTTGGTTTACTTTGTATTCATTGCTTTTTGATGTAGTTTACTGACTTAGTCACCTACCATTAAGGTCCTACCTTTGTGTTTGGTCTAATTTGTGAAAGAATAATTTGATTTGACGATCAAACTGAAATCAAGCGAAGCTGTTGGGCAAAGCTAGTTTCTTTAATTGTTTTATTAGTGAATTTCCTATGGAAAAGTGAACTTTTAGCATGACCCGCACGGTGAAACTTAAGCCCGGGACCATCATAGAAGTTCCTAACGTGACCCCCTAGACACGTTTTGGGGGTCACTAAAAACGTTTTATATATATATATATATATATATATAAAGTTTTTAGCGACCCCCAAAACCCCCAAAACGTGTATATATATATGTGTGTGTGTGTGTGTGTGTGTGTGTGTGTGTGTGTGTGTGTGTGTGTGTGTGTTTGCACTCTGGTGGTCGCAATTTTTGTCCGATTTACTTCAAATTTGGTAGTAACCTTCCTTTCTGTAAACAGTTGGACAAGTTCATTGAGCAAAACAATCGGACAACTCTAACCCCCTGTTTGGGATTTTAATTTTTTAAATTTTGAGTTTTTGGGCCCAAAAAGGGTCAGAAAAGCCTCAAATATAACATTATTGCATATTAAATTATTTTGCGTAAAATCCCAAAACTTTTAAGCCCTCTCTAACCATTCTAGCATAAGTATTTACCGAGTTATTGAAGAAAATGTTAATTGCCTTAACACAGTACGTACGTTGTCTTATGGGAATTTTATACTAGAAAAGGTTGCTTTTCATATCATGTAGTTTTATCACCCCCAATATCCCACCAACTTGTTATCCTGGCTATACCTCCTCCTAACCTTATAATGTACAACATTGCCATCCTAATAGTCAATTTAAATTTAACCAGGAGCATCAAAACAGCCAAAAAATAACATTTTTCAATTTTCCAAAAATAATGTTATCAGTGTTGTTTTAAACCCACTATTCGATTTTTTTAAAGGTTTTAATGCGGAAATTGACTTCCCTCACGCCAGCGTGCTGCGTGCGATCTTGTTTATATTGTCATGTATGTAAAATGCTAAAATTAATTGTATACCTTGTGGTAGAACTTGTATCAGGTTGAAGTCCACAATGAGGTGGCTGAGTCTCCGCAGGTTGACGATGCTGGATGGCAGTGCTACCAACTTGTTACGACTCAACTCTAAGTAGCACAGGTTCGCTAACTTGTCGATATCAAACGGGAACTCCTCCATATTGTTGCCAGCCAGGTATAGGTGGGTCAGGTTAGTCAGGCCACTCAACCATTTGGGCTAGATTAAAAAAGTATTCATTAGGATTTGCAATGTTAATTAATCAATTGACCGATTGGTGGTGTGATCACCTAGAATCACACTACTGGATGGTTGGATTTAGATTCAAATCATGCTTTTCAGCCCCAAACTGCTCTATGACTAAATTATATTGACCTTGACCAAACAGCCCACAACTTTGTAAAGGGTTGCTACAAAGCTGTGAGCTGTTCAATGGAAGGTAAATCTAATTTGGTAGATGTAGATGATAATATGATGAGAGGTTAGTACTCTGTATTCTCATATAGTTCATTATAGTGACCACTAAATTTGCATTTTATTATTAAAATAAGGTTACTTTACCTCTGTCTTTAGTTTTAAAACAATCCAAATGGACCATTTAAAGCTGAGTTTAATTTAAAGCTGAAGACGGAGGTAAAGTAATCTTATTTTATTGCTTATCAGCTTTAGAGGCTATTCAACAATGAATAAATTTACTATTGATAATATGCAGAGTATTTCCAAACTCTCTCTCTCCTAAACATAAAGTTGTTTCACATTTCATCAAAATATTTTCATAAGTCAAATAAAACATTTTGTAAACAGGTATAGTGGAACATTTATTCTTCCACAAAAGTAACAAATATTTAAAAAATAGCTATTACTATGAATTGCTCCCAATACAGTAAACAAACTATTCAAGGAGTAGCAATATAAATCAGAGCTATCATGATATAAAATAGCTGGAATTAAACATACATCTCACTTTAAAAATCTCACTTAAAAGTCCCACTTTTAAACTATTCTTCCATAAGATTAACAGTAGAAATTAAAATACCTGTGGGGTGAAACCCTGTAGTGAAAGAGAGATGACAATAAGCTTATTTTGTGTCATTTGGGCATGTTAACTATGGACATACAAAATTCCCATGTAGCACAAACGGTTGGGACAAGGGCCAACGTTGGCAAATTGTGGAGTCCCACAGTTGGCCAACGATAAAAATGTCACCTCTTTCAACTGTAAACCAACCAACCATTATCAAACAATGGCCCAACTGTAACAAAATAACTTTAAATAAATATTTTGGTGTTTAAAATTATGATTTTTCCAACTGAATTGCTTAATAAACCAATAATATATGTATTTGAAAAGGATTTTTGTCGCAAAAATATTGTGACCCAATTGGGTCTTGAACCTACTGAACTCACGCCTTAACCCTCTCAGCCATTCTGACCATAGAACTCTAATAATACATCTGAAATGCTAGTGCAGTGGAGTTTTTGAAGCGAAAAACTGTTCTTCCCCTCCACTTCATGGTCAACTTCATCAACTGAGCGATTTCTGCCGGAAAATATTTTAATGCGCACACTCATTAACACGCTCCTCTATCGCACAGGGATCATCTGATTATAATGAAACTTGTCTATTTTTTATCTGGAAGAACTAAGGATTCCAACGGAGAAAACAAATTACAGATCAATCAGTTAACAGAATTATAAAAATACAAACTATAATTAGCTAAAAACATTGGAACATGAAAAAGTTACTAAGCATAAACTTTTTTATTTTTGGGGTAAAACAAACTTCAAAAGAGAAAAATGTTGGAAATGAGTTGAATAAAAACTTTAATTTGAAACATTTGTTTATGCAGTCTTTAGTTTTCTCACATTTAAAGGGTAAACGTGCGCTTTTGATATCATCACTGCCGCCGTCGTGTCGCGTTGCTGTCCCGCGCCGAAAACAACCTTTATTCCATGATATCCTATTTTTCTTAGTTTTGTAACTATCTTATCATAAAAAATACCTTTTCTTCTGAAGGAAGGGCAAGCCGTGTGACTTGGGTTTAACAAGTACTATTTTATTGGGTGGAGTAACTTCCTGTTCCATGAATTTGTTTCCAATGTCGGGGATAGAGGCTCTACAAAGGGTTCAACATTATTCCAAAACGCGAATATCAGAAATTGTACTAATTAACATAAAAACACCTCAAAGAAAACCTCATTAACCGTCATTTCAGAGACAATTTTGAAAATAAGATAGTTTTGATAAAGTAAATAAGCAAAGGCTATGCAAAAATTAACAAACTTAAGAAATCGATCCCCACTAAAATATTACTATATTACGTTCTACACACGTTTCAATTCGTAAAGATAATTTATGAGAAACCCGGTATTATGGAATAAGCTTAACTAATAATTAAATCGAACTAACTAAAATTTCTTACTCATTATTTCCCATGGTTTATTTCCACTCTACCTTCAGACCGGGACCTTAAAGAAAAATGGGTCAATTTATACGAAAAGAAAAAAAAAGATTTCTGTCACGTACAAGTAGACTTTGTAGTCAGCACTTCAAACCAGATGATTTTTAAATTGGTGGCCTTAGAAAACAATTAGAAAACAACGCAGTGCCTACAGTTTTTTATTTTCCTCGGGAGGCATTCCTCATTTTGTAAACAGTGAAATAAATTACTTTGGTACAAAATGTTACTTTTGAATAAATTACTTTGGAATATTTTGTTCAAATCCAATCACCTCTCATTGTAATGAACGGCATGTGTTACAACTTGTAAAAACTATTTGCTTTTATTTTTAAAATACTATGCCATGATTTAACCCGGACTCAATCCATGGAACAAAATAAAGCATTAATGAGCCTAAGGCAGAAATTAAATAAGTTAATTTTATATAATAATACTTATGATGTCTATATACACACACACACATACACACACAGACACATATATATATATATATATATATATATATATATATATATATATATATATATATATAATTTTGAACTACCCCCAAAAACGTGTTCAGAGGGTCACGTTAGGAACTTCTATGGTGGTCCCGGGCTTAAGTTTCACCGTGCGGGTCATGTTAATAGTTCACTTTCCAAAGGAAATTCACTAACAAGAGTAGCTACTATAGACCACTTACTGCCTGTAAAATAATAAGTCATAGTTCAGCTTGTTAATACAATCAAATTCGTGTTGTATAACAAAGTGTCGCGTCAGTTAGCTGGACTGAATGTGGCGCAAATTGGTTTGAGCACGGGAAACATTGTTACCATATTTACAGGACAAATAAATCAACTTATGAAAAAATGTTTGGGATAAAAATTGTGGATCTACTAATTATCTACATCTTTTCCGCTGGAATTTTCTTTTTATCCCCAAAAGAAAAAAAGTTTACGCTTACAGACTTTTTCGTATCACACTTTTAAAACACTAAATAGTTTTCATTACTATAAATAACATAAATTACCAAACCACAAGAAGTTTATACTGTTAGATTCCGTAGTTCATGCAGATAAATAATATATAAACTTTATTGTAATTACATTAATCTGGCGAGGCGCAAAAGCGTGTAAACGATAGGGCACACAATGCTGAAATCCACTGAGCGGCCATGAGTGACATCTAAGGGGTGGGGGTAAAGACCGTTTTCTTGACACAGCCTGCGTGTTCCAGGTGTATTAATAGAGTTCTATGATTCTGACTCGTAAGAATTTGAAGATGGACTGGTATCTATAAGTTACCAATAGACTACGACCTACACGACTTGGACAAAACTCTCATGTTGCATACTTATCCCTGGTTTCAGATATTTAGTAAATGGTATTGAGACGTTAGTTATTTTAAGTTTATAGTACCTGGGGGGCCGAGCTTTGCTTGGGGGAAGGCCAGTCAGTTTGTTTAGATGACTTGGAGCATATTTCACCACTTCCCCCTTCTGATAATCAGATTTGTATAACTCATTTGCCTCTTTACTACATTTTTAAGGTCACTCCAGTTCTTATTTATAGCTCAATTTATTTTTTGATTTATTTGGACTTTACCTATTGCTTCTAGTGTTTAAAACTACACTACGTTTCGGGAGGTAAGGAAACTCTTCTCATTATCAAGTGAACCCTACTTACATCTAAATATCAAATTCTTACACCTAACTAACCTACATTTTTTGGATTTTTTAAAATCTTTTTCTTTTACATTTTAATTTACATTAACACAAAGTTAACAAATATATATACAAAAAATCAAATACAATACACTAACACAACATTTATATATACAAACAAATGGAAAACTGACAATACATTACCTGTTCTGCATCGTAGCCTCCAAGCTGACGGCAAACATGGGAAACTTGACGCTCACGTCCATCCACAACCAGACCGCGCACTCGACTCAAGCGCACTCGACTTAAGCGCATGTCGACTCAAGCGCATGTCGAGTGCGCGGTCTGATTGTGGATGGTCGTGAGAGTCAAGTTTCCCGTGTTTGCCGTCAGCTTGGAGGCTACGATGTTGAACAGGTAATGTATTGTCAGTTTTCCATTTGTTCGTATATATAAATGTTGTGTTAAGGTATTGTATTTGATTTTTTGTATATATATTTGTTATCTTTGTGTTAGTGTAAATTAAAATGTAAAAGAAAAAGATTTTAAAAAATCAAAAAAATATAGGTTAGTTAGGTGTAAGAATTTGATATTTAGATGTACTGTAAGTAGGGTTCACTTGATAACGGGAGGAGTTTCCTTACCTCCTGAAACGTAGTGTAGTTTTAAACACTAGAAGCGATAGGTAAAGTCCAAATAAATCAAAAAATAAATTCAAATCCATCGCTATTATGAGTTTCAAAAATATAGCTCAGTGTCCCTTTGATTTATTTTACTACTCTATATATGAAATCTTCACTCAAATCTTTTAATCTCTGCTCTCAGGAAACCACATGTTAATAATCAAAAACAACATGAGTATTAATTACTTTGACAGTTCCCTGGTTGATTATGAGCAGCTGTTAAAATTCTTTTGTTTTGATTTGAAAATTCATAAGCCCAATGTTAATTTGTTTAACTTTTACTTTCTCCCCTTATACATAGTATATGGAGAAAGTATTGTTTTCGTAAAAATTTTCGAATTTGAGTTGTTAGTGGAAATATTCGTTTTGGTGCTCCCTGAACCCAAAAAAGTGGTTTTTACGTGATGTCTGTCTGTGTGTGTGTGTGTGTGTGTGTGTGTGTGTGTGTCCGTGTGTGTGTGTGTGTGTGTGTGTGTGTGTGTGTGTGTGTGTGTGTGTGTGTGTGTGTCTGTGTGTGTGTGTGTGTGTGTGTGTGTGTGTGTGTGTGTGTGTGTGTGTGTGTGTGTGTGTGTGTGTGTCTGTGTGGATGTGTACAGAGCTAGAGCCTTAACCAATGGGCCGATTTTTATGAAATTTGGCATGTAGGTACTAATCCACGATATCTCCAGACATTTTTTTCATTTTTTTGAATTTTTGATTTTTAAGGGTAATTATCCCCCCAAAACCGCCAAAAAACATGAAAAATCAAAATTTCTCAAAAACGGCTCTAACGATTTTGATTAATCTTTAGTCGTTTGTAGATCTTTAGTTTTCAAACAAAATGGCACCACCCGCATTCCTGTAAAAATTCGGGTTCAGAAAAGACAGGACTTAAAACATCAAAAATTCAGTTTTTTGGATTTTTCATAAAAATACATGAATATAAAAAACTATTACTATTCACCATTAAAAAGAGCTCAAAAAACTAAATAATTTAGTATTTTGAATTACTATTCTACGATTGCTGGTTTCGGAGAAAATTGAAATTTTCATTTTGCGGTAAACGCAGTACGTTGTACCCATGTTATTCTTATGGGGAATAAAAAAATTACTATTTCTCGCTTATTTACTGATCAATTTCATTCAAACTTGATATGCTTGTCAAGTTAGTATTGACCAACAGAGGAAATTCGAAATATGTTGCCCCTTAATAACCCTGGGGGGGGAATAGGGGGCATTTCCCCTCTTAAAACTACGAGTGCAGCAGTGGATTCTGTAGTGCCTCCAAAGCAGGGATTTGGGTGGATGTCTTTTAAAACAACTTGTTTACAAGATTTGTTGTATATTCAACCGTGCTTTGTATTCTATATTTAGTAAATAAAAAGTAATTTATTCATTAAAGTTGGGCTAAAAGGGAGAAAGTATGTGTCAGTTTCCTGATACCGTTTATTCATTATAGTTTTTTTACATTATTTGATTTTCCTGGGGATGAGGCCTGTTTAGAACTTATTTTTATCCCAGAAATTAGTTATTTCAAACATTTCAAGGAAATTGTTAGAGCCGTTTTTGAGATCAGTGTCGCAAGCAAGCAAGCAATCAAACCTTACTCATAGGATTATTTTGTAAATGTATTTTAATTCTTTAAACTTATTCATTGATTTTCTGGTGGTATATCTAGCGATCTTTCCTTATTTTATAGGTAAACTGTATGAAATGTTTTTAATAAAATGTATTTATATTGAAAATATTAAATAAAATGTTATTATAAGTTAAAATCCCAAGTAGTATTATTAATGGTAAACTTCTTGATTCTTGAGTCACAGAACATAACACATATTTGGAAAACAAAGAACCAATAATAGCAATTTCAATTCGTCAAACCGCATCAAAAACAGTTGGACAGCGGTTGGCTTAATGTGGAAAAGCCAACCCATCATTGACAAACTATAATCTAAGAATATGAATTTCAGTTGGCCGAACCGCGTGAAGAACGGTTGGGCAACGGTTGGCTTATTGTGGAGACTCCAACTCACAATGATAGTATTTATACAAAAATTAACCAACGTTGTTCCAACAATATTAATTTAGGTTGGCCCAACCTCATGAAAAACAGTTGGGCAACGGTTGGGTTTGTTGATACACCAACCCACCATTAGCCAACGATTCCACCGTTGACCAACGGTAGCCCAACAGTGTGTGCTACATGGGTTTCACCTTATCCATATAGATTTTGTATGATGAATAAGTCGTTTTAAACAATAAACACTTAGTTAAGGTTTATAATAAAAGACTTTTAGTGGATTTCCCCTATAGGGAAGAAGCTATTACCGTAGGTCTCATGGTAAGACTTAAACATGAGACCATGATAACTTTTTGTTTTGAGGTCCCCAGATGCCAAAAACACTATTCGTTCAAATGCATCGAGTAAACGGACATATATATATATGTCCGTTTACTCGATAACTTTTGAAAAAAAACATCCGATTTTGATGAAATTTGGCAAAAACGTGTAAAGCAACATTCATGACTTTAAGATCGAAAACCAGAAAGATCGGATCATGGGAAGGGGGTTTTATGGGTGTTAAATTTTACAAAAATCAGTCTTTTGAATTTTTTACCCTAAAATGTTTAAAACATTCAATTTTGGTTTTGACCATTTTATAGAGCTTAACAAAACAAATAATATGGTATTTTGAATTACTAACCTAAGTTAAGTGGTTGCAGAGAAAATCCAAAAAACGTGTTCATAAAATCTCCCATGTTAATCTTATGGGAAAAAGGTTTTTAGCATTTCCCATAATCATTTTACTGTAAACGTCACATTTGCTAAAACTAATCGGTTCAGCTCTACAAAACAATCATTTTGATGTTTAAATTGTGATTCTACGTCCATTCGCTGCAGAGATATTCAAAGTGCTAAACACAGCACGTTGTCCAATTTTATCCTTATGGAGAATATTACAAATTTGATATCTCGATTATTTTATGAATGTATATTGATAAAACTTGGTACTGGTATGTGGCTTCAACTAGTACTGGTATATTTGCACAACAAAATGATTTTTGTTGATTGTCCCCATATCAGCAAACCTGCATACTCAGCCCTAATCTTATTCTTGTGGACAATAAGTAAAGTTTTATATCTCCCTTGATTATGAACATAAATGATTAAAACTTGGTACATAGCTTCACCTCGGTTGAGTTACATTGATAATTGCATAAAAACACATTTCTTATATATTTATTGTTGCAGCAAACCTGCTTACTCAGCCCTAATGTTATTCTTATAGAAAATAAATAAATTGCTATGTATCACTTATTTAAAATGTGTTTTTATGAAACTTGGTAAATGGCTTTATGTGATAGTAAGAAACATATAGGTACGTGCATTGGAAATTCGCTTAGTATGCACGTTTGCTGCAACGTTTTTTTTTTAGTATTATAGCATTTACAACAGTTGTCTTGAAAAACAAAGATTGTAACTTTGAAGAACGCTGGCTGAATAAAGACGATTATTATTATTACTATTATTATTATTATACTGGATAAATATAATTTGCTTGTACATGTTTAAATTTTTTCTGCAATTTTCACATCGAGGCCATTCAGTTAAAATACCATTCAATTTTATACAAATTTTAAGGTATTCTGAGCAAGAGTTGAAGCAGAAATATCCTAAATTTCTGGTTATAGAATATATTAACTGTTTAAAAATTTATTGAAATGAATTTAACATTCTTGCATAATGGAAATCTTTGATTTATTTAGGATTTTTGTAAATTAAAAGTTAAGGGAAATTTATTTTATTCCTGGTAAATAACAATTAATTCATTTTTCATTTGCCCATATAAAAAATATACATACGACTTATTATTAAAGGTTTAAATAAAATTATAATTTAGATGTTTAATGTTGGACTCACCAGTGACAACAAATGGTTTTCTCGTAGATAAATTTCCTCCACATGAGTACCATGATGAAGGAGCTCATCGGGTAATGTTGTATAGTTCCGGTAACTCCAGTGCAGAATGTACTTGGACTTGACTTCCTCTTCTATATCTGTACACATAGGTAATAGTTCAAATAATACACATCTTGTAAGAGACACTGCTGTGAACTTCCCAAACGTCGAATCTATTCTATTCATTTAACTAACAGTGCAAATCTTAAAATAGCCGTGTGCGTTGGCTCTATTCCATAGCCAAAAGTTTAACACGCAAATTCTGAAGGGTTTATTCTTGTAGTCCTCTAAGCCAGTCGTAAAGTAGACAGTGTATTGTTTTGTCAGACGGTTATGGATGCAACACAAAACACTTCAAATTATAAGTTGTTAAAATAATTCATAAGCTATACTCTACATATGCGCTAAAGTTTAAAATTTGCGGGTCAGAGTTCTGACTTTTAAGTTCAATAATTGCCAACACCAATGTTGCCAATTTTCGTAATAAGGAAATAAATAATTGTAAGGATGAACATTATGCGAAGTTTTTGAATATTTGATTTGCTTAGTTTTTCTTTAAGAAATTACCTACACTTATTATTACCAGACCAGACAAAACTATAGGAATAAGGTTCAAAATCGTAAGCAATTTTTCAGGAAGTTAAACGTGATCATATTAATTGTAGGTAATTAATTATTGCAACCAGTGTGAATTTGAGAATAAAGCGTTTAAGGAAAGTAATTATTATAATTTATATTACGATAATTAATTCATCTAAGTGACAATAAAGATTTTGTAACCAGTGGATAATCATTTAAATTGTAACATTAATGTCAATATTACCAAATTAGCTAAGAATCAAAATGAATCTTTGATCCTAGAATTCAATCTTGCATGGATGTTGAATTATATAAGTTACTAGCTGATGTACCCGTTCTTCGCACAGAGGTTTTCTTTACCCGTTCTACAGTCAATTAAATTTGCATTTTAGTTAGCTTGAAACAGCTGTTCTTGCTTCTGCTCTTTAAGCTGTCAAACGGAAGTGTCCTCTCAGCTGTTCGCATTACAGTTTCTGAATGTTTACTTTCTTCTGAAATGTAAACATTGAAACGTAGGACTAGGACGTTCACGGGGCGTAGCCCGAAAGGATTTTAAGGAAGTGAATAGGCCTGTGTGCTGCATGGGTTCAAGATCTACCTTTGTGTAAAGTTTCAGCCCAGTCGGTTCAGTATTTTTTGCGTTTACCCGGAACATCAGATAGACAGACAGACAGAAACCACCTCTTCTTTATAATAATTATGACACTACTTTATATTTATACATATAATCGTGTTTGTGGTATTAAACCAAAAATGGCATTGTTGCACATCGCACTCTAGTAATCATACACAATAAAATAAGAGTAATTAGAAAACCAAAATAACACTATATTAATTCAATAATTTAGATATTATTTAGATAAAGCAGACAGTTTAATAAAAATCCAGGTCAATTCTAATTTTGAGCTTGTTGCAAAACAACCAGCCAGCAGCGTCGCTATAATGCCATAATTGGAGCCCTAATAACAATCCAGGTTAGTATAGCAGAGAGTGGCAGCTTCGTGACCTTGAGAGCTGCAAATAGTCAGCTGACTATCTAATCAATGAAGTATCACAACAACAGAACAACTAAACACTGAACAGGCCAATTTGGTCACGTTGCGTGGTGTAGTATTTTGTTTGATTAACCTATATTCACTGTTTGTTCCAGATAATCCTGATAAACGTTTTCTTTAGAACGTTTTTTCTTCACAATCTTTGTTTATTCTCGATGACCTTTTTTGCTATACTACCTTTGACAAAGGTACTAAGTCGTAAATGTTGAAACCGTCTCTTTAGACCAGTACGATATGGATGATGGTGAAAGGTGAGTAAAATCTCTCCTCACAATTCCTTTCAGCATTTGTATTTTCAAAGGTTTGATTTAGCGAAATGGGACTGGAAAGTTAATGCATTTCAAAACGTTACAGCTGGTGTAGAATAAGTTGAGCCTAGCATACATGTCAAATGTTTGGTTCATTTTAGCTTAGGCCTAGGCTACTTGAACAAACAATATTCCACAACAGAATAGGCTAGCCTAATACAAAAATACCCACGTCGCAGCAAACCTGCATACTCAGCGAATTTCCAATGAATATATAACATAAAACATTAAAACACTTAACAGGATTTATAAGAAATATTCACAAACAAGCGATATTATAAATATTAATTATTCCCCATAAGAATAACATTGGGGATGAGTACGCAGGTTTGCTACAACAGGGAACACTAAATAATGGGGTTTTATGTAAATATCAAAATAGCTCATCTTAGTGAAGTCACATACCAAGTTTCATCCATATACATTCATAAATAAGCGATATAAACATTTAATTATTTTCCATAAGAATAACATGGGTCCAAGTACCTAGGTTTGCTGCTACGGGAACCATAGGTGAAATTTTTTTGTGCAAACAACAATGAACCACAACCAGATGAAACCATATACCAACTTTCGTCAGTTTATGTTCATAAATAAGCGATATATACAATTTTTCTTTTTCTCCATAAGAATAACATTAGACAACGTACTGTGTTTAGCACTTTCAATATCTCAGGAACCAATTGACATATAGCTATGATCAAAATACCAAATTGTTTGTTTTTTATACTGAATTAAATGGTAAAAATTAAAATTTGATTTAACCCTTTCAGTGCTATGGTCCGATATATCGTCTTTTGAATCTGTTATCAATAAACACTGTTACTGCTTCATAAGCGATTGTACCGTTAGGCGCTCAGTCTGCAGTCTGAGTCTGACATGTGGTGAAACCTGGTAGACACGAATTGAACTACCTCGTCCAGCGCCTAGTCTCTATAATACCAACTGATCCACTGCAGCTGATAGCCTGACCAGTGGCTGTGCGGTCTAAGGCGTTACCTTCCCGGCCGGGGGTAACACTTGGATCGAGGGTTCGAATCCCGTCACAGTCGGTGGTTTTTATGTGCAACTCATGGAGAGTTCACCTGTCTGTGGCAGAGTTGAAGGGGAGGGCGGACCTTAAGCAAACGGTGGACGGCTCGGGTCCAAGCTGACGGGATGGGTGGATTCTTTGTGAGTTGCACATCTGATCAGGTGTTTTGCTACTTTTTACCTATCCTTTACTGTGTGTGTCCAGCGGAAGCACGTTTTTATTAATTTTAACTGTTCAGGCGTTCAATATATTAAAAAAATCAACAAAACATCACGGAAAGCATTCAACTACTTCTTTCAGAAGCTTAGCACTCAAAGGGTTAAATATAAATTACATGTGGAAACCCCAAAAACCCTATTTTTGGGGTACAAAATCCCCTGAAAACCCCCCTTCGGATGGTACTATTTGTCTGGTTTTCGAACTCGTTCAAATAAATGGTGCTTTATACATTTATACCAAATTTCATTAAGATCGGACCTTTTTTACAAGAGTTATCATGCTTACGAACAAATATACAAATTATATATATACAAATATACAAATATATACACAAATTATATATACAAATTTGAACGAATGGTGTTTTTGGCATCTGGGGACCTCAAAATGAAAAGCTATCATGGTCTTGTGCTTAAGTCTTACCATGAGACTTACGGTAATAGCTTCTTCCCTATAGGGGAAATTCGCTAACAGGGAAGGCCTACAGTTTCGTAAGTGGTTCTTGTACTTTGTATCTTGATGTATTTTATTTTGATACTAGCTATCAATATTATACTCAAACTCAAAAGTATTTTAATACAATGTTTTGTTTCGTAATCAATGTTTTTTCCAAGCGTGACAGGTGAGAGTAACTGGGTACGGTTCTGCAGACGTCCAATGATATTATCTAAATAGGGCCTATCGATCAATTAATTATAAGAATTGATTGAAAATCAATATTAAAAATCAGTATAACTTAGTTGTTATTGAAGTTAAGTTTAAAGAACAAACATGATGCTGCAAACCTCACATTGACATAAAAACACGATAAACCTAATACTATAGTCATTGACTATATAGGCCTTACTGAAGGAGACATCCCATCTACATGGCTGTCCCTCTTTTAGTGTCAGCCAGAATTTGAAGTGGACTTAGTTTTATAAAGTCACCGACAGATTGTGATGGCTGTGAACTATTTATTTTAGTTATATAGGCTACGTTAACTTGTAGAAAATCTCCACCCTAGAAAGTAAGTGATAACCAACTTATGTTTGCTTGCTGACACACTAACTGTTGTATTTACCTCAGTTGTATTTACCCCCTCCTGAGAGGATAAGTAATAGGTGGCAGAAGTTTACTCTGTTGGTGATTAGTGTATGGTAACTACGTCCTCTCTGAATCCTGGCTCATACAATAATAGTAACAGTTTTCACAATATGGCAATAATAGGTCTACTTTAATATCTAAAATAGTCAATGCTATAGTTGTTAACAGATCAAAGGATGTCTTATTTTGAGTTAACATCAAATGGATTTGAACATTTCACAGTTAATCATATATTTATAGAGCTAATAAGTTAATCACATTAAACACTCAAACCATTGAATAATCTTGGTAAAGTCTAAGGTCTTGGGTAATCTTGGTAAAGTCTAAAGTATAATCTCTCAAAATTGGGGGTTTTAAGACGGTTTATAAATTATGTCCTGGGATCTTTCAAATATGTTTCTTGTTTGATCCTCAGTTGTTTATTTCTTGTTATGTTTCTTTTAATGTGTATTAATTCTTGACACTCTTTTTGTAGGCTAATCTTAATGAATTAAAATAAATATATAATTATGATTCTGATTCTTAACATAAATGTTTATTTAATTTTGATTTGTTTTTATATTATTGTATGTATTTGTGTATAAACACAGTAGTCAAAATAATAAATACAATGTATATGACTAACCGATTGCAAATTTCATATTTAAACTATTATCAATCGATATAACCTAGTTTTCAATCAATATTTAGAATCAATCGATATTTTCATTCGATAATATATTATAGGATCTGCGGAACTGTACACGAGTAACCTCCAGCACAGTAGTGAAATGTTTTTTGCCATATGTTATGAGCGGCTCGAGGTTGCAAAATTCTTATCCTTTTGGAAATATCTCTAGCCCGCGTGGCATGAGTCCAAATTATCTGAATTTCCTTGGAATTAAAATACCACTTCCAGTGGAAGGTTTTAACGAACAAGTCCATCGTTAACCTCAAAGATAAAGCCGGATTTCCCGTGGAAGTTTCTAGATCGAGAGTTGACCAAGGGTATCTCCATATATGGTCCGATGCCAAAACTAGCTCGCTGATTGGCCCAGGATAGGGAGGAGTCCCGGTATAAAAGCCGGTGACCGCAGGTTGCCGGCAGATGATGTTGAGAAGGAGCCAGAAGACAGATAGCTCGAGTAGATAGAGATAGGAGCGTCAGTTGGAGTTAGCAGTCAGCCAGATAGGCACAGCGTACCTAGCAGTTAGGGTCATCCGCGCCACCACGATGTTCAGCGTGTTACTACTGCTCTGTAAGTTGCCCAACGACTCTTAGGTCTAGGACTGTCCCTGTCTCACCTCTCCCTTAGTCTTGTTCATTCGAATGTAATTCTGAAACTGTAATTTGCCATGTTAACTTAAGGGTATTTGTATTTGCATCTTGAGGGTTGCTAATTAAGGCTATTCACCCCCTGGACCTTCAGTCCGGTGGCTGGGTGGTTGTACCATCCTGACAGTGTAAATTGTAATAGAAAGAATGTCAATAAAGACCTCCATAAATTAGATGGAAGCCCACACCGCTCGGCTTGTTATTTAAACCCAGTCACCCTTAGAGCGCCACAGGGGTTGGGCTTTACCCCCCCCCCCTGGCCGCATGTTGCACATAGGTCTAGATATTTATGAATAGCTATATTTATAGATTTAAATTATATTTATGATTAGGGCATAAAATAGGACTACGTTACTAACAATGCAATTAGATAAAGAATTAAGAATTCCAGAGAACAATTTTATAATCATTTTCAATGTGCAATTTGTTTTGGCCATTAACTTATGCCATTTTCAAGTGTATAAAAAGTAACTTTATATCCATGTCAAAATAGATAAGATTACTTTAACTCTCTCAGTGCTCAGTGCTAAACTTGTGAAAAGTATAGTTGAATCTGTGATGTTTTGTTGATTTTTTAAATATCTTGAACGCCTGAATATGTAGTTCAAATTAAAAAAATAAATAAAAACGCTTCCGATGGACACATACAAACAGTAAGGATAGGTGAAATGAAGCAAAACACCTGATCAGATGTGCAACTCACAAAGAACCCCCCATCCCAACCCATCAGCTTGGATCCATGGTGTCCACTGTTTATTCTCTCTTTCAACTCTGTCACAGACAGGTGAACTCTCCATGATTTTTACCTATAAAAACCACCGATTGTGACAGGATTGAACCCTCGATCCAAGTGTTACCTCCTGGCTGGTAAGGTAGCTTCTTGGACTGCATAGCCACTAATCAGATTAGCAGCTGAAGTAGACCAGGACAGCTGAAGTAGCCTAGGCTGAGGTAGACCATTAGAGCCCTAGGTGCTGGGCGAGGTAGATCAGTTTGTGTCTACCAGGTTACACCACATGTCAGATGCAGACACTGAACTCGTAACAGTACAATCGCTTATGCAGCAATTAATAATGCTTTTTGGTGGCAAATTCAAAAGATGATATATCGAGCTGTAGCACTGAAAGGGTTAATAATATCTTAAAATAGTGCCTAAGTTTACTAATTTTAAATTTATTTATTTTAATTTTAAGGTTATATTTTATATTCACTTGTAAATGGTGTAATAGCCAAATATGTTATCCATTAAATACGTAACAATAACAAAAGGGTAAACTTACCAGCAATATTTATTCTCAATCTAGTGTCTTTGTCTTAACAATTACTGGAGATTTCCTCTAGTCCAACCTTGGCTGGTTTGGCCTCAGGATGGTCCACCTGGTCTTTGAACATCACTGGCAGGAAGGTATCCCGTGGGAGAAATTGGAGGCAACTTGATTGTTTAACAAGTTTCCAGTTATAATTTAAACAAAACTTTATTGGGTGATCTAGTTTCAAATGTACTTATACTATTCATATATCTTTGGTTAAGTTAATTTACAAACTGATTTCACTGGTCATTTGGGAAAAGGATAGACAGATAGCTTACCTGAAGAGGATAAAAACACACGATAGGTGTAGGACAGGAGACACATAATAAACACTTGTTACTTCAAGAAGTAACTGTAAGCTGAAATAGCTGAAAGCTGTAAGTTAACTGCCTATTCTTTTCCTATCTGATCAAATCTTCATAGCCTCTGAGAGCTTTTCCAAACAAATGAACCCACACTGACTTTACTTTAAGTTTTATTTTCAATTGTAAGTTTGATAAGTTAAATTGTTTAAACCAACTTAAAAGCTGATTTTCATCTACTAATATCCAATTTTAGAATGGTATTTTAGACGAGCCTCAGATTACCTCTTGTTTGTTTGGCCTTTTTGTAGTCCAGCCGAGGGTCTGGCGGTCTGGCCTGGAATTAGCTGGAATATAGAGAGTCTGCTTTATGTCACATATGTCAGGAATAGACTTCAGGTCATAGCTTCCTAAGATTTAGGCAAAATGGAAAGTAGGCCTCCTTTAAAACAAGCTGAACCGAACCTAACTATTCCTAACTTAGAATTTTATTTTTAGCGAATTTCCCCTATAGGGAAGAAGCTATTACCGTAGTCGGCATGGTAAGATCTAGGCCCGGGACCATGATAACTTTTCGTTTTGAGGTCCCCAGATGCCAAAAACACCATTGGTTCAAAACTATATATATATATATATATATATATATATATATATATATGTGTGTGTGTGTGTGTCCATGAGCACGATAACTCTGGTAAAAATAATCCGATTTTGACAAAATTTGGTATAAACGCGTAAAGCAGCATTTATGACTTATAGTTCGAAAACCAGCCTAGGGGACCTATCCGAAGGGGTATTTTGGGGGCTTTTGTACCCCAAAAATGGGTTTTTTGAGATTTTCACATATAATTTTTGAAAAAGTCAAATTTGAGTTTTTCCCATTAGAATCAGCTTAAAAAGACGCACAATTTGGTGTTTTGATCATTGCGCTACGTCAATTGGTTACAGAGATATTGAAAGTGCTAAACACAGTACGTTGTCCAATGTTATTCTTATGGAGAATAAGAAAAATTGTATATCTTGCTTATTTATCAACTTATCCTGATGAAACTTAGTATATTGCTTCATATCTTTGTGGTCTATTGATATTTACACTAAAAAACATTTTTTGGCTAGTAGTTCCCGTAGCAGCAAACCTGCGTACTCATCCCCATGCTATTCTTATGGAGAATAAGTAACGTGTTATCTCCCTTAATTATGAACATAAATTAATAAAATTTTGTATATGGCTTTATCTACTTTAGTTAGTTATATTGATATTTGTATAAAACCCCATTTTTTTTCCTTGCTTCAGCAAACCTGTGTACTCAGCCACCATGTTATTCTTATGGAGAATAATTCAAATGACATAAATAGTTTTTTATGAATGTATATTGATGAAACTTGGTATGTGGTATTAAGTTACGTATATATGCATTGGAAATTCGCTGAGTACGCAGGTTTGCTGCTACGTGGGTATTTAACTTGCGCATTGGTGGCCTGGTCAATAACAAGTTGGGGAAGGCCTTCTCACTTAAAAAGTTGAAGAGCCATTACACTTTTGGGATTTGGGACCTTAACTTGTTGTACGGAGTGGTTTGTTGATCAGGTTCCACACTAAACTTAACATGCATCTCCTAATTGTGATTAGTCATTGTAATATTTTGCCTAATTATCAGTTTATAATGGAATATTGAAGTACACATAGTTTAAGTTGTAAAAGGTCATCATTAATTTAGAAATACTTCTTTATTACCAGAAATTGGTTCAACCAACATTTTTGGGGGTTATTGATTTCAATTCAATAGTGCATACTTGTAGCCTAAAAGGCTATGCTTAGTGGGTATGATTAATATAGTTGAAATTTAAATTTGAATTCAAACTTATTTAGAAAAGATGCCAGGCTTTATAAATGATTATAATGTAGGCCTATGTTGTTACAGCTCAGTACCCAAAATTAGGAAACGTACAGAAAGCAATGGAGGGAGCAGTGACTCTGAGCTTTCTGAGGGTTGGAACATCATTGACCAGGCGGATGTGACTACCCATGATGTTCCCAGCAGTGACGGCGAGAGTGTAGAGGTTATTGACACTGAGGATGAATCTCGAGAAAACGGTTAGTGTCTATATAGATTGAAGCTAACGTCTCTTTTGGTGTCATCTTATTGACACCAAACTGGCAGGGAGTAACAGACATAATACTTTTTAGGATTTCAAAGCCAAAAGTTGTTGCAATAATTTTTGTATTTAATGATGTTTAATATGTATAGTTTTAAATGCCGGATCTTCTTTTCCGTTTTATGGATTAAATAGTAGGTACCTCTTATACTAAAATGTCCTTTTCTGTTGTGCATTTGCTTTTTATCCTAATAACTTTAATTGAAGACAGAAAGTGTCAGTATCATCAATGAGTTGTTAAAATGGTGTATAGTTGTAAGTTGGTAAACTCCGAGCAGTGGATTTTTTAGATTATCTGTGAGAAAGTGTGTGAGTGAGGGAGAAAGTGAGAGACTAATGGTTGAGAATCAATATAGTGTAAAGGTGAGGAAATTAAAAAGGGGTTTTTATTAACTGTCCGTCCGTCTGTCCGTTTACTTCAAGTGGCAAAAAACGGCTAATTTATGTGGATGAGCAAACACGCATATCAAACAGACTCATCCTCACACACAGGTTTCACCTGTGTGAGTATTTTATTTCATTAATAAGGTATATCTCATATAGTTGTTAATGATGTATTTTTCTGAATTAAAATGGTTTTGATTTTATTTTATTTGATCTTTTACGAAATTACCAATCTCTTAATGTGAATGTTCCAGAAGTGGAGGGAGACACCCAGCTGTCTCCGGTAGCAGACGCTCCTGTGCTGTCATACACAGAGTCCGATGTTCCAGCCGTTCCCCAGGGATCCCCACAGGAAGAAATGTTTGATTCTTCATTTCGTTGGTTCCTCATCTACGCTACAGCTGCAGTACTCGTCTCCAACTTGGCTTTTATGGTTGCTGAAAGTAAGTTAAGTAGTCTAATTCTGAGATTCATAATTTTAGTTAATTTCAACTTTTTGATTAGCATATTATGTGTTGTTATTACTTACGGGATGTAATAAAAGACGTCTAACAGCACATAAGAATATATTTACACTTATACTGATTCACATACAGACGGTAAACATATATAAAAGATGGTACGAGGCTATCGATTTCGACCAGTCACACCGGTCATCATCAGGCCTATCGATAGCCTTGTGCCATCTTTTATATATGTTTACCGTCTGTATGTGAATCAGTATAAGTGTAAATATATTCTCAAGTGCTGTAAGACGTCTTTTATTACATCCCGTAAGTTAATTTCATTATCAATTATTTTTCCTGCTACCCTATGGGTGAAAGTTTGATTTCAAATTCACTTTATTAGAGTAAAATCCTTCATGCCAAACCTCTGGTGAAGCACACTCTCTGATATAAGATTAATACCCCCGTCGCAGCAAACCTGCATACTCAGCGAATTTCCAATGGAAATATAATTGTCTTAATACCACATAAAGTCACTTACCAAGTTTCATAAAAATATATTCACAATTAAGCAATATATACAATTTTAATTATTCCCCATAAGAATAACATTGGGGCTGAGTACGCAGGTTTGCTCCATCAAGGAACACAAAAAATGGATTTTTATGCTAATATCAATATAACTCAACTAGGTGAAGTCGTATACCAGTTTTCATTCATTTATGTTCATAATTAAGGGAGACATAGCATTTAATTATTAGCCATAAGAATAACATGGGGCTGAGTACGCAGATTTGCTGCTACAAGAGCCTTTGACAAAAAATTGTTTTTTTTTGAGCAAATACCAATGCACCACAACTAGATGAAGCCGTATACCAAGTTTCATCAGTGTACGTTCATAAATAAGCGATATATAAAATTTTTCTTTTCCTCCATAAGAATAACATTAGACAACGTACTGTGATTAGCACTTTCAATATCTCGGTAACTAATTGACGTAGAGGAATGATCAAAATACCAAATTGTTTGTTTTTTAAAGCTGAATACAATGGTAAAAACTAAAATTTGACTATTTCCAAAATTATATGTAAAAAATTCAAAAACCCATTTTTGGGGTACAAAACCCCCCAAAAATACCCCTTTGGATAAAGCGATCTGGCTGGTTTTCGAACTTAGTCATAAATGTTGCTTTACATGTTTATACCAAATTTTATCAAAATCGGATAATTTTTACGAGAGCTATCGTGCTCACGGACACATATATATATATATATATATATCTACAGTTTCGATTGAATGGTGTTTTTGGGGTCTGGGGACCTCAAAACGAAAATTTATCATGGTCCCGGGCCTAGGTCTTACCATGCCGACTACGGTAATAGCTTCTTCCCTATAGGGGAAATTCGCTAAAACGGGTTTTAGTGGTATTAAAGATGGCTAACTCATCTTTAAGAGGGGTCTTAAAAAGGCAAATATTTTATTTCAGGGTAAAATAAACTACAAACAAGATTAATTCTCTGATTGGGCTTGATGATAGTATCAAACACCATCTTGTACAATCTTTTGTGTATATTTAATGTCTTATGTTTAGTTACAGTATAAATGTAAACATATTTTGTAGTGTTGTGAGATGTAGATTACTATATCCTGTTTTATTGTAAATACACATACTATCATGCTAATCAAAACATGTTTTTTGTTACATTACAGTATTTAATATAATTATTTCTGTTATTCTTCTGGAATATTTTATTACAATAAGTATGCTTAAAACACTACTGAATTTACCTTTATTCATTCCAATTTTATGTAGTGTACAGTGCCTACTTTAAAGTGTTGCTGATTTAATTGTTATTAGCGAATTTCCCCTATAGGGAAGAAGCTATTACCGTAGTCGGCATGGTGAGACCTAGGCCCGGGACCATGATAACTTTTCGTTTTGAGGTCCCCAGACCCCAAAAATACCATTCGTTTGAAACTGTATATATATATATATATATATATATATATATATATATATATATATGACCGTGAGCACGATAACTCTCGTAAAAATGATCCGATTTTGATAACATTTGGTATAAACGTATAAAGCAACATTTATGACTTTAACCCTTCAACGTGTTTCGCCGTATGTGATACGCCAGGATTTTTAATACCGCAGCCGTGTTTTGACGTATCGTACGCTCAGGACCGTTCCGTCAGATGCTTCCATCTAGTGGATGAAGTCGGAACTATCTCGACGCGATCGATATTGCAGCACGTTGTAGACAAGATTTCTGATTGAAACAGACAAAAAACAACAACATACTATCCTTCTGTGTGCCTTTGGTGACGAAATTAGTTCAACAGTGCAACAGCTTTGAGCAGACTAGTTTCTGATACTGTTGGCATGTTGTTTACTACGCATTTGTTTACACTTGACCATTTATAGTTTGTTTTATATAGGTTAGGTTATTGAATACGTTCTGAAATCTTGTTTTGAGTACATAATATTAGTTTTATTATTGTTTTTCATGTGTTTTGTAATGTAAAAGTGCTTTAAAAAAGTCACACGTTGAAGGGTTAAGTTCGAAAACCAGCCTTATTGCTCCATCCGAAGGGGTATTTTGGGGGGGTTTTGTACCCCAAAAATGGGTTTTTTGAATTTTGTACATGTAATTTTTGAAAAAAGTCAAATATTGGTTTTTACCATTGGATTCAGCTTAAAAAAACACACAATTTGGTACTTTGATCATTCCTCTACGTCAATTAGTTACCAAGATATTGAAAGTGCTAAACACAGTATGTTGTCTAATGTTATTCTTATGGAGGAAAGGAGAAATTATATATCTTGCTTATTTATGAACGTATACTGATGAAACTTGGTATAAGGCTTCATCTGGTTGTGGTCTATTGATATTTGCTAAAAAAAACTTTTTGCAAAAGGCTCCCGTGGCAGCAAACCTGCGTACTCAGCCCCATGTTATTCTTATTGAGAATAATTAAATGCTATATCTCCCCTAGTTATGACAATAAATTAATAAAAACTGGTATACGACTTCACCTAGTTTAGTTATATTGATATTAGCATAAAAGCCCATTTTTTGTGTTCCTTGTTGCAGCAAACCTGCTTACTCAGCCCCAATGTTATTCTTATGGAGAATAATTAAAATCGTATACTGTATATCGCTTACTTGTGAATATATTTTTATGAAACTTGGTCAGTGGCTTTATGTAGTATTAAGACATTTATATCTCCATTGGAAATTCGCTGAGTATGCAGGTTTGCTGCGACAGGGGTATTTAAATTAAATTTGTTTGAATAAATCCGTGTGAATTTACCTTATAATATGAATTCAGTCCATAAACTAGAAAATTGAGTTTACAAACCACTTGTCATAAGCGTAATTTCAGTATTTTGATTGGAGGGGCAGACATAGTCGCGATAGTGATTATTGTGACTTTTCATATATTACAGTCATATTTTCTCTAAATTTTTGGGGGGGCTGCCCCCCCCCTTGCCACCCCTGAATTACGCCTATGCCACTTGTACAGCATAGTTACATTATTTTTATTAACAATTTGTTGAATACTTGCCAATTAATGAAACAGTGTAAAATAACAGTGCTATAGTCAATTGTTAACCCACACTTAAAACTGATTTAACTGAGAAGAATATCCCAGTCCTTTGATCAGTCTTGTGCAAGAAACCCGTGGTTAATCCAGTTTATGACTAGAGTAATCTGCATTGCGCTAGTGCTTCAATGCAACTTTAATAACTTAAGCAGAGGTATGTCACTGGCTGTACTGTTTGGTGTTATTTTGAATTAGGTACAAACAGAGTGCTGATTGTAGCTGTATTCCTGTAGGTATACACAAACGAGTTCGCACGCAGCACGCTGACGTGAGGGAAGTGAATTTCCACATAAAAAACAATAAAAACTCAAAATCAGTCAAAAACATACATTTATTCCAACTTTTATTCAAATCTGAAAACATTGATTTTTTGGCTGTTCTGATGCTCCTGGTTCTATTTACCTGCAATGCTGGGAATACAATTTTGTGCATTATAAGGTTAGGAGAAGGTCCAGTCAGGCTTTAAAGTAGGCGTGAGGTTGTTGGGGGTGATAAAAGTACACCAAAAAATGAATAACAGGCTTTTCTAATGTAAAATCCCCATAAGACAACGTACTGTGTTTGGTCGATACACATTTTCTTTAATAACTCGGTAAATATTTATGCTAGAATGACGAGAGAGGGCTTAAAACTTTCGCCTCTCCAATTCCCATCTTTTTACATGCATTCATTTTACATACGGGGCTTTTCTGACCCTTTTTGGGCCCAAAAACTCAACATTTGAAAGATTAATCCCCTAAAAAAGGGTTTAGAGTTTTCCGATTGCTTTGCCCAACGAACTTGTCCAACTGATTACAGAAAGAAACGTCCCTACCAAATTTGAAGTAAATCGGACAAAAAATGCGACCGCTAGAGTGCAAACACATATATATATATATATGTCTATATATATATATAAAATTTTGAACGACCCCCCAAAACGTGTTCAGGGGGTCACGTTAGGAACTTCTATGGTGGTCCCGGGCTTAAGTTTCACCGTGCGGGTCATGCTAATAGTTCACTTTCCAAAGGAAATTCACTAATGATCAATCATAAATCATTTTACCATATGATAATTCATTTTTAGTAGGATAAATTAGAACTTGAAAACTGGCAAGGATGCAGTCTTGAATAACAACTTTTTTGTATTTATTAACCCTCTGTTTTGGCTAAACTTGTTTCTTTTCAGATGCTCTTGCTTGGAATGCAGATTTGAACATTGAAGCTCCGTCATTTTTAAGAGGTAGGGTAAATCAATCAGATAAAAAAACTAAGATTAAAAATCTTTTAGCGAAAACATATGAAAACAAATATTTACACAAAAATGCCAGTGAATATGTATCACTGGCATTTATCCATTATAGTATTTCGTAGGTGTGTTTTTTATAAATATCTGACCACAAACCTAACAGTAGTCAGTTCATTAACTCATGAATTTTCCCGTCTAATTAAAACCCTTGTCCTCTGAGGAAGTGTGGCTGTAAAACTTTAAAATAGAATAATAATACTGTTTTAATTTTATACCAGGAGGGAGGGAAAATGAATTAGCTGCTCATCTAGGGTGGCTAGCATTCATAGGTTTGCCGAACCTGGGGAGGGCTTGCATGGAAGGGTTAATGCTCTGGTCTACCCACCATAACATAAAAATTTGTGTTGCAGCATGAAAATACACTTGTAAGATAGGAAAAAGGAGTGCTAATTGCCAATACTGTAATAGTAATTAATCAGAAATCAGAAATATTTATTAACCATTGATCATTGTATCACATGAAATAGATTTTGTCAAAGTTAAAGGTAATCACATTCAGACATAGTATATTTATACATATACATCAAAGGCATTATAAATAATAAAAAATAAACAATACAAACATTTTTATAGTAGATTAATGAATCTAAGTAAAGTCGACAGTAACGTCAGAGTTTAAAAATTCATTAAGACAGTAAAATGGATTTTCTAACAACCAACTATACAAACATGTTTTAAAAATACTTAAAGGTGCAGTTATAGCTGATATCGGTATCTTATTCAAAATTGTATACAGTTTACCTTGTGCGATTTACTCGCTTTGGTTAATCTATGCTGTGGGATGTCAAGTCTCATTTTACCTCTTGCGTTGTGATTATGAATTTTTTCTCTAATAATAAATGCATCTATGTTTTGTTTAATGTGCAATAATGAACAAAGAATATATAAATTTACCACAGTTTGAATTTTAAGTTTGATAAACAAGGGGCGACAGTGCTTCACAGGGCCAGCCCTACACTTTTTGCGAATTACTTTCTTTTGAATCAGTAAAATGCCATTGACAAGAGTAGAATGACCCCACAAAAGCAAGCCGTAAGTTAGATATGACTCAAAAAGCCCAAAATACGCAGTTCTAAGGTATTCACTTACACTATATCCCTTAATTTCCAAATAAGATAACTTACCCTAGCAGCATGAACAACCATTGTGTAAAGAGTAAATGGACAGAGTAGGACACTTAAAGCTGCCGAACCAGGCTTAGGTGTGATATTTTCTTACAAACATGATCAATGTGTGCACCCCAATTCAATTTTGAGTCAATGATAACTCCTAAAAGTTTAACTGTTTTATTTTCTGTATTTTTATGTAAGCTTAAAAGGATTGATTTGAGTTTTTTCTTGATTGCAAAACAGTTTAATGGCAGTGAACCAGTCAACAGCACTATCAAGAGCACAGGGTGTCTACCGGTCACGGAAGTCCCCGGAAAGTCACAGATTTTTGTATGAGGTCACGGAAGTCACTGAAAGTCACGGATTTTGATGCTTAAGTCACGGAAAAATATCCAATTATAAATATCCAAAATTAAAGAATTACAAGAATAATTTGTTATCAATTAATCATCGATTCAGCCTAGTGCCAGTGACTTCACGATTTTACCAATTTAAACTGCTGATTGTAGCATCAGTTGTCTGCATTTTGACGGGACAAAATTATTGCACCCGTCTATGACTTAAGTGCTGGCGTCTCAACTGTAGTATTTAGTAATCAGCTGATATGTTTTGTTTTGTTTATGTTTTA
The DNA here is from genome assembly GCA_963675035.1 of Allygus modestus. Taxonomy (NCBI): domain Eukaryota; kingdom Metazoa; phylum Arthropoda; class Insecta; order Hemiptera; family Cicadellidae; genus Allygus; species Allygus modestus. Next base: position 68,408,781 of record OY776115.1, read on the forward strand.
TGTAAAAAAATAGAACGTTTAGTTTTGGTTGTTTCTAGATAAATATAATGAGTTTTAAACCAGATTTGAGATTATTTTAGTGGCGACGATGAGTAAAAAATCAAAACAAACTCAAAGAAGTGATGATGTAATTTGTAACAATGGGCAAGACATACAAAAGAAAATGGAAAGATTTTCAATTGAGCACTACCCGATGAGAAATTGAATTGGGAGGATTATGAAGCTCACTTCCATTTGATTTGTCATGTGAAAGGATTAGGGGAGGACAATGATGAAGCAGAAGAAGCTAGAAAAAACCTCTTACTGGATTATGTTGGGCCTATACCCCTGAAGAAGGTATCAAACTATATTTTACCTAAAAGAATTTACGACATTTCATGGACCGAGTTAGTTAACACTAGGGGTGTGCGGTATTCAAACTTCGAGCTGAATATTGCAGTATTCGGCTCGGCTCAAGTTTTGCAAAAAGGTTCGAAGTTCGAGCCGAATATTTAAAACGCCAACCAGTAAAAATAGTCGTCTACAAAAGTCAATTTAAAAACAACTTTCCGGAATCAATGTTAGAATTCTCGTAGTTTGCGTCGGTAGAGATCCATTCCATAACAAATATAATTTTGCAGTGCTAATTCTTCCGGTCCTTCTTAAAAAATAACCAAACATTAAAGTACTGTAATATTTTAAACTGCCGACCTGATCAGTGATCAACCAACGCAATGGAGCTACTTTCTCTACGCTCAATGGCTCAATCACATCAAGTGGACCTATCACACTATTCCGTTTGCAGTGCAGTGTTGCCATTGCCCAGTTGAGTTGTGCAATATTTCCCAGTTAATAATAATTAATACAACAACCATACTGCTTCAGAAAAAGTACCACAGAAAAAAAATAAAATCCATTAAAACACTTTGACTAATTGTTGCATCGGTACAGTCTTTTCTACAACTTACAACTTCGTACATTACACAATAATTATATTCCCTGGAGTCTGAAATGATGTTTGACAACACTGTTGGCAAACCCACTTTGCGAACTGCCTTAAGACTTTGAGTGAAGATGGTTATGATGTAATAATGATTTAACTTGACCAATAGCTAGGGACAAGGGTGTAGGTGATGAACAAGATGAGTAGAGTTAGTATTCATCCTTACTCCACTCACCTTGAGTGATGAACGCCTAATAAACATGACGGCGTTGTAATGTGCAGACGAATTAGTACTCTCCAAAAATTGGATAGTTGAAAAATTAGGGGTTTGCGAGGACTCAAAACTTCCGAGTTTTCGGCCGAGTATTTTAATACTCGAACTCGACTCGAAGTTTTGAAAACTACTCGAACGTTCGAGCGAGTATTTCCCGCTGATTTCCGGATGATCGCTAACGATTGCGATTGGCCAAATCGCGTAGTAACGGCCAAAAACGACGATCGGACCGCGTAATTTCGGCCGAAAACGAAGATCGGACCGCGTAATTTCGGCCGGAAATAATGACGGAAAACATAATATCGGCTAAAAATGACAACTGGGTCACGTATTAAAGGCCGAAAATGACGACGGTATACATTATATCATAAAAAGTTGTGAACATGCCACTTAAATCGGCCTTAAATAACGATTTCTTCATCTAATATTGATTATAAGCAATCATCAAAAGTTGTGAACATGCCACTTAATTTCGGCCTTAAATAACGATTTCTTCATCTAATATTGATTATAAGCAATGTCTTGTCCAGGTGAAATTGGCCAAATGACAACCGAACCGTGTTTTACTGGCCGTAAACGAATGTCAAACCGTGTTTTGTTTGTACTGGCCAAAATATTGTATTGTTACTCTAGTACTAGTTAGTAACCATGTTTATATTATCAAATAATGAGTGGTATCAAAAGCCCATTATATTATTTGAAACTACAAACTGATGGCAAATACTCGCTCGAAAATACTCGAAACTCGAAAATAATTGGCACTACTCGACTCGATTAAAAAATCACTTACTCGCACAGCCCTATAAAAAATTGACGAATTGCGAGGTTCACAAAATCTAAGGATTTAATAAAAATTCTGAATGGTTTCGTAACGCATGTTTATAATACCGGTAGTAATATTATTTTGAAGGTTGTTTATATTCTATGTACGCCGAAGGCCCTGACTAAGAGCAAGACGCGATCAAAATGGCGCTGTGTTTTATTATGCTACACTACAGCTGTGCGATTAAAATCATATTAACTCCGCGGGAATGTTTGAATTTGTGAATAAACGTCAGGAGAAGTAGAAACCATATCATTTTGTAATTGTATGCTATACAATTTTTAAAGTTGTGATGGAAGAAGAATACATTGACGATCCTGTTCCACCTTCTGCTTCTGAAACCTTCTGTTTCAGAAGCAGATATAATAGGTTAAGTCTATTAGGTAATAGGTTAGATAGAACATAAGCTAGGCCTACGATTATTAACTTATTCCTGTGAGTACAATAAGATATAAAGACTGGTTTAACTAACTTATCCTTAAAACAGGATAACCTAAAATTTACTATTTACAAACAGTTGAATGAGAGATAGGCTACTAGGTTTTGGCAATTCCCAAGGCTAAGGCCTAAGACTTTGGTTACATGGAGAGTACATATTGACATATACTCAATTTTTATTATTATGGCTATTAATAAATACAGTAATAACCGTATTAGTTAACCTGTGGGCTCAACAGTATAGTTACAAATTGTTAGTTCTCTTCCTTTACGTTATTTGTTCTCTATGTAGGCTATCTACTTTATATTGAAAGACAAATCGTTTGTTACTATCAACAAGTGTCTCAATAAATCTTCCTTTTTAGAAGCCTACCATACTTATTTAGTTATTTTCCCACTGTAGGCCTTTATTTATTTAACTTAGGAATAATTAATCTAGAAGAAGTGAATGAAAGATAACAAATATTGAAAGTTATAAATTATTTTACATTACCATAGTGGATAAAATGTTTATTCTTCTAAATATAATATAAATAAAGAATACATATAGGCCTAATCAAACATGCTCAAAGCTCGAGAACTTTGAAAAAACTCTGCCCGGCGTGGGTCAGAAAATCACTACCGGTATATTGTACACCCCTAGAGAAAATCCCCATCAAAAAAGCTCAGCTCGAGAAAGCTTGAAGCTTGAGAACTTTGAAAAAAAGCTCTGCTTGGCTCGGCTTGAGCCAGAAATCACTATTCGCACACCCCTACTTCCAGCCCAGATATCTGTCAAGGAAACATGGAAAAACTTCTTGAGGGCATACCACAGGTAGGTGTGCTTTTAGACGTTGTAATCGTAATAGGCCGAAACAAAAAGGAGTACCTGCAGAACTTACAGGAGGTTTTAAAACGGATGAAAGATGCAGGTTTAAGAGCTAAGAGAGAAAAATGTAAGTTTATGCAGAGTTCAGTTACATACCTGGGCCATGTGATTGACGAGATGGGTATTCACCCAACAAAAGAAAAGGTTGAAGCCTTACAGAACGCACCTACTCCAAAAAATGTTAAGAAGCTGAGATCTTTTTTAGGATCCTTCAACTATTATGAGTGGTTCATCCCTAGATTGCATGCTCTGTGTTCTAGATTACACCGGCTAACTGGAAAACGATCCAAATGGGTATGGACGGAGAATGAAGATGAAATATTTACAAAGGTGAAGCATGTCAAGAAAACCGAGAAAACGTTGAAGAAGTTCCTGTATAACCGTGGGAAATTCCAGAAAAGGTGCGGGAAAGAGTACATTTAGATTTAGCTGGTCCAATTGATGGGGTGATGTGGTTAGTAGGGATTGATGCGTTGTCTAAGTGGGCAGAAGTTGAGTGTTTAAGAAAGACGACCTCAACAGCCATAATTCAAAGACTGAGGGGATTGATGAGTAGATATGGGATACCGTCACAGGTTGTGACAGACAATGGTCCACAGTTTGTCTCTTCTGAAATTGAAGCATTTTTCAAGAGCCATTCAATTAGACACATTATAACGAACCCTTATTACCCCAAGAGTAAGAGTATGGCTTAGTAGAACGTCTCATACGCACCTTGAAAAGACGTTATAAAACAACAAAGCAGGAAGTTAAGGATTCTTCTTTGGCGCTACAAAATGTGTTGTTCAGTTACAGAAATGTCCCACAGAAGACAACTGAAACCAAATCGAAGGAAACAAATGGAAATCAGACTTTGGCAAGAACAGAGAGATCCAACAAAAAAGAACACTTTAAGAACCTTTGAAGAAGGGGAAGAAGTATGGGTGAAAATGAAAATAGCCCAGGTTGGAAGGCAGGAACTGTAAAGAAATGCAATGGGTTGTATTCTATGAAGTGATGTATGGCGGTGTAATGAAAAGAAAGCATTTGGATCAACTTAGAAAAAGAGAAGGTGCAGTTGACGATGGCGGGGGAAAAGTGTAGTATTGAGTAATCAGCTAATATGTTTTTTTTTGTTTATGTTTTATGTAAAAAAATATAAAGTTTAGTTTTGGTTGTTTCTCGTTAAATATAATGAGTTTTAAACCAGATTTGAGATCATTTTATCACCAAAGCCGCAGCTCGTCAGTGATTAAACTGAAATAAACTCTGCAACATAAAAAGCCGAGTAGAAGTTAGCGATCCTGGTGCCTGGTAAAAGAAACCAGAGCGTTTGGGCAGATTTGTTTACTTTAGCGCCAATCAACAGTCGCCCAGACCGTTGCGTCAGAAGACTGTTTTTATAGACAGGCATTACGGGTGTTAGAGAAGCAGCCCATGTCCTGCGTGAACGCAATATACCGCCCTCCTGCCTACCTGATACGATATTTTGCCGATTGCATCATCTCACTAACAACTCTCGTCGTAGAGTGGTAGGATATGAAGGTTACGAGAGCGTTAACGCTTGCCAGAAAAAACGTATTGCTTAAGCATTAGATTACATAGTAGTAAAAATCAAATTATTAAATATAAATACCACCGGAGATTTAATTATAATTAATTATTGACATCTTTTATGATGTCCTAACACGATGTTGATCACAGCAGTTATCGTTGGACAGCAGAAAAGAGTTGAACAGTATTGAAAGCGAATCGGTATTTGGAACATACTCCCTTTTTAGGATTCAATTCATTTAATTTTAAAACAAATATTTCACTGTTATTATGTAACGGAAACCTTTTTAAATATTGTGAGCGTTTGAAGAATTTAAGAAAGCTAATTTTAAATTATATGACAAATTTTAGTGATTAATTAATACAAAATGTACTAACAAGGTTGAACGATGACAGAAAACCTCAACATGTTGATTTATGGCAACTGTCACAGATTTAGCACCCCAGCTGACAGGCCTAGAGTTGACAGTTCATTCATCTGCTCTGAGCAATCCGTGCTTGCGCTACCAAGTCACCTTACATGACAGGGTTGCATTGCTCTTGTTTGCTTATAATACTCTTAAATTTATAGTCAAAGTAAAAAGTTATGAGGCAATAAAAAGAGACAAAAGAATAAACAAATTTGCTGAAATTTCTGACATATCATATAATTGTATGGACAGTGCAAATGCGGTAATAAATAAAAAATACTGTACCACTAGTGCAGTACTTTCAACAGGGAGTGAAGACCTTGTACCTCTGATATAGTCCCATAGGGGTCTTCATAGGACATGAGACCCCTATTATTTCCAATACAGAGAGTTGTCAGGTTAGGTTCTAGATTCAGTTTGGTTTGGGTTGTGTGGGCAAGGTTGTTAAATGAGATGGGTAATAGTATTAAAATAGGTAATCAGGAATTTCATAATAATATATTTCTAAAAGATTTCAACCCATTAAGCTAGTAATATTATTCTATTCACAATTGCCTGTAACGGGATTTCATTGGTGCTGAACTCTAGTAGCAAAATCTGTGACTAATGACAGCGGGTAGCTACGGTTCTCTCCGCTAGGGGCACGGACTGGCTTTTAAACCTAAATAACGACGCTAGGCCTTTGGTCGTGTTAGCTGAGTTGGCTATGTCGTGGAAATACCTTGGCCAGGTGTGTATACGATGTTTGTCGGTTCGCGTCCCGCACACGACCAAAACTGACCAGTCGTGCAACTCTCAATGAGTTAACTGGTCTGTGGCAACTTGGTGGGAGGGCCCAATTAAAATAAACAGTGGCACACTTGCTTGGAAGTTGACGGGATCGGTTAATTCTTTGTGAGATGCATATGTTCAACACAAGTCTGATTTGTTGTCAAGTACGGTGTGCCTTATACTAATCCAAAATATTACTTATCCCTGGTTAATTGGTTTATATTTTAAGATTAAGAATACATATCTAATACAGCGTTGCCACCGACTGGGAAAACATGGAAAACCGTGAATTATGCGTGAACTTTGGTGACCGGGAAAAAATTTGTTGATTAAGCGGGAATTTTCGGCCGAACGGGGAATTTCAGGTCACGATCGTCGGCGATTTCGAAACACATTCTGAATAGTAGCCGCAGTTATCGATGTGTTCTCGATTTCCAGTGACGTTAGCGATGTGTTCTCGATGATCGGCGACGTTAGCAATATGTTTTCGATGGTCGGTGTCGTAGGGAAGTGTTCCCGATGGACAGCGACATTAGCGATGCGTTCTCGATTGCCAGGGTCATTAGCGATGCGTTCTTGATGGTCAGTGACATTAGCAATGCTTTCCTGATGGTCGTCGATGTTAGTGATGCGTTCCCATTAGTCAGCGACGTTAGCGATGCGTTCTCAATGATCGGCGAGGTTAGTGATGCGTTCCATGGTCGATAACGTTAGCCTGCTTTCCTGATGGACGGCGACGTTAGCCATGTGAGTGTGAAAGCTATTGTTGAGGAAACTTTACGAAATGCACTCGCGACTGTCGTTGACATTTTTTATTAAGATCTATAAGATTAATTTGTATGTGGTAATAGAAGTGGCTCATTTTAAATTAAAAGCGGCTGGTCAAAATTGTTAATCTTTGATATGGAGCCCAGTTTTCTAATATGTAGTCTTTGGAGTCGCTGGATGATTTGTTAAAGCATAATTGGCTGGGTAGTGTATAAGTGGTCAGGGCTGTCGCTTCAAAATCTGAGGTTTGTTGTCAGATTTATTATAGAACAAATCTTGAAAATCTTTGGAAAGTTCAAAACTGGATCCAGCTGCCATAATAATGCTTCCTAAGAAAATGTTTAATTCAGATAGTAGCAAGATCAGGGGTTTGGGCCCACTCCCCATGAAGAACATTGAACAGTGTCGTTGTCGCCAATAGACACACATAAATAATATTGGTAGCCTATGTACTATTTTCTTATTTTTATAATAGCTAGTATATTGCCAAAGTTAAGTGGGATTTTATATAATTTGGTGTATCTGTTGACATGATTTCCCCCCTTAGTTAAAATATTGTAATGTTTTTATATAGAGAAAAATCAAGTTCATTAATATAAATAGTTGGCCCAGCGTATATACCCATTTTTTGTAAAAAGCATAAATAAAGAGGCAAAAAGCCACCCAGAAAAAGACATTCAACCAACCCTGTCTGTGTGTATGTGTGTTTGTTGTCAGTTGTCTGTTATGTTCTGTTTTTCACGATCTTGTCATGTATGAGTTTCATGTATTGTATAACTTTAATAAAAAAATAATAATATAGTTCGTAAAAAGTTATAATTTGTTGCAAAAATAGCACTTTTATTTATATTGTAAATCGTTATAATTGTTGCAAATACATAAAACATGTCGTGCAAGTTTACCTGAAATGTTGAGATTTTGATCTGGAAAACCTGGAATTATGCATGAATTTTTAAATGCAACTTTGGTGGCAACCCTGTAATAGCATTAATTTAGTTTCCAAAACTATGTTCAGTTAGAATAACCACAATTGAAATATACATAATCAATAATCTGTATAAAATCATTGAAAACCTAACCAATCTGAAATGAAAATAATACTCTGCAACAAAGATTTGATTTAAACAATTTATTTCAGATTTGCCTACTACTTCTAAACTGCTGAATGAAAACAACTTGATTCAAAACATCCCCTGGGCTGGAAAAGAGGAAGCTATGGTTGAAACTCTTGAAGGTCATGTTGCCAATAGAAATTCAGGAAATCATAAAGATAAAAGATCACAAAGTTTTGAAATTAATAACAAACAAACAAAAAATCCATCAGTTGAAAGATTTGGTAAACATAAAAATGATAGATTTAAAAAACAACCAAATAAAAAGTATATCAAGCAACAAAATGAAAATGTATACAAACATTTGAATGAGGATACACAAAAATACTCTAAGAATAATTTTGATGACCACGAAGTCAGGAGGCACTTTAAAACGCTTAGTGAAGTTACAACATCTTCTGAAACAAGGAACAAGCTTAAACAAGTAATATTAATTTTAGATGCTTTATACATAGGGTTAAATGACTTGGAAGAAGTTGTTACTGAAAACTCTGAACTGCAAAGTGTCTTGGTAGAACAAAAACATAAACTATCACAGGCCTTAACCGAAATGGAATATGGAGTATCAAAATCATTAGATAGGGTGGCAACTAATATTTTCAACAAAGTTCAGAAACTAGAGAGGAGATTTGAACATCAGTGGTGTGAGCTAGAAAGACATGGTCATCAAGACAAGCTTAAGGGATTATTTTATGACTGTCAAGAAAATGAAGGAAAAGTTCTAAATAAGCATCAGACTGATTCAAAGCATTCTGAGGAAATTGAAACCCCAAAGGAAACTCCTCCAGTTAGGAAAGTCTCAGAAATTGACATGACGTGGAACAGCTATCAATATCAAGTAGACAAGGACAGTCCTGGGAAAGAACATAGTAATACTCATGTTAATGAGGTCAAAGAAGTGGATGACTACTATATGTTGGTGAAAAGTGAATTCTCAAAGGATCATGAAAATACCCAACATAATAGTGATCCCAGAGATTTCTTACCCACTGAGGAAAATAACAAAAGTAAATATGCTAATAATGACAAAATAGAAATTACTGATGATGAAAATGACGAAAGAAAATCCACTGATGATGAAGGGGAACAACACTATATAAAAGGGAAACATTATGATGACAAAGGGAAACAGTACAATGATAATGGGAAGCATTATGTTGACAAAGGAAAACTTAATGATGCTAAAGAGAATCATTATGAAGATGAAAGGAAGCATTATAATGAAAAAAGGAGGTACTATGATGATAACAAAAAACATACGGATGAGAACGGTTTTGACAAAGGAAAGTTCTCAGATACCAAAAGAAAAGATGGTAGAAGGACATTTTCAGAAAATAAAAGAAAACATACAAAAAGATTTGAAACTTATAAATCAACAGAACAGCACCCAAACAAAGATCAGACAAGTAATAGAGAAGGGCAGGCAAAAAGTGAGAAGTCTTTTCCCAATTCAGAGCCAGAATTGATTAGGAAGTATTTTAAAGAAAGCTGTGAGAAGGGAAGGAACAAATTTAACAACATGTACGAAAAGCTAAAGAGCTTTATAGATAGCAAACTGAGAGTTCCTAAAAAAATGTTTGATTCATTGTTTGCAAAATATTGCCAGGTGAATGACGATAGCTTAAAATGGGAAAAACGATTTAACAGAGAACACCCGAAAGGTGATTTTAGTGGGAAGAACAACAACTTTTTTAAAGATGATCTTGTAATAGGAGACAATGTGAATAAGAATATGAGAATTGTTGATATATCAGAAGTTGGCCCTGAAGACAAAGCAGCAGATTCAGCAAGTGACAACACCATAATGCCAGACAGTCGGCCGAGACAGTGGGTATTCAGCTATGACGAGCCCAAACATGACAACAAGAGTAATGTGACCGGAGACTGGTTTTTCAAAGCAGGGGAATCAAGATCAAAAATTAGATGGTGAGTAACCACTACTTTTTAAGCTCATAGTATCTTTTAAAGAACCCTTTATTACTACAGGGCTTTTGGGTTTATGGACTGGTAACTCGATCTTGTTAAGAAACTGTAAAGGTGGAACTATGGTGGATTATTTAAGGTAAGGGGGCCAATAACTTATTGTATTTCAGTGGCATCCTCTGTCGCTCTTTCATGATATAGATCCTATTCCAATTGTCAGAAATTTCAATATCCATGATGAGTGTGTAGTTATATGCTCATAGCCCCTATGCAGTCAGTTCAAATTAAAAAATATATGATCATGGTTTTTCAAGTAAACTGTATATTCCATGGTTGCCATTGGTTGGTCATTTGGTTGCTATTTCAGGATCCATGTTCACAAATTATCCTAGAGAAACAGAGCTACCAATTATTGGCATCTTCAAACCAAATTCTTTTTTATGGTTCATATTATACATAAGTGTACATTGGATAGTATAAATTTTCATTACTCTATTTTTAAGCCGGTATTTTAAAAAGTTCCTCAAGCCACATTTTCACGATGCAGGTTAAGGAGAAGGTAGCCTTGCAGTGTTTGTGGACAGAAACATGACGAGCAGCCTGCATGGTTTTTGATAAAGTTTCTGTCCACACACCCTAAGCAAGGCTACCTTCATCCTAACTTTCATCATTTATTTTTTGCATACATTTTTGCTTTGACAAAGAATTATCATATAATTGAAACTGTTACAGGTACCTAATTATTATAACTAGTTGTCCTGTTGCTCGAAGCCCAAGTGTTTACCAACGTATACATAACTTTATAAGTAGGAGCACCCCATGTTATTTTATTTTAGTTTTGATAAAGTAAAAATACCTTTAATTTGACACCTCAAACTTTAAAATCCGTCCAGTTATTATGTCTGTGAAGACAAAACCCCTAGCGTATTAATATACTGGATGATCATAAATCTATGGCAGGATTGAGATCAATTTAAAAGTTGTTATCCAACTTCAACTTAAATCTGTCAATAGTTACTTAATTTTTAAGTTTATATGGAATCAATTTTTATAAGTAAAGGCCTTGAAAGAGGTGTAAGTTTTTTCAAGTTCTAAAATGTGCTGTGTTGTTATAAATTGAATTCCCGTAAAATATGGATGTTTATGATTTATAATTTTGTGTGGTATGTGAGCCATAGTTACAGCAACTTAATAATAGTTATAATTTATTCATCTATTGTGACATGAGAAAACCATAGTTAAAGTTGCCAGTTCTTTGAAAATATGTTAAACTGACATTTTCGAACCTATAATTTGAATGTATTTTTTTCTTAACAAGATTTTATCAAGGTTTTTTATATCTCCATATAAACCGAAGTTATATGAAATGTGTGAGTGAACTAAGGAAAAGCATCAAATTTGTATAGTTTTCAGTTTACTTATTTTGGACATCCTCCATAGAGCTATGGAGCTAAAATATAGAGCTAAAAAATAGAGAAGGTTTTTGTTTGTTTAAAAATTATCTGAGTAAAAGTTGTTTAAGATTTTGATTGCAATATTTTTAATTTTTACATTTGCATACAGACACACACTGGATTCTCCCTCAAATACCACTCCAGGCAAACCCTGTGTGTAATATCAAGGGGCCCAGAATTTCCCTAAATTTCTGAACTAGTCATACTTTTTTAATTATTGTAGTTTTGTGATTTTCACCTTTACAATACTTAATGTATTTGTAAATAAAGAATTTTGTTCATTGATCATTATTTAAGTATGATATTCTTACATGGAAATAATGTAGTTTGAATTTACTAATAAAAAATCCCTTTGCCTACTTCTTTCTCTTAATCTCTATGTAAGATGCAGACACATCTAGGGTGTATTGTAAGGTGAATATGAATGCATGATGAATGTAGAATGGGTGTGATATCTTGAGTAGTCTTATTGCTGAATATGTGAGTTTTTTTGGGGATTTATTTAAGTTAGAATTTTTTTGTTTTACTGCACATGTGACAAGGTTGCTCCAGATGTAAGGTTGGAATTTAGACAAAAATTGTTATTGTTAAAGCTACAAAAAGAGCCAAGGAGAATTCCTCAAGTTGTTTGTAAATAATCATGTATTTCCCAGTCAACTTGAGAAAGTAAATGCTAAAAACTCCCCCGTAGACACTAACCCCTTTACAATACAGTTTATACACCAAGTTCCACTAGTATGCAACACATTGATGTGGTTGACAGGGCCCACCACCGGGGAGACTGGTGGTTTGACAGAGCCTCTCATCGCCGTCAGCCTCGGCCGACCAACTCTGGTAGACGCAAGAACTGGTACTTCCGACGAGCCTGGGCACGTCAGAACTGTTTCAAAAGCCCGCTCGAGAAATGGTGCAATTTCTCCGACGAAGAAACTGTAACTGTTCCCAACCCCAGTGTGAACTTCAGATAATTAAGGGATACTATCGAAATTTTATACGAATCTCATTTCAGTATTTGAATAGTTTTTTGAAATCTCACAAGTATATTTTTTATAATTTAAAAATTAGTCTTCTATTTTTACAACTTTACTTATTGTACAAATCAATTATTGTTTTAAAAATAATAATTAAAAACAGGTAAATTTTGGTTTTAGATTAATTTTGCATTTTAAAAGTATGTGTTGGACACATGTATATATTTTATACCGGAGATATTTCTGTTTTAGTTTTACTTGGGTTTGTCTTTCATTTTTTTATGTGTGATTTGTTAAAGCCTTAACAAAGTTATCCTTGTGAGTGAGTGTGGTTTTCTAGTTTGGCCAGTTCTCAAACCAAATCATATATAACAACGTTAATCAAATTAGCCTGAAATTAATAAGTAAATTTACTAGAAACTCACGTTACCTTGTGTTGACTCTCAAATCTGAATATTTCTGGGTGTTTCTTTGAACTAATGTATTGTTTTTCTGTGATAAAACACAAACATAAACACAGAAATAATCAAATTGTTTAATAAGAAAGAAGTATATTAGTACAGCAAAAGCATAGGTATGCTTGTATTACATTCTTAATATTTAACAACTTTTCTCACTGTAGAAGTTCTATACACTGCTGTAGTTTGGTTTGAGACTGGTTTTCAAAATATTTCTACTTAATAGGTTTTCATTCTTGTATATAATTGTATTTTATCATAAAGTTATTGATTGTTATCCATTTTCATTGAGCCAGTTCAATAACACGTGTGTACAGAATCAGTCGAATAGTACTGTAATTGTAAAAGGCCCATCTGCAGTTTCAATGATCTGATCACTGGATTGTTTATTGTTTTACACTTCTCCTTACTGTTAATGGTCTACATTAGTATTTCCCAACCTCATGGCACAGTATTCCTTACATGTTTGTTTCGTGTACACGTTTGGCACACCAACTAAAGATTGAGTAATGACCTTGGTTATGAATACAGAATATATGAACCGAGCTTATGGCCCATTTGTTCTGTGAAAAATACACCATGAGACTAGTTATACACCATACCGAGAGCAACCTGTGTTTCCATTTGTGGGATTTTTATCCTGTTTCCAGGATTTTCAAACCCTCCACGGGTTTCAAATGGGATGTGGGGTAAAAACACCAATATTACTACTGATAATGCTCATCAAAACGTGATAATATACTGATTTATCTAGTTTTTATAACAATAGGCCTATTTTGCATAATGTGTAAGGATTAAAAAAAATCTAATTTATGTTTTGTTCCTCTCATTTAATATTTAAACATGGTTAAACTTAGGTTATTGCAAAGAATGTGGACTATGCCTTAGGGGTCTGCAGTACAAAAATTTCAGATCGGTACAGTAAAATTTGTTGTACCTCGGTTCTCGGTACAAATTCGGTATGGTACAATGTACCATCACATATACTAATTATTTATTATTATTTATTTTATACTATAATAATTATTATTTATCATAAAAAAATTTGGGTAGTATTTAAGGCCATAAACAATTAAATTGTTTATATTAATTTGACTAAAAGAAAAATAACTACTGTGATGAAAATATTTTTTAAAACCTGCCACTTTCGAGTATTGCGTTTTAATTTTTTGATTATTATTATTAATACAAATTCTTGAAATATTCATGATAAATGAATTTAAAAAAACTACTTGAAGGTCAATCAATTGCATAAGTTACTTAACACTATTGATTTAAAACATACAAACAGCAATAACTACAATTTTACAAATACCATTCTTTGATGTTTGAGAAGATATCAATAATGCAAAGTAAAATAAGATAACTTTAACAACTAAACACTATAGTACACATTAACACTTTAAAGTGTTAAAGTGTTAACACTTAAACACTAAACACTATAGTTGTTTTGCTTAAACAACTATATATTATAATGTGAAGGTAAAGAAAATTATAAATTAAACCTTTAAATACTGAAGGTTCAAATTATACTATTTATAAATTCAAAATTGTAATCCATAAAAAATGTTACAGAACATTTATTTAAACATAAAAGTAATATGTAAAACTGCAAGATAAAGAAAGTGATTAAAGTACAGAGATATCCTGTTAATTTTGCTACCTCACATTTAAGATAATTAACTATTAACCTCGTAAAAATATGAATTAAGTTTGTTGTAGATAATTTGTAGATGCATTTTCTAAAATCTTACAAGATAATCTAACATATAACAGATATCTGTATTTAACAATTTCACAAGACAATAAAACAATTACAAATTTATGCTAGTTGAAATTTATTATGTTAGTGGTTATTTTTTAATTAATTTTCAACCATTTTTGAAAACAACTTTTTATATAATTTAAAATCAATTTCACTAGTATACTTGAATAAAATAATAATACATACATATATAAAATCAGTTTAATTTGGATTCATAATGGAGAAAGAACGTGATCAAAAGATTAATTTTCTCACCCAAGGAATGATTTTGAACAAACAACTGATATTGCTAATGACCGGACCCCTCCCCCCTCACGCTTTCCTGGTCTAAACTTTTCTTATCTCAATGTCAGAATTTTTGCCCAGCCGACCCAACCCCTCTCCGCTCCCCTCGCCCACCTTTCTTATCTTCATTCTCGTATAGCTATAAATAATACCAGTCAACGTCTCTTTTCATATAGTTCAGACGAGTTTTGGGCCTTATTTTTCCTTAAAGGAAATGATGACTAGTTATCAACAGGAGTTTCATTTCAACCACTTATTTTGTTGAACATTGTTCAGCTTATCTCTGTTTATTGTTTGACACAGTAAACTGTACCGTACCGAATCTGTACCGAACCGATGAAGATAATTAGTTTTGTACCTTACTGGTACCGTTTTTTTTTCAGTGCACCGCAGACCCCTACTATGCCTAATGCCCCTACTACTCAGTAGTCTGTAATAGTGGACAAGAAAGTTGACAGTTTGGGCTGTAGCCAATAGCATGGTTGTACGCTGTCACTTTTGCCATTGAAAAATATCACTCAAATGTTATTCCGATCAGCTGGTGTGCAATTTTGGCAATGAAGCACGACTACGATTGGCTAGTCTTGGTTGATAGCTCTGCAAGCCACGCTCTCAACTGGCAACTCTCTTGTCCGCTGGACTGTGATTTTCCTCCAGCAGGAGATTTGGACCTGACCTCTAAGACCAAGAATAGGTCAAAGTTTTAGGAGCTGAACAAAGTAAGTAGACTCTTTTGCAAGATAAATTAGTGTACGTGGGGAAGGCTTATTAGGCTTAACTTATTTAAATGTGCTTAGCAATTATGGCATGTCCTCGACCTGGACGATATAAATAGTCTAAAGTAAATAGCCTGTTACATTACTTATTTAAATAAAAAAATACAGCTTAACGCAATCAGTGCAGCACGCAGGATTTCCAGCGGTTATTTAACAAGGAAACAAATGCAATTGTCATGATTAACAAAGTGATTGTGTTAAAGAGGCCTAGGTATTCAACTAAGGAGCTTAACCCATTGGCTCACAACCCCGAGTATACTCGTGGCCGCCGAAAGTAGCCCAGACGTGCAACCCCGAGTATACTCGGGATAGCACTTTTAATAAAAAAAATTTTTAAATTTTTTCTTTTTTGTTTATTTGTTGTTTTAACTTGTTTTCATTTTTTGTTTGAATGTATTTTTTATGCATATGCCCTTCCTTGGGGAAACTTAGTCAAATTTAGGAAAAATATGATTTTAGAAAATATGTTATATCTAGGTCAAATATAAATGTATCACTAACATTTTATATTTTCACGTAAAAAAATAAATAACCCACAAGTACATAATAGTTGTTGGGCTGAAACATTTGTTTTTTTGTTTTTTACATGTAACTCCTTTTTAAATTTATGTTTTTTATAAACTATATATATATATATATATATATATATATATATATATATAATATTTACCATACATAAATGCTGTCAAAGTATCTTCTTCTTTTAGATAATTTATTTCTCTAAAGATTAGTGCAAAAATTAAGTAAATTGAGCAATAATTGTTGCTATAGTGACAGTTTTAGTAAAAGTCTACATTTATGTAATTTTTCTTAGGAAACTGAACGGTTTGTCAGGTGGCAAATTTCAGGGAAGCCAATGGGTTAACTGCAAGCAACTTCAACTTGGATCAGCAAACTAGACCGAACAAGGTTTGGATAACGATGTGACAGACAGACATTTCAATACCAGCTGCAACTAGCGGCTAACAATAGGAACAGCATGCCCAGAGCTATTACTTGCTGTGTCATATTGGTTGGGAAATTCTGATACACCTTTACAAGTAGAAACTGTTTAGAAACATGTTTGTGATTTCTTTACAGAGATATCACTGAATGAGAGATACAAATGTTATTTGTAAAGTAATTATAATGCTAAGAGGAAGGACCAGTCACAAGACTTTTGGCGTTTCTACCTATTCCCCCAAAAGGCCAATGTTAACTTTAAAGTTCCGCCCAGTAGTTATTTGGGAATTTATAGTTTTAATTTGGTTGACAATTGTACTGGTGATTATCTAGTGATTTCAATAAAAACATTTTCGATTTACACTTTAAAATGTGCTAAAAAAATTGTTTATTTAATTTTTAGTTTATTTTGAGGGAAAATTATCAATAAATTTGAAACTTTCCTCACTGAAATCGCTTTGTTATTTTTCCCTTTAAAACAAGCCATAAATCAACAACCCGACCACCTATTTAGTCTGGATGGAAATTGGAAAATAACATTGCTCTTATGGGTTTAGAAATCTACATGGGTTTTCTGGTACCTCCTATTAGTAGTAGTTCAAAAAACAATATTACAAACTATAGTTCAGCTCGACAGGAATATAATTTAATTGTCAAATTAAATTTTATTCGTGGAACTGTAGTGACTTATCACTGAAATTGTTATGCTTTTGAAACTAGGCTGTGTTCACTTAAGAGATACCTGCTTATTAAGTAAGTTTATTTTGACTTGTATAAAAAAACCTGATTCATTATTACTTAAAATTAAAATAAGAGTGTGTAGATGTGTTGTTGAACAGTACCGTAGATTAAAAGGAAAATAATATTTTTTAAACATTTGTTTGTGTTTCTTTCTTTTTAACACTCTTTGACTATGGAGTAAATATTTTGAAACAAATAATTGTTGCTAGAGAGAAATGTGGCATTGGCTTTCATGGCATCGTTGGATAAAAGTAGTAAATAAGTAAGTTTATAGATTGGACAGGACATGATACAAATAAAATTAAGTTGGGTTTTGAGTAGTTAAAGGTTCCGGAATCTTATCATATATTAACCCTTCCCAGACGGCCTAGTTTATATTATAGCAGGACAAAAATTAGATTTAGACAAAAATAAATATTTTTACGTCTATAATTCTTAAAACTTATAAATAGTTGTCCTAGGCAGTAGTTTTGTTTTAAATATTTTTTTTTAAAGAAAAACGTTTTTAGTTTTTTATTTTATAAAAAATTGTGTAGCTTAAAGATAACATTGGATAAAAGGATGTTTTTACTAAGAGAAATGTTTATTTAAATGATCCAACTACAATAAGTTTGTTGGTAATAGTTGGCGGTTATATCCGCCAACCTTCCGCTAAGCATAAACGATTATGCAGATATATCCGCTTATCGTCCGGGAAGGGTTAACAGAAGCACTGCTTGAATTCAGTGTCCTGGCATCCATAACCTCTCTTTATATTTAAACTTGAGTGTCCTCTCTGTATTTTTATTATTTACTACCTTTCACTTAACAACAGCAACATCATTATTGGTACAGCCAAAGAACTCTGCCTCTGATATTAAACACCGGTACCACTGGTTGCTAATACCGGTACTTACTTTAAAACAAACTATGCCTGATAGCCCTAGTTACATTGGGAAGATTCATGGAGAAAGAAAAAACATTTCTGCTGCATTCCGTAGAAAAACTGATGAACCTAGCCAACTACCATTCTCATATTTATATTCTCAACTGACTAAATAAAATCATTGTGTACCATGATGAAAATTAAAACTTTTAGGGCCAATGGGGCAATCTGTGAGGGAATATTAGACATTTTACGAATTTTGAAACAAATAGGAATTTTAACGAACATTTAGATTTGCAATATGTTAGGGATTTGTTACATAACACTTTAAAATTTGGCACTGTAGATTTCACAACTGACTACAAGCGTTCCAAAATTAGTGTTTTAAATTTAGGATTAAAACATATTTAGTTACATAGGGAGGCCTTCAATTTGGTAAGGTTTCAATCTGGCTCTATCTGGAATGTATTCATTGGTAATGGTAGGATAAAGGTTGTTTAAGACGTAGCAATACAAATACAGTTATAGACAACATAAAGTTGATAACATGGACGTTACAAAAAAACAAGCCATAAATCAACAACCCGAACACCTATTTAGTCTGGATGGGAATTGGAAAATAACATTATGCAGAGCCATATTATTCATTACATTATTCTACATTTTTCTATTTAAACATTATTCTAAAATTTTGTAACTTTTTATTTTTATCATAACAAAAACTATACTTTTTTTAAAACTGGTGAATTGGCATACACAACTGAATAAACTAGTTGTAAAGTAAAAACACTAATCTGAAAAAAAACAAAGTAAACACTGGGATTCCATTTATGTAGATAACTTAACAAACTGATTTACAGGTTTGAGTGACATTGGTTAACCAAACTTCCAGTTCACATCAGTTCATAGGCCAACATTTCTTTGTCCTCTGAGCTTTCATCAGAAAATTCATATGAATGAACTACCAACACTTTTGTGTTATTGTCTGTACTCCATTACTTGCTCATAAAAACGACTCCACAAAATAAATACAACACATTCAACATGCACTGTAAATTACCGTACTATACAAATTATGAAAGCTTGTTTTAAAATCTCTATAACATTTGTCAAATTCATTATTTCTGTTTAGAGATTTCTGTTTCTTGCCTGGTGTCTGAAAACATTGTGATTTGTATTCACATTCCACTACACTTTACTTCCTCATTATAGTAGTTCTCACTTTAGCATGAAACGCCTGTAACACAAACATGTCTTTCCTGGACCGATTTTAAATTCATCTTGTTTATGACACCCGCTGTCACTTTGGCTTTTATTAAAAGCATTAGGGGAGTACTCCTATTATATTTTTTCTTGATGATACAACCTTTTATAAAATTTAAATAGATCTGAATTAGAAATTTCTAATTAAATTTAAATTTATATCTTCCCTAGTTGGTTTAATTAATGATAATAGTTTAAAAATGAATTATACAAAAACAAAATTCATGTAATTTAATAAACAAAATATAAATAAAATAAAGTTAAACTTAAAGACATTAAAGAGTTATAAATCCATTCTTGATGTTGGATGAAACTCTCATCTCGTCCAGTAATCCTAAGAAGTTTTTAGGACTTACACTCCAGCGATTTATCATGGACCCTTCATACAGAAGACCTTTGTAAAAATAACTAGCAGTGGAATATACATGATAAAAATACTATCAAGTGCTACACAATTAATGTGACTAAATGGGTTTATCATGCACATATCTAGTCTCGGATTTCTTATGGACTTATGCTATGGGGATTGAGCAGCAAAGACAATTTTCATTGACAGACTTTTGTAGGAAAACAAAACATTGAACAACTGATGAAATTGATAGCTCACACATTACTAGAAAATATGTTTCACTGGTTTCAGACTGCTTATATAGTGGGATATAGAAGAAAGATTGAGAGGCAGAGATTTGGCTGTAAGAATACAGTATTTTATTCAAACAACATAAAATAGTCTTTATATCTAACAGTATTTTTATGAAGAGTTAGAGATATGTTACATACATGCCAGTGAATGTTATAATTTTATATGTCATTAAAGATCATATTTTGGACATTTCTATTTAAGTAATTTACTCCTCCACCAAATTAAAGTAACTTGGAATGGAAATAAATGAATTTAAAAATGTCACCATTAAGAAGAAGAATACACGGTTACCATTCACCGTTGATCTTTGACCTTTAGTTAGCGGTTCACATTACAAAAAATATTTATAAGTACGAATAGTTCACCGTTTTGGAAGAAACACATAATTGGAGTAATGCTGGTAATTTATATTAAACCCATGGTTTTAGTTTATAATTAGCCACTAATTATGAACTAAAAACCATTTATTTTGAATTGATGGTGTATCATCCTGCCCAAAAGTACAATATCTGCTAATTCTAACAATAAAAAAAATTCTGCACATTTTATTCAAAACTAAATAATTAACATATTAGAAAATAGGATGTTCATTCGTTAAAAAAGAGAAGCTTGGTCGTACAAAAGTACAGTAAAAACAAAAGTTGTTAATATAATTTGGACAAAATGAATAGATTAAGTGTTTAATATTATCTGTATTTCTTCCCACAACATTTTAACCGTGCATTCTGTCAAAACTAATAAACTGTACCCGTGCATTGTGTCCCAAAGTATTGCATTGTGGCAATATTGGAGGAAAATAGACCTCCCAGTCGTCTTCAGTGCTGGCAAACATGATGGACCGCTTTGCATGCAGAGTGCGCAGGTTTGTTGCGACAGGAGTAATTTTATGTTTGATGACTGCTTAATTTTGTTGTAATACTCTTTTTTGTTAATAACCCCTTCAAAACGTCACATAAGTAACATGATACCACAGGTGGACAAGTGTAGGTAAGTCTAATTTATAATTTATTTTATGAGCATTAAGATCTTTAAATGTAGGGATATTAAAATTCTACCTTGCTTACTTAAGACTAACAATATATTTTTTTAAATTTGTCAACCTATTATTTAATCAGTTTTTTTATAATTTATTACTGGAAATTGTAAAAAAATGAAATTGTTACATCAAGTTGAAGCCAAACTGTTAGAAATTAATTTGACTAATTGGGTAGAATTGGACACCTTTGAATTTAGATTTTATAGAAACTGTTATCACTGCTTTTTTTTTTAATGTTAACTTTCATCATGTAATTTACAGTCAACTTTAAAATTTGAACAGGTTTCGCTTTACTTTTGATAGTGAAACAATTAAGTTTAGCACCTAGTCATCATGATTGAAAGGCGAACCAATACCACATATAACTGAACTTCGAAATTATTTGTTAAAAATTATCTATGCATACTGGGATATTAACCACTCTATTAATACATCTGGAATGCTCGGGCTATGTCAATAAAACGATCTTTACCCCCACCCCTGAAAGTCATTCACGGCCGCTCAGTGGATTTCAGCATTGTACGCCCTATCGTTTACACACTTTTGTGCCTCGCCAGATTCATGTAATTACAATAAAGTTTATATATTATTTAACTGCATGAACTACTGAATCTAATAGTATAAACTTCTTGAGGGTTGGTAATTTATTTTATTTGTAGTAATAAAAACTATTCAGTGTTTTAAAAGTCTAAAACGAAAAAGTCACTAAGCGTAAACTCTTTTTATTTTGGGGTTAAAAATAAAATTCCAGCGGAAAAGTTGTAGACAATTAGTTGATCCACAATTTTTATCCCGAACATTTTTTCATAAGTTGATTTATTTGTTCTGTAAAGATGGTAACGTTTCCCGCGCTCAAATCAATTCGCGCCATGTAGCGGGTCACATATATATATATATGGCCTAATAAAAAGGATTTCATATAAAATATAAATAAAATGGTCAAAATAGGCTATAGGCCTATTTAGTGAAATTAAAAGATTAGCCTATTAAAAACTTTTTACATACCGGTAAGTCCAAATTGTAGTAAAGAAATGATTTAGTTTAGGAAATATAGGTAGGAAGAGAAGAAATGGATAAAATTTACAATGTAATTGCAAACCTATTGAGCAACAATTGATCAATAACAAATGACGTGATTAAGGATAAACTAACGGATAAAATCAAAATTGTTAAAGGATAAAAGAATCTCAAAATTACATCTATAATAATAAAATATACTGTTGACGAGTAAATTGTAAATAATTTAATAAATTAAATTACATAACCTTAAATTGTTAAATGCAAGAATTGAAGTTTAGATGAGTGTCAGATGAGTGAAGGAGGTTATAAGTTGAAAATAGGGATACAGAAATTATAGTTTCGGACAAAATATAGATGAGTGAAGGAGGTTATTAGTTGGAAATAAGGATAAAAATAAGAGAAATCTTGAAATATAGTGGTAAAAATCATAGTAACTCGAGTCTCTGTGCATTCCAAAAAGGTGAGTCTCTTTGGAGTCAAGTGACAGACTCAACCAATGGGATTGCGAGGATTCATTAGATGCCTAGAGGGGTCTTATTTATTAATACAAATCACGAGGCAAAGGGACATTTCTTTGATGACTAAGGCTTTTAGACAAAGGATTAAGTAGTTTCGTCATTTTTCTTGATACGAGACTCATGAGCGTGAAGGAAGCTTTGTCTTGCTTCCACTGCCATGAAGTGAGGACATACGTCCTAGCTTTTGAGCAGGCTGAATTGTTTCACAACATAATGTGACTTTTTAATTATTGGTTTTCTTAAAACATATCAACCAGTGAGTTAGTGATGAATAATATTAAATAAAGAAAAGAAGAAAAATTGGCGTAAGTAGGAAACCGGATCAGGAGACTTATTGCGCAATGTCTCAATAATCATTATGAACCGATAAACGTTTAGTAACATTCTAAATTGAATTAAAAAGAAAAGGATAAACTTCAAAGTAAGAACTAATATTGATTTGTATCAAAATAACATTTTCTGATAGTTACGACATAACTTCTTTGTTTCCTTTCCTATAGCCTAAAAATAGGAGTAGGATAATTTCTATGTTCCTTTCCCTCTTTTTTAATAAGTAAGTTTGTATTTTATTATTTTCTAACTTGAAATCATTATAGAATTTTGATTATTGAAATGACTTTCATTCATCTTACATAGCTCCCACCACGCACCCATAAAAAACGACCCTGAGATAAGAAGAAAATAGGCCTATCAAATTTTTAATTGTAGAATAAGATATGAATTAAAAAATATTAATTAATAAAGTGAGGTACAAGTTACAAATTGGCGGCCAGCAACGTGGGGCTATGTGAGTTGAGTTGAAATAGGCCTAGGACTAAAATAAGAGATGGCAGCTGTGGCAGAAAATAAAAGGGGGACAGAGTCCAATCAAGATGAGGATAGCTTGTTAGGAACTGAGAGTTTTCGAGGTTGGGGTTCCTCACCTTTGCCAAGTTTGAATGATCAGGGAAATAACAGCCTAGTAAATGGTAGTCAGGAAGTTGTAGATGTAGTGAGTGAAAGTGAGTCGAGTGTAGAGGGGAGTAGGACTAGTTCGCCAACAGTAGAGCACATACACGCACACATAAATTCTAACACTGACACAAACATGATGGATATGTTCAGCGCCATAATGAAACAAATAAAAGAAAGTAACACTGCTATAACACAACAAATAACACAAGTAAATGACAAGTTGGATCAACTTAGTGTGGAAATGAGAGAACGAACTGAAAAAGTGGAGGTTAAGTTGGACAAGGTTAGTAACAAGGTTGAGGAATTAGAGATAGAGGTTCAGAGTAAACATGAGTTAAGCGTAAAGCTAGTAAACGACAAATGTAGCGTAATAACTAATGAAGTTAAGAAGAATAGGGACAAGACAGGTGAGTTGCAAGAAAGGGTTGAAGGTATTGAGAGTAACTTGAGAGTAATAGATAGTGAAAGTAGGGAGAGTGTAGTAATGAACAGGAAGTTGATTGATAAATGTATGTCGAAGGGAAAACAGTTAGAGGAGAGGTACGATAATGAGGCTATAGTGGTAACTAACAGAATTGAGTCGCTAGAAAAGGATAGGCCTAACATAGCTAAGCAAATTGAACAATTGTCTAAAAAATTTGAAGGTAAGATAACGAACATGGGGATAGTTAATTATGAAGCAAAATCTTTGAGCACCATAAGTGCAAATGCTGAACTTTTCTTAGTGAAGTTTGAAAATGAGCAATTGGGAATTCATCCCATGACATTTTTGAAGTTTACTGAAAAGTTTGTAGAAGTGTCAGGGGACAATTGGGAAATACAGTTGTTGAACATCATTAAATACCTTAAAGGGGAACCAGAAAGCTGGGCTAGGCAACATTTAGATAAGTTAAAAAACTTTGACAGTTTCAAGGGAGAATTTAAGAAGAAATATTGGGGGGTGATAAGACAACGTCAGTTTGAGCATGAGTTAATGGGACAGGGAGATTTCAACAATGGAAGGTTAGATTTGGCGACATATGTTCTCAAGTACTATGAGATCAATAAGATGTTGGATAAGCCAATGCCTATTGACATGTTCTTAAACTACATCTGTAAGCATGTGCCTGAGAGCTTAGGGGCGTCGATTCAGTCGGTAATGACAGTAAAAGATATTACAAATGAACAGGAAATGGAGGTTATGTGTAGGAATATTGGTTTAGTAAGAGAAAAAGAAAGTTTGCCAAGCAATGCTAACCGGTATAACTACAATAAAGGAGGTAAGGAGCCGTACAGTAGATATAACAATGACCAGTCTTACAAAAAAGAAACTTTCAAAACAAACCAAGGTATTGAGAGGGAAGTAAAAGCGCAGGTGGTAGATGTGGTAGAGTCAAATGAAGATGAGGGTGGTAAAGATCAGGAAAGACGGAATGAAGATAGGGAACGGGGTAACCAGAACTTTCGGGGAAACTCAAGGGGAAGAGGTAGTTTTAGGGGTCAGAATAACTATTTCAGAAGGAATCAGTACTGACAAAACGCGCCACATACTGAGACTAGCCAGGGAGAGAATAATGAGTTGAGGAAATTGGGGGGTTATGAGTTATTGGGGGATTCACAAATGGTGAGGTTTTATAGACAAATATTAAATGTAGAAGCAAAATCAGTATGTGGACGTTGGTGTGTTGGCCTATGTGTAGGAGGTCAAACAGTTAGGGACTTAAAAGGTTTAGTACAAGATAATAAGTTGACACTGGGCAAAAAAGTAATAGTATTAATAGGTACCAATGATCTTTTGAGAAAAAAGGGGGTAGAGGAAATAGTTAAAGATTTAAATGAGTTAACTGAAATCTTAGAAGAGAATAGTGAGGAGATAGTAGTTTGTACTCTGCCACCTATACCTAAACTAGCCTTGAATGACCCGTACCATTTTGACAAGTTAGAATCAATTAACAATTCTATTAAAAGATTGAGTGAAAAAGAAAAAGTTGAGATTCTAGACATAAGTAGTGATTTCATAGATAAGAATGAAAAGACGGGAAGTAAGATGGAGTATTATGAAAGAACTATTTATAGTAAGGGAAATAGGAGAGATGATTTTGTCCATTTAAATATCGAGGGATTTAAAGTGATTAAAGGGAAAGTAGAAGCGTTAATAAAAGAAAGAAAAGAAAAGAATCTAAAAAGTATGGTAGGGCTTAAACAAACAAATAACATATTTTGTGAAGAAGATCTAAGTGAAGAACTGTTGAACGAAAATAATTTCAGTACTGGACCTAGGGAAGAAATTAATCAATTTTTGCCGGAAGTAGAAATGAAAATGGGATCACTGACAGGTGGCGGGATAGTCGATACTGGGTCACAGGCCACTATCCTGTCAGAGGAATTTTATTTTCAAGTAAAAAAGAGTGTAGATTATGAAATACCGGAATTGAGAGTATCAAATACTTCGATAGTGGGAATAACCGGAGCTAGGAGTCGAAAGGTGGAGAAACAGGTTCAAGTAGAAGTACAGTTTGGAAATTTAATCGTACCAGTAGACTGTCTAGTAGTAAAAGGAATACATGTTAATTTCTTGATAGGTTGTGACTTTTTAATGAAGCACAATGCTGTCATTGACTTTAAAGAAAGAAAACTAAACATGGTATATGAAAGCAAATACTACAGAATTAACCTAAGAGAAAGTAATGATAGTCAAGTTGTAGGGAGTATAAACATTGTTAGGGTAAATTTCCTAAACCAGATAGCCTATGATAGGGAAGATGAGTTTCAGAATCAGTTAAATGAAGTAGAGTCAGTAATTTCTTATGAAAATAAGATAAATACACTTAATAGGGACCCAGTAGATTTTACTATTGAACAAAAAATAGAGCAAAAAATCAAGGAAATGGGACAACAATGTGAAAATCTAGATAGGTTACGAGAAGTATTATTAAAAAATAAAAAAGTTTTTTCTGATAAGCCTGGGTGTATTAAAGATTATGTAGCAAAATTAAATTTGAAAGTTGAGACGCCATTCATAGGTAAATCATATCCAGTACCATTTCATAAGAGAAAAGCAGTTGAAGAAGAATTAAAACTATTAAAAGAAATGGATATAATAGAAACATCTAATAGTAGCTTTTCAAATCCATTAGTTTGTGTAGTAAAAAAGGACTTAACAATACGGACTTGTTTAGATTCAAGAAAATTAAATGCATTTCTTACTCCGGATAGGCAATCAACAGAGACAACAGAGGAAATATTGCAAAAGTTTATGAATGTAAAATATTTTACTGCTCTTGACTTAACAATGGGTTTTCACCAAGTATTACTTGATGAAGAATCCAGAAAATACGTGGCTTTCACATTTGCGGGAAAAAATTATCAGTATAAGCGACTCCCTTTTGGATTAAATGTTAGTACAGCTCTTTTCACTAAAGCCATGGATAGTATTTTTGGATCTGAGTTTTCTGATTTTTTAACTTGCTATGTAGATGATATATTAATTACCTCAGATACATTTGAAGAACATTTAGGTCATATTGATAAAGTTTTGACTAGGCTGGCGGAATATGGTGCAACAGTAAAGTTAAAGAAAACAGAGTTTTTCAAGGACGAAGTAAATTTTTTGGGTTTTGTGTTAAGTAGGGAAGGAGTTAGAATGGATCCTGAAAAGATAAGAAAAATCCAGAATTTTCCGGAACCAGATTGTCTAAAGAAGTTGCAAGGGTTTCTAGGCCTATGTAACTACTACAGAATCTTTCAAAACAATTACTCGT
This sequence comes from Allygus modestus, assembly GCA_963675035.1. Classification (NCBI taxonomy): domain Eukaryota; kingdom Metazoa; phylum Arthropoda; class Insecta; order Hemiptera; family Cicadellidae; genus Allygus; species Allygus modestus. The sequence goes on from OY776115.1 coordinate 68,436,054, forward strand.
TTCTTACAGCTCAGTTTAACCATATTTTAGGCAGTAAAAGTAAGTGGGTCTGGGGTGATAAGGAAAGAAACATTTTTCAACAGATTAAAGATAAATTCATAGAATCAGTAATTCTACAACATCCTAATTGGAATAAAGCTTTTTATATCAATACAGATGCATCAGATATAAATGTAGCAGCGATCTTGTATCAGTACAATGAAAAGGGAGAAGAAGAAGTAGTTTGTTTTGCTAGTAGGGCGCTAATGAATGCAGAAAAAGGTTATACAACTACGGAAAAAGAACTGTTAGCTGTAGTTTTTGCATGTAAAAAATTTAGATCATATATCATAGGGCATTTTAAGGTTGTAGTAAGGTCAGACCACAGAAGTTTATCTTTTTTAAAGACGTGTCGATTAACTCATGCAAGACTTTTGAGATGGAGCTTAGTGCTACAAGAGTATAACCTTGAAATTGAATATGTGAAGGGAAAAGAAAATGTTCCGGCTGATGTGTTATCTAGAGTTACCGATGGTGAATTTGTTAGCAAAGCAGACATGAATACAGTTCATATATACAAGACCAATCTGAAGTTAGGAGTAGAAAACAGGGAAGTAAATAAGTTGTTAAAAAACATAGCCGAGAAACAAAAACAAGATGAAAAAATGAGAGATATAATTGATAAACTAGATGCTAATGATAATGATAAAATTAAACAGAATTTTGTAATTCACAATGGTATTTTGTTTCAAAAAAGTAAGAATAAAGAACAATATAGAGTTTGTATACCAGAGAACTTAAGGTCAAAATTAGTAGAGTTAGCGCACATTAAGTATGGCCATTTGGGGGGTGGGAAAATATATCTATGTTTGAAGGAATTTTGCGTGTTTCCAGCAATGGAAAAGAGCATTAAAAAACAGTTACAAACATGTATACTATGTCAAAAAGCAAAGCAAGTTAATGTAAAGCAAATAGGGAGCCTAAAGCCTATAATCCCGGAAAGACCAAAGCAGTTAATAGCAGTAGATTTAATAGGAGAATTGCCCACTGGTCCAGGTGGAGTGAAGTACATTTTTGTATTAATAGATGTATTTTCAAAATATGTTAAGATGTACGCTATAAAACGAGCAAATAGTAGAACTTTGTTGACTAAGATTTTTAACAAATATATCCCTGAAGTAGGAGAGATCGAGTCAATTTTGAGTGATCACGGTAGTCAATTCACGAGTGAACTATGGTATACAACTTTACAAAATGCTAGAATAAAACCACTACATACATCAGTATATCATCCTCAATCAAATCCGACGGAAAGAATTAATAAAGAAATAAACAAGATGATCCGTATTTATTGTTATAATAAGCATACTAATTGGCCGAATGTACTAGAATTTATAGAAGGTTGTCTAAATCACTCAGTTCATGGAGTTACGGAACATGTACCTGCAGAGGTCATGTTAGGTAAAGCTAACACCCATTTTCTTGAAGAAATAATAGAATTTCCTAGTGAGAGGAACTTTAGTCATGTACAGTGTGTGACATTAGTAAGGGAAAAGTTGTTGAATAAAGCACAAAAGAGAAAGGCAAAGTTTGATAGGAAAATCAGGGCAGTAAAATTTGCAATAGGTGATAAAGTATTAGTTAAAACTCATAATTTATCAAATAAGTTTAATAAAAAGATAAAGAAGTTTTTTCTGCTTTTTACCGGACCATATGTAATAGTTGAGATTAAAATGGAAAATGCCTATAGATTGAAGGAGATAGATTCAGATAAGATAATAGGAACTTATAATGTCACACAGCTAAAAAAGTTTTTTGAGTAATTTAACGGTAGGCCAATATAATTAAACATCAGTGAGGGGTTTTGTCGCTGGTGGTACGAGCCTGTCCGTCCCCACTAAAACGGAACAGTGGTCAAGTTACAAGCCTATTCTGGGTACTTAATATCCAGGTAGGAGGACACAAAACACCGGACTAGATATTAAAAGTATGTGACATGGATGATGGTGAATGAGATGACGCGTGCATTGATCACTCAACGAAAGGCTTAGCATGAATGCATTTTTTATATATTTTAAGTTAGGTATCCGCCATGTTCTTATGCATACAGCATGTATAAGACATGAGCAAACAACAATTGTTGACAATGATGATTAATGATGATTAATGAAAAGTGAAGCGCAGGGGCTGGTGATGCAACGGTGGTATTAGGGCCTCATAAAGGTGACCTATTGCTTGCCAGCAGGAGTGATCAATGAGTCCCCAAAATTAAGCATGTCTCATGTCCCGTCCCCAATGTAAATTTCAAAAGACGAGGCATGGAAAGGTTTTGAAATTATTCATACCAAATATTAATAGAGTCACAACTTCACCTCTGAGTCTGTTAGGAAAGTGGGGGCTCATGTTAAAAAATTAGCCACAACCCCTTAGATAATAAGTGTTTTTAAATAAAGTAGAGAAGAATTTTGAGACATTGTTAGTATTCGGGTAGAAAAATTGAATGATTAAAATAACATGATATCAGGATTTTTTTAAATTTAACACACACACGCTGCCACTCTCTTACCAACCTGCCTCTCTAAATATGATCTGTCATATTAATATAAAAAAATGAGTATTTTGTATTTAATTATAGTTAACATTTTGAATTGTATAATGTATTTTTAGAGGGTCAAAGTCTTGAATTGTAAAGTAGGTAGTGTCAAATGTGCGCGAAGAAGGAGTGCTGTGATAAATTAGTACAAAGTAAGGAGTAAAAAGTGAGCAATAAGAAGAATAATGATGAATACAAAAATACTGATTAGATCAAATATGAGAAGATGAAAAATGCTGGCGCAAATACTACACCTGGGAGAAGAAAGGAGAGCTTAATGAGATTCCAAATGAATGAACAATAATAAAGTAAGGAGACACCAACTATGAAGGTATGTTTTCTATCACCTAAGTTACTACATGTGAATATGTCTTCAAAAAACTTCAAAAAATTTGGTCTCTATTTTAATAATGTGCTCTCTAAAAATATTTGAACAATAACTTTAAAGTGCAGTATTCAAATGCCAGTAAATCTGTAAAATGTTTATTCTCCTAATAAATTAATCAGTAACATCATTATAAAGACATTGCAAAATCACTTTCATAGTAACTGGAGTAAGTGAAACTATAATCCTGAAAAGCACCAAAACATTGAACACTCAAGTGAAAAAGTGAGCGTGAAGTGAGATGGACAAGAGGACTTAATCTAAAATTAAGAATTTCATTTTGTTAAATTATAAGATTCATGATGTGCTTTGTAGATCTAAGAGTGTGTAAAATTTATGATGGTGTGTAAATTGATGTACAATGTATTGGTTATAAGTTGTTTATATATAATACAAGGGTTTAGTGTTAGGCAGGATGTTTAGATGAGAAATGTATAAATAAGGCGGGAAAATCCTTTTAAAATGTATAATTTATAAAAAATTGAAAAAATTGTGTATAATATTTTAAAATTTGTTTACAAATTATGGGGGGTATTGTAGCGGGTCACATATATATATATATGGCCTAATAAAAAGGATTTCATATAAAATATAAATAAAATGGTCAAAATAGGCTATAGGCCTATTTAGTGAAATTAAAAGATTAGCCTATTAAAAACTTTTTACATACCGGTAAGTCCAAATTGTAGTAAAGAAATGATTTAGTTTAGGAAATATAGGTAGGAAGAGAAGAAATGGATAAAATTTACAATGTAATTGCAAACCTATTGAGCAACAATTGATCAATAACAAATGACGTGATTAAGGATAAACTAACGGATAAAATCAAAATTGTTAAAGGATAAAAGAATCTCAAAATTACATCTATAATAATAAAATATACTGTTGACGAGTAAATTGTAAATAATTTAATAAATTAAATTACATAACCTTAAATTGTTAAATGCAAGAATTGAAGTTTAGATGAGTGTCAGATGAGTGAAGGAGGTTATAAGTTGAAAATAGGGATACAGAAATTATAGTTTCGGACAAAATATAGATGAGTGAAGGAGGTTATTAGTTGGAAATAAGGATAAAAATAAGAGAAATCTTGAAATATAGTGGTAAAAATCATAGTAACTCGAGTCTCTGTGCATTCCAAAAAGGTGAGTCTCTTTGGAGTCAAGTGACAGACTCAACCAATGGGATTGCGAGGATTCATTAGATGCCTAGAGGGGTCTTATTTATTAATACAAATCACGAGGCAAAGGGACATTTCTTTGATGACTAAGGCTTTTAGACAAAGGATTAAGTAGTTTCGTCATTTTTCTTGATACGAGACTCATGAGCGTGAAGGAAGCTTTGTCTTGCTTCCACTGCCATGAAGTGAGGACATACGTCCTAGCTTTTGAGCAGGCTGAATTGTTTCACAACATAATGTGACTTTTTAATTATTGGTTTTCTTAAAACATATCAACCAGTGAGTTAGTGATGAATAATATTAAATAAAGAAAAGAAGAAAAATTGGCGTAAGTAGGAAACCGGATCAGGAGACTTATTGCGCAATGTCTCAATAATCATTATGAACCGATAAACGTTTAGTAACATTCTAAATTGAATTAAAAAGAAAAGGATAAACTTCAAAGTAAGAACTAATATTGATTTGTATCAAAATAACATTTTCTGATAGTTACGACATAACTTCTTTGTTTCCTTTCCTATAGCCTAAAAATAGGAGTAGGATAATTTCTATGTTCCTTTCCCTCTTTTTTAATAAGTAAGTTTGTATTTTATTATTTTCTAACTTGAAATCATTATAGAATTTTGATTATTGAAATGACTTTCATTCATCTTACATAGCTCCCACCACGCACCCATAAAAAACGACCCTGAGATAAGAAGAAAATAGGCCTATCAAATTTTTAATTGTAGAATAAGATATGAATTAAAAAATATTAATTAATAAAGTGAGGTACAAGTTACAGCCACACTCGTTCCAGCTAACTGATGTGACTCTGTTATACAACACTCATTTCATTGTATTAACAAGCTGAACTATGACTTATTATTTTACAGGCAGTAAGTGGTCTATGGTAGCTACTCTTGTTTTTATTTTGGAAATAGATATTTGTTTCATTGCTGCTGTTTTGTCCCTATTAAATAATCTAAATCGCAAGTGGCACCAACATAAACGGTAGCATATAAAATGACAGGAGAACAGGTTAATATTAAAAATGAATTTGAAACCAATTTTAAATAATTTTTTATTATAATATAAGATTATACAGTTGTGCTTAGACGTCTTAAGTTGTATTAACTTATTTAATTTCTGCCTTAGGCTCATTCATGCTTTATTTTGTTCCATGGATTTAGTCCGGGTTAAATCATGGCATAGTATTTTGAAAATAGTAGCAAATAATTTTTACAAGTTGTAACACATGTCGATCATCATAATGGGAGGTGATCGGATTTGAACAAAATATGTTGCCACCAAAGTAATTTATTTCACTGTATACAAAATGAGGAATGCCTCCCAAGGAAAATAAAAAACTGTAGTCACTGCGTTGTTTTTTAATCGTCTTCTAAGGATACCAATTTAAAAATTGTCTGGTTTGAAGTGCTGACTACAAAGTCTACTTGTATCTGACGTAAAAAGTTTTTTCTTTTTGTATAAATTGACCCATTTTTCTTTAAGGACCGGGTCTGAAGGTAAACTAGAAATAAACCATAAGAAGTTATGAGTAAGAAAATTTTAGTGAGTTTGATTTAATTATTAGTTGAGCTTATTCCATAACACCGGGTTTCCCATAAATTATCTTTACAAATTGAAACCTGTGTAGAACGTAATATTTTAATATATTAGTTGGGATCGATTTTTTCTCGTATTTCTTAATTCTTGCATAGACTTTACTTATTTACGTTATCAAAACTATCTTATTTTCAAAATTTTCTTTGAAATGAAGGTGAGGTGTGCTTTTAGGTCAATTAGTAAAAATTATGATATTCGAGTTGAAATAATGTTGAAACCTTATACACGATGGAACCTATTAATAGAGCCCACTATCACCGACATTTGAAAAAATTCCTGGAAACAGATAGTGCACTCCACCCAATAAAATAGTACTTGTTAAACCAAGTCACACAGCTTGCCCTTCCTTCAGAAGAAAACGTAAGATAGTTACAAAATTAAGAAAAATAGGATATCATGAAATGAAGGTTGCGCGGGACAGTAACGCGACGCGACGGCGGCAGTGGCGATATCAAAAGCGCGCGTTTGCCCTTTAAATGTGAGAAAACTAAAGACTGTATCAACAAATGTTTAAAATAAAAGTTTCTATTCAATTCATTTCCAACATTTTTCTTGCTTGAAGTTTCTTTCTATCCCAAAAATAAACGAGTTTGCACGCAGCACGCTGACGTGAGGGAAGTGAATTTCCACATAAAAACTTGTAAAACTCAAAATAAGTGTAAAAACATACATTTTTCCAATTTTTATCAAAATCTGAAAATATTGATTTTTTGGCTGTTTTGATACTCCTGGTTTCATTTACTTGCAAAGCTGGGAATACAATTTTGGGCATTATAAGGTTAGGAGAAGGTCCAGACAGGCTTGAAAGTAGGCGTGAGGTTGCTGGGGATAATAAAAGTACTCTAACAAAGGAATAACAGGCTTTTCTAGTGTAAAACCCCCATAAGACAACGTACTGTGTTTAGTCGATACACATTTTCTTTAATAACTCAGTAAATATTTATGCTAGAATGACGAGAGAGGGCTTGAAACTTTCGCCTCACTAATTCCCATCTTTTTACATGCATTGATTTTGCATCTGGGGCTTTTATGAACCTTTTTGGGCCCAAAACCTCGAAATTTGAAAGATTAATCCCCCAAAAAAGGGGTTTAGAGTTTTCCGATTGTTTTGCCCAACGAACTTGTCCAACTGATTACAGAAAGGAACGTTCCTACCAAATTTGAAGTAAATCGGACAAAAAATGTGGCCGCTAGAGTGCAAACACACATATATATATATATATATATATATATATATATATACCGGGTGTCCAGCCTAAAGTGTTACAATAGCTAACTTTTTTATTTTATGTCTGACAGTAAACTTCTTATGGAGGACCCCCTTTATTTTTTTATGCTGCTTCTAAGTATGTATTTCAATTATCAAAATTTCCCGCCATTTTTCCAATATGGCGGACAACTTTGTCTTTTCTTATGGAATACCCTGTATTTTATTATGATTTTAGATAGCAAACGAGATTTTAAAAAGTTTTTATTCTTGGTATTTTTTTCCTAATCACCTAACAGGCTCTAGAACATTTTTAAGGTTTAATTTCACTGTAAATTCAAGAATCATACGGTCGAAAGTCACAGCTGTGCAACAATGGTAATTACACATGTTCAAGTAAATCAAAAGTATGAGGTTTCCTGTTCCTGTTTATTCGTTGTTGTGTTTATGCACTGTCTTAAGAGTACAATTTAATGTGACTGTGTATTGTAATAGTGTTTTTTTATTGTTACAATGACTTTTAACGAACAAGTGGATATGTTATTAATCTTAGGGGAATGCCACAAAAACACAAGATCCGCAGCTGAACTGTATGCCACTCGTTTTCCTAACGGGCGGCATCCATCAGGTATGAGCTTTTTACGCCTTGAAAAAAAAGCTCGTTTAACAGGTAACTTGGGTCCTAGGAAACGGAATCGAACACATCCTATCACCGATTTTGATACAGAAGCAGATGTTTTGGCCTCAGTTATGGTTGACCCGCACCTCTCTACTCGAGAAATTGAGAGGTATACAAACATAAGTAAGAGTTCAGTTTCAGTAATATTAAGGAAACATAAATTTCACCCATATCATGTCATTCTTAACCAAGAGATACGAGAAACTGATTACCCTAGAAGGTTAGCATTTTGCACATGGTTGACAGAACAAATCCAGTTGCAACCTCGTTTTTTGTCAACTGTTTTATTTTCAGACGAGGCAACGTTCCTCAGTACCGGACATTTGAACAGACATAATATGCATTATTGGTCTACTGACAACCCTCACTGGATGCAGACCATTGATAACCAAAGAAAATGGTCATTAAATGTTTGGTGTGGTATTTTCGAAGGCAAAATTGTCGGGCCTCACTTTTTCGATGGCCCGCTAAACGGGATCGACTACGCTAACTTTATAGAAAACCATCTTCCTGTTCTTCTAGACAATTTTCCCCTTCAGGCCAGAATGGATATGTGGTTCCAGCAGGACGGTGCTCCACCACACTTCTCCAGAGTGGCCAGAGAAACCGTCAATGATGTGTTTGAAGGATGTTGGATAGGGAGAGGAGGCCCAGTTGCATGGCCACCGAGATCACCAGATCTCACACCACTGGACTTTTTCCTTTGGGGTGCGATTAAGGACAAAGTGTTTAAAACCCGACCAACGACACCTGCAGACATGAAGTGCAGGATCCAAGCCGCCTGCAGTGACATAAATGAACAAACTATTATTATTTCGCAAAGAGCTCATGAAGAGCGCTTGGCCATGTGTATTGAGCAACATGGACAGTTGTTTGAGCATCTTATGTAGAACTAGGATAATTGAGCTCTCTTGTTGTGAACGTGTACATAATGTAATCTAAGTGTTTTAAACTGTAAATAAATAAAGATAAGCAATACCATTCACATTTAAAAGCTGTGTTTTACTATTAATTTTAACTTAACTATTTTTCAGAACTAAAAACTAATAAAAACTAAAACTGAATTTACTTAAAAATGGTATTTTAGTGTCTCTAGAGCCTCATTCATTAGGTTTAGGAAAAAAATACCAAGAATAAAAACTTTTTAAAATCTCGTTTGCTATCTAAAATCATAATAAAATACAGGGTATTCCATAAGAAAAACAAAGTTGTCCGCCATATTGGAAAAATGGTGGGAAATTTCGATAATTGAAATACATACTTAGAAGCAGCATAAAAATAAAGGGGGTCCCCCATAAGAAGTTTACTATCAGACATAAAATAAAAAAGTTAGCTATTGTAACACTTTAGGCTGGACACCCGGTATATATATATGTCTATATATATATATATATATATAAAATTTTGAACGACCCCCCAAAACGTGTTCAGGGGGTCACGATAGGAACTTCTATGGTGGTCCCGGGCTTAAGTTTCACCGTGCGGGTCATGCTAATAGTTCACTTTCCAAAGGAAATTCATTAAACAAGTTTATGCTTAGTAACTTTTTCATGTTCCAATTTTTTTGGCTAATTATATTTAGTATTTTTATAATTCTGTTAATTGACTGATCTGTAAGTTTTAGCGAATTTCCCCTATAGGGAAGAAGCTATTACCATAGGTGTCATGGTAAGCCCTAGGCCCGGGACCATGATAACTTTTCGTTTTGAGGCCCCTCAGATGCCAAAAACACCATTCGTTCGTAGTCATATGTGTATAGGACTTTCGTAAAAATGGTCCGATCTTGATGAAATTTGGTATAAACGTGTAAAGCAGGATCTATTTTCATGAGTTTGAGAACCAGACAGGTCGCTCTACTTTAAGGGGATTTTGTACCCAACAAATGGGGTTTTTGAACTTTTTACGTATAATTGTTTTTAAACCCAAATTTTGGTTTACACCAATAAACTCAACTTAAAAAAAAAACAATTTGGTATTTTGATCATCGCTCTACGTCAATTGGTTACCGAAGTATTGAATGTGCTAAATACAGTACGTTGTCCAATGTTAATATTATGAAGAATAAGTAAAATTTTATATCTTGCTTATTAATGAACATATATGTGGCATTATATGGTTGGGGATTACTGATATTTTCATACAAAACCCATTTTTTGTGGTCCTCATGGCAGCGAACCTGCGTATTCATCAGCTATAATGTTATTCTTATGGAGAATAAGAAACATGTGATATCTTGGTTGTTTATGAATATAAATTGGTAAAATTTGGAATGTTGCTTCATCTAGTGGGAATCCATTGGTATTTAAATAAAACCCCAATTTGTGGTCCCTGATACAGCAAACCTGCATACTCCGTCCTGATGTTTTTCTTTTGAAGAATAAATCAAATGTCAAACCTCGCTTATTTATGAATATGCTTTGATGAAAGTTGGTAAGTGGCTTCATTACTTAGTGAAGTACCATTTTAAATTTGCAGACTATGCAGGTTTGCTGACGGGGTATTTTACTCCGTTTGAATCCTCAATTCTTCCAGGTAAGAAATATAAAAGTTTTATTACAATCGGATGATCCCTGTGCAATGGAGGAGCATGTTAAGTGCGTGCATTAAAATATTTTCCGGCAGAAATCGTTCAGTTGACGAAGTTGACCATAAAGTGGAGGGGGAAGGACCGTTTTTCGCTTCAAAACTCCACTGCACTAGTATTCCATGGATACACTCTTGAGGAGACCACCTCAAGAGTGGTGTACTCTTGAGGAGACCACCTCAAGAGTGGTGTACTCTTGAGGAGACCACCTCAAGAGTGGTGTACTCTTGAGGAGAGCACCCGGCCAGATACAGCTGCAAGTCTGATCAGTGGTCTTGGGCGCTAAGCTCTCGGCCAAGAGGTAGCACTTGGATCTAGAATTTGAATTCCATCTCGGTCAGTAGTTAAGGCCCGTTTATACGCTCCATATGGTTGAACAATCTGATTGTACAAACTAAATTTGTGCAAAATGTTTGAATAGGCACGGTCGTTCACATGCTATTTGTACTCAAACCTTCCTTCCGATTTGCAAACGCCAGTATCTGTTGTGATCGTCATGGAAGAGGTGCTGTTATGTTGGAAAACTGTTTTTAGGTTAGGTTAGAGCAATACGGTTTGAGCAGCTGTTTACACGTTCCAACCTATCGCTCAACCTTTCAATGATCGCATGATTGATGAAAATTTTCATCAACCGTCTAACCTCACTCCAATCCAATTGTTTGTACCAATCTTCCATTTACACGTTACGATAATCTGGTTTGTGCAAATCAGATTGTACAAATAAATTGGAGCATGTAAACGGTGCTTTAGAGAGTTGACCTGTCTGTGGCAGAGTTGAAGGAGAGGGCGGACTTTAATAAGATAGTGGATGGCATGGGTCCAATCCAAGCTGAATTGGTGGGTGAAGTCTCTGTAAGTTGCACATCTGATTGGCGTTTAGCACATTTGACCTATCCTTACTGTGTGTGTATCCAAAGGAAAAACATCTTTTACAGTCTTAAATGTTGAGATGCTCAAGATATTTAAAAATAACAAAACAACAAGATTCATTCAATCCATTCACAGGCTGGGAGCACTCAAAAGGGTTGTCAACCCCTCACCATCCCTTAATTTTAAATCCAGACCCTCCTCACTGCAAATTTGAAACAAAGTAATTTATGGATTGCCTCTGAATTATTATATTAGAGAACAAGGGAAGAGTTTTCAGTGAATATTGCTAGTATGTAACACAAACTATGTTTTATTTTGGTACAACATAAATCAGTCATAAGCATCTTACTTAAACTCTAGTAAAGCTAAGTTATGCTTTGTTCTAAACAGCAGTTGTCTAACAAATACTGATACGACAAGTATACATGACAAGGAATGTCCGAGATTCTAAACTGAAATACAAATATTTATGAAATATGAATAATACTTAAAAACTGACTTTGCAAATCAAATCACAACCATGAGAAATTTCTAGACAATGAACATCCTTAAATTAAATGGAGAAGGAATAACCGAAAACTATGATTACATTTTTTGTGTAACCAGCCACTTACAATAAATAAATGAACAACCTACCCAAATGAACAAATTCAAACCAATTTAATTATGATTATATATGAAATACATTTAGAGTGAGTGAATTTATACGATGTTTGTTTTTAGGAATAGGGCAGTAGGCCTTGTTGCTTCTGAGGCTTGGATAGATAGCGAACTTGCCTTAAGAGGGCGTTGGAGAATGGAGACACATGTGTTGCTGGTCAGGCTAAGTTGTGGTGAAACTTTGAACTAACCGGTATATATGTTGCGTCACCGAAGACCCGAAGACGTTACACACTACAGTACTAAAAAAGTAGTATCGATCTAAACGATTCTTACCATGGTCGGGCTTGGATTTTAGTGAAAACAGGGCAGTTGCTAGATTAAAAAGTCTAAATAATACATATTTTATTTATCTTTATTTCATATGAAGAGCCTATCAAGAATTGAGTATTCCAAGACACCGGACACAGGGTCAGTTTTTATAACAGGTCAGCTGATCGCAGACTAACCGTGTCAATTTCACTGTAGATTTGCATTCTCTAAAAAAATTGTAATCATTTGACCACATGTTTTAAAATATGATCTCAATGAAGTTTTCTTAAGAAAAACTGTAAAGCTGTTAAAAAATATTATTTTGTTTTTAAATGTTTTAGGAAGTTTACTTATTGAAGAAAAACATCGCTCACCAACAAAATATACATTCTGGAGACCTTAATTCAAGATATGAGTCATAGATTGATGATAAAGAAAACAAGATATCAAACATTTTGATTAACATCGGTATATAGAGTATAAATCTAACCAGGCGGTCATCTCCAACGTCCTCTTAATGTTTGAGGCTACTTTTGGGGTTTTACCCAAGTACCAAGTACCCAAGTTTGGACTTTTACGAAATATTTCTTGATCACAGACCACTTTAACCATGGAGGTCAGTTGGTGGTACTGGAAATTTAAACACGATTTTGGTCTTCCATGTAAAACTACTAAAAGTGGACTTCCATACTTAAAGGAAAGCCATATTTATAGGAGTGTGCAAGTACTTGAAAGTTCTGAGTTTTACAATACTCGAAAGCAGACAAAATTTTTCTGCCGATCCAAAAACTTCGATCATGTAGTACTGGCCAAAAAAGACAACTGGAACACGTAATACCAGCCGTAAATTAGACCAGACCGCTTCAATCGGCTGCGACACAAAAACAAACCACAAACAATACAACAAACAAAACACAGACACACGTTTTTGTACTTTTCAACCTGACTTTAACATCGACCTAAATTTCGACTCAACTGCGCAATATCAGCTGAAAACGACTGGCAAACCATGTTTTATTGGACTAAAACATAAACCAGTTTAATTATACAAGCCAAAACTTTGTATTGGGTACTACACTCATAATACTGCTTATAGAGACCACAGTTAACCCTCTGCGATCGGAAGGTCAGCAGGACTGGCCACAACGCAGTCAGATTTATTTCCGTTTAACTTGGTTCCGACGGTCGGACGGCCAGCTGTACTGGCCACGTCCCGCTTCGCGTCACCTCGGCATTCATCATGGCGGCTCACTCCCGGCAGCTCGGAATTGTTTTTACTGATCATACAACAATTCCTTACTAGGTTGCAGCCCTCCACAGGCATCATACCACAGTTGGAATATTACAAACGAAAACATTGTTGTCGGCCAGTCCTGTTGGACGCCCGAGCGTTCGTTGGATTTCATGTTGGCCAGCACCGCTGGCCGTTCGATCGCAAAGGACAACTGCTATGGAAAAAATCTGATTTCCGCGTGCTGCCAGTAGAGTTGGCCGCTCGATCGCTGAGGAATAGCGGCAAATATCCATTCCGATGGCAAAGGGTTAGTTCTATCTGGAGTGGTTGCCAAATACTAACAATGATTAATGCACTCGAAAATAATCAAAACTCGAAACTAATTGGCAAAAGCCGATTCGATAAATAAAAAGTCGCCACTTGCACATTGCACACCCCTTCTAATTTCCCATTTTTAATGTTAATGTACATTAACACTGCTACATGCTGGTCACCAGGGCTCCATAGTGATTTTCAAATATGCAGTACTGGCACACGAGAACAGACCATAATATGTGACTATTCTTTTACATCTTTTACAACAAGCACCAGCTGTCAGTGTGTCACAACATCAGCAGTAATATAACTGCAACACCGCACAACATAAATGAGTGTCTGAAAGCTATTTCAGATCTATAATTGTGGCGTTCCCCATCTTCTGGACTATCAGGAATCCCATTCTTCACTTAAGGGTTTCAAATGCTAGCACAAAATAACTTTGAAATAATGGCCTAACCAAAACACTGTTTTGTTTTAATTTGGGTCATACCTAGGGAAATATTACAATGTGACTTAATTGGAAAAATATGAATTATTAATTTTTTCATGACTCCACAAGATTAAATTTGTAATACTATTTTAGTTCAAATTTCCTTTGGAGTTTCAGAAGTTTAAAGATCTAGATGGCATAATAAAATACCTGTTATACTAATGGGTTGTATCTAACCATTTTTCTCTTAACACTTTTGCTGCTGCAAACACATTAAAACATGAAATTTGCATAAGTTTCTATGTTGAGGAAAAACCCCAATCGGGGTTCTCCGTCAACGCATTAATCTTAATTTCTGGGTTAGTACGCTTTTGACAGTGATGATATACAATAATTGGTGAGACTTTAACAGTAAACACGTATGCCGTAGGCAAAACTAGACAATTTAAAAAAGGAATTGAGTGCAGTACCACACATACTTTAGTAAGCAGAGCACTAGCTCTAAACCCTGTGAAGTCTGTTTCTAACCTATTTAGAACCGTGAATATATGTTAAACTGCCACGGTTTTAAATACAAATCTAGGTTTGATGCTTATAAGCTTATTGTTACAGACCAGCAAACTGAACAAATTGAGAAACTGTTATTAATAAGATTTATTGGAAATAAAATTTATGATGGTAGTATAAATCATGATTCCATCATAAATCTTTGATCTATTGATTACCAAAGTAAATTAAATCAAATGAACTCAACTTAAACTCGATTGACTGATTTTCTAAGTAACATATACACAGATGATATATCTAAATTTAAAGGCAATGTCAAAGACATCTGATAACAGCCACATTAACAATAAACATATATTGTAGTAAAACACAGATTATTAAATTAAAAATTCCTAAACTAAAAATATATTTTTCTAATGATGATATGAGCTGACCGAATATAGCGGTGGATGTTTAAAACAAGTAACAAATTTAAATGTGAACCCGGTCAAAAATTAAAATGAAACCTAACTATTTTGTGATACATCTAATTAACAGTAAAGAATTTGTACAGTTACAATGATTGATAGATACCAAGGAGTTAAAGTGAAACAATGGTCACCACTTATACATTCATTATACATTATCTAACAATAAGTAATAGTCAGTCAAATCACTTATATTTATTATGGACGAAATATTAAACAAAATAAATATGGGTATATTTTAATCAGTACCAGTACCAAAATTGTGTAGGCCATGAACTTTTAAACAGATGCACCTCTTATAAATCACAGTCTTCTGAGTCCCATTCCAGCAGTAGAACTGTAACAAACAATAACATGTATTAATATCATCAGACATTGACACATCATTTGCCCACCAGTAGGGTTTTTACTAATATTAGTAGGGATAAAGTAAAGTTTGTGTAAATGTAGTAGTCATTGGTTTGACAGACAATGCAGCAAAAACCTCCCTTGTACCCTTTACTATGCAGCGAGTGAACCAACTCCTAGTTAAAGCTCAGCATTAGCATGTGAGACTAGCGAGTTTGGATCGAGACGAATAGAATTTTGCCAATTATTTTCAAGTGAGTATTTGCTATCGGCATCTATAATACGCTAAGCCGATTTTTATGAAAAAAACTCCTCCGTTATTTTTGAACCAATTTCGATGATTAAGGTGTAAAAATAAATGGCCCAGATTCTCTGTGCAAAGTGGTTTTCAATTTCTAATGCTGTTTTGCTGAAGGGCACAGTACACCCTCAAAATTCCCATAAATATAACATGGAGAGTAGTTTGAATTCAGTTGCATTCTAAAACAGGCGATGATACAGTAAAATACAGGTAAACAGTAAGAACAGCTGATAACTGATATAAACAATAAAAGTTTGTTTTGCTTGATTTAGAGCAACAGGTCCACTAGTTATTCATTATTGGTAAAATGGTTTTGAGTAGTGTAATGGAATTCGGCAATGCCAGATGAAAGTTCCTTAGTCCCATTATGACTAAGAACTATGTATTATTTATGCTCTGGATTAGAAAACCCCAGCTAAGCTGCTAGGCACGTCTTCTTCCACAAGCAGGAATTTTGCGCAGGATAGGGGATATAGTAGGAAAGGAAAGAATGGGATGCGATGGGACAGGCAGCCAAATTGACCTTTCAGAGGGCCAATTTCCGTGTTCCTATGACAGCTGATCAGGCTCAAACTGGTAGACCAGATCTACCCTCCAACTGGCCAACTCAACTGACAGGGTATCGATGTACATCAGCCAGAGACCACATTCTTGGGTCGGGGACCGAACCCGGATGTTCCGTTTTCAGCGCTGCCAATGGAGGGACCAAAGGTGAAAGGAAGCTTGTCATAATGGACAACCAAAAGACTTACCATATGTAATGACAACTTCATTTGCTTTACCCAACGTCAGCCTTGAAAATGGTGGTATATACCAATTTTAAGGTTGTCCTTAAATAAATACTAAGATCGGTTTCCTTAGTTCTTACTAAGGAAACCAATATTCATTGAAAATGGTGAGCAACAAATAGAGTTGTAAGGATAGTGACACTTCAGTTCGGATCGGATAGCTCCTGAATTCAGATATTTACTTCTGGTACCGAACGGTTAATAGGTCTGTCAAAAATATATACAGTCAACTCCCGATTATCCGGGGTAATGACCGGTTGGAGGATCACGGATAACCCAAAACCACGGTTAAAACAAAAGGATTTAATAAAGTGAATATTACAAAAATAATAGGGGTTTATCAAAAATGTTCTACTACAATATTGTGATTTAATGTCAATTAAGTCATATTTATGTAAATTTAGTTACTTTTGGAAATCCTGAAATACAACAAATCAACACTGCTCCTCCAGCCTCCTGCAATTGTGCTGGACAGAGCAACAGACAGACGTCTAAAAATATAAACCAATCAAAACAATCACCCTTCTTCATGATAAATACTAGGAAAGACCATAGGTGTAATTCAAGGGTGGCAAGGGGGGCAGTTGCCCCCCCCACCCCCCCAATAATTTGGAGGAAATAATGTTGCAATATATGAAAAGTCACAATCATCACGATCACAACCATTTTTGCCCCTCCAAGAAAAATACTGAAACTATGCTTATGGCAATGGCTAATAGCAGTAAAAACTCTCAAAAATGCCGAATGATATTTAATAGGTTAATGTTTTCTAAACACGTTTGAAATACTCTGTAAGAGTTTTCTTGTTTTGATTGGTTTCTATTTTTAGAACTCCGTCTGTCACTCTGCCCAGCGTAAGTGCAGGTGGTTGGAGCAGTGGTAAGGTGCTCCCTAGCACGTGACCAGGGCTAATTAGTGAGATAACAGACTCAGATTACGTTGTAGTAAATTGTTTGTAAATAAAGTAAATTTTATGTTTCTGGTGATTATTTAACCAAATAAATTGTTATTATTGTCCTATTTATGTTTCGAAAGGAAAAGTAAAAATAAACCTTTCGTGACCCCGGTTAAAACATAACCCAATTAACCCGCTCCCGGGTATAGGCTTTTGTTTAAGAAGGAATTTTAAATTTCCAAGAGGTTTATACATCCTTTCAACTAGGTAAATTTATTTAGAAACGCACACAAGTGGTTAAGTTATTGTTTGGCAGTCTACCTGAGTAGCTGAGGAACCTGAAAACACAAGACCCCAAGAGGAAACCACATGCAAAGCTGGATAAGCAATGACTTACGTATATATTTCAAGAACAGCCTACTTCACTACAGTGTAAAATACCTATATTTTTATACATGATCATGGATACAACTTTTATAATCAAAGTACTAATTTGGCAATATTTTGTATGGTCAAAAAAGAGATTCAACAAGAAAACATTTATATGTTGACAAATTTTAAGAATTAAAAATATGTTGTTAACAGACACAAAACTTCACAATGGGATACATAATAACACACGTCAGAACCGCTGATATAATGAATAATCATCTATGAAGTATGTGTAAACTAAAAGCATCCATAAACTTACCTTTTCCTTTGATTGATGAACTTAAAAACTAGTTTTCATTTATTATTCTTTTCAAACAAATATAAACTTGATACGGTTTACTACCGAAATATAAACAAAACTACATAACCTTGCAAAGTAACTTTAAGAACAAGCTTGAATTGTAGATATTCAGCTTTTTAACTGTCGACTTCATTGTAAAAAAAATCCTCCAGATCATACTTTTCTCCAACAAAGGATCCATTGAAAACCATGAAATCGTTAACAAAGAAAACATCTCAGATGAAAGTATTCGTCTTAATGTTTATTGATGTCGTGCAAGTGCACTACTGACGCCAACAGTCCCGAGTAAGGGCCTACCGAAACTGATTAAAAACTATCAACTTT
This sequence comes from Allygus modestus, assembly GCA_963675035.1. Taxonomy (NCBI): domain Eukaryota; kingdom Metazoa; phylum Arthropoda; class Insecta; order Hemiptera; family Cicadellidae; genus Allygus; species Allygus modestus. The sequence goes on from OY776115.1 coordinate 68,454,396, forward strand.
TTTGATAATCAACAACTATTGCCATTTACGCCTAACCTAAGATTCCATGAATCTCTGAACTAGGGATGAGTCGGTACCAAAATTTATCGATTCTCGATACCGATACCAGAAAAATCAATTCTCGATACCGATACCAGAAAAATCAATTCTCGATACCGATACCATCGATACCTACGATTGTTCAGTACTTATAGTTGTAAAAATTATTGTTAAAAACAGTTACTGGTACAAATTTATGTTAAGTACAATTAAAATGTTAGGTACATCACTTTATGTTAATTTCACTAATATGCTATAGCAATATAGAAAACAAAAACTATTTATAATAAATTCATAATGGGAAAAACTTGGTTGTAAGATAATGACTCAAAGAAATAATGTTGGTCAGCCGACTGATTCATTGCTTTCAACCGGACCCAACCCCTCCCCTCCCTTCCCTCTTCCTTGCTTATCTCCAAGGTAAGATTTTTTTCCGCCGACCCAAACACTCCCCGGGCCTTTGGTAGCGCAGGTAAATGCCGGGAATATCTCTTCCCGTGCACTTCGTAGCGCAGGTAAATGGCGGGGGTATCGATGGTATCGGTATCGACACTGAACGAATGAATCTCGATACCGATACCAATGTCCAAGAATCGGTGGTATCGAGAATCGACTCATCCCTACTTTGAACACATAATCAAAATTGAATCGCTGTTTTTGAAGTAATTCACTAATCATCAAGCAGGCGAACTATAATCGATACACGGTTACATTACTATGATTAGGAAAACTACTATGTGATTCTATAATTAATACATGATATGAAATGTTGCGGCTGCATTTCTGTCAAATTAGCTGTTTATTGTGATTGTGGAGTACTATTTTCTTGACTAGCCTACATGTGTAGGACTCTTTTCTTTGCTACAGTGGTATTTAATCTGACTGTGTATCTCAATTCGGCAATATGATACATATTGTATAACAAATATCTTGTTGAAGCATTAATACCGACAATTGAATACAATCACAAGCAAGTGATTGACCGTGCAAGCGTCTCAGTACTGGCTAGTATAATCCCAGCATTTGAAAAGCGATTCTCATTGCTTTATCTTGACCACCATCAAAATAGTCCTAGTCCTTGATACGGGCATGGAAAGATGATTTTGTATCGAAAAACTAATATTTTCTAATGAAGTCATTAAAGTATAGATTTAATGGGTGTCTGACTTCAACAGGTTCTCAGTTGAGCTTAAAAGTTTGGTGATTTTTAACAGAGTTAACATGATACCTACAAAATCAGGTGTAGAAGAGAATCTCCGGAATTTGCCCGTCTTCAACTGATGTGCCGTTGTTGTTGCCAGCCGCATAGGAGAATTGGAAAGTCACTTTTCCTCCACTTGGACAGTCCACAACAACTTTGCGCTGCCCTCTTGTCCCATAGTGTGAGTCAGGCCCCTGCAATTGCATATTTTTGTTAGATAAAAACTAAAGGAAACGGAAATACTCCTTTAACATACATTTTCTATGCATCATATTTGTTGTATGTACCGTACATCGAGACTATGTATCTGCTACTGAATGAATACAGTACATTTGTGTATCCTTATGTAGTAATCAATTAATTCACCTATTTAATCCATATGAATTAATGTTTAATAGATTCTCAATAACTTTAAGATAAAAACAAATCTTACTAAGTATAAAAGTATAAATTGTCTCAAAGCAAATCAATCTCACACTCGAGTATTCCATTGCCTACGTTGTAACTATTTTCACAATTTATGTAAAAAAAGGAATGTATTGAATTTATAACAAAAAAATGTTATTGAGTATTGAATATTACAAATTATTATGTTTCTTTAAGATAATCTTAGCTCTTTTAAATACATACTAAAAAAATGTGTCTTAGTTCTAAACATATGGGGCACAAAGTAACCTATAATCCTATTATCATTCATGATCATCCACAATCATGCCCTTCCCCCAACAATAATTCGTCACCTCCTTTCCCTTCGCCTGAAAAATCAACTAAACTTTGAAAGAACAACAAACTTTTTATAACTCTAAGGTATTTTGTATTGAATTATTTCCTTTATGTTGTAATTCAAAACAATAAAATCAATGAACTTTACTATTTTTCATAAATTATTTACACAATTTGGAATAGACTTTCATAAGCGGAACGATATAAAAAACCAAATGAAATTGTTCGATACGGTATATTGATATTAGGTCGATGTTTTTATTGTTTGCAAAATATTTTCTTGCTTGTATAGTTATTACGTCATGTTTGTTTTGATTGGTTTGTTTTTTATTTAAACTAAAACTGAAAATACAAAATAAATAAACATGAAAATGACACAACATGATAATGCTGTTTCTGGAAATACATGTTTGTTTAGGTAATGGTGGAATCAACATTTATTATTTTGGACAAATTTCAAGACACCTAAACTGAAACATAACTGAAATCATAATTGAATAACCTCAACAATCGTTATACTGTATCGAACAATTTCATTCGGTTTTTTATGTCGTTCTGCTTATGAAAGTCTACCCCACAATTTGTATTGGCTTTTTATTATATATCCTACTTTTAGCGAATTTCCCCTATATGGAAGAAGCTATTACCGTAGCCTAGGCATGGTAAGACCTAGGCCCGGGACCATGATAATATTTCGTTTTGAGGCCCCCAGGTGCCAAAAACACCATTCGTTCAAATTCATATATATGACCGTAGGCACAATAACTTTCGTAAAAATGGCCCGATCTTGATGAAATTTGGTACAAACGTGTAAGGCAGCATCTATTTTCATGAGTTTGAGAACCAGACAGATGTTCAAATCCTAGTTTGAAAGTGACAATGTAAACCTAGTTTGTCACCGGCATGTAAAGAGACTACAAAGTGTCAGCGTCAGCTTGCATTTCAAACTATCGGCTTCGTTCTTTTTTAATAATTTACATATCATGCTTTTCTTCCTTTTCGGTCATTATAAGGGGATTTTGGGGGGGGGGTTGTACCCCAAAAAAAGGGTTTTTGTACTTTTTATATATAATTATTTCTAAATCCAAACTTTAGTTTACACTATTGAATTCAGCTTAAAAAATCAAATAATTTGGTATCTCGATCATCGCTTTACATTAATTGGTTACCAAGATATTGAAAGTGCTAAACACAGTACGTTGTCCAATGTTAATCTTATGGAGAATAAGTAAAATGTCATATCTAACTTATTAAAGAACATATATTAATGAAACTTGGTATGTGGCTTCATATGATTGGGGTTTACTGATATTTACATACAAAACCCATTTTTTGTGGTCCACATGGCAGCAAACCTGAGTACTCAGCAGCTATAATGTTATTCTTATGGAGAATAAGAAACACGTGATATCTTGCTTGTTTATGATCATAAATTGATAAAACTTGGTATGTTGCTTCATCTGGTGGTGATCAATTGGTATTTGCATAAAACCCTGATTTTTGTGGTCATTGATGTAGCAAACCTGCATACTCAGTCCTAATGTTTTTCTTATGGAGAATAAATCAAATGTCATACCTTACTTATAAATATGCTTTGATGAAAGTTGGTATGTGGCTTATTCATGACGTAGTGAAGTACCATTTGAAATTCGCTGAGGACGCAGGTTTGCTGCGACGGGGGTATTTGATTTAATTGGGGTTTTTACAATTACTGGTGAAGTTGGCTAAAAAATGTTGCTGTGTAAAAAATATCAAAACCTGTACAATTGTATACCATGCACATATAGAATCCATATATTGTAGTGTGGAATAGTACTGTGGGGATCCCAAGAAAAGTAGAACGATATTTTATTTCCCAGAAAAGTATCCTTAGAATTAGAGGTGTGTGAATAGTGAATTTTTAATTCGGATCGGTTTCGGTTCAGATAGCTTAGGTTCGGATCGGATACGGATCGGATAGTAAGGGTTTCGGATCGGATAATTTTCGGATTCCAATATTTAGCCTACTTCACCCCGATCTCTAAAACTACTATATTTTCAGGTTGGAACTTAACATTTTCATTTTTCTTGCAAAATATAAATATACAATACTAAAGCTAAGTCATTTTATTCAAAACACAACAAGTGGTTATTACTTTTACAAATGTATCTTTCTGAGTAAGTGAAGACTGTGCTACACATAACCCCACCAGAAAACAGCATGTCTAATTGTAGGAGCAATATATCAACCTCTATACATACTCGAAAATATTATCTTCTCTGCAGTGGAAAATACAAGAAATATGTTTACTGGTTGTATAGGTATAAGATAAAAGTATAAGTAATTTAATAACAGTATGCCTAGGTTAGGCTACTCAAAACATGAAATGTCACTATCATTAATCCTTGTAATTATTCTGTAACACCTTAGCCTATCTGGGTGTAGGCCTGGTAAAAAAAACAAACATAAACATATGGTCAGGCAAGAGAATCAAGAAGGAAACATTTTAATATGATTACAGCCTATTTAAAAGACCGGAATCACCGATGTTGATAGCAAAGCAGACATGACATCACAACACAAAACACTAAAGGACTAGCACGACAAACGCAATCAGACCCTACTGAAACAATGAATCAATATAGGGCTTCAACTCTGTATGAGCTAATCAAAAACTTCCATAACCAAAGAATTTCCTTTGTTTTATAAATTTACTAACTAGGCCTAGTTCGAATTTATTTTGTTTAGAAAATTAGAAACAGTGTTTAACCTAGTTTGTCACCGACATGTAAACAGACTACAAAGTGTCAGCGTCAGCTTTCATTTCAAACTATCGGCTTCGTTCTTTTTTAATAATTTACATATCATGCTTTTCTTCCTTTTCGGTTCCATTTTAAATACATGAATTTAACGAAATCAAATAACATCCGAACGTCCAAATGATAAAATCTGTATAAATAAATAATAGAGATAACTAAGCAACTTGAATCCGTCGTCAAGTCGTCGCTGCTTTAAATGTCGCGTCATCGTAAAGATACTCGACGAGCTTAATATATCTAAAAGTCTCGTCCGGGGGTAAACAAGTGAAGTCTTTTCTTGGAGTATAAGAGCTCTAGCTAGATTAAGCTCGTTGATCATAGCGGGAAACTTCACTGTAGTGAAAGCTATGCAACTCATTTCGCGCAAGTCAGCAATACTTTACTCAGTGTTTTGTTAATTGCATTGATTGGAAGGAAAATATCAGTAGCAGCAATTTTAAATATCATACACTAACATTTCCGTTTGCATTATGCAACTTTTGAATACTCTATGAGAGCTTGCTCATTGCACTCGTAAGAAAGTAAAACTATCGGAAATCGACTATCGACGAAAAAATATCGACTTATTTGCCAGTAATCCACTACTGTTGTCTTGTTGTTAGCGTTTATCCCGTGAATCGTGAATCGACATCGAGTTGCAATATTGTATAAATTTGCAGTTGTTCGCTATCACACATTTATCTTTATACTTCATTCTGTTTGCTAAAATGATGTACGATCTGGCCGTGTATCGCGATACGATACATGATTACACAAATATCGTATCGATGAATTCAATTAAAAAAAATTCAAATTCTTTATTTGCCATATTAATTTTTTTACAAATCATTGACAATGTCATATATCAGGATTACCTACGTCATGCAAGCCATAATTGATACGAGTTACGTACCGAAAACATTAAAAGCGACAGGAACTGCGTCATGTTACCTTGAACGACGTCAAGAGTCAAAACGTTTATTAATGGTGAAAAAATATTTATTGTTTTGTTTCTACCTTTTTATCCCCAGGTATACAGTCTATCTGAATAAGTCGGATATGTTCTAGACCTTATCGGATATCGATAAAGCCTTCGGATCGGATTCGGATATCCGATCCGATCCGAAACCGAACCGGATTTTCGGATATCCGCACACCTCTAATTAAAATATTAGTAGAAAATAACAGAAGAATTTGGAGACCTTTTTTCAATAGTTGAAAATCCTCTCAGTTGTCAGTCTTTATATATTAGAACAATGTTTAAACAATTAAAAAAATACAGGTTATTTTACCTCTGTATTCAGCCTTAAGTAAATCCAAACTGGCCTACCGCGGTTTCAGAAGATTAATTGTGCTTCCATCCTCAGGTCTTGAAGTTCAATAAAAACTTTCAGAATTTGCATGTCTGTCATCAAAAGTTTAAAAAACATATAACACCGGACATAAGACACATGACAACGAAAAACATTTAAAGTGCACTATTAACGCGTACGGCGTACAGGTCGGTAGGTAAACGCCGACTCAGTTTTCGCCGATTGAGTCGGTAGCTGAATGCCGATTGAGTCGGTGTTCACCTACCGGCCGGTACGCGTTAATAGTGCACTTAAAATCTTGGCATTCTTGAGTGTCGTGTGTCTATGTTCAGTGCTATGTGTCATTTTAAACTTTTGACGACAGACATACAAATTCTGTAAGTTTTTATTGAACTTCAAGACCTGAAGATGGAAGCACAATTAAGCTTCTGAAACTGTGGTAGTTCAGTTTGGATTAACTTAAAGCTGAAGACAAAGATAAAATAACCTGTATTTTTAATTGTCTTATCAGCTTTGGAGGCTATTTAATATGAATAAATGTTTAAAGTTATCTACGAAAGAACAGATATCTGTGATTTAAAGTTTAATAATAGCTACAACACACACAATATTTTTTTTACTTTCCTTCATCACAAATATAAATTATTTGAAAAGTCTAGCGTAAATGGTTGTAGAAATTTTTTAAAAACTACCTGTCAGCATATATTTTGATAAATAGCAGCTTCTTTGTAATGTTAAACACATATTAATTGCAAAAACAAAATATAACATGGGTGGGTTCCTTACAGATAATTGAAAAACTCATAAATATAGTAAACTTAAATTTTTGGTATTAGACAACAAAATGTTGCAATTAATTATTACTACAACTGACAATGCTCCTTTATCTTGTACAGTCAACTCCCAATTATCTGGGGTAATGACCAGTTGGAGGGTCATGGATAACCCAAAACCATGGTTAAAACAAAGGGATTCAATAAATTGAATTTTTACGAATATAAAAAAAGGAAAAAGAAAAGGCCCGCAAAAAGGAAAAGGAAAAGGGGAAAAGGAAAAGGGGTATAAAGGCCTTGGTTTATTCACATTTTTATACTACAATATTGTGTTTTGTCATTTAAGTTATCTTTATATAAATTAAATACTTGTAAAATCTTGAAACTGTGATAAAATCTACAAACAATCACGGTAATAAAAGTTAATGTTAATAATAGTAATGGCTGATAGCAGTAAATACTATCCAAAACGCCAAATGATATGTAATAGGTTAAAGATCTCTCAACACCGAACTCTCTAAACTATACCGAACAGTATGCTAATTAATTTTGCACTGGGGGAAAACCCCGTGAGGGTGAACAGTGGCAGGAAGGATGAGTATTTTGAGATATTTCTATTTGTAGACGTCCGCATCCGACCGACCGTCCGTCCGTTGTACTGCCAAGCCAGGTGCAGTGTCTAGAGCAGTGTCAAGGTCATTGCTCCCCATCACGCGCCCACGGCTCATTAGTGAGATGACAGACTCTGAGATTATGTTGTGTTCACTAAATAGTTTGTATAGTATTTATTCTGATAAATAAAGTAAATTAAATACGATGCTAGGGATAATTTAGCAAAATAAATTGTTATTATTGCTCTACCTATTTATGTTTGGAAGGGGATAAATAAAAATAATAAAAATAAACCTTTTGTGACCCGGTTAAACCGCAACCCGATTAATCTGTTCCCGGATAGTCGGGAGATGACTGTACTTAGTACATACTACATAGGTTTAAGCAATAAAGTTATAATTTTTTATGATTCATCCGAGAAATGACCCACCTACTACCATTGCTAAAAGCATGTTGTCAGTTTCCCTCTAACGAACAACTAGGTTAGGTTAGGGTAACCTTACCTTCAGAGTCGCAGAAGCCGTGTAGCTAGTGTTAGGCAGGATCTCAACCGGTTCCTTGAACATGACTCTGAAGGTGTAGCTGGTTCCATCACAGCTGAAACTGGTGCTGTTGGACCCGCAAACGTTGCCAGAGGCAGTGTGAATCACCTGCGGGCATTGATGGTGTTAAACTGAAAAGCATTTTTGACCGTAACAAGAATACAAGCACGGACATTGTCAAAACATAACTAAATAAAAATACGTTGTCAACTGTTGCAGCTTACATTTTAAAAACAATGTAAATCCACCCAGCTTAGGGATAGGCCTATCCAACTACGTTGGAGTGTTAAAGGGTCTGGTCCTGAATCAACCACAAGGTTTCAGGACCATGTACACAAGGGATCAAATGATTACATTAGTCTCACAAACTCGACTCCCGATAATTTGATACTCAGGGAAACTCGACGCCTCCGTTTTGCCATATATATCTAACGTGCTATAGGCACTTGACTGTACATCACGTGCTTCCATTGTTTTGATCGCTCTTGGAATATTTGACATTTCCTCAGTCTGTCTTGTGGTTTAAAGTACAAAAATATAAGGTTTGTGGGTTTTCTATGTTTTGTACAATAACATATACAGTGACGTAATGTGTTTAAATCCTATACTCTAATATGAGTAAGGTTTGCTTGCGTCTGTCCGTGCTTGCTTGCTTGTAACTCTGATCTCAAAAACGGATTTTCAACGATTTCCTTCAAATGTTAGAAATAACTAATTTCTGGGATAAAAATAAGTTCTAGACAGGCCTCATCCCCAGGAAATATCCAGTAACGTGAAAAAAATTAAAAGTTTAAAGAATTAACATTGGGCTTATGGAGTTTAAAATCAAAACAAAAGAATTGTAACAGCTGTTCATAATCAACCAGAGAACTGTCAAAATAATTCTCGTGATGTTTTTAATTGTTAACATGTGGTTTCCTGAGAGCAGTGATTCAAACTGTTGTTTGAAGATTGTATATGTAGGGTGGTCATATCCTAAATAAATCAAAGGGACATTGAGCTAAAAATAACAACTGGAGTGACCTTAAATTTATTTATTTATTTATATCATCTTATACACCCTTACATGCAATGTTTGCCTGGGCAATAGACTTGTCATATTCACATTTATATTTAGATTACATTTCTATTCTCTCTAAAATAATCAGGTCATGAAATACCTGATCAGTACAGCTTGCATCATGAAATTGATCCAAGCTGTACTGTAATTAGCAGCCAGCTGATAAAAACTACCCATACAGATTTGATGTGATCAGGCAGCCTGACAATTGCTGTCAAGATACCCAGAGACGCTGTAGAAACAGTTCTGAAATAGAAATTCAGTAGCAAGCTTTTAACTTTTAATTTTTTGAACTTTTAAAAAAGGTCTCATTTTTAATGTGGTTGGGCAGTTATTGTAAAATTTTAAGCAGAAGTATGATGGAGATTTTTCTAGGTAAGTTGTTTTATGGATAGGATAGTGTAATAAGGCAGAATTTCTAGTGGAATATTGGTGAAAATGATTCCTTCCATAAAATCTAGAAATCTAGAAAATCTTAAACTCCAGAAAAGAGGCAAATGAGCTATAGAAACCTGATAATCAGTTGGGGGAAGTGGTGAAATATTATCCGTCATCTAAACAAACTGACTGGCATTCCCCCAGCAAAGCTCAGCCCCCAGGTTCTATGATATAATATACTGAAACTCCGGGAAACCTGACATTCGCCAAACTCAACATGGTCTAGGTCCACAATGTCTCGAGTTTGTGATACTGTAGTGTGTCAAACCAAACTCTTCTAGGGTATTAACAAAGCTTATTTCGTTAATCATCACTACTGTAAATAATATATAAATTATTTTCCAAAGGTATATTTTGAACTACAATCTGAACTCATCTTCACACTAGGTCAACAGACTTGGAAAAATAAATAGTCTAGAATTTTTCCATCTTTACAATTAAAAACATATATATATGATTCTGTAAGAAAAATGTTTAAGTCAAAATTGGGGGAGTTTGGCAAATTGCAGGATGATGGAAGAGGACTCAAATTCCAGGAACTCAGGAAAAATATCAGTATTTCCAAAATGTTACCAGCAAACGAGAAATAACATAAAATGTCCCCCATAAGAAAAGCATAGGGATTTAAAAACGTCTGCTTTGTTTACATACACATTTTATTAAGTGCCTACTTTGTTTACAAACTGACATGAGTTCCAATTTCATTTTAATTTCTTCAGCATTTAAATAGTAATAAAATCAGATGAGGCAGAGTATTAGACTAAGGTTAGGGGCAATGGCCCCTTCAAGCCACTAGTGTTTCAAATTTACTTATGAAGTTAAATTATTTAGGGACAACGCTATAAAATCATCTAAAATGTAATGGAAGACTCTGTAACATAAACATAACTGATAATGCAATGCTATTAGTATGTGGAGAGCGTGTCGGTTTCGTATTCACTTAGGGTAAACACGGTGGTTTATATTCATCATACCTCAGAGAGGATACCCTTAACCAGTGGTTCCCAACCTGATGCTTTTTCAGTGTCTTGGCGTACCACCAGTTCTAACTTATATGGGCAGGCTTAACTAGTGGGTTCCTGAAGAAAATAAATTATATTCTTGTTCCCACTGGCTTTTTCTATGCCTATCACTTCCCGAAGTCAAATTTTGATGGGTTCGTTTGTTGGATTAGTTTCACAAACCCGCGTTACCTTGAAATAGCGGGTACATGGTGGATAAACTGTGTACATGTGTTGTGATACGTCTGGTCACAACAGGTTAGATACTTGCTGGTTGTATATATTGTGCTTTATTCTATCATTAAAAATCAATTGAAATTTTATGCGTAATCTCATTTCATCTGTTGTGATTTGATTCCCCGTGAACTATTGTACATCATCACACGGTTCGTAAGTGTACACGCTTAATAGCTTGTACATGGTGGGTACAATTTTCAGTTCTACAGTTGAACTAGCTGTTACCTGCAGCTTCGTTCACGACAAATTAAAACACATTAAAAATATTAACCTGACTAGCACTATCAAATCTTTGTTTAGTTTTACCATATGACTTCCTTTACCCTAACTGAAAAACAACTACAGCTGATAATTTTATAAATAAATTATATCCTCCTATAAGATATACATTGGAACTAACAGGACCTGTGGAGTGGAGCCCTACGGTTGGATGTAGACATTATCTGGTCTACATGTTAATGTGATTTTTATATATTAAGATTATTGGTAAGACAAATCATAGAGCTGATCAAATTTCAATATTTCAAAATGTGTTTTAAATTGACATTTCAATTTATCAATATAATTTATGGCCTTAGGTGAGGTTGTATAAAAAACAATTTGGTCTCTGATTCTCTCTGTGAAACCATGGGTGTCGCGCTTATGGTATGACTTTACAAAACGATAACAATTTTTGTAATTGGAATTCTTAACATTTCAGTGTCCCAAAAAAAGAAATACATCAAAACTTATTGTGTATATTTTTCAATCAGTTTGGTAGTTAAATGTAACTATGTTAGCATCTTAACCCATTGGCGTAGACATACGAGCTGGTCTCGTGCCTTACTTGTAATTTTATTAACCTGTGAATTGGAGTATAAAATTGGTGTTTTTAAATGGATTAATGGCGTATTTTAATTAAAATATTGTTTTCTTTCAGTTTAGAGAGTCGCATTGGCATAAACACAGTAGACATAAGTGTTGACCACTTATTAAAAATTAGCAAAATCAGTGTTGACCATGCAAAAGTCTCAAAGAATTAACCGATCCCGTCAACTTCCAAGCAAGCCTGCCACCGTTTGCTTTACTTGGGCCCTCCCACCGTTGCCACAGACCGGTTAACTCATTGAGAGTTGCACAACTGGTCAGTTTTGGTCGTGTGCGGGAATCGAACCCACGAACATCGTATCACCACCTGGCCAAGATGTTTCCACGACGTAGCCAACTCAGCTAACACGACCAAAGGCCTGGCGGTGATATTAAGGTTTTTCAGTCAGTTTGCGCCCCTAGCGGATAGAACCGTAGATGCCCGCAGTCATTAGTTACATATTTTGCTACTAGAGTGCAGCACCAATCAATTCCCGTTATAGGCTACTGCAAATAGAATAAAATTACTACCTCAATGGGTTAACAAATCAAACACCTGCCTTATCATACAGAAATAGGTGTAACTAGTGGCTTCAAAGGACCATAGCCCCTAACCTTGCTCTAATACTCTGCCTCACCTGATTTTTTTACTATTTACATGCTGGAGAAAATTCATAAACAAAGTAGACACGCAATCACATGTTTTAATGTAAACAAAGCAGACATTTTTAATCCCCTTGCTTTTCTTATGGTGGAGGTTTTACGTTATTTCTCGTTGATTTTAAATTTTTAGAAATACTGCTATTTTTCCCGAGTCCCTAGTAACTAGTGGCTTGAAGGGGCCAAAGCCCCTAACCTTGCTCCAATACTCAATACGTGCTGAGAAAAATAAAACGATATAAGCAGGAACACATGACAGTTCGTAGTCAAAGTAGACACTTAATCACATGTTATAATCCTATGCTTTTCTTATAAGGGATGTTGAGACCCACATGGCAAAGTTTGGTGATAGATGTGCTCTTGAATATTTCAAAGTTTAGTATGAAAACAGTGTCATTTTCAAAAAACTTTTTAGTAGCTTTTGTTAAGTGTAAGTTGCTTTTTTAAATTTTGTTTTTACATTTTGGAGGTGCAAAAGGGATTATCTACAAAGTGTGAAAAACTGATTTAAAATCCTGAAAATCACAGAAGATCAGGTAAGGGACAGGTCAGTTATCAGGTGAGATAAGGAGGGTCAGTTGAACTTTGGAAATTCAATATTGCCGTTTCCGATCTAACTCCTCGACCTTGGGGATTGCTTAACGTTATCAGTCATCACACATCTCAAGTTTATTTACTTCCTGGCTTCTTTTATTTTTAAGTACTGAGCCCTGACTTTTAGTAAATACTTCTATTTTTTGTTACTTTGTTTGTTAATAAAATGGCTAATAAAAAGAAGTTTTTTTGTGGAGAATGCTCTACGGAAATTAAAAGAGCTAAGTCTATATTATGCAGGGGTAATTGTTGTAAATGGTTTCACTTCAAATGTACCACCTTAACAAATGATGATTTTGAAAAACTCTACAAGTCAAAAACAAAATGGTTTTGTAAATGCTGTCTGTCCACTGATGTTACTGACGGAACTGATTTAGAAATAAGTCAAGTAGAAATGGATGTGACTCATGAACTTGAAACACATATAGAAATTATTAACACTCTAACGGAAGATCTTAGACAGGCACAGAAAGAAATACAAAAACTAAAGAGTCATAACACTCAGCTGGAAACTTTGGTATTACAAAAGGAGGAAACCATAATAAATTTGGAAAAGAAAATTAGTGATCAAAATTCTGTAATTATGGAACCAGTGTGGCCACGGCTACAGCAACAAGATAGGGGAAAATTACATCAGAGTCTGCCGCTGGTTCATTCAACACCAGGCAGGAAGTGTACAGGTGTCGAAAAGAGGTTATCTGAACACTATTCTTTTGTTGCAAATAGGAAAAAATTAAAAAAAAACACCTAATCGAGAATTTCGAATAGCAACTCAAAATTGCTATGAAGTCCTTACAACTAAAGAAGAGGGAGAAAATGCCAGTGATAATCCTGTAGGCCTAAGAGATACTAGACATAACATGAGTCTTGCTAAGAATAAGATACTTATCTGCGCCGATAGTCATGGTCAAAACATGGCTTGGCATCTGAACACTTCAGAAACAAAACACGAAGCTACGGGTTTTGTTAGGCCTGGAGGAAGAACAAAGGATATTTTAATTAAGAGAAATGTCGAAGGAGAAAATCTAAGCAAAAACGATGTTTTAGTAATTATGTGTGGGTCTAACGATGTATCACATAATGCGGCAGAAGAGGTTGTTGCTAATTTAACAGAAACACTAGAAAGTACTAAGAACACCAATGTTGTACTTGTAGATCTGCCAAAAAGATTTGACTTGATTGACTGGTCATGTGTAAATGAGGCAATATCCGTAACTAATGGACACTTGCATGAATTAAGTCGGAAATACTCACATGCTACAGTGGTTGAAGCAAGTAAAGCTGAAAGGCATTTACACACTCGCCATGGCCAACACTTCAACTTCCGAGGGAAGCAGTGGCTAGCAAAACTAATAGCCGAAAAGGTGGAGCAATTCATGACTGACGCCCCAGTTCCAGTACCAGAAGAGCGGAGATATCGCGAGGAAGAAAATCCATTATCCCTTGTGAAAGATGTCGTGTCGGAAAACTCCCAGGCCTTGAAACCGGACATACAACCATGAACCACAGTGATGACGGGTCTTTAGATGTCTTTCATATTAATATCCGTTCAATTAGAAAGAAATTAGACATGTTGGATTTATTTTTAGGTAGTATTACTTGTAACATTTTAACAATCAGTGAACACTGGTTATGTGGGGATGAATTGTCCTTGTATGTTCCTCATGGGTTTATTTTGGGAAATATTTTTTGTAGAGAGTCTATGCAAGGAGGTAGTGCAATTTTTATCAAGCAATGTTTAGATTTTAGGGCTGTTGATGTTAGTAATTTTTGTATTGAAAGTATTTTTGAAGCAACTGCAGTAATGCTATCGAGGGAAAACATTGTTGTAGTTTCAGTGTACACAACACCGGATTCTAATGTATATATTTTTCTTAGTTATTTAGAATCAATGCTGTCTTTTTTAAACAACAAATATGGTAACTCAAAAATTGTTTTGTCAGGAGATTTTAACATAGATATTTTGGTAAATACTTATGAAACTGAGTCTTTTTTAAATGTTTTAAGATCATATAATTTATATTGTATGAATAAAGAACCGACTAGAGGGAATGCTTGTCTTGACAACATCGCCACAAATATCTCGAAGGAGTATTTTTCATGTACAGTGTTACAGCCTCACTTGTCAGATCACAAAGGAGTTTATGCTAGGTTTTCTGGTTTTGTTACCAACTCAAACCGTGAAAAAGAGGTGAGATGCATCAGAGATGTTTCCTGTAATGCAATACAAAAGTTTAGGGATAGGTTGAGTGTAACAGATTGGACACAACTTGGTAGCTTTTTAGATGCTGATGAATCTTGTAATTATTTTATTTCTCAAGTGACAAAGTCTTTCAATGAATGCTGTACGATCAAACAAGTGAAAATTATTAATTTAAAATCGTCAAAACCCAAATGGTTCACACCTCAGTTAAAAAAGTTTAGAGAAGTTGTAGTTACATTATATGATAGATTCAAAAATAGTAGAGGTACCTGTAATGAAATTAACTATAGGCAGGAATATCTGTTAGCAAAAAAAGAATACAGATGTAAAATTAAACAAGAAAAAATGTTTTTAAATGAAAATTATATCAACAATGCCACAAATAAGTGCAAAGCTGCATGGAAGGTCATTAAAACAGAAACCAATTCCGGTAGTAATAAGTGTAATCAAGCAAGTGTAATAGACTGTAATACATTTAATGACTATTTTGTTAACTTAGTGGGTAATCTAGATTTAAGTAAGGACTTAGGTGAACATTCTTCTGAAAATCATGCTATCGAATTTTTAAATAAATATATTAGGAACTGTAATAGGATTATTAAACCTTTCAAATGAGAAACAATAACAGGAAAGGATATTATGACTTTGGTTACAAATTTAAGCTCTTCAAGGAGTGAGGATTACTATGGTTTTTCAAACAAAGTGTTAAGGATATTATTGACATAATTTTGGTGCCTTTGACTCTGGTTTACAATAAAATTCTAGAACAAGGTAGATACCCTGATGCTCTTAAGATAAGTAAAGTCACTCCTATTTTTAAGAAGGGTGAAAAGATTGACCCGTCAAGTTATCGCCCAATTTCTTTGACACCTATTTTTAGTAAAATTCTGGAAGGTTGTATAAAAAAGCAATTAAGTGGTTTCTTTGTTGAGAATAGTTTGTTTAGTGAACATCAGTTTGGTTTTATTCCTGGTCGCAATACTGTTAAAGCTGTAGAGAAGGTAGTAGAACAGGTTCTTGTTAATTTTGAAAGAAAGCTAATGACATCTGCAACATTAATAGATTTGACAAAGGCTTTCGATTGTATTTCTCATGAGTTAATCATAAAAAAACTGTCTTGTTATGATATTAAAAGTAATGAGCTTAACCTTTTCATGTCTTATTTAGATAATCATAATAAGCAAATGGTTGTACAGGGACAAGAAAAATCAGATTTCAAAAATATAAGAGTAGGTGTTCCGCAAGGATCAGTACTAGGTCCTCTGCTTTTTGTTATTGCAATTAATGATTTAGCTTTCAATGTACCCTGCACAACGGTATTGTATGCGGATGATACCACGATCTTAAATTTTGACAACAATCTTGATCAACTGATTAGGGCAGAAAATCAGGCAATACAAAATGTACTAGAGTGGTGTAGGACAAATCAACTGGTGGTAAATGATAAAAAAACTGAAAAAATTGTTTTCTCATTAAATTGCACAGTATTTAAAGATATTATGCCTGTAAAACTATTAGGGATATATCTGGATAGTAGGTTAAGTTGGGACAAACATGTTGAAGAGTTATGTAAAAAATTATCAAGGATTATCTACTTATTAAGAAAACTAAGAAATTGTGTTATAATTGATATGTTAGTGAAAGCTTACTATGCATTTTTTCATTCACACTTGAGGTATGGCGTTACATTGTGGGGCAACAGCTGTCACTCTCAAAGAGCATTTCTGTGGCAAAAGAAAGCTCTTAGAACAATAAAAAATGTACCAGTAAGGGAATCATGTGTGCCAATTTTTAAAGAACTGCAAATAATGACCTTGCCTAGTTTATATGTCTATTGCTGTTTGGTTGGTGTCAAAGAATGTCTTGAGTGTTTTAAAGTGAGAGAGGAATTACATAGGTACCCTACACGACAGAATCATTTGTTAGAGCGACCTCCAGTAAAATTAGAAGAAATAAATAGCAGTCATATTGCAATGAAGCTGAAAATGTTTAATAAATTGCCTAAAGAGGCATGGACTGTAACTTTAAACAGATTTAAGGTAGTAACTGAAAGATGGCTTAGAGAAAATATATTTTATTCTGTTGAAGACTATATGACCTGTGATAAGACAAGCTTAACATTTTAAAATTGTAATTGTTTGTGTTCACTTAATGTTCTATGTATTTTATGTAATTTAATTCATTTGAATGTCCTATATGTAATTTAACTTGTTTTTTTATTTTTATTTTTATTTATCATATTAGTTACTTGGCATGAATAACTTATTTATAGAATTATTTTAGTTTACCATAAATGCTATGTAATGACCTTGTCAATTGCACTTTGTAAGAGCTTAAAGACAATAAAAATCTTGAATCTTGAATCTTTTATGTTATTTATCGTTTGCTAGTAACTTTATGGAAATGCTGCTATTTTTCCTGAGTCCCTGGGATCAAGACCTTTAATTTGAGCCATCTCCCGTCATTCTGCAATCTGCCAAACTCCCAAAATTTTAACTTAAAAATGTTGCATACAGAATTATATATATATAATAAATATATAAAGAAGATAAGTGAATGATTTATATTGTAGTGTATGACATATTTTGCATCATAAAATCAGTTGCCTAGTAACTAAATTCTATTTGAAAAATGTTAATGTAAAAACCAGTTTATTTCAAAACTCTCCAACTTGGACACATTACTATAAGGAAATTGGCTGTAAGTAAACAAATATCTTTAATTAACACGTTCAGTGCAGCGCGCCAGATTCCCGACGGTTGCCTAGCAAGGAATGCCAGTTAAAATACTTTATTTTATTACTAACCTATATTGTGAAGGTTATATAGAGAGAAAAATTACTTGATTTACAGATTTTTCAGATCAGAAATGATAAAGAAATGCAGAAAGGCTCAAACCCTCTTAGGGTAAACTAAATTAACCTATTTATTTATTCAGTCACAAATTACACCATATACAAAGGTTATACCTTAATGGTAGGTAACTAAGTCAATTAATTAAATCTAATGACAGTTGCATTACATAACTGTTATGCATGGTGGACAAGAACATAACAAGTAATACAATGCTGAGCTTTTTATGACATTTTCTATGAAAGAAACTCATTGACACTGTAAAACATGTTTTCCATTATATACTTAATAAGCATTTTCTTAAAAGCATGAACACTTTGAATGTTTCTTATTTGAGAAGGCAGCGTAGTGTAAAGACGAATATCCTGGTATGACGGTGTCCTCTCAAAAGCAGCTGACTTGTGGAGTGGATATAAAAGTTGTCAGCTGCTTTTATGGCATAAATGTAATACCGTGCCACTAAATATCGGCTGTAATTGATGTTGTGACACGTAATATTGACCAGATTGACGTCTGGACCGCGTAATATCGGCCATAAATAACGATTTCCTCATCTAATATTGATTGCGATGTCCGGACCAAGTGATATTGATCAAATGAAAACTGGATCGTGTTTTCTCGGCCGGAAACTACTGTCAAACTTTGCTTTGTTTGTCAATTCATAATCAAGTTTGATTATATTGGCCAACAATTGGTACTGCTACTCATGTATTAGTTAGAAACCATGTTAAGATTATCAAATCTGGAGTGCTATCCAAATCCCATTACACTATTTGAAATTACCGACTGATGGCAAATACTCTAAACTCGAGAATAATTGACGCTACTCCACTTGACTCGACCTGATCCAAAAAATCATTACTCGCACACCCCTACTTTTAATCCTACTACACAAAATACAAGTCTAAAACATAAATTTTTGAGGATTCAATTTAACTCAGAGGCCTAACAATGCTGCTGTTAATTCTGCTGCCAGTAGAAAATCCCATACTGTTTTTTCTTTTCAGTATTAGTATTATTCATTGCAGACACATAAATCCATAAGCCGCCGTTATGTATACAAATAATTTGTTATCTTTTAGCGAATTTCCCCTATAGGGAAGAAGCTATTACAAGTCTCATGGTAAGACTTAAGCCCGAGACCATGATAACTTTTTGTTTTGTGGTCCCCAGATGCCAAAAACACTATTCGTTCAAATATCTATAAATGTGTCCGTTAACCCGATAACTTGAGTAAAAACATCCAATTTCGATGAAATTTGGCACAAAAATGTAAAGCAACATTTATGACTTTAAGTTAAAAACCAGAAAGATCAGACCATGGGAAAGGGGGGTTTATGGGGTTTCAGAATTTTCCAAAAAAAGGTTTTTTGCATTTTTTACCCTAAAATTTGTAAATCATTCAATTTTGGTTTTGACTATTTTATAGAGCTTAAAAAAACAAATAATATAGTATTTTGAATCATTATCGCAGGTTAAGTGATTGCGGAGAAAATCCAAAAAACGTGCTCATAAAATCTCCCATGTTAATCTTATGGGAAAAAGTTTTTTTTCTTTTCCTCAGTTTATTTTTATGTAAACCTCACATTTGTTTTTACCAATCAGTTCAGCTCTACAAAACAATCATTTTGGTGTTTGAATTGCGATTCTACGTCCAACCGTTGCAGAGATATTAAAAGTGCTAAACACAGTACGTTGTCCAATGTTATCCTTATGGAGGATGATTACAATTTGATATCTCGATTATTTATGAATATATGTTGATGAAACTTTGCATGGGGCTTCACCCAGCACTGGTATGTTGATATTTTAACAACAAAAAATTGTGTTGCCAATTTTCCCTGCAGCAGCAAACCTGCATACTCAGCCCCCATGTTATTCTTATGGAGAATAAGTAAAATGTAATGTCTCCCTTAATTATGAACATAAATTAATAAAATTGGTACGCATCTTCAACTTGTTAAATTATATTGATAATTGCATACAAAAATATTTTTGTGTTTCTTGTTGCAGCAATCCTGCTTACTCAGCCTTCAATGTTATTTTTATGGAGTGTAAATAAAATGCTATATATATATATATATAAATATCACTTATTTATTTGTGTATTTTCATGAAACTTGGTGAGTGGCTTTATGTGGTAGTGAGAAACATATACATGCATTGGAAATTCGCTGAGTACGCAGGTTTGCTGCTACGGGGGTATTAAAGTTACAATAATTCGTACTCACCTGAAGAGTGACATCATAGTCGGTTGGTCCGTGAATAGAACCGTACAGTCCAAATCCAACTACGAAAATTCGACAATCCGCTATAAACCTGCATCACATAAAATTCACATCATTTTGATTGATTTAAAGGCTTATACTAAAAGGCTAATTTATTTAAAGGCTTATACAAAAAGGCTAAAGGATTTACAAAGATTACATGGGAAAAAAGCCCAAAAGTTTACTTAGCAAACTAACTTCATTATACTTATCTTTAGCTACTACTCTAATTTTAGAAGTGTTTACTTTAGTTACTCATTAGTATTTTTAATATTTTTGTTACTTCTCATTTCCATAAACAATACTTAAAATCCTCTATTATTTAAGTGGCAGCACATGACATAAGTAGTCCAGTCAAAATATGACTTGATCTCAGACAAAATGCTTCATAAGCGTTTTTTATATAATTTATATCCAAAAATTGTGTATTTTAACATATCCAAAATCTGACTACCGGCCATGGGAAAACTCCTAAATCTTGGATTGAATGTGGCGGCTCTTTCCTATACATTATGTATAAAAATTTGATAAATAAGTCGCTCCGTAGTTTTATAAATATCACAGACAGACACTAAAAACTTGGCAGACCTTAATTCAAATTTGAATAACTATATTTTACTACAGGTTTTAACCAATTTATTATTTTCAGGGATGCCCCCCATAGGAAGTCGTGCAAGTTTTAGTGTAAGCATAATTTTAAACATATAGCTCATTTTAAACATCTTGGTTAGGTGAACTCATTCCTTTTCATAAAAAGGGTGAGGTTACAGATGTCTCAAATTATAGACCTGTGTCGCTGCTCCCTTCAATATCAGGTATTTGAGAGAGCAATGCACACAAGGTTTGTAGATTTTCTGGAAAAATATAATTTGTTTGATAACTCTCAGCATGGTTTCAGACAGGGCAGATCCGTTGTTACAGGAACTATCGATTTTATTGAATCAATAATAAAATCTGTTGATAATGGTGAAAGTGTTTTGGGTATTTATGTGGATCTTTCAAAGCCTTTTGACAATGAATGCCACAACATTTTGCTAAATAAACTGAAAGACTGTGGCATAGGAGTACCACTAAAATGGTTTCAGTGTTTTTTAAATAAAGGATGTGACATAATTATAATACAAGATACGATCAATATTTCAGGCCAACACAACACAGACTAAATATAATTCAAAATTGACCATCCGAATCTGGGTCTACATTCCACAACAAATTACCACAACAAAAAAACTGAACAAAATTGATGACCTTTCGAAAAGAAATTAAGGCAATTTTTAACATCAAATGCATTTTACTGTGTTGATGAATTTATCGACCATTGTCAAAATTATAGTGAAATAAATAGTTCTGTTTATATTAATTAAAAATTTACCAATAAAAATATAAGTTAAACTCGGTTGTTATTATCGTTATTATTCTTTTAATTATTTAAAATGTAATTTAGTAATTGTAATATTTGTAAAATATTAAACTCCAAATTGTATTTTATATTTAATTTAGTTGTTACTGACTGTAAAAAGTTGTAATTGCAATAAAATTAATAACATGCTGTATGAAATAATATGATGCCATTAAAAATTCAAGATTATTGACAATATTAACTAGATTTTTTTTTTTATTAATGCAGTTCACGTTAACGTTAATGCCAATGAGTCTATGCGAGCGAGGATACTCGTGAGTGTGGATACTTTCATCTTCACTCTCTTTTAACAATCTCTCACTGCCTCCTTTTCTGATATGTCCGTGTCGCTGTCCTCATCCCCCACTCAATTCAACTCCCAGATTGATAATGAAGGCTTCCAAGGGGTACTTCTTATGTGTGTGATTTCCGATCTTGTTGTTTTCAAACTTATTTACGATGTTGCAATTTTATTCAAAACAATTATCCTACAAATTGTATTGTATAATTAATTTAGTTGCTACTGACTGAAAAAGTTGTAATGGCAATAAAGTGAATTTGAATTTGAATGTAAAGGTTTGAACGCACAAGGACCTGATTATAAAGCTACTCATTTGAATCATCATAGTAAATGTCTTAAATAACTGAGATGTTGTCACACACACCCACTGATCTAACACTCCCATGGAGATAATACTACCTCCATGAACACTCCCTGCAAAATGCTGCAAACGACAAGTCATTTTATTTACATCCGCATCACTTTGTTGTGCATTTTGACTTACAGGGACAATGAATCATTTTCTACAGCCATTCTGGTGCTAGTGGTTTATCGGATATTGTGGGGTAATAGGAATTAGCTTCAATAAACCAATGCCATTCTGTAGCATGTAGATACGTTTTTTCAACGTCCAACCACTTACCTGATAGTTGGCACGGTTTAATATTGATTAATTTCATCAATGTTGCAATTTGATTTATTAGAAAGTTACAGTTTGTTAAATAAAAATACTTCTGTCAATACTATTTTAACAAAAGTTCAACTAAAAATAAATACATAACGTGTTTTGAGTAGGTTCTGAATTGTTTTACACCTATGTTTTGTGTTGTTTTAGAGTGTAAAATCATTACTGGATTCAGCAATGCCGTCCACGTCTTACGTTTTTTAAGGTGTTTTGTATTTGTATTAGTTATAAATTAAATTTGTAACGTTTTAGCTGAGATAGTTTATTTTTTGATTATATTATTAGTAACAGTCTTGTTTGTTTGTATACATTTTGCTTTGAAATAAGTTATAAAAAATGTTGTTGAAAGAAAGTCTTTTAAAGTTTAATTATTCATTGAAATCCATTCTCCAAATTGCTAATATAACAATGTTTAAAAGATTAAAGCTGTTTTAAAGCCTACTACGATTGAGTTACGTAAAGGGGGGGATGGGGGGTATGCTCAAGTGTTATGGTGCGTTACATGGGGGAGGATGGGTCTGAAATGACGAAAAAATGCGTTACGTAATATGTGGATGGCTCCTTAAGACATTTTAATTAAAACTTTTGACGGTTTGCCATTTTTGGCTGGATTGCCTGTTTATGGTCGGGTTTGTGGCAATGAGTTTACCTAACCAAGACGTTTAAAATGAGCTATATTTTGGCCTATGCTTACATTAAAACTTTCACGACTTCCTATCGGGGTGGTCACTAGAAAATAATAAAATGGCTTAGACCTGTAGTAAAATATAGTTATTCTAATTGGATTAAGGTGTACCAAGTTCTTAGTGTCTGTCAGTAATATATATAAATCTAAGGAGCGACTTATTTATCGACTTTTTATACATATTGTATAGGAAAGAGCCGCCATTTTAAATACAAGATTTAGGGGTATTCCCATGGTTGGATTTTGGATATGTTAACCCTTTAAGGTCGATTAAATTAAACCACCCAGACACCCTGAGACGGAATTAATTTTGGCTATTTTGTATAGATTTTACTATTACATTTAATTACCCAAATTAATTTTAAAATGCAATTATGAGGGTTTATTTTTAAGGCACTTTGATTACATACTGTATATTGATGAAATAAAAACGAGTTCGCACGCAGCACGCTGACGTGAGGGAAGTGAATTTCCATATAAAAACTTGTAAAACTCAAAATAAGTGTAAAAACATACATTTGTCCAATTTTTATTGAAATCTGAAAACATTGATTTTTTGGCTGTTCTGATACTCCTGGTTTCATTTACTTGCAAAGCTGGGAATAGAATTTTGCGCATTATAAGGTTAGGAGAAGGCCCAGACAGGCTTGAAAGTAGGCGTGAGGTTGCTGGGGATGATAAAAGTACTCTAACAAAGGAATAACAGGGTTTTATAGTGTAAAACCCCCATAAGACAACGTACTGTGTTTAGTCGATACACATTTTCTTTAATAACTCGGTAAATATTTATGCTAGAATGACGAGAGAGGGCTTAAAACTTTTGCCTCACTAATTCCCATCTTTTTACATGCATTGATTTTACATCTGGGGCTTTTGTGACCCTTTTTGGGCCCAAAAACTCAAAATTTGAAAGATTAATCCCCAAAAAAGGGGTTTAGAGTTTTCCGATTGTTTTGCCCAACGAACTTGTCCAACTGATTACAGAAAGGAACGTCCCTACCAAATTTGAAGTAAATCGGACAAAAAATGTGACCGCTAGAGTGCAAACACATATATATATATATATATACACATATATATATATATATATATATATATATATATAACATTTTGAACGACCCCCCAAAACGTGTCCAGGGGGTCACATTAGGAACTTCTATGGTGGTCCCGGGCTTAAGTTTCACCGTGCGGGTCATGCTAATAGTTCACTTTCCAAAGGAAATTCACTAATAAAAATGTATACCTGTTTTATTTTTTCTTCCATATATTTTTAGTGCATATGTACTATATGTGACAGATTACGAGATTAAAAACCCATTTATATTTATTTGTAAGTCAAATGAACACACAAATCCAGTAAAAAAAATTACCTTTTATTATTATTATGCTTGAGAAGACAATATAAGATAGTGACAATATGAGATAGCACTTACAAAATTATCTGTACTCCTTCTGAGTGTGGTATTTCTCAAAACATTCCCCAACATGCAGCGCTGGCTCCTTTGGGCACGACTTGCAGTAAGTTGAGGACTCTCTCCTTCCTCCTGGAGTCTTCCTATCACTGCATACCTTGCAGTCCCGTGTCTTCCCTCCTTCTATCTTGTGGATTGCATGGAATTTTCCATTCAACCTCACCTCATTTGAGTTGTCCAATGATGACGGTCGTCCCCGTTTCCTATTTTGGGTGTTTTGAACCTCGCCTACAAGCTGTCGCACTAAATCTTTGCGAAATACCCTGTGTCTCTTAGGTTTTTCTGTCTCCATACAGTACAGAATGTA
This sequence comes from Allygus modestus, assembly GCA_963675035.1. NCBI lineage: Eukaryota > Metazoa > Arthropoda > Insecta > Hemiptera > Cicadellidae > Allygus > Allygus modestus. Next base: position 68,479,363 of record OY776115.1, read on the forward strand.
AGCATTCACTATTATAGTTTCAATCAGCCAAAAAAATAACTTTCTCCACCATTTCAGGGACTTTCTGGTCAAACCGTAGCTTGATATGTAGTTGTCAGCAATGTCCACACCCCCCATAAACCTGTTATATTCACAGATCACTTTAGGTTTCATCACTTCCTCTGATATACCAGACTTTATAATTCTAGTGATTTTCTCAGCACTGTTATCATAGGCAGTTGAATACATAGTTACATTGCGCTTATCCCGCCATACTAAAACTAAAGACTTGTCTTTACGAAGGGCAACTGTCTCATGATGCTCTAGATTTTTTACGGCATCTTTCTTGACAGCATCAGGGAGGCCAAGTCTGCCTGGCATTATTGTTCCTGTTAGATGCATATTGAGTTTCATTAGCTCTTGCCCTAAGAAATAGCTGGTGTAGAACCTATCCGTAAATACGTGGAAGCCTGTACTGTCGTTATCTTCAATCAGTTTGTGAACCAAATGGAGCACAATTCTAATAGTGAAAGGTAAGTCCGGTCTGACTAAGTTGTTAGTTGTAGTAGATCCAAAATATGGTTCCATTGCACAAATATAACCATTGGTGGAGTCACTTAGAACATAAATACGCAAGCCCCACTTGATTGGTTTCAGTTTGTTATAGCACTTGAACAAAACCTTGCCTTTGAAACCAACTGTGCTCTCATCAACAGATATATTTTGTCCTGGGCAATAATGCTCACGGAACTTAGAGTCCAAATAAGAACCGATCCTTCTTATCTTCTCGGCCCTAGTGGTCCTACCTGGCCTCTCATCAGTTGTCGGAGCACACAGATGAAGGGTCCAAAATATTTGAAAGAACCTGTCCCTTGAAAATACATCTTTAAAAAAGGGCTGCTTGTCCAACCAGTCTTCCGAGAAATACTCTCTTATTTCAGATTTTTCATGCATTGCCATGTTGATAATTAAACCGAGGAAAGCCTTCATTTCAGTAGGCGTAACGTCTTTCCAGGTGTGCCAGATCGACCTTTTTTGCAAAGGCGTACTTTTCTGAATTTTTTCCCTGGCATACCTATTAGTTTCAGCAGTAATCTCTTCAATAAGTTCATCTGTGAAAAAAAGTTGCCAGTAATCTAGTTCACTTTTTACTTGTTTCCCCAGAGGCGGTCTAAAATGGGGGTAGTTATTATATACATGTTTTACTGGGGGTACATCATTCTCACCACAGCGCTCCCACCCGATGTTGTAGTTAGGTTTCGGTCTAACTGCCCTCCTCGGCCTACCTCTACCTCTGCCTGTAGGCCAACCTCTATTTCTATCTGCACCTCTGTTACTTGGCCTTCCTCGACCTCTACCCCTAACTGTATGTGAAACATCTCTTCCACAATATACTGGCACATTCTCAGGCCCTAAATTTTCACATGTTTCATTTTCATCTTGAGGTACATTTGAGACTTCATTCAAAACATTATGAGTTTCATTAGTAAGCCTAGTTTCATTAAAATCAGGTGAATTGGCAATATTTATCAAAGGTTCATTTGCACTCAAATCCTCGCCTGGGGGCCTAGGCCTATGCTTACTCAAATAAGTTCTGACATTATTTACACAATCTCCTTGTCCTACCTGTAATGGTTCATTTACTTCACTAAAGTTTTCAACATCAGCAGTAGAAATATCATTTCCTACGTTTCGTTCATCTTCTATTTCCATACAGTTTTCATAATCGAACAGCAGACGCTCCTCTTCAACATCGTTCTGTTCATCCAATCCAGAATCCTGCTCAATATTTACTTCGTCTCCAATGCTCACTCCACTTACATCACTATCATAATGTTCATCTAATAATTCAAAAATATCGTCATCACTAATTTTATTAGTCATAATTATAACTAAACAAAAGAGTAAACATAACCAAAACACCACAGACAACAATCGGAGCTGGAACTATCAGACGCTTGCAGATGACACAAGACACCGCGAATTGTGAAGTATAGTTCATGGAGTAATAACATTTATTTCAGAACAAAATAATCCATGGAGTAGATAAAATAAACGTTAAAAGTAATAAGGAATATATAAGAAGCAAATAGACATAAAATCATTACATTATATTTAGTTTTAGCACACTTCATACGGGCTAAACGTCACGGCGAGTATAGGTCGCCATTCGAGCGTTCGGGAAAATGGCGCGCGGCGACCTATACTCGTCATTCGACCGCAAAGGGTTAAAATACACAATTTTTTATATAAATTCCACCAAAAAAGCTTCATTGAAGCAATTTGTCTGAGGTTGACGGTTTTTTTGTCATAGTTTGACTGGACTAAAGTGAACGATGAAAACACTTTAAGCCCCTTATACCGATGAGTACCGATGACATGGATTAAGTTGGAAAATTGCAACAACGAAAATTTATCTCGGATCTAAAAACCAATCTTTCAGGGTACTCGCTGACTCTTCTCCAATATAAGCGAGTCAGAATACAATGTTTAACGCAAGCATAGGTTGGGTGGTAAGTTTGATCAAATTAAAGGTAATCAGTAAAATACCCCTGTCGCAAAAAACCTGCGTACTCAGCGAATTTCCAATGCAGATATATGGGTATCATTACTACCTATACTACCTAGAGCCACTTACCAAGTTTCACAACAATTCATTCATTAATAAGTGATATATAGCATTTTATTTATTCTCCATAAGAATAACATTAGAATTGAGTACGCAGGTTTGCTGCAACAAGGAAGATAAGAAAAGTATTTTTTTTGCAATTATCAATATAACTCAACCAGGTGAAGCTACATACCAAGTTTGATTAATTTAGGTTCAAAACTAAGGGAGATAAAACTTTACTTATTCTACGTATGAATAACATGGGGGCCGAGTATGCAGGTTTGCTGCTACCGGGAAAATCAACAAAAAACTTTTTTTGTGCTAATATCAAAATACCACAACTAGTTGAAGCCACATACCAAGTTTCATCAATATACATACATAAATAATCGAGATATACGATTTTATTTATTCTCCATAAGGATAACATTGGACAAATGTTTAGCACTTTGAATATCACTGCAACGGTTGGACGTAAAACACCGATTAAAATACCAAAATGATTGTTTTGTAGGGCTAAACTTATTGGTAGAAAGAAATGTGGAGTTTTTAGTGAAATTATCTGAGGAAAATCTAAAAACCATATTTCCGATAAGATTAACAGGAAATTTTATGGACGCGTTTTTTTATTTTCCTCCACAACCACTTAACCTAGCTTAATGATTCAAAATACTAAATTGTTTGTTTTGTTAAGCTCTATAAAATGGCTATAACCAAAATTTAGTGTTTTTAAAATTTTAGGGTAAAAGTTTAAAAAAAACTGATTTTTGGAAAATTTAAAACCCCCTTCCCATAGACTGATCGATCTGGTTTTCGAACTTAGTCATAAATGTTACTCTCCACATGTGTGCCAAATTTAATCAAAACCGGGCGCTTCTTTCAAAAGTTATCGCGGTAACGGACATATATATATGTAGATATATATATATATATATATAAATTTGAACGAATAGTGTTTTTGGCATCTGGGGACCTCAAAACAAAATGTCATTATGGTCTCGGGCTTAAGTCTTATCATGACACCTACGGTAATAGCTTCTTCCCTATAGGGGAAATTCGCTAAAAAGTCACAAATACAACCTCAAACGGACCAGAGTCAGACATGGAAGCTTTTCATTTGAGTAACATTAGCGAAAATTAAGAATGTGATTATTTTCTATACAATAGTACTTTTGAGGAATACCAATAGTAAACGATAAAATTTAGCAATGATAAATTCTATGAAAGACCTTAAAGATTTTACATAACATTAAGCAATACAATAACATTTACAAGAGTTCATCTAGTTGACGAGCCTTGTGCGAAATCTTTTATGGTAGGCATAGGACTTAAATTTAAGTCCAACTTAAATAGATAATTAGTATGGAGATAATACATAAATAGATCAAATACTCAAATAGACAATTTAAGTGTTTCAACTTTTTGATTAGATTTTTTTATAATTTTAAAGGTATTACTTCCATTAATAAACAGCAATAAATAAATTACCAGATGAACTATAACAAGAAATATATTTAAATAGTTTCAAAAATAAATAGAAAGAATATTAGTTAGCAAATATTTGATATTCAGTTGATGTATATTTAAACTGCTAACAGATTTGTGTTGTAACTCTACAATGTATACATAAGACTAGGGATGAGTCGATTCTCGATACCACCGATTCTTGGACATTGGTATCGGTATCGAGATTCATTCGTTCAATGTCGATACCGAAACCATCGATACTCCCGCCGTTTACCCGCGCTACGAAGTGCGCGGGAAAATATACTCCCGCTGTTTACCCGCTACAAAAGGCACGGGGAGTGTTTGGGTTGGCGGCAAACAATTTTACCTTGGAGATAAGGAAAAAAGAGGGGTGGGGTCCGGTTGAAAGCAATAAATTAGTCGGCTGACTAAAATTATTTCTTTGAGTCATTATCTTACAACCAAGTTTTTCCCCATTATGAATTTATAATAAATTTAGTTTTGTTTGTATACATTACTATAGCAAACTAGTGAAATTAATCTTAAATTATGTAACAAATTGCATTAAAAAATTTGTTTTATAATTAACTACAAAATTATACTAAATAATTTTAAATGGTAACATAAATTTGTAACTGTTTTTAATTATAGTTTTAACAATTATAGGTACTGAAAAGTCGTAGGTATCGATGGAATCGGTATCGGGAATCGAGAATCGATTTTCCTGGTATTGGAATCGGTATCGAGAATCGATAAATTTCGGTATCGACTCATCCCTACATAAGACTAAATTTTAGTATTACTTACCCAGTACCTGTAATGTAAAAAAAATATGCTATGTAACTGAATAAGCAAATAAAAAAACAAATATAGTAATTATTCATTGTCACAGACCTGACCTCAAAAGGACTATTGTATAGGATATCATAATATTCTTAATTTTTCCTGATGATACTTAAATGTAAAGTGTGACTGGTTGCCATTTCTGACTCATTAAGGTCGTCCACATTTTATCAAATTTTTCCCTGGACATTTTGTATCTATTTCCCTGAATTACAAACACTAATGGAAATGTATACATTCACACGCCTGAAAATAGCATTAGCCTATAGTTTAAACATGTTGTACAAAGATTATTCTGAAATGAATTGTATTACAGTAATGGGTTTCAGGGTGTAACTTAAAGGTCCACTGGCTATATATTTTTGGATTACACAAACGTAACAAAACAACAGATTTAGAGCGACATTTTTTGAAATTCTTCTCTGTTTAATGTGTTAGTCTGTTTGTGTTTTACTAAATTAAGTAGGGGATATATTTTGAACCGCCAGAGATATCGATTTGAATCTTGGCGTACACTGTAATTAGATGCTTTATGATATTTTGATATTGAATTTGACGCTTTTACCTTGCACTGTTACAAAATGGAGGCCAATTGTTTTTCATAGCTAAATATTTGTAAAACCGCAAAATTTAGGAAAATTTGATAATAGTTTTAAGGACAAAAAGGCCTAATACTTTGAATTCTTATTGATTTTTCCTAAATAGTACAGTTTTAAAGGTATTTAGCTTTGAAAAATAAAAATGGGCACCATTTAGAGACAGTAAAAGGTTGCAATTTTTTAACTACTCTCTCTAAAAATAAGCCTAACTCACTGGCTTATTATTTTAAACAAAAATAACAGTCTCAATTAAATAAAAAGACAAATTGTGTAGAGTTTAATTCAACAAACCTGATTCGGTCACTCGTCCCGCTGTATCCCCATCGGCTTTCAATTTGTTGGAACCTGTGAACAATAAATCAAATAAAAAACTACCAATACCTAAGAATAATTACAACAAAAATAAACTGCTTGTTCCCTACACCATGGCACACAAATATGGATAGTGGGTCCCAAAACTTTGGGGAAAACAAATCCCGTTTCAGGACTGCATACGCAGTGCGATTGAAATTTAAGGCCAATATAACGTAGTGCAATCGTCAATTACGGCTGATGTAATGCGGTGTGATCGTCATTGCGGCCTAAATCACATGGTGCGATCGTCAATTATGGCTATGATTACATGATGTGGTCTCATTTATGGCCGGTATCACGTGGCCCAGTCGTCTGTTTCAGTGAATAGCAGAGCGATTGTCTTTATTATTGTTATAAAGTGTGGTGCGATCGTAATTTAATCGAAACCAAGCAGTGCTACAGACAATTTAGCCAACAGCAAACTTTACAATCATCAATTACGGCGACTATTATGTAGGTCGGTCATCTATTAAGTTTATTGTGCAGTCCAGTTGTCTTTTATGGCCGATATTACATGGTGCAATTGTTAATTACGGCTGAAGAGTTCTGAAATTCGGTTTTCCCCATAAAACGATAAAATTCTTGTAAACTGAAACTGACACATCCCGAAATACTTGTAAGCCTTAAGTTTTGAATCCTTTTACTATGTGAAGGTTTATTTTGTCTTTATGAAAAAGTGTTTAAAGTAATACAAGTTATTTTAATTTCATTCAAAGTCAATGTATTTATTGACTTTTACAAGATTTTTCAGTAATCTTTTTGCTCTTGTCATCCATCTGTTTTTATACAACAATGGATTTTAAAACCCGAACAAATATTTCCGATTAGTTCAGGAACAATGCAGTCCTGATCCCGTCCGACTTAAAAATCCAATCCCAAGCATTCATATACAAACTTGATGGTGAAAACTGCCAAACGACACAGCCCTCTGAGCTTCTAACCTACACCTACACCATGGCAGAAACACTTCGATGGTGATAGCCACTAAAACGGAAAGATCATCAGTGCTTCTTCCACCCTACACCATGGCAGAAACACTTGACGGTGACAACCACTAAACCGTTAAGATCATCTCTGCTTCTTTCACCCTACACCATGGCAGAAACTCTTCGATGGTGATAGCCACTAAACCGCAAAGATCATCTGTGCTTCTTCCACCCTACACCATGGCAGAAACACTTGATGGTGACAACCACTAAACTGCAAAGATCATCTGTGCTTCTTCCACCCTACACCATGGCAGAAACACTTGACGGTGACAACCACTAAACCGTTAAGATCATCTGTGCTTCTTCCACCCTACACCATGGCAGAAACACTTGATGCTGACAACCACTAAACCGCAAAGATCATCTGTGCTTATTCCACCCTACACCATGGCAGAAACACTTGGCGGTGACAACCACTAAACCGTTAAGATCATCTGTGCTTCTTCCACCCTACACCATGGCAGAAACACTTGATGCTGACAACCACTAAACCGCAAAGATCATCTGTGCTTCTTCCACCATACACCATGGCAGAAACACTTGACGGTGACAACCACTAAACCGTAAAGATCATCTGTGCTTCTTCCACCCTACACCATGGCAGAAACACTTGGCGGTGACAACCACAAAACCGTTAAGATCATCTGTGCTTATTCCACCCTACACCATGGTAGAAACACTTGACGGTGACAACCACTAAACTGCAAAGATCATCTGTGCTTCTTCCACCCTACACCATGGCAGAAACACTTGATGGTGACAACCACTAAACCGTTAAGCTCATCTGTGCTTCTTCCACCCTACACCATGGCAGAAACACTTGACGGTGACAACCACTAAACTGCAAAGCTCATCTGTGCTTCTTCCACCCTACACCATGGCAGAAACACTTGACGGTGACAACCACTAAACTGCAAAGATCATCTGTGCTTCTTCCACCCTACACCATGGCAGAAACACTTGACGGTGACAACCACTAAACTGCAAAGATCATCTGTGCTTCTTCCACCCTACACCATGGCAGAAACACTTGACGGTGACAACCACTAAACTGCAAAGATCATCTGTGCTTCTTCCACCCTACACCATGGCAGAAACACTTGACGGTGACAACCACTAAACTGCAAAGATCATCTGTGCTTCTTCCACCCTACACCATGGCAGAAACACTTGATGCTGACAACCACTAAACCGCAATGATCATCTGTGCTTCTTCCACCCTACACCATGGCAGAAACACATGACGGTGACAACCACTAAACTGCAATGATCATATGTGCTTCTTCCACTCTACACCTTGGAAGACACAATTGATGGTGACTACTGCCAAAATACAAATTGTTCTCTGTGCACACCATGCCACACACTCTCTAGCTGCTGTCAACCGCCAAACTACATGGTCCTCTTGTGTTTGTACCCTACACAATGGCAGAAATACTTTATGGTGACAACTGCCAATTTTAAAAGGGACTTATGACCAAGATCCCTTATCCTGTGTTTCCTCCTTACACCAAGATACACACACTTGACAGTAACAACTGTAAAACTATTTAGGACCTCTGTGGTACCACCCTACATAATGGTATATACACTTTTATATGAATTATAACTCTATTAAGACTCATGGAATTATTATATGCTGTATCCTATCCTATACTCTAATATGAGTAAGGTTTGCTTGCTTGCGACATCTCAAAAACGGCCCCAACGATTTCCTTCAAATGTTCGAAATAACTAATTTCTTGGATAAAAATAGGTTCTAGAAAGGCCTCATGCCCAGGAAAAATCAAATAATGTAAAAAACTAAAATTAAAAGTTAAACAAATTAACATTGGGCTTATGGAGTTTCAAATCAAAACAAAATAATTGTAACAGCTGTCCATAATCAACCAGGGAACTGTCAAAGTAATACTCATGTTGTTTATGATTATTAATACGTGGTTTCCTGAGAGCAGAGATTAAAAGATTTGAGTGAAGATTACATATATAGAGTAGTAAAATAAACCAAAGGAATATTGAGCTATAAATAACAACTGGAGTGATCTTAAAAACTGGAGTGATGTAGATAGAGGCAAAAGTTATCCAAATCTGATTATCAGTAGGGGGAAGTGGTAAAATATTACTCCAAGTCACCTAAACCAACTGACTGGCCTTCCCCTGAGCAAAGCTCGGCCCCCCAGATACTTGCTTGATTAAACATGTGAATCTAAGGTTTTCTTCAAAAATTATGTTTTCAACCATCCTAAACATATATAAAAGCATCTATGACTATCTCCACCATAATCATTGACCTTTAGGGTAAATTTGCTAAAATATAATCCAATCACAAAATTTATCACAAAGTTTTATCAAATTTGTTTCCCTTACGTTAGGTTTAAATGTTCAAACACATTGATGATCTGCTTGTAAGTTTGTTGAGTCTTGTTTGCTAGTGGATCATTTGCAAAGCTTGCAAATTATGACTGTTTCTTTGTACCTGAATTGTTTACTAGTTCTAGATTGTAGTAGATTATGACTTAAAGATTATGGAATCACTTCAGTGAATCAATTTGATGCATAGACAATATGTTCTTGTATTGCTTTTTTTCTTGACAATGTTGATTGTTGTAAATTGCTAGAATACAATAAAGTACTGATTACTGATTATTAACAGTTTTTAAAATATAAAATTCAAAAACTTAATGTTTATCTTATGAGGGAAAGCAAAGCCAGAAAGTGGCCTGTATCTTTAAAAGTACCGCAAAGTGCACCCACAACTTTCAATACTACCTATGAGCCAGGGTTCATCATTTCATCATCATTGTTGCGGATTAGGAAACCCCAGCATAGCTGCTAGTCACATCTTCCACAAGCGGGAGTATTGCGCAGGTTACCGGAAAGAGAGGATATAGCAGGAAAGGGTGGGATGGGACGGCAGCCAAATCGACCCTTTAGAGGGCCAACTCCCGTGCCCCTGTGACAGCTGGGGTGAGGCTGTCAAACAAGGGACTCGCATTCTGCCCTCCAACTGGTCAACTCAACTGACAGGGTATCCATGTACAAGAGCCAGGGACCATCCATTCTCAGGTTGGCAGGTTGGGGACCAAACCTGGAGATTCTGTCCCTAGCCGCTGCAAATGGAGGGACCATATAGGACTTACCATATGTAATGACAACTTCATTTGCTGTACCCAATGTCAGCCTCTAAACTGGTATAGACAAGTTTTAAGGTAGTCCTGGGACATGAGCCAGGGTTTTTTATCCTCTAGCAGTCAAAATCATTTTAAAATCTATAAGTTCCTTAGAAAGTATACCTCTCTAAACATTACCTGTTCACACTCTGTTCCTTGCCGGTCATGGAGCAGCGCGGGGTGTCGGTAAAGTTGACCTCAGGTTTAGGGTTGACTGTGAAGTAGAGGAACAGGGAGACGACTTCGCGATCGGTGAGGATCCCCGACTGCGCAGCGTCATGAGCAAACTCCTCAATGTACATTAGAGGAAACCTGATGAGACTGATACAGTCGCCGAGAACGGACCGTTGGTTCTGCGGAGTCACCGGCAACTCCTGTCGACTGCACTCCGCGAGACCCCACCTGCATCGGACATGCAACACTCATGAAGATAACGATTCCTCGGATGTTTTAAATATGGAAAAAAAAGGTTTAACTTTTTTGTGCCAAAGCTTGATTATGGAGTGGTGTTATTTTTGGTGGTTTATTTGGTTCCCAGAATGTTATAAAAGCTTGAACATTTAAAATTTTAACAAAAATTGTTTTCTGTTGATCACACACAATGATGCAGGTAAAAATTATCAAAACAACTGATCAAATGTGTAATTCACAAAAATTTCATTCATTCTTACAAACAGCTTCTGCTAGTGCCCATTCAAATTTTATTTTAGGCGGGCTCTCCCCTTTTAACTTTGCCACAGTGAGGTGAACCCTCTACAAGTTGGAAATAAAAACCTCTGTCTGAGGCACAATTTGAACTCTTAATTCAGACTCTACCCCTTGACTTAAAGAATAGAGCCTTAGGCCCCCATTATTCGAGGTGATCAATTAATTACTGGTTGCATGTATATAATTAAGTTCTAAACATAAAAAATTACAAAAATTAACCAGGGTGTCTCGCAAATCACAAGAAGGTTCAACGAGGACCACTATCATAACATAGCTGAATGAAAGTTAGTGGATTAATAAGGATGGCGAGAATGTATTTCATCGTTTGTGGTTACGTCAACAACAAATCTGCCTTTTTGGTCCTCAATCTTAGATGCAAGTGATATGAACTAAAATGTATTACTTATTAGTTTGTTATTTATCCAGGATTACTATTCCCCAGGAATGTTCTCAAAATTGTAATATATTTTGTCTTTTCTTGATTTTCCAGTTTCAAGGCACCCTGTTATCATATAATCTATTTCACTAAACCCCTAGACCAAGGTTTTCATAGGACTTGTTGAGCCACGTGAAATCCTTTTCCTTAAGTTTACGAAGGCCTCATCTAGTAAAACATCAGTCATCAGTCGGATCAACTGTTAAAGATAAAAAATCTACACATAACTACATCTCTCTATCCCTTTTTAGTTTAGCCAAAACACTAACCTGACCACAGCCTGGAACAGTTTGGCCTCTCGGATGCGTAGTGTGTCTCGTTCCAACACACAACGTAATGTATCCAGGTCCACATCCGTGAACCCATCTGCTGCCAAAGCCTCGGCCGTGTTCTTGTCTATGGTATCGAGACACAGGGCTGCCAGTTGTGGCTCGTCGAACAGGCGAGCTTGTGTCAGCAGCATGAATGCATTATCTGGGCCCAGGTTTGACTAGAAAATGTAAATAATGATTTTTGTTTTATTTTATATTTTAATTTTATGTTGAGAAACTTGTGGTAATTTATTTTATAAAATATTATATCTATGTAATTGTGAGTACTAAACATGAGTGAGGTGTAGTGAATTTGTCACTGAAAACCTTCCCAGGAATTTGGAGATTATTTTTGGACCTGATAAGATATTCATGATTGCCTGATAAACTTATTGCACACTATTATGATCGATGCATGTAAATTTCCATGTCTGCTTTGAAAGATCTTGGAATGTAAAAAGTGCAAATATGATTTATTGTATTTATTTAACAGTTTGTCTATTGCCTATTATAGTAAATGGTAAAAATTTTGTGGCACAGTTCTCCAGGTAGTGTTTCATCCCTACAATACATTGCTATTGGGACCGACCATTCACCGTTATCATCCTTGCCATTCCAAGAAGTTAAAGAAGTATAAATTGAACCATAACTGCTTAAAATGAGGACTCATATTTTTTCTAAAGTTGAGGAATGGAAGTTGTACGATGTCCTTTTGGCAACATGACAGATCTTCAAATCATAAAAAGAATAGGACGCAACATTTTTTAAAAAGGAAAAGAGTTGGTGGTGGTGACGGGTGGCCGTTTCCAGAACAGGTCACTCTACTAGGAGAACTGAACCAAAAGTTTGACATATTTACTTCACAAATAAATCCCGAGACAAGATTACATGTTTGCTATGGCATACAGATCCCACTTCAGGAAATAACTAGGCCAAACAGTCGCTTGAAAACAACCTTAAGCTTAGAAACGTTTCTTCAATAAACAAATATTGTTTTGTAATTATTTAGTCTTAACCCTTTGCCATCAGAATAGATATTTGCCGCTATCCCTCAGCGATTGCGTGGCCAGCTCTACTGGCCGCCGCCATTAGCGTGCGGAAGTTAGATTTTTCCCACAGCATTCATTTAGCTGCTATTGTCCTTTACGACCAGATGGCCAGCGGTGCTGGCCAACATGAAATCCAACGAACGCTCGGGCGTCCAGCAGGACTGGCCGACAACCATGTTTTCGTTTGTAATATTCCAACTGTGGTATGATGTCTGTAGAGTGCTGCAACCTAGTGAGGAATTGTTGAACTAAATGATCAGAAGGCTTGCAACATTACATCGTAAAAATTGTGGTGGTAACAACTAAAATAAACACCTGTTCTTCTGGCACATGTGCTGTCATAATCATCGTTGTTTTGGTTCAGTTTAACGTGATTTTTTTAATTGTGTTTTGATAATTTTCTCGAGAGATAATTTATGATTATTTGTCGTTTTAATGTACATTTGAGGAGATTATAAGAACACTTGTACGTTTACATATAGACCTTCACTTACATTACAAGTAGACCTACAGTAAAACTGTTTTTATAATTCATTATCTTATTTGTTTTTAAGATGAAATAAAACAGCTGTCAGTATAAAATTACAATTGTTTTATTAAATTTAAATCCCCTATACTAACATTGCAGGTTTTCAATGTATTCAATTGCAGGTGAAAACAATTCCGAGCTGCCGGGAGTGAGCCGCCATGATGAATGCCGAGGTGACGCGGAGTGGGACGTGGCCATTACAGCTGGCCGTCCGACCGTCGGAACCAAGTTATACGGAAAGAATTCCGACTGGCTGCCAACTACGTTGTGGCCACTCCTACTGGCCTTCTGATCGCAAAGGGTTAACACTTTGATAGCGAAGGACGTCTTTAGACGTTCAAGACCCACTCTCGTTTAGCACAGGACGTCCGAAGACGTCCTTGTGTAAGGTAAAGTTTATGGAGTATGTGTCTTCTGCGCTTTCACAGTAGGGAATTAAAACTTTGTCAGCCCTCAGGGGACATACTGTAGTATGATGTGATCAATCTTCGCTTGCAGTTCCCACGCGCCTAGTTGGTGGCGCTCATGGCGGAAAGTATGCGAACCTTCTAGTGGAATCATAGCAGTCCGGCGCATATTCCCTTTGTTATCTAACCTATTTCTTGTGCAGTTTTTGTGATTTTGTGTGCGTTTTTATTTTGTGCATCACGTGTGATAGTGCAGGATCGTTGCTTGTTGCAACATGGCTTCAACGTCTGGCACGGCAAATGTGCGAGGAGAGAGTGAAGAAGAGAATGAATATTCTGATACTACAACTGACTTCGGTGAGTCACGTGAGAACAATATTAAAAAAAAGTGAAAAAACCACGTAAAAAAAATGTATGAATCCAAACCAGTGAGGCTAAAGACGTCTTTATACGTCCTAACCTATGACGTCATCCTGCAGACGGGAAGTAGCCCAAAACAAGTTTGTTTTAGCGCATCTGACCTTCCATTACCATAAGGTACGTGAATTGCCAATATAATTTTTTAGCCATGTAGCAGTACATAAATAGAATTGTTAGCAGTTAATGTGTTAAATAGTTTCTAAAGTTCTACAAACTTGGTTATTAGTGATAGAATACTCAATAATATGGAGCTACTGAGTTTATGACTTCTATGATAAAAACCTTACAATAAACATGACCGTGATATCATCTGTGATTGTCTTCCTCATACAATGCTTTGAGTCACCTGAGACATTGAATTGAAATATAAATACGATGCCTTTGCTCTTAGACTTCCTTCCCTCTGTGGTGTATCAATTCTGTTTCATAACACATGACAAATTATCTTAGGTTCTTCTTAATTTACAGAAATTTCTTTTTCATTTCAAGATATTTGTTGTGTGTTTAACTATACTTTTACTTAATACCAATTTTGGCGATTGAGGTGTCAAATTACAGTAGAACCTTCCCAGAACTGGACTCATATTAGATATAATAACTAGTTCTTGTTCTAGTGGACTACCCATTCATTAGTATACAAAAATGTTTTGAATCCTTTATGTTATCATACTCATATACATATAAATGAAAAGCGTTTAACCTGTCCACGTGCAATCAACAACAACCAAACAATTTACCCAATCAATAATATCACCAACACACTATCATTATTGTTCTCTCCCTACCTTGAGGAAGTCCACACAGGCACGTTCTAGAGCTGGGACTGCATATTTTTTGGCTGTGTACAGAGTAGTCATAACAGTTTCTGGGCCGATTTGAACTTCATCGGAGTAAAGAAACCTGAAAAATTCAACATTTCTTTATTAGGTACTAAAATAATACCCCCATCGCAACAAACCTGCGTACTCAGTGAATTTCCAATCCATAATAAAGGCCTATGTCTTGATATCACATAAATCCTAAATCATATTTTTTGTCTAAAATAATTAAATTTAAATTTTGAAATATTGCAACTATTTGTCCTATTTTGACCTAATTAGCAAATTTCCCCTATAGGGAAGAAGATAGGCATGGTAAGAGTTAAGCCTGAGACCATGACAAATTTTTATTCTGAGGTCCCCAGATGCCAAAAACACTATTCACTCAAATTTATATATATATGTATGTATATATATATATATATATATATATATATATATATATATATATATATATATATATATATATGTTTTTATTATTTTGCTTAAAGTTAAGAATGAATTTGATAGAATCAGGATTAGACATCAGCTTCATGATCACCTCACTAGGTCTACGAACTTGATTAATATACCTTTTGTCAGACTCAGAAAATCTCGGATTCAGAACGGTATTTTAAGTTTGAGATTGTTTAAACAGACTTCCCTGTGGGGCTCGGGACCAGGAATTTTCAAAATTCAAAATCAATGTCCGGTGATTATTATTGGCCTATCCTTCACATTCATATAGAATGAGTTCCTTGAGCAGCATCCTTAAGTACCCATTTTTGACATTTTTATTTACATAATTCTGTGATTTTTAGGCTTAAGTGACACCATTGATTAGATGTAAGCTGAAAGTCTGTGATATGTGGTTTGAATTATTTCATTTGTAAATTTGTGAATTTGTGTGGAACTTTGTTTATTTTATAATACTGCTTCACACAACTGATGAATACTATTACATGAACATGTTTAAAGAAAATAAAGATTCTTATTCTTATATATGTGTGTGTGTGTGTGTGTGTGTGTGTGTGTGTGTGTGTGTGTGTGTATGTGTCCGTTAACACAATAACTTGAATAAAAAATGTCTGATTTAGATGAAATTTGGCTCAAATGTGTAAAGTGACATTCGTGACTTTAAGTTCGAAAACCATAAAAATCGGACCATGGGGGTTTTATGATGGGGGTTTACAACTAAATCTAAAAACCAGTTTTTTGCATTTTTCACCCTCAAATTTTGAAACCAATTAATTTTGGTTTTGACCATTTTATAGAGCTTAAAAAAACAAATAATATGGTATTTTGAATCACTAACCTAGGTTAAGTGGTTGTATTTTTATGAAACTTGGTATGTGGCTTTATATGGCACTAAGACATATTATGCATTGGAAATTCGCTGAGTACGCAGGTTTGCTGCAACGGGGGTATTTAGCTTTTCCTCAGTTAATTTTAATGTAAATCTTACATTTGCTATTACCAATCAGTTCAGCTCTACAAAACAATCATTTTGGTGTTTAAAAATTGTGATTCTACATTCAACCGTTGCAGAGATATTCAAATTGCTTAACACAGTATGTTGTCCAATGTTATTCTTACGGAGAATAATTAAAATTTGATATCTCAATTATTTATGAATGAATGTATGTATGTTGATGGAACTTGGCATGTGGCTTCGCCTAGTACTGCTAACTTGTATTGATATTTGTAGAAAAAGATTATTTTTGCCAATTTTCCCTACAGCAGCAAACCTGCATACTCAGCCCCCATGTTATTCTTTTAAGTAAAATGTAATATCTCTCTTAATTATAAACATAAATTAATAAAACATGGTATGCAGCTTCGACTGGTTAAGTTTTATTGATAATTGCATAAAAACACAATTTTTTCCTTGTTGCAGCAAACCTGCATACTCAGCTTTCATTGTTATTCTTATAGAGAATAAATAAAATGCTGTACATTACTTATTTATTCGTGTATTTTTATGAAACTTGGTGAGTAGCTTTATGTGATAGTGAGAAACATGTACATGCATTTGAAATTCGCTGAGTATGCAGGATTGCTACGTCAGAGTATTTTTAAGCCTAGCAGTGGCCCTCCGACCAATTTGGTCGGATTTTATGTCGCCTATTGTGGCCACCGACCCAATTGGTCGGATGTTATTGACAATTTTGTAACGTTAATAAACCAATAATAATAAACTCAAAAGTGATCAATATATATATATCATTCGAAAGATCACATTCTGAACTTTCATTTTATTACATAAATGAACCGTGTAGCAGCTGGATAACAATGTTACAACGATTAGAAATCGAATTAATTTTTGGCGCAACGCAATTGCTGCAGCCGACGCTCTGACAATGGCAAAACACAATATTTTTGAAATTACCCAGCTCGGGCAATTTTTCTTGCAGGAAGATGCGGTTGGTACCAATGCACAGCTAAAGAGTAGCGCTTTATTTTGGTATTGATTTTTAGAATGAAATATTGATTGGACAGGTTATATGATTTTCTGAAAACAGGTGTTTTTGTTTTTTTTTTGTATAATGGCCTATCCGACCAAATTGGTCGGATCATAAAATCGCGTTTATATGCAGTGTATGTTATAGTTACTAGTCAAATAATATGTTATTTTAAAGAGGAACAAATGTAGAGTAATTTAGTTTTGCCGTTGGCAGCACTGTTTACTTCATCACCGCATGTGGCATCATCACCAAGGAATTGTTTCATTATGTCACATTTTTGCCTACTCGGCAACTGCGCAGCTGTTTACGAAGTCTCAGTCAGTTTGTTTGGCTCGCTCCAAACTGTATTGTATTTGGTATCACTGTAAACAGCAGATTTCAGGCTTTATTCCTATGTCTGTCTCAATGTGTTGTGTTTTTGTTGACAATATGACATGACATCTGAAGTATGTGATGTCCAGTCCCAGTCCAAAATGGCGCGCTATGTTATTGTTTGACCGCTGTCAGTTGTGTAAGAGTGTTTTAGTTATTTATTTAGCCGAATTTACACAAAAATGGATTGTAGTGACATTCGGGGTGCTCTTGAAGAAAGTATTAGTGACATTGATGACGATTTAGAGGTTGATATAGGCAGTGATATTGAGGTGAATGACATTCCTGATGTGTCATAGTTGTAGGGTAATTGGATTGTTTATCTGGGAGGCCTAGTGGTGAGTTATATATTTATATGTATATTTGTATGTATTCTATGTATAACATGTTATATATTTCGACGTAGTGAATTGAATGTACTACAACATGTTTATATTGATTTGGGGGTAAAACATTTTGCAAAAAAGTTATATAAATAATGTGAAATCTTTTTTTCAAATACGCAAAAATAGCAAAACATTCTTTTATTTATAAGTGATAAAAATTTTGTACCATCAACTTTAAGACTTTTTTTGATTCCTTACTTCATTAGCTTTACAAATATGTATATATCATTATTAGTATATACATATATTACATGACTTATTTACAACACAAACTAACACTGTACAGTTTACACATATTTAGGATTTTCGTTTATTATTATATTATGCCCTAAAACTTACAAAAGAAATTCTTTCCACAACATGTTATATATTTCTATGTAGGGAATTAGATTGTTACCGAGGCTGTTTTTGAAATTTCTAAGAAAAATATATATTTTATTTATATATTTTCTTTCACTTTACCGAATAATTTTTTTCTAGATCTTTTTTATTTTATTATTTCTAGATTCTCCTGTTCTTTTCGTTCAAAATGAATATGAGGTTGGCTAGGTTTACTTCTACGGTTGAATTTATACGAATTTTCAAAAAAAGGTCTGCAAAATCGCCAAATCTGCTTGGCCATTTCCCACTTCAACATTAGGCCACTGCTAGGGTTAATTTGGGTAAATTTCTTAAGCTAGCTACAGAATCAATTCATCTGTGAGGCTAGGGTTGTTAGTATTTAAAAAAAACAACACAATAAAACTAGAATACACACTTTTTTTATTGCTGGTTATGACCTTTTTGCGGGGGGTCTTTGGATCGGGTAGCTTGGTGTTTTACATAACAATTAAACTAGGGTTGAAATACAGAGAGGGATTTATATATTTTCTATTGGTATACATCATTACTAATTAGCTAGGATACCACTGGAAAATATTATGTAGGCAATAGCTGTTTGTCGCGGCCTCACACGTGCAAACTAAAGGTAGTACCGTAGATTAAATGTAACCCAATGTGTACATTATTACCAATAACGAAACTGACACAGATTTTGTACTAAATAATTTATCTTAAAAATTTGGAGTTAATCTGTAGATGCTTTTTCAGTTATTGTGTGCAGAGACACTTCAGCTTTTATAACTTTCGTTAACAGTACAACGAAGTTAGATATGATGTCTCACTCACTTCGTGAGCTCACCCAATTAAGTTATTGAATTAATAATTCGTACAAGTATTTCCATGTATAGCATAATCTGTGAACAATACAACATTTTTAATTTAAATTTTAAAACCGTTTTCACTCAACTATACATAACATTAAACCTACATTGGTTGAATTTTTCAAGTTATTTGTTTACTTCATAACATTTTAAAGAGGTTATCAAAAGCAATCGTAAAATATTAGCTTGGGTTGTACAACTTTTTTGAAAAACATGATATTTCTAGAAATTAAAAATAAATTGAAATCGTGGCTTTAACTAACATTTAGTTAAAACTATGTTTCTTAAAAAAATCATCAAATCCCATCAAGTAGTTGTTTTAGAATCTTACCGGAAAAAATGTGGCACTAAAGGATTTAGGGTGAAAAAAAAATTCACTCACTTGAGCAAAGCCAAAAATGCAGCAGGTTCGACATCCGGAAGTTCGACAGTATCAGACTGAGTGGCCAAAGTGCCGTTGAACATAGCGTCAAACACTGCGCTGCCTACAGCCAGGACGAACTTGTGAGCGGGAATGCGCTGTTGCAACAAGTCCCGTCCCACAATGAAGTGGACATCACTCAGGATCTCATTGTTGAACATAAAAGCAAACCTCTCCTTCACCTAGAAAAAATACAAATAAATCCAGAGATTTACAATAAGTAATAAGTGATAAAAATTGGTTGATTTTCTATCATGTAAGTTAATCAATCTAGTGATGTAACATCACTAACCCGGATGACCTTATGGGCCTATCAGTAGTGGGCCTCCCCCAACCCATCTGTTTTCCGGGATCCATTTGAGGGTTCATCCCCCAGGTTGGTTCACCCTCCAATCTTAAAGACTTGGCGAGTAAGAGCCCTTGCTCCCAGGTTCACCCAAGGTCACATAACACAAGCAAGGAAGACACATTAATTTATCCAAGGGCTCAATTTTGACTATAGCTAACAGTGAGTTCAGCCAAAGTCTTAGATACCAAGAAACAAGCCTCCCGAGAGACAAGGAGGTACCTAAGGTGAAATGGAAGCTTTTGGGTTTGAATAACAACAGTAAGAAAATTTATCAGACATGTATAAGAGGGAATCTAATTTGTAAGTAGTATGTTAACTATCCATAGCTTTTGTCTTCTTTTATTGGTTCTCATGTGATTTTTATTAGATCATTATATTATGTTGTTTTTATACTATATTTTAAGATGTAATGATCATGGTTCATCTTAACCAAATTTTGTCCCTACCCACCCAGGGTGTCGGCATGTGAGAGTCGGGTACTATTAGCTACTGTTAGAAATGTGTTAGGAAACCTAGGCAGACCAAGCATGTCTTTCACAGTGAGAATTCGGTACAGGTCATCAGAAGGAATGGAACTGGTAGGGATGGGAAAGGTGGGATAAGGCTGAGCAGCAATTAACCTTTAGTGGGCGAATTCATGTGACAGCTGCTCATCAGCCCTCAAACGGAGGTCTGCTATGCTCTTATAGGCTAACTGACAGGGGCCTCAGGCTGTATACAAAAATGGAGGAACCAGAGAGTTAGGGAAGCTTGTCATGCAGCCAAAGGACTACCCACATGCTATGACACCATCATATTACTGTAGGTCCCTACCCAATGACAATCTCCAAACTGGTAGCCTATAGACCGGTTCTGGGATATTTAGAGGAGTTCTACTGTTGTTATCAATATATCGTGCAAACAATTTATCAAGAGCACTACTTACCGTGGTCTTGGTGGCCTGCCAGTTGTACACAGGGTGGCTGTTTGGTAGGAAGCTACTGCTGTTGCTCTGGCTGAAACTGTTCCCAGCGCTGTCTCTGAGTGTCTGACTGCCACTACCACTTGTGCTTGTCTCTCTGTCGGGAGACTCTGACCGAGGGAGTTGGTTCGAAGTTAAATTACTCGGTGGGTTAGACAGCATGTTTTGTGGAGCTCCACTCTCATCGGTCACAGAGATGTTTCCTAGTCTGCTTGAAACGTCATTAACGATGCAAGTCTTTCCAGAAGACATTTTACAGCCTGAAAAATATGCTTGGTGAAAAACAGACTAGTCAATCCAGGAGCTTCTCAGTATTTATGCTCAACTATGACCTTCAATTTTTTTTTAAAGTGGACTTCTTCATACAACTTTAGAATTTACACTAAAAAGGATATTATTCCATGATTAATATGTTACCTTTGATTTAATACAGTAGAACTTGGATAATTCAAACTTCTATAATTTTAATTTTTCTCTTGGCATTCACAGTGTAGACAAACTAAAAACTTGGTTAGTTCTAATTTTATTTTGGATGCTAGATAAAAAGTGGTCAAAACTAGGAATGCCTGAAAAATGGTGTTGCACAGTTGGCATGAGGCTAAAGTCTCGGATCTTTACCCCGCTTAGAGGTGTGTCGCGGCAGCTAAAACTGGAACTATGTAGTATCAAAGCTCTGTAAGTGAAAACAGTTTCAACCGTTCCAACCAAGTGAACAAGAAATTAGCAAGCTACAGCTGTTGTTAGTGCTGTAACAATTTGTTCCAAAACAGATGCAGCAGATCATTATGAAAACAGCTGTAGGGCCTGCAGGTTAAACTAGGGCGCTCTGAAAAGAATATTAATATATAAATTTGAGGGAAACGTCTCTCCCCATTGGGGGAAAATTGTTATATTGAACGTGAGTCCCCAATTCAACCCTCTCCCCAAACTTAACAAGTTAAATAGCAAAGTACGTCATATGGCTTATCAAATTAAAGAGGATTAAAAAAGTAACTTTTTGGTGAAAAAATAATTTAAATCTGATAATTTGTTATTGAGATATTGCACAGTATTTAAATACTTTGAATTAAATGTGCCGCTTCTTCTGACATTAAAACAACGCTTCATATTAAATTACTCATTAATAACAGGCTAACTAATAATGATAAACACATGAATATTGTTCGCTGCAAGAAATCTTGTTTACAGTTTAAAGCAACCGCCTACATATAGGGCAAGAGATGAATAAGTGAAGGTTTCACATAATAAATGAAATGTTGTAATATCTTAATAACAAATTATCCAATTTTAATGATTTTTTCACCAAAAAGTTTAATTTTCAATCTTAAGTTTGGGATGGGGGCGGAAGAGTGGGGTTGAATGGGGAACTCACTTTCAATATAAAATTGTTTCCACCAATGGGAACAGACGACTCCAACAAATTGCATATTTATACCTTTTCGCGAATTTCCCCTATAGGGAAGAAGCTATTACCGTAGTCGGCACGGTAAGACCTAGGCCTGGGACCATGACAACTTTTCGTTTTGAGGTCCCCAGACCCCAAAAACACCATTCGTTCGAAACTGTATATATATATATATATGACTTTAAGTTCGAAATCCAGCCAGTTCGCTTTATCCGAAGGAGTATTTTGGGGGGTTTTGTATCCCAAAAATGGGTTTTTTGAATTTTGTACATATAATTTTGGAAAAAATCAAATATTAGTTTACCATTGGATTCAGCTTAAAAAAACAGACAATTTAGTATTTTGATCATTCCTCTCCGTCACTTGGTTACCGAGATATTGAAAGTGCTAAACACAGTACGTTGTCTAATGTTATTCTTATGGAGGAAAATCATTTTATATCTCGCTTATTTATGAACGTATACTGACAAAACTTGGTATACGGCTTCATTGGGTTGTGTTCTATTGTTATTTGCTCAAAAAATACAATTTTTTGCCAAAGGCTCCCGTAGCAGCAAACCTGCAAACCGTCCATTTTTCCCTTTTTGCAGCAAACCTGCGTACTCAGCCCCAATGTTATTCTTATGGAGAATAATTAAAATGGTATATATTGCTTATTTGTGAATATATTTTTATGAAACTTGGTAAGTGGCTTTATATAGTATTAAGGCATTTATATCTCCAGTAGAAATTCGCTAAGTATGCAGGTTTGCTGTGACGGGGTATTTTCTTTTTTTAATAACAAAATAAGCAAGTTAAAAATCTTAAACGTAGTGAGGGGTTTTAATCATTCATTTAAATACCATACAATACCTCAATAACGAACTAGTATCCAATTTGAATTATTTTTTCACCAAAAAGTTTATTTTTCAATCCTTTTTAATTAATTTGATGTGCCATTTCAGGTACCTACTTTCCTATTTGGCTTATTTAAGTTTGAAGTAGGGGAAAGAAGGGTGTGAAATTCCCTTCACTCACTTTTTATATAACGATTTGTTCCCCCTATAGGAATAGACATTTACCGCAAACTGCATCATTATACCCCTTTAGTTTTTTTTATAAAAAAATAATTTTATGCAAGTTAAAAGAACACCCTGTAACTTATACCGCCGCTATTGTATCTGGTTTCACCAGAGAATAAAACAGTTGTACGTGCTGTATTCTGTGGTTATCCTTGTAAACTATTAAGAATAATAAACATCTGTTTATGCTATCACCCGGTAAAATAAATTGAACTAGTGAGCCTGTTGCTCAAAATCGAGCAAAGTTGATCCACCTTGTTACTGATTTTCTAGAAGGTTTGTTATACATTCTCAGTAGTTTGTCTTCTGAGCGCATCAAACGTTGATACTGTAAAACGGTGTTTTGTTCTATATATACAGCTGTTTTTGGCATGGAATTAAATTACAATAATTGAAGCTCCAAGTTATCCTTGTGGGGAAAAATAATCTTTACATGCGGCCTGTTCCCTTCGGAGAAGGGGTACAAAAATTGAAAATCACTTTGTACATAGATTGACGTCAATTATTTGATACCCCAATCGTCAAAATTGGTTCAGAAATAATAGAGGAGTTCTTGACCAAAATCCCCTTAGTGTATTATAGATATAGATGTCCATAAGAATAACATTGGACTCTGACACCTCATGCAGAGAAACCCTAACTTATGTCAGATCAGGATCAAAACCCTTTACTTTCCATATGTAGGCCTATTAGACCTAAAAAATCAATGAATCAGTACGGTAACAAATTTCACCTCTCCAACATAATGGGAAGTTGGAGAACTTTTAGATGAACACCAAAGAACTTTACCTTATAAATTGAAGATGACTTATATAGGCTAGGCCTAAGTTAACTTTCACACAAAACAATCAAAAATAGATTGGTTTTAATTAGCTTGTTTGGGTACCCTAAAATGTGATTTCTGACATCACAATATTGTAACTGCAACATTGACACCACTGGTACTAGAAGCCCATAGACTGCATTTATTAAGTTTAGGCTCTAGGCAAATTCAAATTTGTTAATGTACAGGCCTTATTTTTAGCGTCTTGAATGCTAACATAGGTCTAGGTAAGCTGTAATGTTGTGGAAAGCAAATAAATTAAAACTGATTAGTACTACCCTAGTAGGTTACAAGTCTTAATTTGTAATCCATCAAAATTGTACAGTTAAGTTTTCTTAGAATTAAGGTTTGGTGAAAGCATTTAGGCCGAGTAATACAGTAACAAACTGCATTTTGCTTAATTTGTTGATGATAATGCCAAATGATTGTTTATTTATTTGTATCCATATCTACATAACTTGTTAGGACTTTAAAATATTGCTATTAGCTTAAATTAAATTAAGATAGGTTCCTTAAAACGTTGGGTGCGGCAAACATGTTGATTATCATTTCATTCCATGTTAATTAAATGGTCACCAGTAACTGGCCCGTACCGAAAGTGTTAATATTTTTAACAGGGTTTCATTTTATAGATTGGTAAATTTTATGTAGCCTATCGTATTATGATTTCTACTTTTAGGAGACAAACACTTTATTACTGAACATCACGGTTATTAAAGATCAGG
The DNA here is from genome assembly GCA_963675035.1 of Allygus modestus. Classification (NCBI taxonomy): domain Eukaryota; kingdom Metazoa; phylum Arthropoda; class Insecta; order Hemiptera; family Cicadellidae; genus Allygus; species Allygus modestus. The sequence goes on from OY776115.1 coordinate 68,504,202, forward strand.
CCAAAATAATTTTACCCTGTTTAAAGGTAGGCTAAATTCAAAGAATCAGTCCATTACAGAAAATTAAAAATGTTTTAGCTTATACCATAGGCTATACTTTGATAGGGAGGTTGGGAGGATATGAATGTGCTTGGGCCTGTTTTAATTAAATCCTATCCTTATTTCAATTTTTAATTCAGTGTAAAAACATTCTAGTCAAGACCTCTTCTTTTTGGACGAATAACTTTAATGTAAACCATGATTTTTTTGTAAATAGGAAGGAACCTAGCCTAATGGTGTCTACTGTTCCTCTTAGAGGCCTGGAGATATCAATAAAGGCACTAACCTTTAAAAAGGCAAGGTATTTTAGAAATAAATATAACTTAGAATTTTTTTGAAAGCCTAAGAATGGCTAAAAACAGAAACTCTCGTACTCAACAACAACACTAAACACTGAACACTATCTACCAACTTGCTTAGCAATAAACATGTCAGTCTGCAGGTCTAATCCTAATCAACTGTTCAATGTGAACTATCACTGTTGCCAGTTGCCAGGGAAAATAATTTAGCAATAATAACACCTCTGCTGATTTTAACCTTTTATATCTCCTTCATTTGTCCGATGGCCTCATATTTATCCCCCACAGAATGTTTGAACCAAAACAACTAACATATTGAAACTGAGTTAAATTGTCATTTTGTCAAGTTACTGAGAGTGTGAAGCAGAAGATACTTTTGACTTAACATAATGATACAAAGTGTTGCCACCACGTAAATAAGATTTTACCCTAGAATTAGAGTAGTCCAAGATTACCCTAAATAACTAAATAAACATGTATTTATTGTAGAAATAAATGAGTACATGAAATTAATGTATTACAAACATTAAAGATTATACTGAACTTAATCTAAAACTTCATTTTATTTACATTTTTGTCAAGGTAAAGTTGTTATTAGTATATTGGTCAAACTCTGGGTAACACTTATTGCGGTAAACAAACAACCAAAGTAAAAATACGCTAAATATAGCAATAGTAGTAATAAATATAAGAAAAATATTACTTTAAATTACAACATTTATTTCGAAGAGCACATTGATATCATATATACAGTTAACAGTAAAAATGTTAAATATATTTTTAAACCTCTGTAAAGGTAATTGTTTCATTGGTAAAGGAATATCAAATCGGTATCATCACACCCCAACATAACTATAATCTATAACTTATTTTTAACTTGTATTCACTCATAGCGTTGCATGAGTGAAAAACCAGCCCACGCATGGGTTGGGGAGGAAGTGATGAAGAGTTTTTTTTTTTTGGGACGGCACGTAATAGACTTGCATCTACTGAGAACTGTCAGCTGACATATTTTAGAAAATATTGAGCCCTGAGCCCTGTCGCTGTGGAGCCGTCTGGCGGCGCATGCGCACTAGACTCCTTTGCTACCGCGCATCTGTCCCGTTGGGTTTTCACTCGTGCAATGTACAGTACAGTGTTGCCAATCGGATGGTAATTACCACATTTGGTGGTAATTTGAGGCACTGGTGGTATTTTGGTTGGTAATGTCTACAACGGAGTGTTCCTGTGACGTCACGTGTTAAACTGTCTCCGATTGGCTGGCTTGATTCAGCATCGGAAGTGAAGACGGAGGCCTCGCCCCAGTCCCTAGGAAGTCACGATGTTATTAACACGCGTCGCGCCGCATCTCCCTGTTAAATTATTAGTTGGAGTTTCTTTTCTAACTTTAATGTAACCATAATTATTGTATTTTGACTGCGGATATACCTATTGTTAACGACGTATAAATTGGTTTTAGATCAGTTGTTTTAAAGTTGAATAAATATTAATTTTGTTTCCCAACCGGCATTTTTATTATTTGACCACCCGAAATCGGCCCTTGTTACAGTGACTTTTTAGCTGTATTGTGCCACAATTACAAGTGCATTTTCATAATTTGTGATATTGCAGTAGTTACCGTTATATATTAAATAACAAAGAAATCGAATATTATGCTACCTTTCCAACGACCAAAATCGTTTGTATTTAGAGCTGGGGTTGGGGTAGACCAGGGGAGGATCTAGGAATTTGTTGAGGGGGGGCGCACTTAAGAGTTTAAATTATTTATGGAGAACATTTTTGCTATAAATAAAATTAAAATGAAACTGTTTAGTGAACATGATAAGGGTTTAAAATACAACCAATAACTGTACTTACCGTAAGATATTCTGTTTTCATGAAAGAAATTGGAAACACTAATTCATGAATTTATTTGTTTTACAAACTGATACAACCAACTAAACTAATCCAGTTATTTACATCAGATTATTTAGCAAACTAGAAGTTCTATAGAGAATGTTTTCCAATAACTTTTGAATACCAACTAATTAGCTACAACTTTCTCGCTGGAAGTTTGTTTCTACCTAAAAAATAAACAAAATTCGCGCTTACTGACTTTTTTATGTCACGCTCTTACAACTTTTTAATATGTTTCATTATTAAAAATTAAACATAATTTTAAACTAATATATATTTTCTAGCCGTTCCCGCAGGCTTCGCCCCGTAAATAATAATTTATAAAAACTATGACAGTTGAGTGTTCTGCATTCTGTGGTTATCCCGTGAAACTATATACTACCATTGACTATAGTCAATGCTACTACGAATCAAGATCAGTTGTTTGTATTTTCATCAGCTCAAACCTAAAGTGATTGTCCATAAGAATAACACAGGACTGGAAATTTTGGGGGAGCCCTATGGGAATTTCTTAAAACCCTTTCTTAGTGAGCACCTAAGACCCATGAGGAAGGAAGATCTGTTCCAAATTTCATTGCAATCCGTTTGATATTTCGTGATGAGTGAGTGAGTCAGTCAGTGGTATTTGGATTTGATACATTAAGATACCGTTATATGCGTCAACTTATGCAGAAAGGGAATATATAAGTTTCATTGTAGTTTTATTATTCTTAAGAGGTCCAGGAGTGTGTAAACGACAGCGCGCTCACCACTCGGGATTACTCTCTCTTCTGCCGAGTTCTAAACTTTTGTTCTAGCCTGATAATTCAGGTTTCTGCTTATTTTTGAGTCAGACAGATCGCAAGCGTAACTGTTCGGGAGGGGGAGAGGGATGAGCCATTCCTCTTGTACGTCACTCACTTCCTTCCCCTCTCGATCATTTCAAGACTTCAGCGCTGCCTACCGGAAATAATTGTAACTGCCAACTGCCACTGAAGCGTACGCTACTCCCATAAGAAAGCGACCTCCGATTCTTTCTTCTCTGTGCTGCCACCTAGTGGGAAGGCGGCCTTAGAGTACCTGAAGAAAATTACGGTCATCATGAAGGCTTCACTTTTTTAAGCAGACAAGACCTCTAGATATATTAAACTCGTTGAATCTATCCAACACACAGATCCCCATTCAAAAGCCTGATACAAGCAAGAAAAAAAGGTCACCAACTAGGTGTGGGGCTATCCCCCACATCCCTACAAGACATTAGGCCAAACCGTTTAGGGGGCAAGGTCGCAGCCGGGATACGCGCGCATCGGACCCCAGGTGAGTCAAGGTCAGGGGCGGCGGGCGGAGTCGTTGGCGGAAAGGAGAGAGAGGCACATCGAACCGCAGTTCATCTTCAACCCCCTGTATATTTCAGGTACCCATGTTTCACTAAACGATCCAATTTGGGGGTAAGTCTGAGGGGGAATTGAACCGTATCATGAAATTCAATAAATATTAAATTAATACATTTATTTGGCGCTGTTGATTAACTTATTTAAATTTAATGTTTGGTTGGAACATATATGTAACTTACAGAAATAAATTTTGGGGGCAGAGTCTTAGTTAGGGAAATGAGTTCAACTGTAATTAAATATAAACATCAAAGCTGGCAAGGTGTTGGGGATTGTAGCTGTAGCGTTTATCGGGAAGTTTGGGCCCTGGATTAGGTAAAGGGTGTGGGTCGTGTCGGGTAACCGGCCGACCGCCGCAGTTGGTAGCAGACGCGTGTAGTAACGAACACGCATTAATCAACGGAAACGTTACAGTTACATCCCATCATAGCCTTCCAATTTTTGTTCGAAAATATAATTAAATCCTTAAAATTAAGCTAACCGAGTTGCAAGCAAACATGCACGAAACAGGTTTGCCCACCAGCTTCAGCATGTCGCTCAGACCACGTGTGTGCACTGCAATCATTATTGCAGTTGCGCAGCTCTCAATCTGAACGTCTTTTAGTCTTAAATCAGTGATTACGAAGCTTACTTGGACAAATCAATAATTATTTCTAAGTTTGTAAAATTCCGAAATTCCACAATTTTGTAGCCTAAGCATAATTTATTTTTTCCTCAGAAAGCTAACTCCGATTAATTAAATATAACCAGTTTATTTAATTTTTCCAACCCTAATCCATAAAGGAATATTTGTGTTTGAATAATGTATTAAATTTAATAAATAACACTTTTCGATCTGTTTACGATCGTTGGGTTACAAAAATCACCGCCTTCAAATTCAGCGATACTAATGTTGAGTCAGCAGTGACGAGCGGGAAGCATTGCTTCTGTTTCAGGCATTAATTTGATCGAACTGGTTTTTTGCATTTCAAATCAACAACCAATTTAAATATTTTAATTGAGTTGGTCATTTTACACTCCAGAAAAATGTTACCATCGACAAAAAAGTAGAAATAAGCCTGCAGTGGTTGCAACCTTGTGTGAGATTACGTACAATTATGGAATATTGGTACATACTGTAACAAGAACTTCCTATACACAAAAACTTAAATAAACTGGAGGTTCAGTCCACTCCCTCAGCAGTTGACAATACCTTATTGTGTTAGGTTTATGTGTGTTACAGAGCTGGCTACTGTATATTCATTTTACATTTATCAATCTAAAGCTCTGTCATGGAGGTAACAACAACAAAAATTTATAAAACAGTGTTGACGACCAAGTTTAAATTTCAATAGCAATACCAATCCTTTCTGGCAATGTTTAAAAAGTAGGCAGAATATCTTAGCCAAGAATATGCCCTTTGGTTCGTAGTAAAAATAGATTCACAAAACTAATTCAAAGTATTTATTTGTGTTTAGGTTCAAAGCATTTCTTTACAAGCCCGTTTGTGGATTTATTAGTTTGCATTTAATCCAAGATTTACTCAACTCCTTTGCATTACAATATAATCTACCTTTGTTAGATGTGATACAACTTACTACTGAAGTATCACATTTAATTAGGGTAGGTATACCAATTACTTATAATATTGTTTATTTAAGATGAACTAAGTTATTTACAAGAAGGAAGCAGGACTTTGTTATCTCTCACAGATAGCAAGGTCACTGACCTCCTGTCATTTTTAAGGAAACCAGTATAAATGTAATTCACCTTATGCAGTCCCACAACTAACTGAAAATTGTTGATACAATTTTTAATTTCCCAACTTCACCCCTTGTGGTAAGCAATCATTTAAGCATATTTTCCTTTTACATGCATTATAGTTATTGAATTTTGCAACAACAGTGGATTAATTGTGCAACTTTTTATTCGAGTAGTTACATATTTTTACCCAGTTTTCATTTCATTCAGTTACATCTGGGAAGTGTGTTAGTCCATAATTATTGTTGTATTATTTTATTACTTAGAACTGAGTCCATAATTATTGTTGTATTATTTTATTATTTAGAACTGCAATTCATTTAAGCCAGTGATTTATCTTTTCCTAGTTTTAAGTACAGTACAGTGGAGCTGAGGTACCAAAACAAAAAAAACAAGCTAAATTAAGGGTGAATACACTGTATGATATGATTTAGCGCTTGAGCATAAAGTCCCCCTCCCCAGTGGCAGATTTAAGCAATTGCCGCTTAAGGGCTATTAGGAAATTTGCCGCCCTCCCCCCGCCACCACCATAATATTTGTCCTTTTCGCCGCCCAGGTTTACCCACATGTTATATATATCTAGTTTGGTTCTTTTGTGATAGTATCTAAAGAATTTACGAATTAACTGAATTAATATGTTTAAGAAATATTCTGTTATTTCCTAGTTGAAAAAAACATTAAAATAATGTATAATTGTCTTGATTCACATTAACACAGTTTAATATTCAATACAGCCTACTCAATGACAATCAGCCCTAGAGACAAATGTTCGTGTTAAAAGCAGTGAAGCAGTGCTAGTGCTACTTTTAATAACAAGAAAATCCTTCAACAAAGGCCTAAAAATCCCTTCTTACACTTCATGAAAACATTAATTTTTACACCAACGCATTGACTATTGAAAATTATAATGAATAATCTGTAAATAAGTTATGATGATATTGTAGCCTTAAAATTCACAATTCGGACCATTAGCCTCAAAATCTTGACTTGTTTAATCCTGAATTAGCGCTTTTCAATACAGTTTTTCAGTCATTTTGTAATTGATATTTTTATACAAAAAATTGTTTATATGTTTTAGACGATCAAAATATAAAATTAATTGATGTAGGCCTAATCTTCATAAACCTCTACACATTTTCAAACACTTCTTCTTGTTTCACCTCCATGATGTTGTAGATGCAATGAATTAAAATATAATACCACTCCTTAGTGGCATTATAGTTACTTGTGGTATTCTTAATCTATGATAATACCTACAGAAACCACTACTCTCTGACAAATAACCTTCATATAAAGCGTGTCGGGGACGGTGTCATTCGACGTACAAGGCGGCTTGTTTTCAACACTATTTCCAAAGCCATATTACAACGGTGTTTTCATTTATCTCAAAACATAACTTTGCTTCGAAATAAACAATAAAATTACATCTAAAATATGTCTCAAGATTATAAAGTTAAGTTTAACATCATGATTCGCCTAAAATGCGACAAGATATTAATTTAAAGACTTCTAATTTCACAGTTTTTCATTTAATGAAATGGGAGATTTTGACACCGTCCTACCCAAAAAATATATATAGAGGTCTCGCCTGGAGTAAAAAACTACAGCCTACATGCTGACCACCATTTTGACCCTCTGTCAACTATGCTCCTATGGCAACAACCAATCAAATCCTCTCTCCACAAATTATGTTATTCTTTATTTGTCTTTGGTCAGATGTTTTGTTTAAAAAAATATCCTCCAGAATGAACGATTATGTGTTGTGGCCTTTGATGGTAAGTATAAGACGGCTGAAATAACTTTCTTTGTTACCTTGAGTTTGAAAATGAAACGAAAATATCATTGTAGTATAAATTTTGTTATTCTCATCTCAAATTCGATTGTTGCAACGTTTCTCATCCGTGTGCCTTGGTCATTATTGATATTGTGTAAGAAATAATTGTAATGCTATGCGAATGTATGGGTAAAATTGGAAGTCCGTGAGTTGGACCATGTATTAAGAATACCACATGGAGTGTGTTTAATCTATGGTTGGACGTAGTCATAATGGCGCAGTGCCTGATGTAGTTCGTGGCTTGCCGCCCTTTCTCTGTAGCGTAATCGTCTTGTCGCTAGTACGGATGAATGACAAATGCATTATGACTGCTTTGAGGAACTGCAGTGTGAGGGACTGAAAGCCAAACATTAGTCTCTGGTTACTACCTTTACCTTTAAAAGGGCGGCACACCGTCACTGTCATCCGTTTACGTCAAAATTTTCCCCGTTTCAACATTTATTTTGTAAACACTTATTAATTTTCTGTAAATTTGCCGCCCCTAAAGATTTGCCGCCCTGGGCTACAGCCCCTATAGCCCCCCCCTAAATCCGCCACTGCCCCTCCCCACCCACCATTATCTAGCATATACCTGCATGAGTGGATGTTATAAAACACAAAAATGTAGAAAAATAAACAAAACCTGGTTCCTCAGTTCAGCTAGTATTGCTTCCAATTACACTCTTGATAATAATCACTGATTATTAATAGACAGTTAGTAAATTTAGTACTTTTTCAGATTATGGTAAATAAAGTAGATGACCTGCATAGATAGTTTTATTTAATCCACTCCATTAACGGATATAATTTGTTGCGTGTTTGGCTTAGTTCATTTTCTATGTAATAAACTTTAATTGATGACAATTGCAGTATAAAATTAAATAATTTGATTGATGATTTAATATTCCACACCTAGAATATTTTTCATTGCAACATGGGCTTACACGCGAACCAACCCCCCCCCAGAACAGGACATCCCCCCATAAATTAGGACAACCCCACCCCTTAGATCAGGACCCCCCTCACCAGGATAGTCCCTCTGCCAAACGGTTCACACCCCCCACCCCGACCCCCATCAATGTATGAAGTTCTCACATGCTTGAAGTTAATTTAATGGGTGATTCCCAGTTCATCAGGTATCACAAGTTTTTGCAAGAAACAATGCAGGACGAACCCCTTTTAAGAGTGAAAGAATCCTTTTGTATTTCCGGTGCAACAATAGCCGATTTTAAAAAAGCCTTGCAAGGATCGCAAACAACCATACCCAGCGATTCAATTATTCTCATTTGCCTGGGTACAAACGATGTAACAAGAAATACACCATTTGGGAATATCAAAGACCAGTTTTTGTCATTGCTCAGATTAATTAAAAGGCGCCATGCACCTAAACTCCTGTTAATCCTGACTTTACCTCCTTTTTTACGCTTTGTTCACGATGACTGGGCACTCAGGCGAGTTGATGACTTCAACAGATTTTTAACAACAATACAATCACACTCCATACAAATCCTACGACTAACTGTCACAATCCACAATGCGGATTAGTTTTTTGAGTCAAAGTATTATCCTTCCGGACGAAAGGATGGAATTCATTTGAATGCCAATGCTTTCTCGCACCTTACTGCAATTTTAGAGGAGCAGTTAAACGACAAAATTTAAGATGAAGTAACTACCGGCCAACACTTCAGCACTTACATAATTTCCCCCCTCTAAGCAAAATATTATAAAGTAACCAAAATGTCCATCTCAACACATTCAATAAGTCATTATGAATTATTTACCGTTATAATTTACGGTCAAAGTACGACAACAGTGAGCAAATAATAGTGGTGTACAGTTCTAATTCACAGGTAAAACCTATATTCTCGTACTTAATTTAGTTTATCCCTTAATTATCGGGTTATCTTTACTTTTATAAAGGCATAATGCAAATTTGCCTGTACTTCAATTATTTCCCCGTTGTTAGCTGCAAAAGTTGTCTATCAACGAACTGTTGATGAACCAGGGTTTTCTACCTTCGTTGCGTAGGTCCTCTGGTTTGCCGGTATTCATATACCAATGTTGGTATCTATCTGGAACCTACATTGAACTGACATTTTTGTTATGTTGAAGTTGCATTGTTCTTCAGGGTGTCGCGAACGATGAAAATGTTCTGGTGGGGAAGCGGAACGATTTTTTTAACTTGCTATGAAAACTTTCACAGGCGTTTGTGGTCCGCTTAAGGTCCGACGAGTTTAGAACCCAAATGATCAATTACAATCCATAGAGCGTTTATTATTTCTTTACATTCCAACTTCCGCCCAATTACCCGGGCTACATGGCTACCTGGATTAGTGTTGGCGCTTTCCCGGAATACCCACAAAATCAATATGATGTCTATAGGAGTACAAATTTGTTGCGATTCAAACCATGCTTTGAAGTATATTGATGAGTAAATTACGTTCCAATACAGTAGACTCCCTCTAGTCCGTCCACTTCGGGACCGGGCCCTCGGCCGGATTACAACTAACCGGAAGTCAACTAATATCAGTAAAGATATTTGGCAAGTAATTAATCAAGAAACTGGTAGTACTGATAAGTGTAGAACAAAAAACATCTACTTAGAGAAAAATGGTGTTACCGTAACAAATCCTGTGCACGTAGCTGGTATGTTTAATAGGTACTTTACTAGTGTAGCAGGCAATACATCTACTGATCAATTACATTCTGCAGTTCAAAGTAACTTAGTTAGTAATAACACTGAACTAAATCTTAAATTCTTACCAGTTGATGAAAAAGAAATTTTGACTATTATTCAGAAATTGAAAAATAAAAATTCTAGTGGTTATGATGAGATCCCAATTAAGGTTATAAAATTTGTAGATAAGAGTATTAGTAAAATATTGGTTAATCTAATTAATTCATCTTTTGTGTCAGGCATTTTTCCTAAAAAATTCGAAGTTGCAAAAGTAATACCTATTCACAAAAAAAATTGCCCAAAAGATCCATCAAATTATAGACCAATATTAATTTTACCCACCATTTCTAAAATTTATGAAAAGGCAGTTTGTACAAGGTTAATGGCTTTTCTGGAGGTGAACAATCTGCTAGATGATAATCAACACGGGTATCGAGTAGGAAAATCAACCAAAACAGCAACAGTACAATTTATTGAATCAGTCATTGATTCAATAAATAATGGTAAGAAATGCATTGGCATCTTTATGGACTTGCATAAGGCTTTTGATAGTGTTTGCCATAGCTCATTGTTTAATATTCTTCATAAATATGGTATTAAAGGGAAATCTTTAGATTGGTTCAAATCATACTTAACCAATAGAGAGCAATTTGTCGAAATTTATCATTTAACAAATACAAATAAAACAAGAATCAATTCAATACCCCCGTCACAGCAAACCTGCAGACTCAGCGAATTTCCAATGCATAATATTTGTCTGAATTCCACATAAAGCCGCAAACCAAGTTTCATAAAAATATATTCACATATAAGCGATTTTAATTATTCGCCATAAGAATAACATTGGTAATAAGTATGTAGGTTTGCTGAAACAAGGAACAGAAACAATTGGTTTTTATGCAAATATAAATAGAATTTAACTAGGCGAAGCCACATACTAAGTTTCATCGATATTCAATCATAAATAAGCGATATATGACATTCTAGTTATTCTCCATAAGAATAACATGGGGGCTGAGAAAGCAGGTTTGCTGCAACAAGGAACAGAAAAATGGGTTTTTATATAATTATCAATATAACTCAACCAAGTGAAGCTACATACCAAGTTTTATTAATTTATGTTCATAATTAAGGGAGTCAGTACATTTTACTTATTCTCCATGGGGGCTGAGTACGGAGGTTTGCTGCTACGGGAATAATCAACAAAAAATCAATTTTTTTGCAAATATCAATATACCAGTACTACTTGAAGCCACATACCAAGTTTCATCAACATACATTAATAAATAATCGAGATATCAAATTTTATTTATTCTCCATAAGGATAACATTGGACAACGTACTGTGTTTAGCACTTCGAATATCTCTGCAACGGTTGGGCGTAGAATCACAATTTAAACACCAAAATGATTGTTTTGTGGAACTGAACAGATTGGTAAAAGCAAATACGAAGTTTACATTAAAATAAACTGAGGAAAAGCCAAAAACCTTTTTCCCGTAAGATTAACATGGGAGATTTTATGGGCAGGTTTTTTTGGTTTTTCTGCGCAACCACTTAACCTAGGTTAATAATTCAAAATACTAAATTATTTGTTTTTTTAAGCTCTAAAACATGGTCAAAACCAAAATTAAGTTTTATAAAAATTTTAGGGTGAAAAATGCAAAAAACTGATTTTTGGACAATTTAAAACCCCCATAAACCCCCCTTCCCATGGTCCTATTTTTCTGGTTTTCGAACTTAAAGTCATGAATGTCATTTTACACATTTGAGCCAAATTTCATCAAAATCGGACATTTTTTACTCAAGTTATCGTGTTAACGGACACATATATATATATATATATACCCCTGTCGCAGCAAACCTGCGGACTCAGCGAATTTCCAATGCATAATATTTGTCTGAATTCCACATAAAGCCGCAAACCAAGTTTCATAAAAATATATTCACATATAAGCGATTTTAATTATTCTCCACAAGAATAACATTGGTAATAAGTATGTAGGTTTGCTGAAACAAGGAACAGAAACAATTGGTTTTTATGCAAATATAAATAGAATTTAACTAGGCGAAGCCACATACTAAGTTTCATCGATATTCAATCATAAATAAGCGATATATGACATTCTAGTTATTCTCTATAAGAATAACATGGGGGCTGAGAAAGCAGGTTTGCTGCAACAAGGAACAGAAAAATGGGTTTTTATATAATTATCAATATAACTCAACCAAGTGAAGCTACATACCAAGTTTTATTAATTTATGTTCATAATTAAGGGATTCAGTACATTTTTAGCGAATTTCCCCTATAGGGAAGAAGCTATTACCGTAGGTCTCATGGTAAGACTTAAGCCCGAGACCATGATAACTTTTTGTTTTGAGGTCCCCAGATGCCAAAAACACTATTCGTTCAAATTTATATATATGTATATATATCTATATATATATATCTATATATATATATATATCTATATATATATATATCTATATATGTGTCCGTTAACACGATAACTTGAGTAAAAAACTTCCGATTTTGATTAAATTTGGCTCAAATGTGTAAAATGACATTCATGACTTTAAGTTCGAAAACCAGAAAAATCGGACCATGGGAAGGGGGGTTTATGGGGGTTTTAAATTTTCCAAAAATCAGTTTTTTGCATTTTTCATCCTAAAATTTTTAAAAAACTTAATTTTGGTTTTGACCATGTTATAGAGCTTAAAATAACAAATAATTTAGTATTTTGAATTATTAACCTAGGTTAAGTGGTTGCGGACAAAATCCAAAAAAACCTGCTCATAAAATCTCCCATGTTAATCTTATGGGAAAAAGGTTTTTGGCTTTTCCTCAGTTTATTTTAATGTAAACTTCACATTTGCTTTTACCAATCTGTTCAGTTCCACAAAACAATCATTTTGGTGTTTAAATTGTGATTCTACGCCCAACCGTTGCAGAGATATTCAAAGTGCTAAACACAGTACGTTGTCCAATGTTATCCTTATGGAGAATAAATAAAATTTGATATCTCGATTATTTATGAATATATGTTGATGAAACTTGGTATGTGGCTTCAAGTGGTACTGGTATATTGATATTTGCACAAAAAATTGATTTTTTTTTTTATTATTCCCGTAGCAGCAAACCTGCGTACTCAGCCCCCATGTTATTCTTATGAAGAATAAGTAAAATGTACTGACTCCCTTAATTATGAACATAAATTAATAAAACTTGGTATGTAGCTTCACTTGGTTGAGTTATATTGATAATTATATAAAAACCCATTTTTCTGTTCCTTGTTGCAGCAAACCTGCGTTCTCAGCCCCCATGTTATTCTTAAGGAGAATAACTAGAATGTCATATATCACTTGTTTAAGATTGAATATCGATGAAACTTAGTATGTGGCTTCGCCTAGTTAAATTCTATTTATATTTGCATAAAAACCAATTGTTTCTGTTCCTTGTTTCAGCAAACCTACATACTCATTACCAATGTTATTCTTATGGAGAATAATTAAAATCGCTTATATGTGAATATATTTTTATGAAACTTGGTTTGCGGCTTTATGTGGAATTCAGACAAATATTATGCATTGGAAATTCGCTGAGTCCGCAGGTTTGCTGCGACGGGGGTATACTTATTCTCCATAAGAATAACATGGGGGCTGAGTACGCAGGTTTGCTGCTACGGGAATAATCAACAAAAAATCAATTTTTTGTGCAAATATCAATATACCAGTACTACTTGAAGCCACATACCAAGTTTCATCAACATACTTTAATAAATAATCGAGATATCAAATTTTATTTATTCTCCATAAGGATAACATTGGACAACGTACTGTGTTTAGCACTTCGAATATCTCTGCAACGGTTGGGCGTAGAATCACAATTTAAACACCAAAATGATTGTTTTGTGGAACTGAACAGATTGGTGAAAGCAAATATGAAGTTTACATTAAAATAAACTGAGGAAAAGCCAAAAACCTTTTTCCCATAAGATTAACATGGGAGATTTTATGAGCAGGTTTTTTTTGGATTTTCTCCGCAACCACTTAACCTAGGTTAATAATTCAAAATACTAAATTATTTGTTTTTTTAAGCTCTATAACATGGTCAAAACCAAAATTAAGTTTTTTAAAAATTTTAGGGTGAAAAATGCAAAAAACTGATTTTTGGAAAATTTAAAACCCCCATAAACCCCCCTTCCCATGGTCCGATTTTTCTGGTTTTCGAACTTAAAGTCATGAATGTCATTTTACACATTTGAGCCAAATTTCATCAAAATCGGACGTTTTTTACTCAAGTTATCGTGTTAACGGACACATATATAGATATATATATATAGATATATTTATAGATATATATATACATATATATAAATTTTAACGAATAGTGTTTTTGGCATCTGGGGACCTCAAAACAAAAAGTTATCATGGTCTCGGGCTTAAGTCTTACCATGAGACCTACGGTAATAGCTTCTTCCCTATAGGGGAAATTCGCTAAAAACAGAATTTATTAAGTGTGACGTTCCTCAAGGGTCAATTCTGGGCCCAGTATTATTCATTTGTTATATAAATGGCATGAATAATGCAATAGAAAACAAAAACTCCAATAGAGCGGTGCTGTATGCTGACGATTCAAATTTTAAAATATCAGGTGCAACCTATCAAGAAATTCAAAATATAGCAGAAATGGAGCTGACAAATATTTTAAAGTTTTGTAGTTCTCTCAATCTGGAACTCAATTTTCATAAGACTAATTATATTAGCTTTAACGCAAGGAGAGATAAAAACAGATGCACATCTCAATTGACATTAACTAATCAAAATATAGCTGAAGTCAATAAAACAACATTTTTAGGTTTAACAATAGATTTTAATTTTAGTTGGGATCTTAATATAAATAAAATTATTAGTAAAATCAATTCAGGAATTTTTGTACTCAGAAGATTGTCCAAATTATCTGACTTGGCTACTTTAAGAATAATTTACTTCGGGCTAATTCATTCCCGCATAGCTTATAATATCTGTGTTTATGGAGCCACAACACACTATAACTTAGAAAGGATATTAAAGATTCAAAAAAAGTGTATAAGAATAATGCTCAGTCTAGATTATAAGGCACATGTAAAAAATAAATTTTGTGAACTAGAAATGTTAACAGTCTTCAGTTTGTATATTTATGATTGTATATTATATGTAAAAGAAAACATGTCTGATGAAATTTTATTAGGCTATAGCCATCAATATAATACTAGGCATGGAAAAAATATTAAATTTGAAAAACAACTTGGAATTTTTCAAAAAAAAAAACTACATACATGGGCGCAAAGTTTTTTAACTACTTGCCCTTAGATATAAAAAACGAAAACAATCCCAAAAAATTCAAAGCAAAGTTAAAAAAATTAATGATTAATAACCCATGTTATTCTTTAAATGAATATTATGATAATTTTGCTTGAGACTGTGTTAAACTAGGTGGTTGTGTTATTTTTTATGTGATTTTTATGTTTAGCTTGTAAGTAATTAACTTGACACCATTCATGTATCATGTATACTACATGATACATGAATACTATGTATTGTATGAATAAAGATATTTTAACTATTGACTATTGACTATTGACAAAATTGGCCGAACCAGCCGGCGTTTATTGTAAATTTAAAATACCGATCTATAATATAAACATACCAGCTCATAAAAACTTTACTTTTAGATCGTATAAACAATTGAAAAATACCCCTGTCACAGCAGGCGCGGATCCATGGGGGGAAATGAGGGAAATCCCACTCCCCCACCCCCCAAGGCAAAAGGTTGGAGTTGAGCGCGAACCCTCACACCAGCACTACGTCTGCCCTGCATGCGTCGTCAGTCAGACTTAAATGCCAGTAAAACTGTACTACAGGGTGTCCACAGACTGATTTCCAGAAAAATCGGACAATTATTCGGAATATCTTTTGCTAGGAAAATGCGAGGAATATACGGGAATTTCGGCGAAAATCTTCGGCCGATCTCGGTTGTCGTTTCCAGCCAATAAAACACGTTTTGGTTGTTATTTTCAGCCAATAAGAAACGTTGCTGATCGTCATTTTCGTGTCATTAATTGCAACTAAATTCCTGTTTTGACCCAACTCAACTGACGTGGCGCGGAAAATAGGCGTTCATTGGCGATAGAACGGGGTTGAATCGCCGGTTGTATTCGTTCGTAAAAGTATGTTCCGGTTGTCGTCCGGGCCTTTAAAACCCGACACGGCTTTATTTTTTGCTGAGAAAATGTGCTCCGATTGCCAATTTTGTATGATTAATCCAATCACGGTTAGATTGCGATTTTAGGCATAGGCTATATTGAGGATCAGTCGTCATTTTCGGCCGATAAAACATGTTGCGGCCATCGATTTCGGACTTTAAAATGCGAGGAACGGTTGTTTTCGGCGAATAGAAAGCTGTGCAGTTGCCTATTTTGTTTTATAAAATTTATGTTTTAGTTAGTAAACCTTGTCTGTAAAACGTAGTCTGGCAGCCTTTATTGCCCGGTAAAATGCGGCCTTAAATTTTATTAGATTTATAGTCGATGTTTTTGTCCTACAAATCGCAGTATGGGTCTTTAGGTCAATTGCCTTTTTCGGACGCTAAAACGAGGTTATATTGCTATTTACATGAAAATATGCGGCTCGCTTGCCGCTTCAGCTCAATAAAATGCAGTCCAGGTTATTATACCTAAAAATTCAGTCATTTCGGTCTTTTTGACCACCAAATCGAGGCAAAATTTACGTTTTACCGATAAAACAGGCCCAAATCTATAATTTTGCCAGATAAAACGTGTTTCGGACGTCATTTTTGGTATATAAAACACGATCTAGCTTTATTTAATGCCGAGAAAATGCGGTCTGATTGCCGTTTTTGAGCGATTAAGCACATTTCCGGCATAAAATACGGTTTGTACTCAATTTTCGGCCGATAACAAACTTTGCGGTCGTAGTTTTTAGCTATTAAAATTCTGTAAAATTGCCGGTAAAATTACCGATTTTGGCTGATAACTCACGTCCGATCGGTAAATTTGCCTAAACACAGTTTGTCCGTTTTCAGGCTAAAAATGTGGCCCGATTGACGTTTAAGACAGCAACATGAGAATATATTGGTATTTTAGGCTGATATATGTATCTCGGGTGCCTTTTAAAATCGTTTAAAATCGCCGTATCTCGGCCGATAAAATTAGTTTTGATCTTAGTTTCGGTAAAATATTTGTTTCAACGATAACATACTTTGACACCTCCCCGCTGGCGTGTTGGCCTTTAAATTTGGGTTAGGTATAAACTATTGCGGATTTTTTTACCGATAAACTTCGTTTACTTGTCGTGTTCGGTCTAAAAATTACGGCGACCATGAATTGCGGTCAAATTGCCATTTTTAATCCGAAAAAACTGCTGATTTTGACCAATGAATTCAATACAGTCATAGTCAGGCACTATTCTCGAATACGGATTTTTGAGTGTCCATGAGGATTTCATCTTCGGCCAATTTAATCAAAAGGAACAAAAAATAAATTTTGAAAAAGTATTAAATGGGATTTTAATATGGAAATATTGGTTGTGATTATCTGAATCATAGGTAATGAAATATCGGTTTAACATATCATATACACCTTTTACACTAAGTTGTAATTACAACAGTAAGACCATTTTCGCGAGGGAATCTAAAACATTTATCAAGGGAGAAGCCGCTATCATTTGACAAAAGGAAGGCACTGGGGCTGGCGGCTGGCGGACGCCCTGTGAGAAATCCACGGCGTGAGCCAAGGGACTACGGGCTACGGCAGTGTCGTCGGCGGAGCCGTTCTCTCTCACTCCCTCTCTATTTCTCTCTCTCTCGCACACGGATGCAGTTTACCCTCCTAGCCCGCGACTCGTTGTTTCCTCACATGGCCACAAGCTGCACCACTGCACCGTTGCCTTCGGCACTGATTCTATGCTAGTACTATAAAATCCCACAAGAGCGCGCCACTGTTCACCCGTATTCCTCTGGTAGCATGTCGATGGAAAATCTACTAAGGGGTATGCTTAATCTATGGTAGAACGCAAAGGTTTCAGAAAAGAAGATTGAGGAAGACTGCAGGGCTGCACAACCACTGTGCAAAACGAAAATACTCTCCAACGGCGTTATACGGTAGTTGTTTTTGAAATTTGCAAATATTGAAAACAAAAACGAGTACAGCGACAGACGGCGCCACACTATTACCCGTTAATTAAATATTTTCTGAGTCCAAATAAGGGGCGCGCGCCTCCCGCGCTCCCTGGCGAGATCCGCCACTGGGGTAGACTTATAGTATTACATTAGTCATCCATTCATTATTTAGTGTTAATTTTCCTATTATGTGTTATTTTATGTGTAATATCCCGTATCAATGTGTTAATTAATTAATTCCCTATAAATGTGTTATTGTATTAATTGCCCTATGTTCATGCCCAATAATAATCATCCTTATCACCACTCCTCAGAAAATCATTCCCTCTATGTATTTAATGTTTATTTATCTGTGCAATTGTAAAATAATATGTATTTCATTAGCTAATCACCAATAATTATTCACAGCCTATCCACATCTAATAGCCTACTCACTTAATTTTAAATGTTTGCTAATAATAATATTTTACATATAATTTATGTGAGAGGATTGCAATAGAATTAAAATTTAATATAATATACTTTTCAAAAATAGTCCTTAAGGAATCTAAATTACAGTGACCAGTGTTAACATATGTGTGTGCCATGTGCTTTCAACAATGGACCATGCTTCCAGACCTCATCTCTGCTAGATCTTCCTTCTTGTTCCAGATGCCATAGTGTTAAGACATAACATTTTGTGCAGGACATTGTTCCTATTTAAATTCACCCAGTATGGCCTAAGTTTTGAATTACTTAGTGCTCATTAATTAGGGACTCATTGCTCAGTATAATACCATTTTAAATTCACTCCCTTTTCTTAATTTTATCCCCAAAATTGGTATTGAGCGAAGAACTTTGTAATCTGATTGGTAAACCACTTCCATTGTGTATTCTATTAGGGACTTGAAAGAATACAGACATTTAATAGAACAAGTCTAATGTTCTGAGATTTAAAATTAACATCAAGAGTATATTATTACATTGAACTATCTTTTCTAAATTTAATTTGAGTATTTTAATCTTCAGTAAATTCAGTGAAAACCATTGGACTTTCCTTTTGGACAACACCAAAATTTATCATTGTTGCAATTTGTAAACAACATAAGCCTAATTGGACTAAATATTCTTTCACATATAAATTCAACGTTATTCAAGTCAGCACGATACTTCCCCCCTGAGAAAAAGAGCCCTCATTTATAAAAGAAACCCATTTAATAGAAATATGAACATTTTAGTCTTAAGCCTACATGTATTATTGCCATCCATCTTATAGCCTAGGCCATTCACTGTAACTTTCCCCTGAATTGTAGATTATTTGTAAATCCCCTTTGATTGATAACTTTTAAAACACAATTGTTGTTATTAGATAAATAAATATTATATTGTTCCTCTGTACTTTGTATTTCATTTAAATAGTTAAAAGACATTTTAGAAAATTGTACACCTACCTTCCGTTGATATCCAGATTAATTATTATAGAACAAATTCTACTCACTACAATAAACCAAAGAAGACCATAGGTAGAAATATATTTATTGATAAGTCAAGTAAGAGTATTTGTGAGCTATATTTAAATAGCCTAGTAAATTTTGTAGGTAGTAACACTAATTATTGTGAAGACAAGCTAGGCTCAGCACATGGTAGCCATTGCCCACAGATCAGATAGCGTCACTTTTATACCCACATTTCCCGATCACATCCGAACAAATAATTAATTGAGATTTAATAAATTAGAATCATAAGTAAGAAAAGAATATATAGAAAGAGAAAGAGAAAAATAAGAGACTTTAATAAGCGCAACAGCATTTACATCCGGATTTGTTTTTATAGATCAAATTATTTGATAACATATCAATCCAAATCACAAATTTCATTAACAAAACAATACCCCCCGTCGCAGCAAACCTGCGTACTCAGCAAATTTCCAATGCATTGATATGTTTCTCACTAGTACATAAAGCCACTCACCAATTTTGACAAAAATACATTCATAAATTAGTGATTTATTACATTTTATTTATTCCCCATAAGAATAACATTAGGACTGAGTACGCAGGTTTGCTGCAACGAGGAAGATAAGAAATGAGTTTTTATGCAATTATCAATATAACTGAACCAGGTGAAGCTACTTACCATGTTTTATTAATTTATGTTCATAATTAAGGGAGATATAAAACTTTACTTATTCTCCATAAGAATAACATTAGGGCTGAGTATGCAGGTTAGCTGCTACGGGGACAATCAACAAAACATTTTTTTTTGTGCAATTATCAATATACCAGTACAACATGAAGCCACATACCAAATTTCATCAATATACATTCATAAATAATCAAGATATCAAATTTTATTTATTCTCCATAAGGATAACATTGGACAACGTACTGTGTTTAGTACTTTGAATATCTCTGCAACGGTTTGACGTAGAATCACAATTTAAACACCAAAATGATTGTTTTGTGGAGCTGAAGTGATTGGTAAAAGAAAATGTGAAGTTTAAAGTAAAATTAACTGAGGAAAAGCCAAAAACTGTTTTCCCATAAGATTAACATGGGAGATTTTATGAGCATGTTTTTTGGATTTTTTCCGCAACCACTTAACCTAGTTTAATAATTCAAAATACCATATTATTTGTTTTTTTAAGCTCTATAACATGGTCTAAACCAAAATTAAGTGTTTTAAAAATTTTAGGGTAAAAAATGCAAAAAACTGATTTTTGGAAAATTTAAAACCCCCATAAACCCCTCTTCCCATGGTCCGATTTTTCTGGTTTTCGAACTTAAAGTCATAAATGTCAGTTTACACATTTGAGCCAAATTTCATCGAAATCGGACGTTTTTTACTCAAGTTATCGCATTCACGGACACATATATAGATATATATATATATAGATATATATATATATATATATATATATAGATATATATATATATATATAGATATATATATACATATATATAAATTTGAACGAATAGTGTTTTGGACATCTGGGGACATCAAAACAAAAAGTTATCATGGTCTCGGGCTTAAGTCTTACCATGAGACCTACGGTAATAGCTTCTTCCCTATAGGGGAAATTCGCTAATTCCCTATAGGGGAAATTCGCTAAAAACAACAATTTATTTGTAAACAAACATTCTGACAGTGTGAGCAAATTTTAAACAAGCTGTACATGTTTATTTCCATTTATTTATTTATTCATTCCAACGTTAATCACCATTTTTAGCGAATTTCCCCTATAGGGAAGAAGCTATTACCGTAGTCGGCATGGTAAGATATAGGCCCGGGACCATGGTAACTTTTCGTTTTGAGGTCCCCAGATGCCAAAAACACCATTCGTTCAAAACTGTATATATATATATATATATATATATATATATATATATATATATGTGTCCATGGGTGCGATAACTCTTGTAAAAATGGTCCGATTTTGATGAAATTTGGTACAAACGTGTAAAGCAGCATTTATGACTTCAGTTCAAAAACCAGCCAGATCGCTCTATCCAAAGGGGTATTTTGGGGAGTTTTGAACTAAAAATAAAAAATGGGTTTTTTGAGTTTTTTACGTATGAGATTTTAGTAAATCCAATTTTAGTTTTCACCATTAAATTCAGCTTAAAAAAACAAACAATTTGGTGTTTTGATAATTTCTTTACATCAATTGGTTACAGAGATATTGAAAGTGCTAAACGCAGTACCTTGTCCAATGTTACTCTTATGAGGAAAAAGACAATTTTATATCTTGTTTATTTATCAACTTATCTTGAGGAAACTTGGTATATTGCTTCATACCGTTGCGGTCTATTGATATTTGCACGAAAATTGATTTTTTGCCGATAGTTCCTGTAGCAGCAACCCTGCGTACTCAGCCCCCATGTTATTCTTATGGAGAATAAGTAAAATGTTATCTCCCTTAATTATGAACATAAATGAATACAATTTGGTATGTGGCTTCACCTAGCGTTATAAAAAAAATTGCATAAAAACTCATTTTTTGTATTCTTTGCTTCAGCAAACCTGCATCCTCAGACGTCATGTTATTTTTATGGAGAATAATTAAAATGTCATAAATCATTTATTTATGAATATATAGTGATGAAACTTGGTAAGTGGCTTTAAGTGGTATTAGGATACATATATATGCATTGGAAATTCCCTGAGTATGCAGGTTTGGTGCTACAGGGGTATTCACAAAATATAAGACAGTACATTCATTTATCAAGATGGCTTATACATCCTGTAACAAGCTGTTGTAAAATCATATCAGACTGCAACCAGTAACTAAAAAATAACAGAGACAGGTAGACTAATGATAATAAGTAACACTGTGATAGATAACAACAATTCTCTTTTATACATCTTGACAATAAGTAACAATAAATATCAACCATAAGATTTTGATTGTAGACAGTAAATAACAATACCCCCGCCGCAGCAAACCTGCATACTCAGCGAATTTCCAATGAATATATATACACATCAAGCCACTTACTCATTATAAATATTATAAATTCATTATAAATATATTCATGAACAAGCGATACCGGTACTTAAAATATTAATTATTGTTCATAAGAATAACATTGGGGATGAGTACTCAGGTCTGCTACAACAAAGGAACACAAAATATGGGTTTTTATACCAATATCAATAAAACTCATCTAAGTGGAAACCAAGTGCACATACCAAGTTTCATCCATATACATTCATAAATAAGCGATATATAACATTTGAATTAATCTCCATAAGAATGAAAGGGGACTGATTACCTAGTTTTGCTGCTACGGGAACCATATGCGAAAAATTGGGTTTTTCTACAAATAACAATAAACAAAACCAGTTGAAGCCATATACCAAGTTTTGTCAGTTTATGTTTATAAATAACCGAGATACAATTTTTGTCTTTCTCCATAAGAATAACATTAGACAACGTACTATGTTTAGCACTTTCAATATCTCAGTAACCATATGACGTAATGTCAAAATGGTAAAAATACCAAATTTTTTAAAGCTGAATTCAATGGTGAAAATTAAAATTTGATTGAAATAAAAATTACAAAATACTTTTTTGGGGTACAAAACCCCCCAAAAACCCCCCTTCGGATGGTGTGATTCGTTTGGTTTTCAAACACGTTTAAATAAATGGTACTTTACACATTTTTGCCAAATTTCATTGAGATCGGACCCTTTTTACGAGAATACTTAGGAAAACACACACACACACACACACACACACACACACACACACACACACACACACACACACACACACACACACACACACACACACACACACACACACATATATATATATATGTACATAATAATTACTTATAATAATACGTAATAATTCCGTAATAATTCAGGCATAACATGTTAACAAATTTAATTATAGCTTTATTCACAGTTTTATTAATTTGTAGAACTTCAAAATTAAAAGATTGGTTTTATTCAAATGTAATATTTAAGTACAGTTCGCGCCACGGTGCTTGACGCCTGGTTAGCGTATGCTCTGGACTGACTTTTCGCCTCTATTTGGCTTAGTAGCCTTAGTGTTATAGTAACATTTTGTCAACAGAAACAAAAATTAAATAATTTGATGTTAAAATATTGGTTTTCGTTATTTTCGTTATTGTCTGCATTTAATTATGAGAAGTTTGAGTTGGTTCTCGCCTTTCCCAGGCGTCAAGCACCGTGGCGCGAACTGTACAGAGGTTGTTTTTTAGCGATTTTCCCCTATAGGGAAGAAGCTATTACCGTGTAAAATTAATAAGTAATAAATTATCATTAAATTATAGTTATACTAGCTGTGGTTTATTTATAAAAAATAATTCATTCGTTCTGATTTACACTGAAGCAGTCTCAATGTTCAAAGTTATGGCGGGTCTCAACGTTTTAAAGTATGAGTAAATCAAATTTTTGTTTTATGTGAAAATAAATAAAAAGTATAATTTCGTTACCAGAAAGATACAGGAATCCACCACATTTAGATCAAAACAAATGACCAACAGTCAAAGTAATTGTTTATGTGTTTTGACAATTTTCTGGGTTTTGAATAAATATTCAAACCATCAATAAAAAAAATATTAAAGTAAATGCAAAAATATAACATAACAGTTTTTATTATCATGTAAAAACATATATAGATCTACTGGTTATAGTAATTTTAAATTTAAAAATAATATCAATATCACAAAAAGTATGTTTTTGGATACAAAATAATAAAACAATAGAGATGAACATTCATAGGTCTATTTTGTAAAAGTAAGTAATTTACAAAATGTCATTACAATAATGTGTACATTGTTAACAAATCATAAAACAATAAATAACTATAAAAGGATATATTTAAATGATTTGACTTTATTATAGATTGAATAATAACAACTATTGTTTGATTTCATCAGGGCCGTACTCAGCTTTCACGGGCCCCTGGGCAGGCCTGGTGGTGTGGGCCCGTGGTGCTGTCGGTGCTGTCCGGATCCAAGTTGGTGACCTTTTAGACAACAGTGTCGTAAATAAGACACCGGGCCCGCCGCCTGGGCCTAGGGCAGTTGTTCCTCCCTGCCCTCCCGAGTACGGCCCTGGATTTTATCTTGGATTAAATGTTTTGTTAAAAAAACGTCTAGTTGAACAATTTTATAATGGGTTTACACAACTTTGATAACATCTTTGACTTTTTGGTTGGATTAATAATTAATTAAAATTATTAATTAATTAATTAATTATTAATTAATTATTAATTAATTAATAATTAATTAATTAATAATTAATTAATTAATAATTAATTAATTAATAATTAATTAATTAATTTATAGACAAAGTTGAAAGACATTTTAAGGAAAAATACCATTTCATTTTTTTTTTTAATTTTTGCTATCAAAAATTACAATCATTTTGGTTTGAATGAGTTGTTTTAAATTAAAACTTGTAATCTTTTGTGCTAATAAATTAAACAGGATACTTAGTGTTAATAAAAGGTATTATTAAGAAAAAACCTAAATTAGTGTATATTAATATTAATTATAAACCCCTTGAGGAACTGACGGAAGGTTGATGTACTCTACAACTCAACAGATTTATTCTATATAAAAAAGAAGAAAACTATTTCTCTTATCAGTTAAAATAACTTTATTTAAGGTATTAACCTAAAGGTAAATCAATGGAATGAGTCTATTCTTAATATAAAGAGCATTTTATTAAATATTTTGTACAATATCAACAAAATAAAACAATATCTTAAATAGTTGAATAGTCGTCATAATAACCAAATAGACTCAATATACATAGATATTTGAAACTAATAAAACATCAACTTAAAAGTTATGTTATTTGATGTATTTATTCTGATGGTATTTCAACTGCAAAAACACCCTGGCTTTTTTAGATGTTCCTCAGAGAAATACCCAGTTACTTTTGAAAATTAACTTTTATTTCACATTTGATACTGAAAGGGTTAAAAAGAGATCAGGTCAATCAATGTAAGTATGGTATCGCAACAAATATAATGTACATAATCAATCACTGTCTAGTTTTTTAGTCAAAATTTTGATTTGTTCTTTACATTTCAAATCAAGTTTCATACATATCTTTATTTAAAATTTAGACAGTGTACAAGCCTGGGCCACTTATTAATTATAAAAATAAATGTAGGAACCTCGTTTTAGTATGGATTAGTATTATGTCAATATATTATGAAAAGTAGCTCCACACTTAGAAAATACAACTAATATATTTCTTATGTTTATTAATACTGGTACCCATATTTTCCACGGGTGGAGCAATTCTGAATTTTTGACCCTGCAAAAATTTTATTTAGGTTTTCCCAGAAAATATTATTTTGCATTGCCTTTGTTACTTTGCTCCTATCACAACAAATGTGCCATTTTCACCATTTTGGGATTTTCAAAATTCTTATGAAACTCAGGTACATGCATAGGCGTGCGCAAAGTCCGGTCAGCGTGGGTGCCGGAACCCACAAATGCGCCCCCACCCAAACTTGCTGCTCTAAGAACCTATATTTATCTATCAAATAATTGAACATGTCAATTATTGTATGTAATCTAATAGTTTTCTCCTCCTTGACAGAAATATGTGCTAATATTATTCAATGCAATAAATATTATATCGGCATAGGTATATTTAGTTTACAAAATATCATAATGTTACTGGTTTCGTGTAATCTTCCAAAAAAAATCTAGATTACGCTCAGGCCGGGCGGCTGCACGTCACTCCGATTTCTCGGTTAAAGAGTATCTTAAAGGTTTTTAAAACAATATAACAATTAGCAATTAACTGAAATATGGTAACAAGCACTTAAAAAAGATTAAAATGCTAAAATACCATCACAGAATTTATCTTTTCTCATAAAAATATACTTGTTTGTACTTAATCTAACTGATGATAGTGATGGAATTATTATTTATATAGTTTTAATTTTCCCATTGCACTCAAAGTGAAAAGTAAAGTTCAAATAATCAGCGATATAAAAGTACTATTTCTATATATACTCCAAATTTAAACCATTATGGCATTTAATTTTCCTATAAATCTCCGCCTATTAATGAATAAAAGGACGGCAAAGGGGTATTGGTATTGGCATTGTACTTACATCCGGCACTCGGTTTCCAAGAAATCTGTCGATCGTCACGGGAAAGTAAGATGACAGTTCATCTTTTGGACGTTGATTTTGCATTTGTAAATACTACCCAACTGTGTTACAATAATACTCCCAGTCCCAGTATTACTTACTATTTAAGCAAAAACGCACATATTATTTTCTACTTATTTCTTACATTAAACTTAATTTGTTGAAAATACCTTAATCTAAGCATTTATTTCATCACCTATTTTGGCGCTCTCCTCAAGCCCTCTTTGAGGCTACCGTGGGTGCCGCGGCACCCCTATGGGTACATGGGTGCGCACGCCTATGGGTACATGTGTTAACTAATTTTAGATTTTTGTCGGTACAGCACATATGAAATGTTTTGATAACTTACTGTGCTCTCTAAGCACATTTACAACAACCCTGAGGTTGCGCCCAGCTGTGAATGTGGTAGTATACGTTAGAGTTCTTGGCCGCTACAGCTTTCAGAGCTGCTGCAGACGCAGCCGATTGCCAGATGTGGTAGTGTGTCTCCGCTCCAGGCTGAACGGATTGGCCATTCCACTGTGATGGATTTCCCGGTACGTTATTCCACATAGTAGCGGGTCTTTGACCTGTTGGCATGACAAAAAACTTAATTTGTGATTAAATTGTATAGCAAAGTTGAATTTGAAATAAGAAAAGAAAAAAGGTTGTTAGTGTAAAAATAAGGATTGTAGACCTACTAATTAAATAAATATGTCATTGGATATCTCTAACTGTCTAAAAGTTCAAATAATAAAAAAACAAAGATTCAACCAGATTATTTTATGAAACTCAGTAACAGTTTTTTTCAATTACTACGAAAGTTCTCACAATTTGTTGGGACTGTTTGTTGTTTAATTAACAGGCCTTATAGCTGGTAATTATATACTGATTGAATATAGCTTATTATTGTGAATTTAAATATAAGGATATCATTTGAGTACAACTCACTGGCTTATCACAAAATCCCTATAACCATAAAGCCTAATGAGTTTAAATTTGACTTGTACAGGAAAACAATGTTAAAGATTTCGGTACTTTGGTATTATACGGATGCCACCCTTATACAGCGCGCTGCGGCAGTTATGTTAGGATGGGTTATCATAAAAATGATTGTAGGACTTTCCTTGTTTCGTTACGAATCGAATGATACCTGATGAGTCATACTTCAGGTCGCCAAACCCCCTCCAAATAGGCCAAGGTCAGGTCGTTGACCGGAGCGCGCGCATCACCTGTCACCGCCTGTATCTGGGTCAGTGTCATGAGTGATTTATTGCCGTCACTACGTTACATTTGTTTTCATAATGAGTGACGTTCTTTTGGTGTGGGATTTACCTCGAAATTAAGAGGAAACCGTACGTATTTTTATGATAACCCATCCTAACATAACTGCCGCAGCGCGCTGTATATTTGGCGTAGTACATGTGGCGATCGGGTGTGGCTGCTAGCGGCGGCGACGCATTCAACACGATCCTAGCGGACATCGCTGTCTTTTGGGAGGCACAACACAAAGACCGCTCATCAGAATGATGTAAAGTTTTTACAGTAAGTCAATAAAAGTAAGTTTTTTTTCGAATTATGTAGTTATCCTTTGTATCCAGTAAAAATTTAACCTCCAAAAATAGTGGCATCCGTATAATACCAAAGTACCAAGATTTCCCCTAGTTTTTTTTTTCAGTTGTAAAGAAACGGTTAGAAAAATTCCTATATAGTGGAACACCTCAATAAATCAAATTCCTTGATAAGTCAAAGTGTTTTTATTCCCCTTGAACTTGCATACTTAATACTGTGCTTTTCTAACCCTACAAGTCGAAGAATAGGCTGGGAACCTCTCGATAACTCAAATTTTGGTGGTCTTCTTAGCCTACTACCGCACCTCAAAAACTCAAAGATTAAGTTGGAAAACCTCTATAACTCAAAACTGTAAGATCGCCATACCTCTACAAGTCAAAGTGTTGGCTGGAGAACCTCCATTAGCTTACAAGCTTCGTTAAGAAGTTTCACAGCATCTTTTTTTCCAAGTCGAGATTGTACATTACTGGTTCGGATTCAAAACCCCAGTTACTGTATTTGAACCCGAAAAACCAGTCTGATAATAGACAGGAAGTGGTCAACTGGTCAAAACACCAAAAAATTACCGAATAATGATTGTTTGTTTACTCTACGACAGTACGGCATTATCTCTGTTCACTGAAATATGTTTTTCGTCCTCTGGTAGGTTCACCAAAGAAGCTGTTCAAAAAATTTCCAGGCTTATTTCAGACATTTTGAATCGTTAAAATGATTTTAATTTCAATTATTATGGTATGATTAACTATGATACATGGTGTATAAAACACAAAATTATGTAAGAATTCTTCTCTTCCAAGACTCATCGACTGCGTTTTTCGTGACCCTCGATAAGTCAAAGTCTGTTTAAGATCACCTTGATAAGTTGAACCTCAATATATCAAAATATTTGATAACTCAAATTTTTCCCGTTCCCCTGAGGTTTGAGTTATTGAGGTTCCACTATATAATTTTTATTTTTGGCCCTCAATATGAAAGGTTATCTTGATCCCGGACCTAGGTCTTACTATACCATTGCCAGTGAAAGATCTGAAATTCAATTATTTTAAAGATCAGAAAATTAATATACAAATTAATACATTACAATCTAGATGAAGAATTTTTGTATTAAAATGTATTCATAGATAAAAGAGAGTTATACAATGTTATGTATTTTCCGTAAGAATTCTAAAAACATGCATGACAGTAAAACAGAAACAAGAAATTTTGAATATTTAAAAAGTTGTCAAACTAATCTTTTGATTAGATCTACGGAGACCATAACAAAGGTCAGTTCCAGCTTCTTGGTATGAGAAGATAAACATAGAAATGCCATTCTTGGGCCTATCAGATTCGGAGGGTACGGGAAACTAATAGAATACCCCCGTCGCAGCAAAACTGCGTACTCAGCGAATTTACAATGAATATATATGTCTTAATATTACATTAAGCCTCTTACCAGAATTCATAAGAAATATATTCATAAATAAACGATATTTAAAATATTCATTATTCTCCATAAGAATAACATTAGGGATGAGTACGCAGGTTTGCTGCAAAAAGGAACAAAAAATAATGGATTTTTATACAAATATCAATAGAACTCATCTAAGTCAAGTCACATGCCAAGTTTCATCCATATAAATAAGCGATACATAACATTTTTATTATTCTCCATAAGAATAAAATGGGGTCCGAGTAACTAGGTTTGCTGCTTCGGGAACCATAGGCGAAAAATTGGTTTTTTGTTCAAACATCAACAAACCACAACCAGATGAAGCGATATACCAAGTTTCTTCAGTTTATGTTCATAAATAACCGAGATATAAAATTTGTCTTTTTCTCCATAAGAATAACATTGGACAACGTACTGTGTTTAGCACTTGTAATATCTCAGTAACCAATTGATGTAGAGCAATGATCAAAATACCAAATTGTTTGCTTTTTTAAGCTGAATTCAATGGTATAATTTAAAATTTGATTTAAATCAAAATTACATGTGAAAACCCCGAAAAACCCATTTTTGGGGTACAAAACCCCCAAAAACCCCCCTTCGGATGGTGCGATTTGTCTGTTTTTCGAACTCGTTCAAATAAATGGTACTTTACATATTTGTACCAAATTTTATTAAGATCGGACTTTTTTTACGAGAGTTATCGTGCTTACGGACACACACATATATATATATGCATATATATATATATATTTGTATATATATATATATATATATATACAAATTTGAACGAATGGTGTTTTTGGCATCTGGGGACCTCAAAACGAAAAGTTATCATGGTCTCGGGCTTAAGTCTTACCATGAGACCTACGGTAATAGCTTCTTCCCTATAGGGGAAATTCGCTAAAAGGGTGGGTTTTAAGGACCAGTTGTAAAGAGAGGGATGAGAGAGAGGGAACAGTGATTAGAGTTAGATGCGTGTTGGACTATTTCTGCTGCGATTTCTGCGATATTTCTGTTGGTAATATGTCCAGCGATTTTCCAAATTTTGTTGTTGTTGTTCCGAATTCTCTCGCCAGTCTTGCAGGAAAACCAAATCAGCCAGTTGTAAGGGACTCTCTTACAGAGTCCCTCAGGCAGAGTTAGGAATTTCAGTTCCACTCAACCTGGCGGGATATGGCTCTTTAGGGAACCATTATGTTATTTGCCTATGTGAGATAAAAATCAAACAACCTTTAGGAGATCAAATTTTCAAAAAGAAAACAAAACCCATCGATTTAAACAATACTAACTGATTGGCCCATATATTTTGGAAAGTAAAAATAAGGTGTAAACCAAGCTCTTTAATACAAAACCATTAAAGTGGGCAAAGATACATGACAGTTTGTACTTTTGCAATTTGGACCGTTCCCTATCAAAATATTAAAAAATGCCAATGGTGTAGAAAGACACAAAACGAATAAAGGCACAAAACAAAGGCCAACACTAAAATGATCATTAAAGCAAAAGGTTTACATATAAACTTCTGATTCAAACTATTTTTCATGTTCTAATCTAAGCTTTTACAAGTTCCACAGCAGCAGATATAGTCCACAGGTTCTTATATTTAAGTAGTGCACTGGTCATACATTTCTAATGACAGGTTGAACCAGGCATTTTTAAAGTGGTGTTGCGACTGTGAAAACACATTATAAATTGACATCATAATCTCGGTCGGTAGTTTCCCCACATTATCTTTTGTAGCTCAGATATTTAGCTTTACAACGTTTTTAAAATGAAACATAAAGTAGCAAATAACGCGGGACCTACCAGATGCAACTGACGACTGAGAGGTGCCGTAACCTCCAGAGTTTGACGTGGCATAGGCATAGCTGTTGCCAACAGAGCTTTGACTATATCCACTGGTAGGGGTTCCCGCAGCAGGGTATGGAGCACTGGCCCCATTGGAGTGTCCGTAAGGGTTGAAGGCAGAGGGAGGAGGTACTCCTTGTCGGAAGAAGTTGTTTTGACTCTGAGTGGTGGGGGGAGCCACTGGCTTAGGGGAAGGTGAAGGCTGTGGCTGCTCGCCAAATCTGCTCGTCACATCGTTTGACACTGTCTTTGGTCCTAGAGCTCTCGATTCACCGATGCTCACCAAGTCGCCGTACTTGGTTACACAGTTAGGGGTCAGTTTTTGAGGCAGGAGGATGTAGTCACCTCCGTTTAGAACGGAAGTGTCGCGCAGGCTGGATTGTGTCTCCGCTTGACACTCTGGGCTGATTTTGGGACTGGCTGCCAGGGTCACTCGCACGTCCACTCCAGGAATCGCTCCAACGTCCTTGTTGCTGCATTCTGGAGTAAACCACAATAGTGATAATAGTAATTATTTATATAACGGTAATCAACGAGTGCTAATGGTTGTAAATTATAAAGTGGTTCGGTAAATTATTACGGTTGCTTAATTAAAGGTGCCATACATACATGATGTATTTGCCTGAGTCAGAAAATAATGGAGCTTACAGGTTTATAAAAATACCGTACTCTGATCCCAAAGGTAAGGACAGGTGATTCACATGCTATTAAATTTTGGTATTTTAGGCCACCCAGTGGTTTACACACAGATTCTATTTAACAAAAACAAATCAGCTAGTTAAACCACCCACAAACAAATAAAACACATTTTAAATTTTGTTATGTAATTGTAACTTTTTTAACACGTTCGCTGCGGCTAACCCAAAGCGGGTCGTTTGCAAAATGCGACCCGCCAATCGCTGGTCGGGGTCACATTTCTAAATTTTGGCTAACCAATGGCTGTAGCGCTCGAAGGCACTGTACTACATTACAATATAGCTGAACGTAGTTCTAAGAAGCGCCAACAGATAGCAGCACATGATAGGTCAATGTGGAGAGTCAGTACTGCCATTTTGAGGGATTTTATTAGCAAAAAAAGCAGTTTTCTCAATCCCGTAGTTGCAGGAATTGAGGGAAATTTTAGTGCCAACCTACACCACAAATGTCACGTGGTTATATCTAAACTGCGAACACCGTATAGCCTGTTCTCGTCAAGTGCTGAGCTCACACTGAAGCAATGTTTGGCAGGGGAGCACGCTACTATTATTATAGTAGGTCGAATGGCGGGCTAGTGGCGAGGTACTATATTTATAGTAGCCGGCAGCCAACGTGTTAAACAAAAACATAAATGAGATTACTCACATTAATAAACGGTATCAGGAAACTGAGACATACTTTCTCCCTTTAGCACAACTGTAATGAATAAAATACTTTTTATCTACTAAATGTAGAATACAAAGCAAGATGGAATGTACATAAAATCTTGTAAACAAGTTGTTTTCGAAAACATCTACCCAAATCCCTGTTTTGGAGGCGCTACAGAATCCATCGCTACAAACATGGTTTTAAGGGGGGAAATGCCCCTATTCCCCCCTCAGGGTTATTAAGGGGCAATATATTTTGAATTTCCTCTGTTGGTCAATGACTTGACAAGCATATCAAGTTTGAACGAAACTTATCAGTAAATAAGAGAGAAATAGTAATTTTTGTATTCCCTATAAGAATAACATTGGACAACGTACTTTTTTTCACAAAATGAAAATTTAAATTTTCTCCGCAGCCAGCTATCGTAGAATAGTAATTAAAAATTATAATTTATTTAGTTTTTTGAGCTCTTTTTAATGGTGAATAGTAATATTTTGTTATAGTTATGTTTTTTATGAAAAATCTATAAAACTGAATTTTTGATGTTTTAAGTCCTGACATTTCTGAACCCGAATTTTTACAGAAATGCGGGTGGTGTCATTTTGTTGGAAAACTAAAGTTCTACAAACGAATAAAGTTTAATCAAAATCGTTACAGCCATTTTTGAGAAATCTTGATTTTTCATGTTTTTTGGCAGTTTTTGGGGGAGAATTACCCTTAAAAAACAAAAATTCCAATAAATGAAAAAATGCCTGGAGATATCGTGGATTAGTACCTACACACCAAATTTCACAAAAATCTGACCATTGGTTAGGGCTCTAGCTCTGTACACATCCATACAGACAGACAGAAAGACAGACAGACAGATAAACACACGTAAAAATCACTTTTTTGGATTCAGGGAGCACAAAAACAAATATTTCCACTATCAACTCAAATTCAAAAATTTTTACGAAAACAATATTTTCTCCATATACTATGTGTAAAGGGAGAAAGTAAAAATTAATCAATATAACTTTCTATAATATACTATAAGGGTAATACAACTGCATAAATTAAAAGTATAATATGATTTTTTTCGTAGAGACTAATGTAATTTTGTTGTAATGGTTATTTGTTCATTCATGTATTGTTTGAAATCCCAACAGCCATAATGTATAGCTATAATATAATAATGTGCCTATTGGAAATCTGAAGTTAACATTAAAACTTAAATCCTCAAAATACAAAATTTTCTCTCTAAATAGGCTTTAACAGCTTATTTTACAAACAGAGAGGCCCTAAAACACCCTTCAATAACAATAAGATTGCTAATATTATTTCAATCTCAAATCAACAAACAACTAGAATTAATTCATTAAGAACCTGAGAACTGTTCCATTCATAATGATAAAATGTATGAGGAGAGTTAGTTTGTGAATGCTATTGCTTAAAACTGAGGTAAAAAATAAACTGTTTTTGGAGTTTCAAGACAAGAACACAATCAAGAATATTGAAAAATGACAGCTGATCTCTGGACTTGAACCCACAGGTTGCTTAACAACCAATATGTTTTATTTGGGAAACAAACCAAAAACAAATACACCAGAAGAGAGAACACATTTATCCTAGTGCAGTCCACAATGATATTGTTATAACTTTAATTTATAATTCATTTGTAAAGTTTATTTCTAAAATCAAAAGTAATAAATATTCCTTCTTTATTTTGTATATGTGGGATTATTTGTAACTACAGCAACCTCCCCATATTGACTTTGGCAGAATTTACTACCGTAAATATTTTTTCTTAAAGACAAACAAGGTTGACAAGGTGATAGAAAACCAAGGACAGATCCTCTTTTAATATAGACAGGTCTTAATAATGTGCTGACCACTCTTGGCAATATAACTGGCCTTAGCCATCACAAGCACGATTTTCTCTTCTAGTTTTAATTTATTTTAAAGGCAAACAAGTATTGTGACTATTAATTATTCTATGCTGAAAGTAATCAAATCCACTTTAAACAACATATATTTCCATGTTTTAACCGTTGAGTTCAACTTATAAAAACATGTTGCGGATTTTATCTCTACGTTACACCATATTGTAGAAAACGTACAAGTTAGTTGTTGAATGTTAGCTGCCATGTCCCGACACTCTAGGAACCCTCACAGCCTGTAGTTATTCCTTTTTATTATCAGAATACATTTAAGATTAGTTTTTTAAAGCATGGACTGGTTTCAGAGGGTTTTCCCTCAAGTACTGTCAAGTGTATATACAACTATTAAAGTACACCCTAATAAGGTTTTCAAATATTGGGCAAGGTATTATTTTCTGGAGCTTTATCCCATTTTCTACACCTTGTCTAAAATTAATCAAGTTTATGGGGCTGATGTTTGAAGTACTGAAATCAATACATCCTTTGAATAACAAGGATTGATATTTTAGTGGTGGTTAACAATTATATCAAATTGATCGCCAAATCAAGATCCATAAGCAATAATAGTACTTACGTCCTTCGATGTAGCATCGATACAGGATAAAGACCGACACATTACAGATGGGTTTCAAAGTGTAGTCATGGTAAACACAACCGTCTGATTTTGCTGGAAATTACAGTCATGCATCAGGTAAAGAAACAACTAATCATCTGAAATAACAATTGAACATTTATAACTAACTAGTAGCTTGAAGCAGTAAAACAGTGTTTAATGATAACAGATTCAGAAGACGATATATATCAGTCCATAGCACTCGAAGGGTTAATTACATATTTTATAATGTAAACAACGTTTTCAAATTCCCATGCTTTTCTTATAGGGGATGTTTTACATTATTGCTCGTTTGCTGGTAACTTTTTAGAAATTCTGATATTTTTACTAAGTCCTTGGGATCAAGACCTTTAATTTGAGCCCATCACCCTGTGTAAACTCCCACAATTTTTTTCTTCAAAATTTTAATTTACAGAATCTTAATATATAAAATCCAAATATAACCAGTGACTGACTGACTGACCTATCACAAAATCTCCATAACTACAAGGCCTACAGAGTTTAAATTTAACATATAGGTTCCTCTTTGGCCCTAGATGCTTGCTAAGAAACGGTATTACAAAATTCCCCCTGTGTTCCGCCCCGCTGGGTCCCAAAGTTCCCATGTATTCCTTATGGAGCTGATGAAAATTTAAACAGCTGATTTTGATTCGTATTAGTTCCACGGGCTAACCACAGATTGAAGCACTCACAACCATCATAGTTTACGCGGGCGAAGCTACAACAGGTGGGCTAGTAATATATATAAAGAAGATAATGTTTCATCACAGAAGTGGGCTTTAAACAGGTGAAAGCTACAGTTTATCATAATTTTCACTTGCAGAATGTGAGCTCAGAGTAACAGAAGAGTTTCCAATGTTTCACTTACTAACAGACATTTAAGAAAATATCTCAATATCAGGAAATGATCTTAAACTTACAAAAATATTGTTATTAGAAGATTGAAGTGAATTTAATTACATGCAACTTGCACATCGTTTTTAACTATAATTATATATTTTCATTTGATAAACAAAATATTGAGACTGCTAATGAGAACAAAGAAAAATACTAGTGAATTATACTAGTGATGATGGCAATTTTGAAAACAACAGAAAATAAAGCTACAATAATACTTTTTTTAAATATTAAAATAAAGTTAAAGGTTGGTAAAATATATAAATGCTCAAAATTTCATTTTACCAAAAACTATTATGGACATAAGAG
The DNA here is from genome assembly GCA_963675035.1 of Allygus modestus. Taxonomy (NCBI): domain Eukaryota; kingdom Metazoa; phylum Arthropoda; class Insecta; order Hemiptera; family Cicadellidae; genus Allygus; species Allygus modestus. The sequence goes on from OY776115.1 coordinate 68,540,761, forward strand.
TTTTACTTAAATTTCAGATACTCCAATTGCCTAGAGGTATGGAATGCACAGATGACAATATAAAATAAATAAACTTTCCATATAGTATAACTAAAGCACACCAAAAATCACTGATTGTTGTTACTATTTCACAATATATTTAGAAAATATATTTAGCATTTAGAAAATACTTTTATTAAATGCTTTACAATTATTTATAAAATCATGATTATAATTAATATATATATATATATATATATATATATATATATATATATATATTTAACAAATAAGAAAATCATGGTGTAAATTAGAATTTTGATAGTGATTTCAATGTAATTTTCAAATTCTTACCCATGCACATTAAGCATGAAATTTGTACAAATTATTCCAATCATATATCCACCAAATATACCCAATATTATCCTAAGTTTAGCCTCTGACTCATCTAGTATAGTAATTGATTTCAGAATACTAACCTTCTGCTATTCCCACCTTATTTGTAATGTCTGCTTTTGTAACATCGTAATAAGTGTTTGTGCCATTTTTACTGAAAACAATAATGATTACATTATATTAAAACATATAAATAATTACTATTGGTCAAGCAAACTTATGCCTGCCTAATAATATGTGGCGAAAACATTAAGTTAAAAAGCTATGAAATTGTAATAGCATGGTGTGACCCCAAATTTAGTTTATTTATGACTACTATACCTAAGAAACCTGTACCAAAATATATTGACTTTACTGAACAGTGAATACTCATAGATATTCATTTTGATCTTATCTTGTTTAGTAGAAAATTTAGTTTATCAATACGACATAAAATCAAGGTGGCCAATGCAATGTATGCAAATATAATACTGTAGGCTAAAACTATTTTCTGGTTGAAATGTTGTTTTGTTTTTGTTTTAACATTTTCTATCACTACCGAAATCAGAGAAAGCACAATAAAACTCGGAATAATAGCCCGCCAACCAATGTATTGGCTTCAGTTGTTCACCTTTTCAAGTCATATTTCAAGGTGGATAGGTAGAGGAGGTCCCATATCATGACCTTCCTAGGAGCTCAGACTTTCCTCCATGGTACTTTTTTGTGATGATGTGTGAAAAACATAGTTTAATCATAAAAAGTTTGTATTGTGGCTCATTTAAGAGAAAGAAAAAAAAATAATTAAAAAAAAATAAAAATATATTTTTTATTAATTGGTGATAAAATGGGTTATTTGTAGAAACTGTTGGGACATGCTCAAACTCCTCAAATACCAACAGAACTGTCCCGATCAAAACAGGACATGTGGCCACTCTACATAAACAACAATTATTAATCCAATCAGATATGAGAATAAGGATATTGTAATTTAAACAAGTGTAAATGCAAATATCACAAATACACCTTTTATATATTTATTTTTGTACCAAGGATTTAAAATTGTATCTTGAAGAAAATACTATCTAGAGTTGCTTAACATACGATTTTACGAATCATTGTTTGTGAAATTTGTCAGATAACCTTTAGATGTATCAAAATTTATTACTTTTATCCCACTTTTATCTCTTGTAACTTGGCAGTTAATATATTGATGATTTGGTTATATTATTTTCTCTGTTCTGATATTCACAATAAATGTGGAACAATAATGTTTTAAACATTGAGTTACCATATATATAAACAAATAACTCCTAGTTAATTATTTAATTTCAATTATGTGCTTACATTTTATGTATTTAAATATATGGAAATATTATAAGTGAACTAGTAGCTCTTAAAAGGACATAACATTTCATTAAGTAATTTTTATCCTTGATATTTTTAGATTGATTGTTACTTACATGTTTGCCAGTTTTTTTGGGTTAACTCGCCTAATCTAAAAATTAAACTTTTCAAACACTGATTACTTACTATGTTATTGATATAACATGGAAGAATCCTCCACTGTCTCTCTCAAAGTATGTGTAACATACATTGTCCATTTCTATTGTCTCTGGAGTTCTAGGCAGTGCAATGACATAGAATGGTGAAGCATATTTAACATCCTGAAAAATAAATGTGACTTGTTTGTTAAAAGGTATACTGTACAGTTATGTAATTTGTCTGTGAAATGTATTAATACAGTTAAGATAGCACATATTGAACTTAAACTATACCCCAACGTGAACCCAGTGAATTTCCAATGCCTCTCTATATATATATATATACCTCATCACCGGACTACCGGTGTATCCTCACTTCTGGATAAAGCCACATGCAAAGTTTTATAAAATATATTCCCACATAAGCGAAATATAACATTTGATTTATTCTCTATAAGAATAACATTGGGGCTTAGCACACAGGTTTGCTGCAACAAAAAAAAGAGTTTTAATGTAAATATCAATAGTACTTAACCACATAAAGCCACATATCAGGTTTTATTAATTTATTCTGATAAATAAGAAGAAACATAAATCTTTACTTATCCTCCATAAGAATAACATTGAAATGAGTACGCAGATTTGCTGCTACAGGGGCCATTGACAAAATCCGTTATTTGTACAAATATGAATAGACTACAACCAGGTGAAGCCAAAGAGCAGGTTTCATTAATATAGACTCATTATAACATTTTAATTAACCTCCATAAGAATAAAACTGGGCAACATTCTGTGTTTAGCAATTGACGAAGAGCAATATTTCAAGGTACTAAAGAGTTTTTTTAACCTAAATATAATGATGAATACTAAAGATAGATAAAAAAAACTTCTGTATTTGTAAAAAATACAAAAACCCATTTTTGGGATACAAAACCCCCTGAAAATACCTCTTCATATTGGGCCACCCACTTGGTTTTTTAACTTAAAGTCAGTCATAAATGTTGTATGTTAGTACCAAATTCTATCAAAATTGGACCTTTTTAATGAAAGGTTTTTGGGTCTGAAAGGAAAACCTTGAAAACTCAATAAAATAATGTTTTGGCTTTAAGTATCTATTATTTTATTTTACTTCATTATTTTCTAAATATTTTGTTGTGCAGTAAATGTATTACCATTATTCCAGTATGTACCATTATTCTTATAGAAGAAACAATCCAATGCCCTCTTAAAATCAAATATTCCAAATTATTTTTAAACTTTACCATTACTTAAGAGTAAAATTGTTTCTGAAATTCATCATTCACTTGTTTTATCACCAAAATCTATATCGACTAAATAAACTTTGAAAAATATAGTACTGTAGGGGGCGCTTCACTACAGTGGAAAACCAAAATTGAGGTTAACACTGGCATGGTCGATTCATCACCTTAAGTCGAAAGCTACAATATTAAGTTGTTGTCTTAGTTTAACTAAGGAAATAGTTTGGTAGTATTTGGAATTGATTTTGCAGTTTTGACTTGCTTGAGAGTTATAACTGGATGAAGAATATTTAAAAAACTGTTTCTACACTGTCAATAGTTTAAGACGGAAAACAATGAAGAAAAAGTAACTTCAAGTTTCACTTGATTCTTTCTGATCAGACCTTAATAGAGGACCACAAATGTACTTTTCCCCTGGACAACTCGATGAATAGATAGATGAGTGTATGGGGGAGCCACTATATTTGCATTTTAAAAACGTTAACACTAATATTACCATCTGTTTAATGGATAGTGAGTAAACCACACTCCTGCAAACATCAGAATGCATGGACTTCAATTCTCTCATAGGAACCTAAGTGTTAATAGTGTGGCATCCTGCAAAATACATAACTTATATAGAGCTCCCCTCTCAGAGGGTAAAAATACTAAGTTGTTCACTTATATTTCTAGTAGTAAGAAAATATATCTCAAGGAAAAAGCTGTCTAGTAATTATACAAACATCTCATAAATAGTAAACTTTGTAAAAATCTCTTTTTAATAAGAATATTTATTTAGTTTTGAAATCTATGCGTGAAACTTGTTTGAATACTGATTGAATATAATTCTAATAATAATCTATATACAATGGTTAGTGTGAGAAATATTCTTTACTCTTAGTTGTACATGAATAAGTTACCCACCATTAAAACTTAAATAACTCTAATGGGTTACAGGTGAGTTGAAGGTGAAATCGATTCAGTTAATCTTTGTGAGGTTAAAATGAGCAATAGCCTAGGTTACTTTTGGGTTACTAACAGAACTATTAAAGATTATAAATTCTACAGTAGTGGTTAAGACATTAAGTATAAATACACATTAAATCAATTATTAGTAAAATTAATTATTAAGTTACTGGCTAATTATAAGTTACATGAATGGGAATACTAAAGGAAAGGCTTACATCACGTAAAAGGCGTTGTTCCACGTATGGATTCTTACAATTTCCTTGACTGTGAACTTGATAAAGGAAAAAAGAGACCAGTAGGACTGAAGTCAGCATCTTGCAGGCTCTGAAAACAGAAAATATCATTCATTACTCCTCGCACCTACATCAAAATGTGTGGCACATGCCAAAATTATAGCTAGCAAAGGTAAGGATATTTATTTGTTTAAATTCAAAAATGTTGTGGTCTTTGGTTTCAATATACGAGGATGTGACACAGACGTTACGCTTCCTACACATGAATCAGAGATTCCTGAAAATATTATCAAGTCTCATAGAACTTTATTCCATTGTGCTTAAAGTTAAATGTTTACTTAACGGGTGAAAGCTTTTCATATGAAGGTGTATTACACATAGCCGGATTAAAAACAACCATACAAATCTATTAGCTTTACCAAAGAATGAAGCACAAGGATGTGTTTTTCGATCACGGAAGGAATTTTACTGGTGTGATTGGGACTGTCAGGCATAATTATCAAACAATAGTTTCAAAATAAACTATTTATTGAAAGAAACCTTAGAAGAAATTTGGAGTGAAAACAAGGACCCAGGATAGGGTGGGTCAAGGTGAGAAAATCCTAGTGTCTGGGGGTAAAAAAATACTATAATGGTGTATTAGCTGATTCAAGTTCAAAAATTAATGGCAATTTTGAAATGGATCTACAATTTGCATAAAGAAATTCATATCTGATTTCGTAAAAGTAAAATTTGTTGTTTATGAATTTGATTCCAATTAATTGCTAATTCATTTATGCTTTTATATTTTTGTAACAAGTTTAAGTTCAATTTTTGTCAACAAGAAAATTAAGGCGAAACCAACAAGCCAGATATAATTTGTATCCTGCTGTTTAACATGCTTACTCCCAACATAATACCAAAACTGTCGTTAGTACAGTCTACATCTATGTACATGCAAGTCCCAGGACTACCTTAAAACTGGTCTATACCAGTTTTGAGGCTGACATTGGGTACAGCAAATGAAGTTGTCATTACATATGGTAAGTCTTTTGGCTGTCCATTATGACTAACTTCCCTTTCACCTTTGTTCCCTCCATTTGCAGCGGCTAGGGACAGAGTCTCCGGGTTTGGTCCCTCCTGCTAACCTGAGAATGAATGGTCCCTGGCTGTTGTACATGGATACCCTGTCAGTTGAGTTGACCTGTTCGAGGGCAAAATGAGGGTCCCCTGTTGAGAGCCTCATCCCAGCTGTCACAGGGGCACGGGAATTGGCCCTCTGAGGGGTCGATTTGGCTGCCGCCCCTTCCCACCCTTTCCTTTCCTGCTATATCCTATCTTTCTGGTAACCTTGGCAATATTCCCGCTTGTGGAAGAGGTGACTAGCAGCAAAGCTGGGGTTTCCTAATCCGCCAATCACAACAATAACAATGTACATGCAGTACCTATATGCTCAGGCGGTTTGGTACCCACAGATTGCCACCTCAAATAAAACAACAAACTATTTTACAGTTATTATCTTACTATTTAATCCGCCAAAAGAATTTAAATCGTAGACCAATATAGGCAAATTTCAAACAGAACTCATATAACTAAATAAGTAATATTCCTGTCTAACTATTACACTCAGGGGAACGGCTTTCTTGAAATTGATCAATCATTTTTTCCACTGTGTGGTAATCAGCGATGTAAATAATACTAATACTACTGGATTGGCAGCTGCAGTTTCAAGAGCCGGGGCAACCCCCATGATTGTGTTTTTGAATTTGAAGGCGCAAAGGTGGCAGAAGCCTCTAGCCGCGCTTTACTATAACATTGATACGGCACCTTTTCGTCCCCTTTAAGCGTGTAAATTTGCTTTTAAGACATAACACATTGTGAGTTATCATTCTGAAGATGTAATTGATAAAACATGTTACATGAATTACAATTTTGTAAATTTATTAATGTTATTGATTCGACTTGTTAGGTATAATATGCTGTGTACCTCGTAAGCGACTGCGTTATGTTCGCCTTTTTTAAATGTCTTTAAAGACTCTGACACTTATTACTATGTTTAATGAAAGACAAATGAAAACAACAAGATTATTAAAACAAATAATTATTGTTTAATTCATTAAATATCTCAAAACATGTTACTGTACAAGAAAAAAATTAAATGTTTTGGAACAAAACGATTTTTTCAGCTTCTACCTGATATCTAACTTGTTTTAATTATAGGCTACAAGTTCATTTTTATCTTATCATACGAAAAACAAACTGTTTTTTAAAACAGGGTTCCTATCATTTTAATTAATCTTAACTCGTGGCTGTCATCAGAAAATTCCTATAGTTTGAAATATGATTTCTGAACAGGGTTCCTCGAAAATGCATACAAGCATACAATAATAAATCTGACAATAACTTTGGGGAGGATCGGAATGTTTAAGCTTCAAATTGGTACAAATTGCATGACCACATGCATGACAAAAAATTTAGTAATTTTTTGCTGGAGATAATCCATATAACAAGCCTGTGAAGTTGGTCATCGACTTTTGAGACACCATGTTAATTCGCTAAGGAATTCAGGTTTCGGCCCACTTTGTCGTTATTTTTCAACTGATTTGGATAATCGATGCGTCATTTTATAGTTTTTATACTACAGATTAACAAAAAAATTTAAAACTTTAAAATACGGCTTTAGTTTTAAAGTTATTTCTTCATGTTGTTTGAATGGGAGAATATTCTTCAAGGAACTCGGCCTTATTTGAGAATACCAGGTAACCTCTACAAATTGCTTCATTACATTGTTCAAGACAGCTCACATATTGAAGTTTATACAAATTCTTCAAGCTGATACAACCAAAATTTGTTTAATTTGACCCCCTTTTTGTAGTGTTTAAGTATAAAATGCCAATTTAAGGATGGTACGAGATATACAATAAAAGAAAAAAATAATAAGACGCGAATATACAGCAATATTAACCGGGCAGATCAACTCATATCCAGAGTTCCCTCATGGTTGTATTAAAAACAGCTTTTTACCGAAAATATGTTAAAATCAAACACTTGTAAATAACTATTATTTGACTAATTCTCAGTACTCGTTAAGACTCGGGACTTACCTTACCTGATAACAAGCTAAACACCGACAAACAAACAACTCACTTGGACTAGAAGCACTTCGGACCTGGCGATACCGGCTATCGCACCAGACTAAGCGAGGAACGCCGGTTGGGAGTCTATAAAACCAGTTCTCACTGCTCGGACTGCCCGCGACCTAAGGTCGTGATGCGATAGCGACTCCGTAATTTGGGGTTTTCCTTGATACTTACGATTCTTACTCATGCTACAATCGTCGTCGACTCGGAGCTTCGCCAATAATAGAATGTTTGCCTTTGTCCTATGAGGAAAACACGCCGCTTCGTTCAATCGAATCTTGTTTTGACTTTTGTATAACGCACAACCGCAGTCGGACTGAGACGTTATCTGATCAGTAAGTTAGAAGAACATAGTTTCAGTTCAGTGGAATTGTTATGATATTAAACCAATATGTCGGCCTTATTGATCACGGCCAATAGATTAGACTAATCGGGACTTTGATAAGGGCAGTGGTTTTCCTCAATTATACACGCTGATATGCCATTGTACAATTGTATATCATTACTTAATTGTATATGTACTGTACATCATAGGGCAGAAAATACCTTTAAATAACCTAAAAGAGATGTTTTTGGATGTTTTGGACGTTTTTTGGCTTCCACAAGTTGTACACTACTTGATAATTATTATTTAAAATAAAATAAGTGTATTCAGTCACATCGCTATAAAAGGTTTAATTTTTGAATCTAGTAGAGATGAACAATCTGTTTTTGGAGCAAGAAAAGAAATGGCCACGGAGTTTAACAAAGCATTTAGTGGAAAATCAATTGTATTGTTGTGTTGTTGTTGTTGTTTGTTTACATATAGCTATACACTTTCGGAGTCTACACCTGTAATGAAACAAGCAATGTCGAGAAGCTTGTTTGTGAAATTCCTTTCCGATTTTAGTGAGTCTGTCTGTATGTTTTTTCCTCGATAAATTCTATCTTATAAGAACCAAGAAAGAAATTGTTAAACAACAAACACATTTTTTTACTGTGGAATATTTTTGCATTGACATACGATATACCAATACAAGCTACGTTGGCATTGAATGTGAAGTTTATTTTCTTTACCGTTTAAAAATATGGCCTTTTCCCTTTATCAAAGCTACTTAAATAGCTTAAATCACTATCGAAGAGTAAAGATTCAAAAATGTGTACTGATGCTTTATCTTATAAATAACAATGTTAGATTTTAATATTGGATTACAATAAACGGTATCAGGAAACTGACACATACTTTCTCCCTTTTAGCCAAACTTTAATGACAAAAATATTTGTTATTTACTAAATATAGAATATGAAGTATAGATAAATGTACAGAAAATTGTCTAAAATAGTTGATTTCAGAAATATTCACCCAAATCCCTTTTTGGGAGGCACTATAGAGTCCGTTGCTACACACAGTGGTTTTGAGAGGGGAAATGCCCCCTTGCCCCCCCCCAGGGTTAAATAGCAACACATTTCGAACATCATCTGTTGGTCAATGCTAACTTGACCTGCATATCAAATTTTAATGAAATTGATCAGTAAATAAGAGAAAAATAGTTATTTTTGTATTCCCCATAAGAATAACATTGGACAACGTACTGTGTTTACCGCTAAATGAAAATTTCAATTTTCTCCGCAACTAGCAATCGTAGGACAGTAATTTAAAATACTAATTTATTTAGTTTTTTGAGCTCTTTTTAATGGTGAATAGTAATCTTTTTTAACATTTATGATTTTTTATGAAAAATCTAAAAAACTGAATTTTGGATGTTTTAAGTCCTGTAATTTCTGAACCCGAATTTTTCCAGAAATACGAGTGGTGTCATTTTGTTGGAAACCTAAAGTTCTACAAACCACGAAAGTTTAATCAAAATCGTTAGAGCCGTTTTTGAGAAATTTGGATTTTTCATGTTTTTTAGCAGTTTTTGGGGGATAATTACCCTTAAAAATCAAAAATTCAAAAAAATGAAAAAAACACCTGGAGATATCGTGGATTAGTACCTACATACCAAATTTCATAAAAATCGGCCCATAGGTTAGGGCTCTAGCTCTGTACACATCCACACAGACACACACACACACACACACACGGACACACACACACACACACACAGACAGACATCACGTAAAAACCACTTTTTTGGGTTCAGGGAGCACCAAAACGAATATTTACACTAACAACTCAAATTCGAAAATTTTTACGAAAACAATACTTTCTCCATATACTATGTATAGGGGGAGAAAGTAAAAAACGGAGACTTTTTTATAGAATAAAATATTTGTTTTTGCTACTTTTTCAACGGTAAAAGCAGGTTTTTTATCACACGAATCAATACCTACAATTTCTTCTCGTTCAATATAGTTTAAAGTCTTCACAACATTGTTTTTGGGACAAACATACAATATTTTGGCCTTTCACAGTTTTTCTATGATGTACGGTTTTTAAATAAATTCTAAATGGAGCACTCTTGTGATTAATATTTTATCTACATAATATACCGTTAACCTCGCATTAGTTTTCTATGAGACTGACTATAACAACCATGTCTGTGCAACAACCAGATTCATATTTTTCAAAACGGGAGTAAAGATTTCAAGCACAGTTAGTTCAATTAAATATTTTATGAACTGCGGTAGTGGATATTTAACACATTTGGTTTTAACAAATGTAAGTACAGAAGCTAGGTAATCTGTAGTGTCAGAAAACTTGCCATGTTAATATTGGAAGTTTATTAATTTAGCTGTTTTACTTTGATTTCAACACATATGTGTATTCTAATTTTGTTAGTGACAAGAATTAAAAGGAATTAAATATATCGTTCTCTCCTGAAGTAAAAGTAAAGTTCGTGTAATCTTTTGGTCAAGGTCTGTTGTCAGAGTTTTCATGACGCAGTTTTGCTCCTACATTACCTGATAACTACTTTATTAGTCGGGTCAACGGCTTACTTTCTCAAGCACAGTGGCAGTAATAGTTTTAACTCGCCAAAAATTGAGCCCAAATCGTTTAGATGATAGGCCATAATACCAGTCGAACAGCTATAACTGCCGCCCATTCTTTTCCAAGTGTTAAAGTACACCGCACGCTTTTCAATTCGTAATTTTGTAGAGTGGGGAAAAGATTTTGAACTACTTCCTATCTACTACAATATTTCTAAATACATTTTAATGTAGTGTGCGGCGCACTATAATGTCATTTTTAACTTTCGAAATGTTGAAAGAGGCGTAAAGTTGGCAACACATTTCAGTGCTGGCACCTTGACAGGAAATTAGCACATATTAAGTAGGAGAAAAGTGTAAATAGAAGTTAGCAGACCCGCCCTCCAAAACCAGTGATGGTGACACAACCTCTCACACAGGCACTACTTCGTTTGCACTTCTACGTTTCCCAATATTACGGCATTATCAACAAATAAATAAATAAACTAGCATTTAATATTCACAACTTCACATATACGGTTCAGTTCTATTTTCAAAGTTTGGTTCAATATGTTTTATGTAATCACTGGTTTATCGTTGTTTTCTCTCGCTGCTGTGTTTGTCCACTTTATATAGCAGAGGTCCATCTCTAATAATAATAATAATAATAATAATAATAGACTATGTATAAAAGCAACTAAACACGAACAGTCGCTATTAATTAAACGCAAATCCACATTTAATCAACACACTATATAGCAACGAAGCCCGTTTAGTACCCACAAATAAAAACTTTCTCTTTATTAGAAAAACATATTACGAACATTAATATTATTTTAATGAAAATTACTGAACTGGATAATGATAAATATTTTTAAAGCTCACAAAATGAAGTGAAAATTTGTATTGCACATCTATAAAACAACGTATAAAATAAAGCCAAATGTTCACTGGAAATAAACAGATATCATTTATTTTTAAATAAATTGTCTTGGAATTTTTTTAAGAGGAAATAGTTCAATTTTGTACCCCATTAATGACAAGATGAGAGACTTTTACAATTGTTTATCCATCTGTACAATGAGGGAGTTTAAATGAGGTATTAAGAATTCAAATCGGTCCGGATGAGCACAGTAATAGATGTAGTTGTTATACGAATAACCCATTACACTCATTATTTTTTTGAAAAATGTGTTACAAATTTGGATTTTGGTTGGAATTGTTATCACCATAACTCAAAAACGGTCAAAAAAATTAACCACATTATACGTGTTAATTTGAAGCCAATGAAATGTTCTATATGTTGAAAGAAGCATTTCTATATAAACAAAAGTGACAACACAAAGGCAAAAGTTGAATGACATTTTTATATTTACAAATTAATTTTTTTTATATATATATATATATTACTTTTAATGTTCATCAAGCCACCAATCAGGAAGAAAAAAACAGCCAATTATATACAGCAGCGTGTTTATCGCCGCGTTTTACGAGGATGGTACATGCACCTACCAATGACGAGGCAATCATTAACTCTAATAAACGGGCTCTAAGGATGCCAGCTGAAGCTATGCCATTTACAATTATTGTCAATGGCGTAGCTTCAGCTGGCATAAAATAGCGGCGTTTCATGTGAAGCACGGAGTTTCAAGACCAGAGCAGGAGTTTCAAGCAACAACATATCATATAAACTTGGTTGCCATACAAAAAATACCGTATTACAAAACTACAAATCATGACATGTAATTTAAAAAAGTAATTGAAGGTACGAATTCTCCTCAGAGGGAAATCACATCTTGATGAGTCTATTTTGGGAGAAATGTATAATTTGCATTTACATACTAAGTTCTTTCATAATAACTTCTAACTTGCATACAATTGCCGTCCTATTTTTGTGCACTGATGTATTTATATGATGTAAATAGAGCTCCATAATGAAACAAATTTGAATAAGGCCAACCAAAAATCTGGAATAACTTTAATGTTGGGCATTGTTTTGTCCTTAAATGAAGGCAACAACTATGCGAGTTGTTTTTGAACCACGGGTGATATTTGTATTCAGTGCTGAGATTACATTGTCATTGCTATTGTTACAGACACAACAAACTAATGAATGACATTATCACAAACTGTCATTAGACCCAACGTCTAAAACGTCATATCTAGTTTGGTGATAATGTGGGATGGATTTAGCATACTACATCAAACATTTATTTTAAATATGTAGAATACGAAAAATAAAATAAACGATTCGTAATTCGTAGGTTCGTGTTTGTTTATGTTAGAATTAAGGTAACACTCATAAGCGTAATTTCAGTATTTTGATTGGAGGGGCAAACATAGTCATGATCGTAATTATTGTGACTTTTCATATATTATAATAATATGTTCTCCAAATTATTGGGGGGCAACTGCCCCCTACGTCATCCCCGAATTACGTCTCTGGTAACACTATTAGACAATTTGAAACCAAAAAAGAAACTTTCAAGCAGATCTTTAACTGAATGAATAAGGCAGATGTAACAAGTAGAGAATCATAATCTTCGTCTTACGAGACAAGAAATGCCATCCTCTTTTATAGAGTCGCCACAAAATGTGAAACAAAACTAACTTAATGCCACGGCTTTTGTGCAACCGTTTATTAAACCTTCCTTATTTATAATGCCATCCATCCCTAATATGTTAAAATTGTTAAAAATTTAGAACTTGGAGAGTTGGCATAGTTTAGACTGAAGATTATTTCACAGTAAAGTAAAAGATCTAATTAAATATCAAGTATTTATTTGGAAAATAAAGACTTAGCATATATTTGGAAACAATTTCGGCGCTTGTATAGGCCTATACCATAAGCGTAATTTCAGTATTTTGATTGGAGGGGCAAACATAGTCGTGCTCGTGATTGTTGTGACTTTTCATATTATGTTCTCCAAATTATTGGGGGATGGGGCAACTGCCCCCGCCCCCATGCCATCCCCGAATTACGCCTATGGCAGTACACACTCGGAATTCCAAAAACCTGGGTTGCCACGCGCCCATCTATTATTAACCTGAGACAAGAAGGTCTGAATTCGCGATACAAATGTTATTAGTAAAATCCACGCTTATCAAAGCGAAATATTGCGAAATATTTCGAACAACGGGTAGGTATACTAGTATCACAGACAAAGGATAGATTTGTTTCTCTGTGCTAGGATTTAGTAAATCTGCTAATTCAGAAGTTTCAAATGACATGTCACACATTAAATTGGACCAGTGGCGTAACTGGCGGGCCCGCTGGGCCCTCGGTGCGGGGGGCCCACGGGCCTTAGGGGGCCGCGAGCCGAGGCGGTGGGTCCCACGAGCCGAGGTGGCGGGCCCACATGGTGGGATTAAATTGTTATATTTAATTTTCAAAGCAGCAATAACTTTGTTAGTAAACTTTAAGAATTTATTTATTTTTAGGCAAGTGATATTCATTCATTGTGCTTAGGGCCTATTTTTTAAATAAAAGACACATTTTTAAAACTGCAATAGGTTTTATTATTTTAATTTTCCTCAATCGTAACTACTTTAAAAGTAAACTTTAAAGTGGACTATTTTAACAAATAGTTCACAATTTTTGTTATTACAATGGTTGTTAGTACCTAGTGTCAGTATTTTTTTTAACTGTGTAATGAAAATTCTATGATGTAAATTCACTTTGAAGGGTGAATCATAGCATAAACTAACTACAGTAGTGGTGGTACTGTAATTAGTCTTTGGTTTAAGTATATAGGACAGTGATACATTATAAATCGGCGGCTCATGATAGGATCCGTTTCAAAACCTCAAGGTACGACCGTAAACGCTATAGCCGGTGCGATTCAACCAATGAGCTCTTTGTATAGTCAGAAGTCACTATATACTCTTGGTTTAAAAAGCGTTCCGTTGTGAAATACAATTTTTCAGTCAAATGCAGTTGTGACATACATTATATTGGCAGTAGATCTGATGGGACGGTGTCGAAATCTCCCATTTGGTTTAATGTAAAAACTGTGCAATTCAAGGTCTTTAAATATTAATATCTTGTCGCATTATAGTTGAAACTTAATGTTAAACTTAACTTTATAATCTTGATACATATTTTAGATGGAATTTGATTGTTTATCTCGCAACAAAGTTATGATTCGAGTTAAATTAAAACACCCTTGAAATGTGGCTTTGGAAATGGTGTTGATAACAGCCGTCCTCTACGTGGAATGACAGCGTCCCACCAACAAGTTGACATCACAACAGAACAACATGCCAAATACGACGGCACGATTTTTGAAGGTTTTTGTCAGAGGGTAGTGACTCCTGTATTATAGTTTAACTAATTGGATTTTACTCCAGACTGAATCTGAATACACTACACATACCTTTTCCACATTTGGACAGGAACAGAGCGAGTTATTGACCTGGGACCTGGGACCTGGGACCTGGACGTTACAAAGCGTTATGCTTTGACACTTGTTGACTTAGGTATTTTATACTTCATTGGCAAGGCGAAGGTTTCTTTAAAACATTATAGCTCAAAATAAGAATATTTTGGCGTTATTAAATAACAATTGTGGCTAAAATTAAACAATGTTGGAACTGACGTTAAGTAACTGGAGGTTAGGAAACGTCTGGCTCAAGCAAACTTATCCCAAAATCTAGGAAATGGATAGGGATAGGTTGAAACTGTACGAAGATGTCAAATGGGGGGGGGGGGCTGAAAATAGGTTTGCGGGGGGCCCAACAAAATCAGTTTCGCCACTGAATTGGACCGATATAACTCTAGATTTAGTTGCACAAAGATAAATCCCTGCATTCTCAGGATAACTTAAAATGCATTCCGCGTTTCCCCCCTAAAACCATACTTAACACTTACCACGTTCTATCCTCATTTCAATAAAATCACATTTCCTAGTAACTATCTTTACATTAACTACATGCTATTGCAATGTACTATTAGTTTAATTTCAAACTCAAAAGTAGTTCCTGACTAGGTAATTTACAACTTGTGAGTAATTGTATTCGGAAAAATAAAAACTGAGTGGCTATTACTCAAAGAAGTGATACGAGCACAATAATTATGTAGGGAAATATGATGACCTATTGCTGTATTACGTGAAACAATTCAAACGACCTCCTGCATAATAAATATTACTACTAGCAGTTGGGAAATGTTAAACGTAAGAGAGACCTAGCCAAGCTTAGACCTTTGGTGTTCAAATAAAACTATGAATGCTATACTTCTTTATCCAACGAGAATGAATTTGTTACCGCACACTTAAAAAAAACGAGTTCGCACGCAGCACGCTGACGTGAGGGAAGTGAATTTCCACATAGCAAACTTTAAAAACTCAAGTGTAAAAACATACACTCATTCCAATTTTTATTGAAATATGAAAACATTAATTTTTTGGCTGTTCTGATATGCTCCTGGTTTCATTTACCTGCAATGCTGGAATACAATTTTGCGCGATTTAAGGTTAGGAAAAAGTCCAGTCAGGCTTGAAAGTAGGCGTGATGCTGCTGGGGATGATAAAAGTACACCAACAAATGAACAAATGAATAATAGTCTTTTCTAATGTAAAACACCCATAAGACAACGTAATGTGTTTGGTCGATAGACATTTTCTTAAATAACTCGATAGATATGTAAGCTAGAATGACTAGAGAGGACTTGAAAAGTTTCGCCTCACTCCTATTCCCATCTTTTTACGTGAATTAATTTTACATCCGGGGCTTTTCTGACCCTTTTTGGGCCCAAAACACCGAAATTTGAAATATTAATCCCCAAAAAAGAGGTTTAGAGATTTCCGATTGTTTTGCCCAACGAACTTGTCCAACTGATTAAAGAAAGGAACGTCCCTACCAAATTTGAAGTAAATCGGACAAAAAATGCTATTGCTAGAGTGCAAACACACACACACACACACACACACACACACACACACACACACACACACACACACACACACATATATATATATATATATATATATATTTATATATAAGAATCCCAACTAAGCAAATTAATAAAAACACCACACTCAATTACAATTACAATTTTTTACTCAATTATTGGAGGGGGGGCTATATATAGGCTTTTTGTATATGTATTAGCAGATTGTGGAAATATGTCCAGATATATATATACAATTTTGAACGACCAAAACGTGTTCAGGGGGTCACGTTAGGAACTTCTATGGTGATCCCAGGCTTAAGTTTCACTGTGCGGGTCATGCTAATAGTTCACTTTCCATTGGAAATTCACTAAAAAAAACATCATAAAAATCCCCCAAAAGTCAAAGCTCCCCATTAAAATAAAAAATAAAATAAAATTGTATAGCGCGATCCGCGCTATCGCATCTTCTTGTGGGCACCTCTGACTCGTGAATTGAGTAGTATTATGGTATTTTATCAAAAAACTCGATAAACTGAACGCAGAAGGCGGACACGGCAGGGCAACCCTAGGGATGAGGCACTGCCGATTTTTTAGAGTTCCTATTTGTTTACTAACAAAGTAGTATCATCTATAAACTAAAAGATATCTTGGGGAGTTGATGGAACACTATATATAATGACTGGTTCTGGGTGCGATTTGATGGTTTTCAACGTCTTTTGTTAAAATTATGATTTTCGGTATCGGTAATTTGCTTTCCTGTCCGTTTACCATGGAGTAAAATTATTTTTGTATTAAATAGGGCTACATCAAATTCTAAAAAATCTATTTATGCAATCAAACACAGTTTTACAGTTGAAAACATAATATGTTATATAACTAATTTAAATACAGTACGAACTATTGGAATAGCAACACAATCTTATAGTGCTTTATGAAGCTAACCTTTTAATAAGTTACAATCGGTTTCGACTTTGCCCGGTTTCGAGCAACAGGACTACTAGTTTCCTTCAATTAATTAGGGAGCTTAAATTGTGTAAAAATCTGTCAAACCTTTAAGTAAATAGATTGGAATCAATCACGGTATGTAACTTTTGATGATAAACTTTCTTTGATTAAAATTAATTGTTGGTGATGGTGAGTTTATGTTAGTTAAGCATATATTAAGGACGTTTTCCTCACTGATTAGTAAAAACAAGTTTCACGACGTTTTGGAATCCGAAATCCGATCCCGTCGTTATTTTAACTGTTCCATGAGTGAAGTTTAACAGTTTTGTAAAGCAATACTAATTAAGACTCCTCCTCCCCAAAAGAAGAGTAACATTATGCATCATCCCCTATAGTCCCGCACCGTGAGTTGTTATGTAATATGTGTACGGTCCATAAATCATTCAAATATTGCCAAACCTACTCATTTTACAAACGAGTTCTCAGTTTTTCACAAGCAAATGGATAAGATGAGAATTAAAGACTAGAATCGGCTACATAATGTTGAGGAGGTTGTTCCTTTGCCTTGGGCTTGACCTTGACCACGACCCCACGGTCCAACTGATTCTCACGAGATGCACGACCTTTAGCTGGTTCCGCTCGTGACTTGTGGGAGTGGGAGATACGTCATTGTTGAAACCCCGACATCACGAAGTGCGTCACTGTTAAACTGCAAGCTACGGCCGACTAGCTCGCAGGCATATGAAGGTGTGGGGATTACCAGGGTATCTATACAAATTACTCAGCAGCATTGGAATCATTACCATACTGGTTTGAATATTTCAAGCCAATGTTACAAAGTTTCTTCTTGTCCGTTGACTTCATACCAGAGTTTCGGGAGTGTTATTTTATCCTCTCTAGAGTAAGGAGGGAATCGGTTAGGTTGAGTTTGGTTCGGGGTGGAGTTTGGCAAAATTAGTATCATTTGTCTTTACAAATTATTCCAAACTGTAAAACACATTTTAATTAAAAAATACTTTATCTTACTTTTTAATTGGTTCACGATTTTTTTGTTAAATTCTATCTCTGGTGGAAACTAAAGGACTTCACTGCCCATATATTTTGGTTTGTTTTAATTCAAATCTAGTCTCTGTTGTTAGGAAGTCATTAATAAATCTACCCATGTGGAAAACCTTTCCGGTCCAGAAGTAGTACTGGATTAGTATTGGTCCAGTTGTCCAGTACTGGGCCAGAACCGGCCAATGTGGGGAATTAATGGACATAAATTAAACCTTTAATCTCTGCAATATAATTTTTTTAAATGAAATTTGCCAATGAAAATTCATAAAATACATTTTAATTATATTAATTACCAATTACCAAACTTATGTAGGGAATGTGGCAAAAAACGGTGAAACTTGTTTTGAACATAACATTCTTACAAGTCTTTAGTCTTTTACAATACTCCTGTTTATAGGTTTCTTACAAGGACATTTGGCCTATCTAAAGCAGATAAATTTTGACCATAGGTTGATTACTTCCAATAAAATATTTTCAACCTTCATCCGAAGGCGGATCCAGAAGTCATGTTTGGGGGGGGCGGTCACCGAAAGTTACCCCTCTCCCTTCCATATGTGGATGGTCCCTGGCACCCTCATTATTGTTTTAACTATATGAAACTATACAACGAATGAAAGTAAGTTAACATAATATATCAATAACATTGTACTAAAGAAAAAAACAATCTTGACTTTATAAACAAGCTAAACAAAAATTAACTTTAATTCTACTGTGCCCGACCTAAATAAAAATAAAATATTAAGGCATTACACTTTTTTCTACGTCATCTGGGGATGTAGGCGTCAAAGAACAAGTAAGATGCCTAAATAAACAATTTATTTTAGTATTTACCCAAATACTATTTACAAAACGTATTTGAAATCCGCAATATTAAACTATACTACGCAACGATACAATTAGGAATGAGGCTGACAGCCAAGGTCAACCACTCGAAAAATGAAAATGTCGTACCACATTTTTACAAAATAAAATACTTGGCGTATGAGCTTCTGTTTGCACGCAATTAAATCTTTGTTTCCTCTTATTTCATTAAATATAATTCGAGGCACTTTTTGCTTCTAGCCTATCCACTGGATATTTATTGCCTAGCAACGGATTACGCGGTTTTAAACAAAAATCAAACCTAACCTGTAAACAAAACACCGCTGATAGCGAACGACGGTAGGCGGGCGAAATCCAGTAAAAAATAATCACCGAATACAATTGTAGCAACCTTTGCTGCTACAATCGCTACAATTTACCTCCAAGACCATGTTGAAAACACTGCATTTTCGGTCTGTCAACTGGTAAAACTGCAACAACTTCGCGATACTCGGGGATATCCATGTTTTTGTAAGACGCTTTTAGGTTAAGTAGATGGAACTAAGTAATGTGTTATATACTAAAATGGACGTTTAAAATTTCACCTGTCTAATGGTGAGTAGGGGGCATTGGATGGTTCAAAACCAGCAAAGGCGCGGTGAGGAGCAAGTGAGGAGCCCCCCCCCTCCCCCGGCTGGCAGCAGCACGCAGGTGAGGAGCCCCCCCCCCGTCACGTGACCCATTAACCTAACTTAAACCTGGCACCTGGCGGGAGGAGCCTGAGGAGCCCCCCCCCCCCGGCCGCCAACGGCACTTTTCGTGATGACCTTGAACATGAGGAAAAAACTTTCGAAAATTAATAACCAGCCTATTTATCCACCGATTCCCACGGGACTTTTTCCAGAGTGTAGGCCTATCCCCAAGGAAGCGAATGACGTAAGAACCCCATAGATCCACCTTTAAACAAGGCCGCTATTAATTTAAAACCGCGTTTTCCTTATGGGATCTCAGCTGTTTACCAACCGATTTTGACGAAACCTCACCACATGTCGGGCCGTGACCTAAGAAAACCATCGCTTAAAGAAAATTGAAAATCCACTGTTAAACGGGCCCGCTATTAATTTTCAAACGCGTTTTCCTCATGGGATCTCGGCTGCTTGCCGACCGAATTTGATGTGACTTCGTTACACGTTGTATGCCGGCTTGACTAAACCAAACTGCGAGTGGCTCCGTGGAGTCACGTGTCGAGGCGCGTGCTAGGGCCTACGTGACTGTCCCAGCCTGTTTACTCATTAGCGGCCTTCAAGACCCCTCCGTTCTAGAAGGTTCCGGCAAGTGCGTCGCATGAGGCCTCCTCCTGACTGGAGTGCTATGTATGAGCATGTCACGTGTCGAGGCGCGTGCCAGGGCCTACGTGACTGTCCCAGCCTGTTTACTCATCAGCGGTTCCGGGAACTGTTTACCGCTTACATTCCACTGCGAAACTCCTCCGGAGTGTGATGGAAAGTTCCACGGCGTCATCAACCGGTCTATTTAAGCGCGCTACTTTCCCAAGCTACTTCAGTATCTAGTGGCAACTCGTCCTGTGAGGAGCTAGGTGTTTTCGCTACGAGTATTTGTGTGACTGTGCAGAGCCTTGTCTTTGGATATATTCAAATGTAAGTAACATGTAATTTACTTTTTCATCAACCAGTTTTCGATGCCCTAAAACCTAATTAGTTAACATTAATATTTCATCTTTTACATATCCCAGTACACGGGGTCTTGTCGTTTCCTTTCAGATGGAGATGAGTGGAATTGTAATGACCTTGAAACAGTCGTGTTTTATAACGATTAAAATTAATAAGCCGAACCTAAAAAGCAAAATAGATTCACTACCACTCTTTTTATTTTAAAAAGTTTGAGCAAAATAAAAGTAGTTTTTTTTGTTTTGTTTTTACTTTCCAATCGAAATGTTGAGGGCAACTGCGCCTTTGTGACGGATGGAGAGTACAGATACCCAATGTTGCAGATGGCTGTTCATCTGTGTGAGGTTTGCGGGCGCAGTTTCGGGGTTGCAAGAAACCTGACCCGCCACGTAGCATCTGCCCACAACGATCGCCATTACGATTGTCACGTCTGCGGCAGACGCTTCGGGCGAAGCGACAACTTGCGACGCCACCTCGCTGCAGTTCATCCTCCCACTCCTCACGACCAAGCGCCAGGTACAGTTTTAGTTTAAATAAGAAGCCGCCAGTAGATTTATTAAGTATGCTATTTCCTGGTGTCCTCACCCATGATGTCACGACAAGCCCGTGGACTTTGATAACTAATGACTTGTTTTTATGAGAGAGTAAACGGCCCTGACTGGGTAAACTGACAATTAAGACGAGAAAACAGACTCGAGAGATAAACAAGAGGTTGCCAGCCCTCTGCATGTTCCTCACCGCCATCTCCTCATCATTGTATTTAACAGGCTTGGGTAACTGGCGATTGAGATGAGGGAACAGACTCTAGGGGAAAACAAGAGGTCGCCAGTCCACTGTATAGTTCCTCATCCTTGTGTTTATAGGGTAACTAATAGGACTTGTTTTCCTGTTCGCAGGCCATCCGTGCCCGTTGTGCTCCGTCGCCCTGGCGGGTCCCGAGGATCTTCGCCACCATATGGAAGCGGTCCACGGTGCGAGCCCGTCTGCTTCAACTTCCTCCTCCTCCTCCGCAACGCCACCCTTCAGAGACCCACGGCCCGAGTGCGACGCGTGCGGGCGGCGATTCTCCCGTGAGGACCTGCTCCGGCGTCACGTGCAGCTGGTGCACGCCAACGAGGTCCGCTGTCCCGATTGCGGTGCCCTTTTCCGCAGGGCAGCGTACCTCCAGCGGCACATGGAGAGCGTCCACCGCGGCATGAGGTTCATGTGCGCCTACTGCGACCGAGGCTTCACCCGGCGCTACAACCGGGACCAGCACGAGGCCCACAACTGCCCCGTCGTGAGGAACCTCGTTGTGGACGAGATGCCGCGCCTGCCCGTTCTGTCACCCGAGCCCCGGCCCAGCCGCGAGCCCCAGCCCGGACCCAGCCGCGAGCCCCAGCCCGGACCCAGCCGCGAGCCCCAGCCCGGACCCAGCCGCGAGCCCCAGCCCGGACCAAGTACGGCACCTGACGGGATGGTGGGTGGTGGCGGACTACCCACGTTTCGCCCCATCCAACGGGCGTTCCGCGGACGCCTCCTGACCTTCGGCCTGTCCCGGCCCATGGAGGACTTCTTGGCCGTGGAGGACGCGTTGGTGCTGCTGTTCGACAGCGTCCTGGAACTGTTGGCCGACGTCAGGACTCGACACCCGAACATCAAGGTCAACATGTTCCTGGAATGCGAATTCGCCAACGTCCACGGGGCCACCTGTCTGCGGGCCTTCAAGACGAAGAACGTGCCTCTCACCGCCGCGTCCAACTTGGAGGACTTCCTGTCAGCGTCCTTCCACAAGTTGGAGGAAGAGAAGGAGCAGTGCCTGCTAGTGGGTAGCGGGTGGAGCTATCTCCGGATACGCGACCTGGAGATCCGCGTCAACCTCTACACCCCGTTGGGAGAACGCGGAGCTCGGTTCGTCCAGCTTCCCAGGACCATCTGCGAGACGCGTGCCGTTATCAACGTGCAAAACGTCGATGACATGTGCTTCGCATACGCCATCCTGGCCAAGTTCGTCGCGCAACACCCGGAGAGGCCCGCATCGTACACACCGGACGTCATGGCACGCTACGACTGGGTCGGCCTACGCTTCCCCGTAGCCGTGAAGGACATTAAGGTCTTTGAGAGGAGGAACGCCATCAGCGTCAATGTGTACGGGATCGAACGCGCCATGGTGGGGAGACGCCCCGACGGATCGCCAAAGTTCCAGGACCGCGTGTTCCCGCTGAAGATCTGCAAGCGGGAGTTGGAGGATCACCGGGACTTGCTGTACGTGACCACCGGCGGGGACAGTCACTACGCCTACATCACAAACATGAGTAGGCTTGTGCGACACCAGCTGACGTCCCACGTCAACGCCATCCACGTGTGTAAGCGATGCTTCGCTTACTTCGACAACCGGCCCAACAAGCTGCAACTGTCCGGTGCCGAGCGTCTGGAGGAGCACATGCGATACTGCACCGCCAAGGCTCCCCTCCGCTTGGACTTACCGAAGAAGCAGCAGATCCGCTTCGCCCACCCCGAGTACACTCGGCGCGAGCGCTTTTGCGTTTATGCCGACTTTGAGTGTGCTCTGCAGCCCGTCGCCGCTGACCCTGCGGAAGCGCCGCCTGGCACGAGGCCCCTGCAACTGCACGTCCCGTACGCCTTCGCTTACCAGATCGTGGACTCGCTCGGCCTGGAGGAGTTCGAGCCCCGCGTCTACTTCGGGGCAGACGCGTCCAAGGTCTTCATGGAGAGGCTCAAGATGGACGTGCTGGCGCTGTGGGAGTTCCTATTCAGCATGAGAGCTCTGCACCCTTCTCTGACCCGGCAGGAGATGGACGAGTACCTGGCAGCGACTCACTGCTACCTCTGCGGGAAGGAGTTCACGGACCAGGACGTCAAGGTGCGGGACCACAATCACGCCCCGCCCTACGAGTTCCGAGGAGCCGCCCACCACTCGTGCAACCTCAGGTACCGGGAGCAGCGACACATCAACTGCTACTTCCACAACCTGTCCAACTACGACGCCCACTTCGTAGTGCGCGAGCTGGCCATCGACCCCGGTGACGTGGACGTGTTGGCCCACACGGAGGAGCGGTACATCGCTTTTACCAAGCGATTCCACTTTGGTCAACCCAGGGACAACCAACGTCAGAGCAGTTTCGCGGTGCGCTTCCTAGACACCTACAGGTTCCTGTCCATGAGCCTGGCCAACCTGGCGGCGGGACTCCCCACGGACAGGATGCGTGAGACGAGGAAGCGCTTCCCCGACGACCGCTGTTCGACCTGGTGCGTAGGAAGGGCGTGTTCCCCTACGACTTCGTGACGTCCTACGACACACTGTACAGGACCAGGGAGTTGCCGCCTAAGGAGGCGTTCAGGAACTCCATGACCCTGGAGGACATCAAGGACGAGGAGTACGAGCACGCCCTCAACGTGTGGCGAGCCTTCGAGTGTCACAACCTCAAGGACTACGCGGACAAGTATCTGCGATGTGACATCGCCCTGCTCACCGATGTCTTTGAGCAGTTCCGCGACACCTCGCTGGCAGAGTACGGGCTGGACCCCGCCCACTATTACACCTTGCCGTCCTACGCCTGGGACGTAATGCTCAAGACCTGCGACGTGGAGCTGGACACGCTGCAGGACTTTGACATGTACCTGTTCGTGGAGCAGGGGATCCGGGGAGGCATCTCTCAGGCCATCACCCGCTACGCCAAGGCCAACCACGACAGGTGCCCGGACTACCGCCCGGACGAGCCCACGCGCTTCCTCCTGTACCTGGACGCCAACAACCTCTACGGCTGGGCCATGTCCCAGCGCCTGCCGACCGGAGACTTCGAGTGGCTCAGCCGTGAAGAAATACAGGCGTTGGACATTGCGGCGCTGGACGCGGAGGCTGATCGAGGCTACATCTTGGAGGTGGACCTCCACTACCCCGCGCACCTACACGACCTGCACAAGGACCTTCCCTACTGCTGCGAGACGAAGCGTCCGCCAACAGGGAAGTTCCCCAAACTGTTGACGACCCTGGACGACAAGACGCACTACATCTGTCACTACAGGGTCTTGCAGCAGGCGCTGCAAAACGGATTGGAGCTGGTCGCGGTGCATCGGGCGATCTCCTTTCGCCAGTCGCGGTGGTTGGAACCGTACATCCTGATGAACACGGAGCTGCGGAAGAGGGCCAAGACCAAGTTCGAACAGGACTTCTTCAAGCTCATGAATAACGCGGTCTTCGGCAAAACCATCGAGAATGTACGGAAGCGCCTCAACGTGAAGCTGGTGTGCACCCCGGAGAAGTTTTCCAAGTACGTCGCCAGATCCAACTTCCTGGACCGGACGTACTACACGGAGGACGTGGCCCTGGTGCAACTGTCCAAGGTCAACATCGTGTTGGACAAGCCCGTCTACGTAGGCATGACAGTCCTGGAGCTGAGCAAGTGGCTCATGTACGAGTTCCTGCGCAAGATGAAGGAGCGCTACGGTGACCGCCTCACCGTGGACTACATGGACACGGACAGCTTCGTCTTTGACATCGTGTCCCAGGACGTCTACGCAGAGATGAAGGAACACCTGGACGATTTCGACACCAGCGGATATCCGAGGTCTCACCCCTGCTACAGCCCCGTCAACGCCAAGGTCATCGGAAAGTTTAAGGACGAGTGTAACGGTCTGTCCTTATACGAGTACCTCGGCCTGCGGTCCAAGCTGTACTTTATGGACATCGAGGACGCGGCGACAGGCGGCAGCAAGGCTCTCAAGCGGGCCAAGGGGGTGGCGAAGGGCGTTGTCAAGAACGTCCTCACCCCCGACGACTACAGAGAGTGCCTGTTTGACGGGGTCCAAAAGCACACCACCAACGTTCGCTTCCAGTCCCACTTACACCGGGTCTACACCGTGGAAGTGGACAAGCTGAGCCTCAGCCCGACTGACGACAAGCGGTGCGTCCTCCCCGACGGCATCCACACTCTGCCGTGGGGACACAAGGACGTCCCGCCGCTACCAGCCAGGAGAGGAGATCGACGGATGGAGGTGGACGGTGAGGAGGAGGAGGGGCAACCCCAGGATGAAGACGAGGAAGAGGAATTCCCTGTTTAGTTTTAAATATTAATTTTAAGAAAAATTTGTAAATAGTATTTGTAAGAAAATATAATAGCTTTATGTACAGCACGAACCTGAGTTGTTTATTTCCTCCCCTTTGCTCACTCAAAAGCCGTTAGGCTTAAAGTGTGTGAGAAAGGCGTTATGGGCCGTTTGGCCCGAGCCGTGCAGCTTAAAAGCCCCCGCCAACCGGGAGCGGTTGGCGGCGCGTGTCGGGGGACGGCCCTGAAGGAGTTGCCCAGGAAGGAATTACTCAGCGGTCTGCTGACGCTCAAGGTTGCACCCTCGAATTGCTCAGCGGTTTGCTGATGTCCGAGGGGTCTCGTGACGCGCCCTCTTTGGCGACCTTCACTGCCACTTGGCGGGGGCTCAGCCAGTGACACGCGCCGCTGGTATATAAACCTGAGGTCCAGCCCCGCTGCCTCAGTTTTGCTAATTTATTTTTAAAATTTAGTAAGGAGAAAGGAGAAATGAAAACACAAGCTTTATCATTATGAGGCATGTATTGTACAGTAATAAGGTTACATACACATACTACAAAAACCTTACAAACTAGTTTTAAGCGAATATGGAGTGGAAGAGCCTGCGGACGAGAGCGTCGTTGGTAGCGGGAGCGGTGAAGTCGAAGAGCTGGACGTAGTCGCTGAGTGACGTGCGGAGAACAGCCCGGCAGTACAGGTAAGTGAGGCAGTAGTAGCCGCAAACAGAGGTATCGTAGCCCTGGATCCGATACCTGTTGTAGACGTAGTGGCGGTGATGAGGATTGCGCCTCAGGAACATTTGAAAGTCGGCCTGGTATGGCGGCCTCCCGTAGCTGTCCAGGTACTCGAGTCTGTCCTCTTCCGAGCAGTAAAACGCCACCCAGTGTTCGCCTCCCTCGGTGTGTGCTACCGTGTTGGACACGATGGCGGTGAGAGGCTTGACCGGCACGTCCGGTAGTTGGTCAGAGGCGTAGACCGCAACGTTCCTCAGTCCGGGGATCCTCGCCAGGCATTCTCTGATCTGGACGGTATTCATCGTGGGCGGAAGCAGCACAGGCAGCTCGAGGTGGACGAGTCCAGTGTGTCGTTAGCCACGAGCCAGTCCCGCAATACTATGCAGTTATGAAGGGCGCAACGGTTGTGGGAGCTCTTATGGTGGCGACAGCGCAGGGTCCGGTAGGTGGGCGGACCGTTGAGCGACCCGCAGCCCAGATCCTCCATGTCCTGAGGGGTGGTGGCGGCGGGCTCGGTTATGAGGTGGCGTTGTACAAAGTCCCTCTTCTGCGATCCTTTGACGTAGACCAGGGGACGGTGGATGAGGCAGGAGCGCAGCTTGTCCAGCAGGGCGACGTACGCGATGTCCCCCTGGTCCCACTCCAAGCCGTGGCAGTGGCGAGTGACCCAGACGCTCTCGCGCTGTTTCTCGGAAGTCAGGAGGTCCTTACTGAAGGGCGGGCGGGCGATGTGATGTAGGAGCAGCGTGCCGGTAGTCACGTCCACCACGCAAACCTCTTTCAGTAGAAAGTCATTATCACTGTCTTTAAAACACTGCATATCCATCACCACGCTTCCGTGATGACAGCGCGCTGGCGGCGGCTCGATGTAGATCGGTGGCGGCACGTCCATCCCGTACGGCTGACTGAACTCGACTGAGCGCTGGCGGGGGCGCGCCTAGCGGGTTAACCTTGGGTGCGCGCGCCGCCATCACCTAACGGTCCGCGGTGACCTTGAGCGCGCGGCAACTCGTTTACCCGCCAAAACCTAACGGTGCGCGCGCGCGGTGACCTTGAGCGCGCGGCAACTCGTTTACCCGCCAAAGTCGACTGTGACGTTGCGATGACGGTCCACCTCCACGACGTTGTCCAACTCGGCGTACACTATGCAGTTGAACGCCTCCGCCAAGGCTTCGGAGAACCCAATCTCTATGCGCAGGTTACCGTTGCGCACCAGGTTCCAGTGGCTGGATTGAGAGGCCGCCATATCGGGCGTCAGATCAAACGCCATCAGGCAGTATCCGTAGGGGTACTCGTTGCGACTGACTTCGTTACCGCAGTCTGAGAAATTGATGCCGGTGCCGGTGTACAGCGTGTGGTAGGCGAGCACGCACAACTCCTTACCGAACGTGTAATCCGGTTGATGCGGCTTACATGGCACTTGCTCACCGTCTATGTACAGCGCGAAGAAGTTCACGTGGCTGTGGGTGAAGTTGAACGGGTTCTTCTTGTAGTCCCCGTTGAACGCCTGATTGCTGACCAGGCCAACTATAACGCGTTTCGGCAGTTGTCCCAGAAACACACTGTCCAGAGTCTTGCTGCTGATACCGGAGGGTAGCGTGAAGGATTTGACTTCCACGCGCGTAATGGGATATTTGGCTGTGCCCGACTCCAGCGTCCTGCTGTGAGCCAACAGCACGCTCGGGTTGATCTTACAGCGGCGCATGAACAGGTTGACTTCGGCGATGTCCACTTTGTAGTCTGTCACGGTTTTGGACATGATGGAGAATGAGTTCTTTGACCTGATCAGGCGAAAGCGCATCTCCACGCCGTTTAACATGAACTTCTCCTGGTTGCACAGGTCGACGTGCAGATGTCCGACCATGTCCGCGTACCGGCTGGCCTTGACAAACTCCCTCCGGTTCTTGAGCCCGGCATTATCCTCCTCAGTATTGTCCATGTACCCGGCATAGTCCTCGTAGAACAACTCCGCGGTGAGGTGCGATGTCTTGGCATCACCGCCATAGGACAACAGGTTCTCCAGGTAGGCGCGATAGGCGTACGTGTTGTTCTGAGGAGACACCAGTTTGTTGTTCAGGTACAGGTCCACTTGACTGAACAGCGAGTGCAGCCAGTTGTTAATCGGACCCACCTCTTTTATCGCTTGATCACCCGTTACAGCGCCTCCGCTAGCCGTTCTAATGGTAGCCTTCACATGCAGTAGCGTCTGTGACAGATCCGTGTACTCGTCCCCGTGACCCGGAACTATGAACTCCACGGGCGAGTCGTCTGTCAGGGAGGAGATGGGCTTGTACTGCACCCATTTACCGCTCTCTATACTGGTCTGCGTGGGCGGCAGCGAGAACAGGTCCAACTCGGTCTTGACACACTCGCACGACTTCTGATGTAGAAACGCCATTATCCAAAAATGTCCTTCACGGTACTCTCACTCTTCTTGCTTCTCCTCTTCTTAGCGACACGTTTTGCGGGCTTCCTCTTGGGCGCAGCGCTCTTCTTCCTCGCTCCGAGGAGTTTCGCCAGAGACTGAGGAGTAACCTGCTGTACACGCCTCCTCTTATAGGCGCCACCACCGCTCAGCACGCGATCCAGTTTTTCATCAGCCCTGCGTTTCAGCGACCCGGTAAACTGTCTGAGCCGGGTGTTGGCCGCGACTCGGGGGTCGGCTGTGCCCGCCGCCACGTCGCCCAAGAAGCCCACACCGGACCTCAGCGCCTCCTTGCCCAGCGCCGATGCGCCGGATCTGATCAACGGGACCACTGTACGCATCAGCCCGCCTAGGAAACTGCCGATGCCGTGTCCGCGTTGGAAAGCGGCTCCTCTGAATACGGAGGATACGCCATGGCCCGCCTGCTGGTGGTGGTAATACGCCAGATAGGGATCGCTCGGATTCATTGCCGCTGCCTCTCTTTCCTGAAATGAAGCTTCATGCACGTGGTCCCGAAGTGGAATGGCAAGTGTCGCCCTTGGTTGTCCCTTAAATCGATTTCCACGCTCTCGAATGAGGTTTTAATCACCGGCACGTAGTGCGGGTCTATTATATACACTGTCGTGTTGGCACCGTACGTGTAATTCCTGATGTCGATGTTGAGGATCTTCAGTAGTGGCGCCACAGCGTCGCCCACCAGTTGGGGTTCCACCAGGTCGCAATACACGTACATGTGTGATGGCAGACCGGCGAAGAGGTTAGCCGGCCTCACGGACCTGTGACGCTTGACGATATCCGTATCCACCTCGTAGCCAAACTGTAGCGCCAAACCGGGGCTCAGTTTGAGACTCTGAACGGCTGAAGACGTCGACATCAATTCCACCCTGGAGGACCACTCGTCATACGAGAAGGTGCACAGGTTACTCTTCATTTGAGGGTGGTTGTTGATTGCGTGCACGAGTTCCTCGGTACTACTGTAATTGCCCGGCTCCACTTTGATTAACAACTTGTCCACCACGGCCAACCCGCCTTTCGACTCCCTCATTCCCAGCACTAGTTTGATGTAGGTTCCCTCACCGACGGTCAGAAAAGAGAAGGGGTAGTGCGCCTCCGCCAGAGCGACCTCCCACTCGCCGTCTGACAGATCAACGGTCGAGGGTAGATGGGTCGTGTAGTTTGTCACCATGTTGTTGGGATAGTACTTCATTGAACTGTTACTGGGCAACGTCAGGTAAAACTGGTCGTGCCTCGTCATCGCAGCTGTTGCACGTCCGCTGCGGGTACCCACGAGTTGAAGTCCTCTCCGTAACCGGCCCACTTGACTAGGTAGCGCTTACTGGAGCCTCGCCCTTTAGTGTCCAGTATTTTATCTATTTGATACAGGCGATCCGGGGCGATCGTCACCTTTTGCATCTCGTGCTCGTAGAAGCGCCCTTCCAGCGGCGTCCCGTTCAGGTCGCGCAACACGTACAATGGCAGAGGATGCGACCCGTATACGTGATCCACCACGAACAGCTCCTTACTCCAATTGGTCTCGTAACCTTTGGCGAACGTGCCCTTCTCCTTGGCTATGCGCACCGTGTCGCCCGGCTCGAACCTGGGCTTGTGTCGCCGGATCGCCTTTCCATACATGTGACGCCACACATTGTACACCGTTTGACCATCGCCGCTGTCCGCGTCCACGGGTCGTAGGCCACCCAGGCTCTTGTGCGGGCTGCGGTTGTAGGCGTCCACAAGCCTGTCCAACACGTCCACGTAGCGATACGTGTTCTTGTAGGTCAGGTAGCGCCACATGCGGGTCTTGAGCGTGCGGTTGACTCGCTCCACCACCGCCGCCTTCACGTCGGGGTTCTGCGTGGTGAAGTAGTTTACACCGTGACTCTTGAACACTCGCTTGGTCGCGGCCCCGGTGAACTCCGTCCCCTTGTCGGTCTGTAGGCAGCGGGGAGTCGCCTCAGCGAATATCCTCTCGAACGCAGCAGCCACCTCAGGCCCGCTTTTCCTCTTCAGCGGTACCGCGAACAGCCGCTTACTGAACACGTCTATCACAGTCAGCAGGTAGTTGACTCCGTCGTTGTACCGGCTCAGGCCGCGCATGTCGTTCAGGTCCGCCTGCCACAGCTCCCGGGGCCCGAACACGGCGTAGCGGTTGCGGGGAAACCGCTTGCGCGCAGGCTTGTGCAGCGTGTAGGTGTCCTGGGCGCGCAGCCAGTCGGCTACCCGACGTTTCGGTAGGCGCGCGGCTCTGGCCAGGGCGGCCACCCCGCCGAGGGAACCGGGCTGGCTCGGGTCGTAGTACAACTTCTCCATTACAGTGTGAACAGCTCCCAGTTGTCCAATGACGATTCCCGGTCGGGTTCCTCGGTTATTATCCTTCTCCTGGCCACTGGGGGCCGCGGTCTCAGGCGGTCCAGTATCGGCGTCAACCTCGGTGAGAGGGGTGTCGACGAGGCTGTCGTCGTGTCTCCCCAGGGGCTCGATGCCGAGTCCAGTCCCACGCCTAAGTAACGCAACGCCGTGGGATTGCTCACGTATTCTTTGGGCACGTTCATGTCCTTCAAGGCGGCCATCACTTGATGCCAGCCGGTAGGCAATCGGTCCGCCCTTCGCGCTCTCACTATGCTGTGCGCGATGTCCACTATATTGGAATCGGGGATCTTCACCTTGTTCACGTACACCGCCCCACTGGCGTCCCAGGCGATGGGGCTGCCTTGCCGGGTCATGAATCGCAACAAGTTGCGCGCCACCGACCTGTAGATTTTTGAGAACGATTCCACAATGTCCTCCTCCGCCGAGGCGCTAGACTCGCGCTTCATCTGACTCGGACCTCCCGCCGCTTCCTCCTCCTCCCTCTCCTCACCCTCGATGATTGACAGACCTATGGGTTGACGTTTAGCCGCGGAAAAGTGCAGGAACCGCTGTAACACCTGCTGATATTGTTTCCATTTCTCCGTATCGTCCAGCCGCTTGTCGCTCAATATGCGATGCATCTCAGCGTCCAGGCTGGCTGGCTTATTGGCGCTACCTGCTCCTCCTCTTGGTTCCGGCCCTGGTCCCGGTCCTTCTCGCAATCTCTCGATGAGCTCCTGCGGTACAACCACCATTTTCCTAGCGTACTCCATGTCCGATTAGCTTCTGCGCTAGAACGGGCAGAACAGCGTTCAACAGTAGAGGTAGGAGGATCCCTCCGCCCCGTTGGACGAGGTAGTGTCGCTTCTTGGTCCAGCCCTCGCCGCGTTTCACCAGCCGTCTGAGCGCCTGTTTGTGTTTGCTCAATTTGCGTTTGAGGCAGGGAGAAAGCGGTACGTTTCCGCGTAGCACGTTATACGCGCACTCGCACAACGACTTGATGCGACTCTTGTCGCACGCTTTTAACAGGGCCTTGCGTTCTTTGGGCGTAGCGTGTATTAGGGCCCTCAGCAGCGCCGCGTCCTTCTTCACGCGATGTGACATGATGACTGACGCTGGCACGCGCTCGGCCTATTTATCACTTCTTCTTGGGCAGGTACACGTAGTTCACCGGGTCGTCTGGGAAAATGGCTGAACGTACGCGCATCTCTTCAGGCGTGGACTGTTTCAAGTCTATGAGCAGGTAGGCGTGCGGATCACGCGTGGCGTCCGCGTAAGCCTCCTCCACGAATTTTGGGTTCTCCGGGTATACTTGACGGGCCAGGTGTTTGATCTGAGCGCGGTCCCTGGGATTCTTGAAACACACTATGTAGTGGGCGTTCAGCGATATGTCGCGCTGGCCCCTGCCCTGGTGAAACAGGTTTTGCGTGATGAAGAACACGCTCATGTTGCGGTGGTGCGAGCCCTTGGTGAACAGGTCCGCCACGCCGGAGCCAGCCTCGCGCATCATGTCATCGACGATGACCAGGGTGGGCTCGCTACCGTCATAGTCGTCCAGGTCCGGCAAGCCGGCTACGTAGCGCACGGCAGAGTCCGCACGGCTCTTGCCACCGCCACCACCGCTGCCATAGTGCCAAGTGATGCGGGCGAACCGCGTATCGCACATGCGGTCGGCGTGCTCTATGAAACGAGCCACGAAGTGCGACTTGCCGCTGCCCGAAGGCCCGGCCACGATGGCGGTGAACGGGTGTTTCCACCTCAAGTCCATGGCGTCTACTGACCGCCGTGCACCGCCACCTCGGCTCTTGTAACTAAAGGTTCTTTTCTTGCTCTTTTTTATTTGATTTTATTTTTTCAATTTTGGGAGGGAATAAGGGAATAGGAAATACCGTTTATTTCATACAAATTCCAGGAAAGGAGATTTGCTGCCAGGAGGGCCGCTCCTCTTTACAAGGCTCGTCCTCGGCCCCACGCCAACGTTGTACTGGGAGATGGCGTTGTCGTCCAGGACCGTGAGGAACCGTCGAGGCATGTAGATCCGGATCGGGTCGTCGCCGACGAGACCCTCCAAGGTGGCCATCACCGCCTCGCCGTACGGTGTGTCCACCCGCTCGAATGAGCGGATCGGGTACACCGCGTTGTCCCGCAGATCCGCGATGCGAGTGTAACCCGCGGCCTTGCAGCTATTGAGGGCTGTCCTGAGGTCCATCTTCTGGTCCGTGTTGAGCATGGCGCAGCGGCTGGATGCAGAATGACCGGCTCTCGCCACTGAGTCGCCTTTTATTGGCGGTGTCTACGTGCCGACTCACGCGTATCAACAACATGATGGCATAGTTAATCGCTCAATTCCAGGAAGGGTGATGTAATGGAAAGCTTTACTGCGTAAACAAGTGGATTGTTCTAGAAGCGTCTCGGTTATCAACTGCTTAGTGGAAGTTTCCACGCTCAATTCCAGGAAGGCTGACGTAATGGAAAGCTTTACTGCGTAAACAAGTGGATTGTTCTAGAAGCATCTCGGTTATTAACTGCTTAGTGGAATTTTCCACGCTCTCTCGTTTACTGGGTAGCGCGCTTGGAGTGTGCGCTCCTCTTGGTTTTCCCTGAGATGACGCAATCGCGCTTGGAGTGCGCGCTCCTCTTGGTTTTCCCTGAGATGACGCAATCGGTCTTTCGCCAGGTGGGTAGAGGAGTAGCGGTCCTAGTGATCCCGTCGTATCTTGACTCTCCCGTCTCGCTATTTGCCAGCCATAGGTTTTGCAATCTGGATAGCAGGTCCTCTAGACATATGCAGATTTCATCGTTTCGCTCCTCGTCCAAGTACAAGCCGCAACTGAACGTGGGGCGACCTCCTTTGAACACATTCATCTTCAACAGTACGTTACCGCTGTTGGTAGGGTTCTTCACAGTGTACTGATATCCGCCAGCGGACCAGCACAGTGCCGGGGAATCGATAGGCACTTCCTTCCTCTTTACAGTCCACCCATCGAGCTTTTTCTTCTTTGACGCACATCCCTGCTGAACTGGCGGTGCGTTGGGGTTCTCATCGTTCATTGCGTTCAGCTCCTCTAGGAAGGAGCGGATCGTTTGGTCCACTTCGGTTGCGCTGACTCCGTTTCCGTTCATGGTGACGTCTCGAACAACACTGAGGTCGCGCGGCTCTGCCTCGGTTTTATACCCAGGTTGCACGCTTCAGCGAACCTTCTAGAAGCTTCCAGAAACGTGAGAGGTGGTCTTTCGCTAACGGGGAGCACTCCAGTCAGGAGGCCTCATGCGACGCACTTGCCGGAACCTTCTAGAACGGAGGGGTCTTGAAGGTCGCTAATGAGTAAACAGGCTGGGACAGTCACGTAGGCCCTGGAACGCGCCTCGACACGTGACATGCTCATACATAGCACTCCAGTCAGGAGGAGGCCTCATGCGACGCACTTGCCGGAACCTTCTAGAACGGAGGGGTCCTGAAGGCCGCTAATGAGTAAACAGGCTGGGACAGTCACGTAGGCCCTAGCGCGCGCCTCGACACGTGACATCGCGGAGCCACTCGCAGTTTGGTTTAGTCAAGCCGGCATACAACGTGTAACGAAGTCACATCAAATTCGGTCGGCAAGCAGCCGAGATCCCATGAGGAAAACGCGTTTGAAAATTAATAGCGGGCCCGTTTAACAGTGGATTTTCAATTTTCTTTAAGCGATGGTTTTCTTAGGTCACGGCCCGACATGTGGTGAGGTTTCGTCAAAATCGGTTGGTAAACAGCTGAGATCCCATAAGGAAAACGCGGTTTTAAATTAATAGCGGCCTTGTTTAAAGGTGGATCTATGGGGTTCTTACGTCATTCGCTTCCTTGGGGATAGGCCTACACTCTGGAAAAAGTCCCGTGGGAATCGGTGGATAAATAGGCTGGTTATTAATTTTCGAAAGTTTTTTCCTCATGTTCAAGGTCATCACGAAAAGTGCCGTTGGCGGCCGGGGGGGGGGGGCTCCTCACGCCAGGTGCCAGGTTTAAGTTAGGTTAATGGGTCACGTGACGGGGGGGGGGCTCCTCACCTGCGTGCTGCTGCCAGCCGGGGGGGGGGGGGGGGCTCCTCACTTGCTCCTCACCGCGCCTTTGCTGGTTTTGAACCATCCAATGCCCCCTACTATGGTGTGTATTTTATTTCTTTTAAAGAAACGTTTAGGTTCGTTAGTTTGAATTTTAATGTAACCTTGTAGACGGGAGCGGCAAAATTTGACTCTCGGAACCCAAAAACGGGGTTTCGGGAGGCTTTTGATGCTTACATTTTCATTCGGATTTATTCAAACTTTCATCGTATGCCTGAACAATAAAATAAAACACAAATAAAAATAAAGTCTTAGGCTTGGGAGGGGGCGACCGCCCCTCCCCCTCTTGGATCCGCTCCTGCCTTCATCACAAGAACATTTGCTTGGTTCTCAGAAATTGAAGAAATATGGTCTATAACCACACCAGTTACAGTGTGGATAAAACATTGCATGTTAACAGTGAATGCATTTTAAAATGAATACATTTTACTTTGTCCATTGTTAACCTTAACATAATCCCAAGTAGCATTTGTAACGGCCAAATCAATTTTAAAATAATTTTAACATTATTTTTTATGGTTTCAAAACTATTATAAAATGATTTTTTTACAAACAAATTTCCTATGCTATCTGATCTATTTTATCATATTTTCAAATAATTTTAAAATTAATTTTACAATAATTTTGAAATAACTTATAAATCAGTTTTAAATTAATTTTAAATGATTTCAAAATATTTTTAAAATTACAAAATTAATATTTACTGAAAAAATGCTGTTTATATTTATTTTTACAATCTGACTAATGTAATACGCATGGAAATCATTGAACAAATTATGAAATATATTTTACGTTTCAAAAATATTATGACCAAACCGGGTATTGAACCCGCAACCTGTTGATCACTATATACACGCCTTAACCCTCTTGGCCACTTCGCCCCTTGGTAATTAAAGGTCGGGCTGGCAACATAAAATAAACAATTGACTACACCATACGGGGACTTGGTGAAACTACAGCGTTCCTTGTTTGCTTTTGCTGTTGCTGGTAAACACTGTAATTTGTATACATCTTGTAAGGTTGTAGAAACAAAACTTATAATATTATTTTTATATATATAAAATTGTTGAGCAATATGGTACCCAAAACCGATTTTACACAAATCTTTTGCATGCCATAAATATAAAAAGGCCCACGAAAGTATTTATTTAGTTTACATTGACTTTCACGGGAAGGGAAATGAAATGTACATTTATATAAGTTTTTTTTAGGCTGAAACGAATTATTACATCAACTCATTTTAGGTACAGATAAACAATTTTGAAACTAATACAGAACTTCTTTGCTAAGCAATCCATGTTTCTCATTAACTTTTAATCACTGAAAAAAACAATATTAATAATTTTAAACATTTCATATTATTAAAAGTTATTTATTTTAACAAATTTTAAAATCATTTTTAAAGGTTATTTAGTTAGGATTTTCAACTGAGTTAGTAAAAAGTTATTTAATATAATTTTAAATCAATATATAAACAATTCAAATCAATATTTTAAAGTTATTTTGAAACTAATGTTAAACTTATTTTCATTCTTGATTTCTTTGTAATTTTTGATAGACCAAACAATGATTTTAAATGATTCAATATAATGTTAAATCAAATTTTATAATTTAAAATAATTTAAAATTATATTAATACAATTTTAAAATTATTTAAAAATATTGTTTCTACTATTTTGAACGAGTTTTGTAACATTTATTTTAAATAATATTAAAACTGATATAGAAATGACTTTAATATATGTTTTAAAACTTATTTTTAATCAATTGTAAACCAATATCATAATTATATTAAAATAATTTTAACTCGTTTTAAACAAAAACTAATTTTAAAACCATTTAAAATTATTTTGAATATATTACAAATTATTTCTATGCTTCTTAGGATACTGAAATTCCTCATTCCAAGTACCATGGCAATAATTGTTGAAACGTATATATTGTTTCAAAACACTAAGGACAGAATCTCCAGGTTTGGTCCCCAACCTGTCAACCTGAGAAAGGATGGTCCCTCTGGCTGTTGTACATGGATACCCAGTCAGTTGAGTTGACCAGTTGGAGGGCAGAAAGCGGGTCCCCTGTTTGAGAGCCTCATCCCAGCTGTCACAGGGGCATGGGAGTTGGCCCTCTGAAGGGTCGATTTGGTTGCCTTCCCATCCCACCCTTTCCTTTCCTGCTATATCCTATCTTTCCGGTAACCTGCGCAATAATCCAGTTTGTGGAAGATGTGACTAGCAGCTATAATGATGGGGTTTCCTAATCCGCAACAATGATGATGATGGTCACTCCACTTGCGCTTAATGTGGCATTAATTGTTACCAACCTGCTAACCCAAGATACCGTAAACCTATGATACACAAAACCTACCGCACAAACACACAGTAATCTGTTTAGCTGGTCAACGAGGGGCTTATTTTCTCTCGCCGACTGTATTTACGTATTATTCTGGTTTTAACGTAAACTGAAATTTAAAAAATGAATAACCATGGCGGCACATGGTACACTGTTAAAATTAAGTGTTCTTTGCAATGTGCTCAGAGGTGAAACTGAAGCATTGTGTGCAAAGCTCGTGTTTGATGCCCCTCATTTGACATGTGACTCAAGTAAGCAGTGGTAGATACTAATGTTTTGGAGGCCTCTAATTCCTAAGGCTTCTATAAGATTAATCACACCTTTAGTCTTAGCCATTTTGTCTTTACTATTTTCCAACTGCTTGCTGCAGTCCAAATTCCCACCCAATCTCGCTCACACCTAGAAGATATCCTGATTATTCCTGACACAACTCTGTGTCTCCTGTCATCACGACCAGGACATGGACAAATTTTGATTGCAGTGTTTTGTCTGTTTGGTAGTTTTTTAAGGATTTAATTCACAGTTTCTTAAAAAAATGGGGCCATTTGTTGATTTTTTAAACGATTCTGTCGTTATATTCATATTCGTCCAGGGGGACAGGCCACTGGGGTTGGGAGAAAAGTTTAAATGTAAGCATTTATTCGGCCTCAACAGTATGCAAAATGAATAATGATATTTTCTAAATTAACTAGTAACCCGTCGCGGCTTCGCTTGCGATCATAGTGCAATATTATATTTGAAAAGTAAGATACATTTGTAAAAGCACTTCATCACCTGGGGGACCGAGATTTGTTTGAAAAGCCAGTCAGTTTGTTCAAAATGCCTATCTTCACGGTCCCTCTCCAAGGCGAGCATATTTACTTTGTTTTTTTGCTTGTTTTGTTTTATTTTGGACATGTCCGCTTTATATTAAATTATTCCATCTTAATTTTTAATGGTTCTAGAAATGTCTGTACCTAATGTTAAACCTAATAATGTATAAATTAAATTTAAGTATACATTGGCCGGTTCTACTCACTATTCTCACAAAACTCACATGCTGATACTTTACCAAGTGAGTGTTTTTTTTTACATTTGACTGGTTGTTTTTGAACAGCTGTTAAGATTCTTTTGTTTTTATTTACAAATCTTAACCCTAACCCCAATACGTTTTTTCAAAAAACTTTTTATACGCAACTATATTTTTACGGGGAGTGAGGACTACTAGAACTTATTTATTTACCCACAAATTTGATGGCTCCAACATTTGGAGGGCCCTAAAGCAGTTTTAGAACACAGGTAGACAAACGTCGTGGTTTTATTGTGATGTGTTATCTATCCTTCTGACAAATGAATTTTTAATCAGTCCAGTGAATTAATAACGGTCAGTGTTGTTTGAATTAAAATGTAAAAGGCTAACGGAGCAAAGGACATAAGGGACGGAAAGTATAGGCCTATTTCTGCTTATAGTACATTCCCATTGCTTACTGTGTTTCAACCAATTATTTTTTCAATTGGTCTAGTAAGTAGGTATATGATGAACATGGAAATTTTGAAGGTCATTAATAGGGCCGAGCCTCATTGGAACGGTAATAAGCCCCATAAACTGATTTTTGGGATGGACCCATCTTCTTCCAAATGTCTGCTCAATACATCATGTAGTTTGTGCATAATGGGCTGAAAAACACATAACAAATCCAGCATTAAATTCAAAATTACTACCTAGACAAACTGAGCTTTAAATACCATGTTGCAAGGGCTTATGTGTTCTCTACCCAATGTTTCGTTGCCGTGCCGTTGTTTTATATTGTTTTGTATTACCCTTGTGGAGTAGTTAGTAAAGCATGGGTTTCCTCCATTCTTTAGTGAAAGAAAATTTAGCTGACTAAATGCTAATTAGAACAAATATGGTGCATTCTACAGTGAAAGGTTGAGTAATCTGTACCATAAGATCTTCTATGGAGCAGTGATGGACCAATGGGCATAACCCTAATGACGTACATAATGATTTGCAGAAGCCTTCAAGTTTACTTTACATTTCATTAGATTCAGTCTTTTTTGTGAACCGCAGTACAAACCTGGTTCATAATCAAACAGACAGATAAACAAAATTTAAATATATCCGCTGCATAGAAAATTTCACTGCTCAAATCTATGTAGAAACCAAACTTATTTGATTTATATAGGTAAATAATTCCCTTACTTGTAACATCTGGTATTGCTGTCCATAATGTGTTAACACTGCAATTCAAATAAAATTATTCCCCATATGGGCAAAAAACTAACTTTGAGGGCAGCCCATGGCCTTCAGAATAAAAATATAGACAATTAAAAACCTTATTGCAAAACTACGAACTGAGATGAATTTTTTGACACGTCAAACATGAAAATTGGTCTAGAAATAAGGGAGGAGTTGCGTTTACAAAAAACGGCTTCACGTATTATACTGTATATAAGGGTTTTAATCTATACTTATTTAATAGGCAAGCAGGTTTTTTGTGACAATCACTCCTCCTAAACTGCTGAACTAATTTTCATGTTTTTTGGTGTCATTGGAAAGAGCCTAACATGAAATTGTGTAGGAAACTTTTTTACAGAGAAATAATTTGTGAGTGAGGCCCTGGGGCCCCTTAAAGTTGAATTTTCCCCCATAAGCTTAACATTGGGAAATAACTATAAGTTTTAAGCAATCAGCTGGATAGAGTAAACACAGTTAATCAGCAGGCCATGTTGGCTTTGGAACGGTAACACAATATTTATACGGGAAAGTCATTATAATATTACGTTGTGATCGCGAGCGAAGCCGCGACAGGCTACTAGTTTTAATTTATTTTACTTTGTTTTATTTGGTAAGTGTTTACTCTGTTGACTAAAATCATTATAAATAACATGTGTAAATGGTGCTTACAATGGTGACTCAATTCACTTAGAAATTTGTTTCAGGTTTTGCACGTTGCCATGCATGATCCTGCATTCTTACAACCCTATGCTGAACCTTCCTGATCAGCTTTGGTATTTTAGCCTATCTTTTTATATTCCGGCTTAACCAATCAAAATCGGACTGTGACAGATTATTAACTGGCAAACTACCTGTAAATGGGTGCTTACAATATACACACACAGCCCATAAATTTGCAACAGTCTTCCAGTCCTTCTAGTGATGCCAGCATAAGATTTAACAAATAAATATTCTACACTAATTTAGGGCATTTTTCAAATTTCTTGTTACAACTTGATGTTGCTTGCAACACATTGGCTGCTTACAAAACATAATATTTATAAATCTTATGGAAAATGTAGGTAAACAATTATTTCTTCTTTATATTTACAAATTTTATTTTTTAGTAAAGTCAAATTTTAAATAAATTTAACACAAAGTTATTCTTAAGTATGACATTAACGTTAACTAAATTAAGTAAGTACACATCAGTTAAACTTAAAAGTTATCCTTGCAAAACTAAGTGGCTAAAAATTAACGTATACAAAAACTAGGAATCTCAGTTGAATAAATCTATAGCTATACATTAATTATTTTGACAGTGTCCTTTTTTGAGATATTATGGGAAAGAGATGGAGGAAGAGATGAGGGGGCTTTCCCCATTCCAGTATTATTTGGAGGGGAGGTTAACCAATTACATACTTGCAATAGTTTTGGATAAAGCAATTTTATATATAACTCTTTCATTATATACCGTGTGTCCTAAAAGTCCCACCCCTCCCTATTATTTTTTCAACGACTGCATATATTGAGATTATCTTCTGGGGAAGTCTTAGTGATCTAAAAAGGAAACTTTTGATGAGTCCAAATTTTCAGCCCCTCCCCCAAAATAAGGATTTTGGGCGGTAAGTCAAAAAACTTAAATGGTAACCCCCTTGAGGGATATATAATTTTAAAGGGCGTACAAAAAGAAGAAGAATGGCACAAGTTAGGGGTTTCTAGCTTTGTTCTATCAAACACAGCGTTCTATTGAATTTTTTAATTGTAAAACGTCATTTTGCATTATTTTCCTTTTTGGGTCACTAAGACTTCCCCGAAAGATATTCCTGATATATGCAGTTGTTAACAAAATAATAGGGGGGGGGGGGCTTTTGGGACACACAGTATACTAATTCATCATTAACTTGGTTTGGTTTCATAGTTCCGGGTGGTTTTTATGTATCTGTTATTGAAAAAAATCCCAACAAGAATTTTTATCTTGTTGAAAAAATTTTTAAACAAGAATTGGTGTGAGAGAGATGGAATAATTGAAGATGTAGTTATTTCTGTTACAACAAATAATATTAACTCACCACTAAGTTTTTCTCATTAAGTATGAACAATGTAATAGGTAACACTTCATGTCTCTCCTTTCTTCATTTCGCATGGCTAGAAGACATGGTGGAGGTTGTGCCTTTTCCTCCCTTACATGTACAAACATTTTCCACGCAGGACATTGTCAAAATAATTTAGTTATGATAGTTTATTTTTATGTAAAAATAAAGATATAGATAAATTAATGTGATTTACCACCCTTATCACATAAAACAATGGAATGGAAAAAACCCATAATCACAACACCGCCTCACACTTTTGATCAAATGAGTGTTATTATTATTATTATAGCTAGTTAGCTATAATACAGTTGTATAAAGAGCCATCAAGTTTTAAATAGACACCTAGACTGTAATATATTGTACTAATGTAATATCTTAATCAGATTAAAAATCCACAGTTAGTACGAAAAAAATTTAAGTTTTCTCAACAAACTTGTACAATTATTGGAAACTATATAATTCGAGCCATTGAATACAGTGAGTGATAAAAGTATCATGAGATACTCCCAGCTATATTCAGGAGGGTGGGAGTACAGAGAATGCAGCCAAAGGCAACAAATTCAATCTATTCCGCAATTAAAACCCTTTTATTCTCTTCTCTGGGAAGGTATATATTCAGTAAGATCGAGAAAGAAAATGTAGTCAGAAATTTTTTGGGGTTGGGTTTAAGTTCCAATTGAGGAGGATGAATAATAGAAGCAAAGATCATTTATCATAAGTTAAGTAAAAACTAAAGTTTAAGGGTTTGCAGACTGACTCTCCCAGGAGAAGATATTAATAGTAAGTAGATATATGTGTATATTGTAAAATCTGAAGTAATTGGTAACAAATCTGCAACAAGTCTCTGTGTATGACAAGAGACTATGATGGCTATGGCCTTGTGTTCCTTTAAAACACAATATTATATATTGAGATGTGTTTTAACATCCTAAGTGATACAGTTTACAATCTGTATAACATCTATGAACAATATATGAAATGAGTATCAAAGAATTATGTATCTTACATTATGTATCTCATTATACCTTAATGAGTAATAAGTTATGTATAAAAATAAAATTCAGAAAATAACAACCATGAATATATCTTCTACTAAAAACTAGTGGCTTAAAGAGGCTATATTTAGCCTCTAAACCTTTGTTTTATATCACATTTGGATGTACTGTTTACTGTTAACATGCTGAAAAAATTAATCAATACAAAAGTTTGAACACAAGCTATTACTAAATAAAGTAGACACTTAAATCACATGTAGAAATGTAATTAAAGCAGACTGTCCACAGTGCCATTCCTTTTATGGAAACAATTTGTTCTTATTTCAGTAAAAGAACTATTATTTTCCCCAACTCGACTTGAGCCAATACCAAAACTTTGGTTTTTATACTGTCCCAACTATAAGGTTTGAACTGAACCAGGATAACCACCAGAGCTAAACCAAGACCAAATCTGAAATTTACAGATCGACATTGAATTACCAAAAGGGAAAGTATGCTTTAGAAGAATTAGAAGTCATTGGACTATTTTTATTTGCAAGTGCAAGAGGGACAATTTCAAAATTATTTCAAGGTTTTAGGTAAAATGTTATGTTTAGTAAAAGGAAAATTTACTTTATACCACTAATGGCAAAAAAATCCATAAAAGTTTTAAAACGTTCACTGCGTTTATTTTGTTTAACCATGATAATTGCATTTATATCCTAGTTAAACAACTGCAGGACATTCTGCGCACCACACTGAACATGTTAAGAAACTAATTATACATCAAAAGCTTAGTAAAAAAATCATTTAGTTAGTATTTTTCAAGAAAACAACTTAAATATGTGAGAAATTGAAATTTATTAGAAATAATTTGTCTTTATATTAAGCCATCAACCATCATTCTGAAATTTGCCTCTCATTCTCACTTTCAAATTTAAGAAATAATCAGAATTATATATATATATATATATATATATATATATATATATATATATATATATACCGGGTGTCCCACGCAAGGTGTCTCAAATTGATTACGGAAAAACGGCTTAACGTACAAGGATGAAATACAATTATTTCCGCTAAATCGACCCCAAGGAATAACGTCAAAATATTTTTAACTTTTTTCCGATACAGGGTGTGCCAAAAACTGAGGGTCACTAGTTCGAATCTCGGAATTTTCAAATGTAAACATATGTCATGTTATACATAATTTTAAAGGTATTTAATAGACAAACATTTTGGCGAAAACAGAAATTAATTATCTTTTTCCGTTTCAAAATGGCGGCAGTTTTTTTGGGAAAAATCAATATGTTTTTAATACTCTGTGTTTCCTATACCAATGCACATAGCCCTTCTCCGGTTGAATTTTCTTACTCGTTATGAAATTAGCTTTACTTTGATATGCTACAAGTAACGGTTTTTTGAAATAATCAAAAATTCCAAAAAAATTGATTTTTGAAAATTTGCAAATGCCCATTGTTCAAAATTTCCAAGTAGCAACATATGTCAAGTGGCACATCATTTTATAGGTTTTTTAATTTTTAACAACTTTCTAATTTACACTTACTTCGTATCTCTTTTAGTTTTTGTGTAAATAACAAAAAACCTAATTTTCCTATATCAAATGCATGTTATTTGGGTTTAACACTAAACAGCTGATCATGACCCCATTTCATTTAGTGTTCAAATTTGGTAGGGACCTTCCTTTCTATAATCAGTTGGACAAATTCGTTGGGAAAACAATCAGAAAACTCTAAACCCCTTTTTCGGGGATTATTCTTTCAAATGTCAAGTTTTTGGGCCCAAAAAGGGTCAGAAAAGC
Source organism: Allygus modestus (assembly GCA_963675035.1). Lineage (NCBI taxonomy): Eukaryota > Metazoa > Arthropoda > Insecta > Hemiptera > Cicadellidae > Allygus > Allygus modestus. The sequence goes on from OY776115.1 coordinate 68,585,525, forward strand.
CCCAGACGTAAAATTACTGCATGCATTATGATGGAAATTAGTGAAGCGAAAGTTTTAAGCCCTCTCGTGTCATTCCAGCATAAATATTTAACGAGTTATTAAAGAAAATATATGTCGGGTAAACACAGTACGTTGTCTTATGGGGGTTTACATTATAAAAACATGTTATTCAATTGTTGGTGTATTTGTATCATCCCCAGCAATCTCGCGCCTACTTCAAGTCTGACTGGACCTTCTCCTAACATTATAATGCGCAAAACTGAATTCATAACATTGCAGGTAAATGAAACCAAAAGCATCAGAACAGCCAAAAAATCAATGTTTTCAGATTTCAATAAAATTATGTTTTTACACTGGTTTTAAGTTTTAAAAGTTTTGTATGTGGAAATTCACTTCCCTCACGTCAGCGTGCTGCGTGCGAACTCGTTTTACTTGGGCCCACCCAACAACATTGCCACAGACCGGTTAACTCATTGAGAGTTGTATGACTGGTCAGTTTTGGTCGTGTGTGGGATTCGAACCCATGAACATCGTATCACCACCTGGCCAAGGTGTTTCCTCGACGTAGCCAACTCAGCTAACACGACCAAAGGCCTAGCGGTGATATTAAGGTTTTTCAGTCAGTCCACGCCCCTAGCGGATAGTTTCGTAGACGCCCGCGGTCATTAGTTACATATTGTGCTACTAGAGTGCAGCACCAATCAAATCCTGTTATAGGCTACTGCGAATAGAATAAAATTACAATGGGTTAAATTTATAGCAATTAAATAATATATATGGCTGATAAAGAAGTAAAAAATAAAAAGTTCCCATTAAGAAAGTTAACAAAATAGAAATAATTATAGACCTATACACATTTTTCCTGCAATATCAAAAGTTTATAAGAAAGCCATTCATTGACTACTTAGTCATAAAATTGTAAATACTACTTTGTTCCGAACAATCTATTTTCTTTCAATAAATAATACTTTTGAAAAGTAACAAATATCATATGCTTTTGGTTTTTAGCTACAAAGACTTATTCAAATTGGTATTAAAATTTTACTACGATACTGTGTTAATATAACTCTGGATTTGTAATATATTCGTCCAGATCAAAATTCTGTAACTGCTTTCCGAGGTGAATAATAAGCAGAAATTAGTATTTTTCAAAAGCAGGCACATCTCATAAAAAATGATATGTTGCGAAATGCGAGCGATATAATAATGATTAATACATTAATAACAATGAGTACTGATTACTAGAATGTTCACATTAAAGGTACAAAATACTATCATAGGAAAATATAAAACGGTGAAAAATATATAATAGGAAAGGTAACATAAATGAGATTCTAAGGTTTGAATCAGAGCACACTTCATACATAATTAACATACATTTTGGTGTGCGAATAAGTATCAAAATAAGTATTGATTTGGCCACACAACCAAGTTCACTATGGGTTTTATCTGGTAGCCTGGCAGTGTTTGAAGGGTTTGACGATACTCATCGCTCTCTGTGTTGCTATGATCGCATGGGCCGTTGCCTGGAAATAAATAAGATATATTAGTATCAGATATGATCCTCTTTACCTAGGAACTCCTGAACTAGTCAGTCTTATTCCATCAAATTTGGGATGGGTGAGTTAAGGTTAAGAGAGTACGCTACCTAAAGGATAAAACAATTTTAACACAATAAAGTTTACTCATAAATTTGTAATAAATTGGCAATTCAACCCTATCACGGGCCCCTGGTGGTATGGGCCCTTGTTGCCAGCTGAATCAAAATTGGTGACCTTTTTTTAGACAACAGGTGAAGTCTAAAAGTGACTAAACTAACGATTTACAAAATACATTTTTAACAAGTAATAAACTTTTATTAACCCTTTCAGTGCTATGGACCGATATATCGTCTTTTGAACCTGTTATCAATAAACACTGTTACTGCTTCATAAGCGATTGTACCGTTAGGCGCTCAGTCTGCAGTCTGAGTCTCTGACATGTGGTGAAACCTGGTAGACACGAACTGAACTACCTTGTCCAGCGCCTAGTCTCTATAATACCAACTGATCCACTGCAGCTGCTAGTCTGATCAGTGGCTGTGTGGTCTAAGGCATTACCTTCCCGGTCGGGGGTAACACTTGGATCGAGGGTTCGAATCCCGTCACAGTCGGTGGTTTTTATGTGCAACTCATGGAGAGATCACCTGTCTGTGGCAGAATTGAAGGGGAGGGCGGACCTTAAGCAAACAGTGGACGGCTCGGGTCCAAGCTGACGGGATGGGTGGATTCTTTGTGAGTTGCACATCTGATCAGGTGTTTTGCTAGTACTTTTTACCTATCCTTTACTGTGTGTGTCCAGCGGAAGCACGTTTTTATTAATTTTAACTGTTCAGGCGTTCAATATGTTTCCAAATCAACAAAACATCACGGATTCAACTACTCCTTTCAGAAGCTTAGCACTCAAAGGGTTAAGTAAAAGTTTCAAACAAATATCTCAGTAAATTGTTTTTGCTTCCATCACAGATTAAAAATATAACTGATTCCCGCAGGCTGTAATAGACAGCGTTACTGTACTATTAATGCTTTAGATAGAGAATTGTTCTTACTTTCTTGCATAGTTTCAAACACTATTTTTACAATCTCTAGTATAAAATAAATTGATCAAATACTGTTATACAAATCTATCTATTAAATTTAGTTTAGTGAGAAACTAAAAGTTAAAACCATCTAAGTATTTACTAAATATAGATGTTAGTAAAATAAAATAATCTCAAGACAAATGACAAATGCTTTATTGTCGTAAAAGGCATTCCAAATATGTATGGCATCGGCTATGTTAAAATATAACAGTGTGCTTACAATTCATTTATCAGTCGGTAAAAAGCAGCTCTCATGAACAGTTTTAATGTTTGTGTATAGTTCTAAGAGTAAAATCACAATACAAGAAACACTATGTATTGAGACTGAGAAATGAAACCCACCAATCTTGGAAGTACAGAAGTAAAGTAATCTTGGAAGTATAGGAGGTAAAGTTGTTTCACTTTATAACTTATATGCCCAGTCTGCTGTGATGTGATCAAACAGAATATATTATTGAATATATTTTATTTCCAAATTATATGAAGAGGCATGTGTCATGGCGTTTGGAAAAAGGTGAGCATGATATTGAAAGGGAAAAGTCAGAAATGTTCACAGGACTTTTGGGATGTTACTAAGACAAAAATACCAGTCAATAATTGATTTATAAAGTAACATACTTCTTCTCCTCATTTCAGATGATTATCAAGTCTCAAATAATTTCACATAGCCTATTTGAAATCAGCTAATTCCAGATGTTGGAGTTAGTCTTCAATGAATTATGTGACAACTTTATATCTGAGTTACTTCAATATAGGAGTCACTTTAAAGTTTGCCGTGATTATTTTTTTGGTCATTAACATCATATTGCTGATGCACACGACAAGTTCTTCCTAAGGACTAATCACTAAATAAAAGGAAAATGTTAGATTATGAAGAAAAATTGCTATTTCAAGGATTACGTCATTCAATTTTTTGTATTTATTATTTTATTTTTTGGTTTCAGTGTCTGCAGTGATTGATGCATCTATTTTTGTGAATGTCAATCTTTTAAGTTATGTTCTATTGTGAATTTTTGCAAAACTAAACAAATTCTTCATTATCAACATTATTTACCTTGAGTTTCCTGCGTGCGTTGAAGGTTTTAAGTCTCTCTTGGGCATCAGGCATGTGCTTTGTGGCGACAGATGAGCCGCAGACCCAAGGATGCCGCAGTGCCTCTTCCGCAGACGGCCGCAGTGCAGGGTCTTCCTGCAGCAGCTGCAGATATCACATATAGTTGAGTTATTTTAACCATAGCTGGGATATCATTCTTACTTTTTCATAACTGAAGCTTTACTTTCTTGTATCAGGTTTCAGAATGAAATGGCTCATAAACGTTACTACAGAAAACTATAAAACACAGAAGACCTAGACTGGAATAGGAGAAGGGTTGTGCTCCCGTGGCCCCAGTCAGATCGCCGTGAGCGGAAACAGCGAGTGGGGTGGGGAGTAAGTTTTGGCATAGGGGTGGTGCGGGTGTACCCAAATGCACCCCCTCAGGTCGCTCAGATCTGAGCGACCTAGCTAGCGCTACTAGCATTCAAAGTGGTCCATGAACAATCTGTCTTAAATACAACTGCTGTTAACATGGTAGACAGCCTTCTGTAGTATTTTATAGTTTTCTAAGACTTTACTCAGCTGACATTAGTTTGGTTGGTGTTGGTTGTTCCCCGCTTCAAGAGAGCATCCTACTTCCTTCCTAGTTTTGGTATGAAACTCCTAGCCTTAAGTTGCCCTTAAGTACAATTTGTGGGAAAGAGACTCAGGTTCAGTTTTAAAGGACGGGTGTAAGGGTCATAACATAAGAGACATATAAAATTAAAAAATGTGGGACTATGATTCCTCAATCTGCCCTCCTCTCTAAACTGGAAATTACCTGATTTGGTACACTCGGATGTGAATATCACTAAGTTTATTGTTAACAAACTATGTGTAGTACAGAGAAAAGACAAGTTTAAAGATAAAAATCAAACTATTTGTATTTGGTGATATGGTGAGTGTAGTTAAATTTTTACTATGTTTTAGTTAGGCAGGTGCCTCCTGATTTAAATCATTATAAACCTTTCAATACCATCAACATAAGGGGCAATAATTTATTAATAATACAGCCTAACTGTACACTCTACAATCACATAAACAGTCAATTTAAATTTAAACTGGTTTAAATACCTATACTGTCAAAGTGATCCTAGTATCCTTAATTGACTACTGTAGTTTTGATTCTTTTAATATGATTGAGTCTTCATCAGGCGAGGCGTCAAGATTGATTCTCGTTAATTTGAACACGTCAGTTTTTAAATGGACGAGAATCAATCTTGACGCCTCGCCTGATGAAGACTCAATCATAATAGAAGAGTCAAAACTGCAGTAGCCCTTTAAGGATACTATGATCACTTTGACAGTACAGGCATTTAAACCAGTTTAATTTATTAAAGTGATTCGGATGAAGCTTACAACATGAAATTTAAATTTGTAATAGTTACTTCTTCTAATGGTAGTGTGAACGTGATTAAACACCGACCACTAATTTGTATGAAAGAACACTTCCTAAGTATTCCAAATGGGCTTGATATAGAAATATTTTATGGATCAACTGAGAGGCTGACCTCATCCATTTTTTTCAGGTTCTCAGTCCATTTTTCCTGTTTGGCTTCCATTCAGATATCACTAAATTACTTTGTAAGTGATTTGGGGTGTATTTTAAGGCAGATATGAATGAATGATGAGTGTAGAATGGGTGAGATGCCTTGTGTAGCCTTGTTACTGACTATAAGACCGACTCTTTCTTTAACCAGGATCTAATAGCCCAATAACCAATTGTAGCACTCAGAACCGAGGATAGGGTGTTGCCGTGTAACAGGGTTCTCAAAATGAAGCACTATACTTAGTATTTGCTGAAGACATGACACCTTTCAAATTTTGCATATACGAGGCATATTTTTAAAGTAAGTACCATTTTTGAATACCGCCAGTGTAGCGTTACTGCGCTGTGTACTTGCATCTATTGGCAAGCCTGGGACGCAACTAATGCAAAAATCGACAAGGTTTTCATATGTTTGTAAGCATTTAAAACGGCAATTGAGGACCCTGCTGACTGTGAAGTTGCGCTGTGATTAAATTTCTAAGTGATAACGGTGTGAAAGCGGCTAAAACTCATCAGGAGATTAGCGAAGTGTATAGCAAAGTGTTCGACTCCTTTAGCGTCAAGAAGTGATTCGACACCTGTGACAAATTGGCTTAAAGAATTATCACCTTCCTCCTTGTACCGCTCAAGAGAAGTCAACGCACTTCCCAAACGCTTGGTTTTTTGTTCCTCAGTCAACATTTTTGAAGCGTGAGCACAACTTTCAATAATTAAATCGTTCAGTAACAGTTACATAAAAATCACTTCTTAACACTAAAATAAACTCATAAGATAGCGACGAAATCATAAATTGTCTGTCCTCTCTCACGTTTTGATCAACTTTATGCACCAAACCTTCAGTAACGACAGAGCATCGTCCACTTCGTTCCTCGTCATGAACATTCATGAGGCTATCTTGACATGTTCTAACCCAATTGTGTGCCATTATATTGCTTATTTTGTTCTTTCCATACACTTCACTATTATGCCGATGAGTTTCAGCCGCTTTCACACCGTTAACACTTAGAAATGTAATCTTAGCATGACTTTGCAGTCGGCGGGAACCTCAATTGTTGGTACCATTTTGAATGCACACAAACAAATGAAAATCCGGTTGATTTTGCCCGTAGTTGCGTCCCAGGCTTGCCAATTGACGCAGGTACACAGCGCAGCATACAGGACTGTCAACCGCAGCACTACAACAGTGGTATTAAAAACGGTACTTACTTTAAAAACATGCCTAGTAGCATATACTTTTGACCCCAATAGGCTACTGCTACCAATCTATGGTAAGTTTCCACTATACTTGGATTATTCCAGTAGTTCAGTCTCCTTTTTTATGACTTTGATCAAATAAATTTATGTCATGATATATTTTAATGGGGCTAGGTTTCGAATTCACCTACCTTAGCTTATTTGATTGGCTTTAAGATGAGTGAGTCTAACAGGTTAATCGTCAAAAAGTGAAATAACTCTTTGAGGACTGTAATTTATTTGTATTTTTTGGCATTACATTTCTTAATGAAACTGTAAATAAATAATTTTGATTGATTGATTGGACTGATTGATTGAGGTAACTGACAGTATAATCCCGAAAAGTGCAATAGCACTCAGTCTCATTTTTTAAATAAAGTTTTATTTTTGAATAATGCATACTTAGCTTAGGAGATAAATAAAACTACTTTAATTATTCCCTGTCTTTCAATTAATTGATTCGTCACAAAAGTTGTTATTAAATCTCAGTTAGTGGGAAATTGTTTGGAAAGTCAATAAAAAAGGTTTAGTCCAAGTGTTGGTGCATCCTAAGTGTATTTAAGTAAGGTGTGCTAATCAGAAGTACGAATTTGAGCTTGTTCTGCGCAGCCACCAGGTGACGTCACGGTGTTCATTTGATCAGCTGGTTTACAGTGACAACTGAAGTACCATACTTTAGGGTAGACGCTCTGATCCCAACCTGAGTTTTTGGATAGGCTATAGTCGCCAGTGCTGAAGTTTCCCATTGTTGCAAACTAGTTCCTAAAAAAGCGTGTCACCGAAGTATTTTGACTACCCCGTGTCCCCCACTCCTTCACATAGGATAGTCAGAATACCCTGGTGACGCGCTTCTGCCACCAGATGACGTCACGCTACGATGCGCAATAGCACTGCCTTGTGCATCTGCCTTGTACACACATACCCTTGTTTGAGTAATTAAAAACAAATTGTATTAAGGAGTAGCAGTTATAAATAAAAATAGCCGGTGTACTTTGAAAAGTAGATTTTTAGAGTGATAAATTTAAAGTGAATACCAGTAACACTATATACTATACAAGCGTGGGTGTAGTTTAAGGTGAAGATGAATTAATTATGATTGCAGAATGAGTGAGATGCCTTGTATACTGGCTAAGATCGACTGATTCTTTGGCCAGAATAATGAATAATAAAGTAGTCCAATGACTCGATGGAAGCTTGAGTCCAGTTTCACACCTTATTCACAAAATATTTCAATTTTATGAAGGATTGACCTGGCAAACCTCAGATTGTGGAGCAAACATTATGCTACACAGCCAATTAATTTGATGGAAGCACAATAAATTAGTTGTTATTTTACCAATATTATCTACTTGATTTAAGAACTCAAGGTCCCTTAATACTTGCTGTAATTGCAACTATTAAGGGAACCTCTAGTTTGTTAGTTATTTCATTAGTTTATTAGTTATTATTGCGTAATGTTCTTTGTTTGATGACTAGTAGGGAGCTGACGTGATGACCAGCCAGTAAACAAAGGTGTGAAGGGAAAATTACTCCCTCCACTTTTTTACACGGTTTATTGATCAAGCCCATCAAAAAACTATATGATGTTTAACGATAAACTGTGATATGACCTTGCAATGCATAAAAATCAAATTACTTTGTACAGTGGCATAAGTGGGGAAGGATTGTGGTGGGGGTAACCTTCCCCTCATACCTTTGTTTACTATCTGGCACCAAGTCATCTCCTAACAGTACTTGCCCTCTAATCCGATTTTCAATAAGGGTCAACCATGTAACTATGTAAATTATATATTTGATGACTAACTGAAATTAAATAATATGAAATTGGCTAGTTGGAATATAATAATAAAATGCATTATGACAATTGTGCATGATAAAAAATCTAACTGTGATAGTATTTGAAAAAAAACAACTGAAAGCTTATAAAGCATTCATAAGTAACAGAAATGGTACCTTAAAAACTAGATCTCGTGCACTTGCAGAGATTTCCATCCAGTGATCTTCATTTTCTCCAAATATTTGACTTGTAAGTTCTTCCACTGTGGGTTCTGTGCCAAATAACCTGAATAGAGAGAAAAGAAAACAATTGTTCAGTTATGACTTTAATAACCTCTTCTTGTTATATCAATGGGCATAATGGTTGTATTATCTTTTCTTCAGCTACTTCTGTGTGTTGAATGAGTAAAAGGAACTTCGTCAAGATTTATTTATACAACAGACTGTCTCCAGTAGCTTACATCGTTGGCCCAACATCGGCAATCGGGCAGTGGTCGGCATGGTTGGGGAATGGTGGGTGACAATTTCAACGATAAGCCAACAATGGGCCAACCTAGTTTTTTTTGTTTTTGGCTTAACAGAGTAATTATTAAAGGTTGGAACAACGTTGGGTAAAAGTTAATATATAATTATCACTAATATACATCCAGTACATCTTGTTTGTATATAATATTACAATTAATTTAATAGTAAAAAAGTCTTTTAAAGTTTCAATTCTGAACAATGCATATAAATGTTTTGGCTGACTGTTGGGGAATGGTTTGTTGGAGTCGTTGGCCAAAAATTGGCGAATCGTTGGTAGGCCAACCGGTGTGGTCCCCTTACACAGTGGGTGACCAAATTAGATTGGAGGCTCTGCAGCAGCGCTTCATTCGTCTGGTTGGGGTCCGGCTTGGCTATTGTTACCTGGAGGTCCCCATCGAGGAATTGTCTGGAGTGATGAGTCTTCCTCCTCTCGCCCCGAGACGCAATGTGGCTGATGTGGTTTACCTCCTTAAGATCATGAATGGCTATACTGTATTCAGTGCTCAGGCCTCTTGGCTGAGATCAACTTTAGAGTTCCATCGAACACCAGATCTCGTGAACTCCTAAGCCGAAGTTGCCACTCCACCAACTACAATTATAACAGCTCACTGGCTCGCTTTGTTGGACTGGGGAATTGCGTAGCAGCCGAATGCGTCCTCTTCTTTGATAGTATGCGGCTGACTCTAAGACGGGCACTCACTCTTCTACCCTCTTGAAACTGCTGCTAGATGGATGGTCCTGCCACAGCACCAAGAGCTGGTCTATTAACTTGTAATTTTTTTGTCCATTTGTTGTCGTTGCTTATTATTGTTGTTTTTTCTTGTATTTAAATCATTAACTGTTTTAAACTAATTTATTTGTTAATTTTGTTGTCTATTGGTTTTTATTGTTCATAATTATTGCACTTATCTTGTTTAAATTTTTTGTTATATTTCCTTTTGAGCATTCGATCAATTCTTTCTAGTCTTAAGTATTTTTATGATTTTGCTTTTCTGCATGATTGTATATTTTTTGTATATTGGCTGCTTGCCGTTGAAGAATAAATAAATAAGTTAAATAATAAAACAGAGTGCCAATCCATACCGTTGGCCAAACATGGATGGAAACGCTGGGAAAACAAATTTTGCTACTGGGTGTTGTTCTAATATACATAAATAAACAAATATTAATTTAAAGCAGTTTAGAATTTAACTTGACTGAAAACTTACATTATGATTATGAGTATCCCCAAACTCCAGATGTCTGCTGAACATCTTAGCTTGGTCTTTGACATTTCAGAATTAAATTCTGGAGCTATAACAGAAATAACAGAATATGAAAAATTCATCCTATACCAATCAAATATTTAACAGAATCTTTTTGTTGATAGTTATATAACGGTTGAATTGAATGAATATAACCATTAAATTAATTTAAATTAAATTTAAATACCTTAATCCAGGGTCAGAATTAGATGTTTGCCGCCCCTGTGCAAAATTAATACTGCCCCCCCCACCCCCACACTAAATAATGTTAAGACAAAAACTAGAAGTCACAGTAGTTAATAATAATGGTAGTCGACAATAACAACTTCAAGCGGCAAACAGATGTGTGAGCAACCCAATGTTTTCATAGCCACAGCTAGTAGTACAGGTGTTTGATATTTTTGTACTGGGGACTTTGTCACTGGTACTAAACTGTCTCCAATCATACCGGTGACAAAACATGTAAAATTCCAGCTCCAGTGACTTTGTAAAAAACCTTATAATTCTACCATAAGGTTAAGGCACCTAATGAAGTCACTTGTGCTGGTTAGTTCATCCCGTTTATGATTCAGTTAGTTAATGCCACCCAGCGTCCAGCTCCAAGCTCCAGCGCCAGCACCACGAACCTAGCGGCGATACCTCGAAACGACTAAACAGTGACCAGCGACAGCTACCATTGGCCCTGCTGGGGCTGGAACTGATACTAGAGTCATTGATCTCAATTCCCTTTGCTGATTGGCCCTTCTGGCGCTTCAGCTGTAAAAGCCTGTCACTGTGACAGAAAGTCACCGGATAAAGTCGCTGATACGTGCTTGTCACTGTCACTGAAGTCACCGATCCGCAAAAGTAACTGGATCGACCACTTCTAGCTAGTAGGCAACACAGCGAGGTGACGGACAGCGAGAGCGAGTACATTGACTTATGTCTCGGCCCTGTCAGGCACCGGGCTTACAAATAGCAGGAGATAAACGAATGATTCCGAAGGCCGGGCTGTCATTCTGAACAAATGTTCTCGGAGATGGCCGAAGAGAAATGAGTTAGACTGATGCGTGAGACTGACGAATCAGACTTCAGGGCCACTCGTGTACTTCCGTCTCTCTTCGAAGCGCGGTGCCCGTCAGGGCCGAGACAAAAGTAGTAGATTCTGGACAGAGGCTTGCGCATGCGCCACAATGGCTCATCGCTACGGTACGACACTGATGGACTGATGGAACGGCAGAGCAGAGATACCATGGTTAAGCTCGACTTGAACTTTGTTTGCACTGTTATAAGCGGACAGTGGAGATTAACACAGAAACACTGTGTCCTTTTTGCACAGGAGGACAAAAGGCGTATTCCGAACAAATACGCTGCCAATTTATTTTCACTCATAGCAATATCGAAATATCACCACTGGTTGTATAACTAAGTACATTTTTTTAATTTTCCGCCCCCCAAAACTTTCCACGCTGTGCAGCTGTAGATATTGCACATGCCTAAATCCGGCCCTACCTTAATCATATCTTCTTTATGTTAATAGGCAAGCACTAAACTCTCCCTCCTTTTTCTCAGCTTGTGTGCATCGTAAGAGAAATTCACGCATACTGATAGAAAGGTATTGTCCTGTAGATGAGCAGAAACCCATTATAATTTGCATCGATCCTCAGGGCTACACCCTAAAGGCTTCCAAAGTTTCAATGTTAATCTTATATAAGAACAGTAATTGATTGAATAATTCTATATTTGACAGCTGTTGATATAAAAAATGCTAGCAAAAGAGCAAGAACAGATGTTTCAGGCATAATGTAAATAAAAATGCTACTGGATACTGGAGTGGCAGCACCCTTCTGTTAAATGTTTTAGCTCCACATTAAAAAACATTAAACTGTGAGATATGGAGGAGCAGAGGGATAAGGATGGGGAGGGAGAGAGAGAGCAGCAGGTCCCTAGATGATAAACTAATTTATTTATCAGGAAAATTTGGATAGGACATGCAGGTTACCTTTGAAAGTATCCTACTGATAGCACACTGACATTACAAAACACACGTAAAGAATATTTCAAGGCCACGGACCTCTTTGTCAACTAGGTGAAGAATGGCACTAGAGGAACCGTGAAGATAAGTATTCTATGCATTTTGAACAAACTGACTGAATTTTCAAACAAATCTCGGGCCCCCAGGTGGTTTAACAAATTCAACTAACTTTTCAAACATAACATTGTATTTTGATTGTGAGCGAAGCCGTGACGGGCTATACTAGTCTCTGTAATAATGCTTGTACAAGAGACAAAGGACCCCTTTGCCCTGTACTACAAGAACTCATACTAGACTGCACACTCTTTACTCTTTCCCCGGAGACTAATGATAGGAAAGATGTAACAGATACTTCAATGCTACAATTCAAAAATAATAACTATATTGTTTTCAAGCACAAACGTATATTTACTGACAGTAGAGCAAGTTTTTTCCTGAAAGTTGAATTTGTTAGTTTTACTGGAACAGCATTTACCTATATATATTGGTAACATGGTAGGAGATTGGCTCAGTTTTGGTATTGCTACTTCTGAAAGTTTCAGCTTTGCATTGGCAGCTTCCGATTCATACAGGAGATTTTCAGGGTAGATGGAGGCGTGTGCGATTTGCTGGCTGTGAAGATACTGTGGAACAAAGAACCAAACATGAGTTACGTGTAGCCTACATCACTTTTGGAAAATATCAGATCTCAGTTTGAAAAAAATGAATTTGTTGAGGCCAGATCCCAAGGTTAATGTCCATATTTTTTACACCAATATAATATTATAAAATTATTATTTACCTTTTTATATGTTCCACAGTATAGTTAAATTTGTATTAGTGATGGAAAATTTACAAAATAATTTGTTTTTATAAAATAGTATTGAAATCTAGTGAATCTAGTAAAAAATACTTTATCAACTCACATGCGAGGCGCGTTTTTAAAGTAAGAACCGTTTTTAAATTTCGCCATCGCAGCACAGCAGTTGGCAATCCTGCATGCTGAGCTGTGTACATCTGTTGCTGCATGATGCATCTGTTGGCAAGCCTGGGACGCCACTATGGCAAAAATCTACCATGTTTACGTTGTTGTTGAGCATTCACCGATTGCGAATCCCGCCATTTGTGAGGTAAGCGCTGTGATTCATTTCTAAGTGTAACAATATGAAAACGGCTGAAATTCATCGACAGATTTTTGAAGTGTATTGCAAAGTGTTTGACACCTCTAGTGTCAAGAAGTGTTTTGATGCTAGTAAAATATTGGCTTAAAAGTCTACCTCGTACCGCTCATGAGAAGTCAATGCACTTCCCAAAAGATGGATTTTGTGGACCTCAATTAACATTTTTGAAGCATGAGCACAGCTTTAGAATAGTCGTCGTTCAATCACAATTATATAAATAATACTTCTTGACACTATAGGAAACTCATAAGATAAAGACAAAATTGTAAACCGTCTTTTCTCTCTTACGATTTGATCAACTTATGTACCAAACGTCAGTACTGACAGAGGGTGTCCCACTTCGTTCCTCGTCATGAACATTCATGTGGCCATCTTGAAATGTTCTAACCCATTTGTGAGCCATTATAAAATTATTATGTTTTTGTCATAAACTTCGCTAATCTCTGCCAAAAACTTTCAGCCGCTTTCACACCGTTAACACTTAGAAATTGAATCGTAGCGCAACTTCACTGTCGGCGGGTCCTCAGTCGGCGGTACCATTTTGAATGTTCACAAACAAATGAAAACCCGGTTGATTTTTGCCGTAGTTGCGTCTTAGGTGTGTGAATAGATGCAGGTACACAGCGCAGGATGCAGGAATGCCAAAAGTAACACTGCTACGGCGGAATTTAAAAACAGTACTTACTTTAAAAACACGCCTCGTATAATTCCAGTTAGTTAGAAATTCATAAAAATAATAACAGTTGTACCAACTCGTTAGCTGCATATTATCAATTTATAATACCTCTTATGGCAAGGGGTATTTCAAGCAGTTATTTGATTGTTCATCTGAGGCAAATATATTTAGAGTGGAGGGTAAAGGGGTACATTGATAAGGAGTTAAAGTTATAATTTTACAACAATTGTAACTTAAAAATTTAGTTTTAGGTTTAATATGGCCTTACTAAAATATGTTTGGTAGGTACAAATGGTGATCTTAATATGAACAACATACAAAGCAAATTTGTCACTGATAAGAAGAATTGTTTGTCTTTCCTAATTAATACAAAATTAAATTCAAATGATTAAGTTATTTAAGTTGCTTAGACATATTAAATATTTTGATAACCGTAATGAATATAAATATTCTGAGTTTGAAATAATTTAGTAGAGTTATATAATTGTTCATGAAGCTTTAAAGCCTTATAACCATGGGATTTTCACTGCATTTCACTATTAAATTGTATTTTTAAGTACTTCAATCAAATGGATTTAACTAGATTTTGTGATAAAAAAGTTGATTGATTGAACTGCAAATGCTCACCAACTTCCATACAGATGATTAAAACTTATGAGTGTTTCATCCTAGCTCAGGAAGTGTGGTCTTTCAATTTTGTCGGATAAAACACTAAGTCTCCTGAAATTACTTTTCCTAGTCTGTGAGTGAAGAGAACAACTTTTGAGTTTAAAAATGTGAGGGAGAACGTTTTACTCTGAAACAATTAATTAAAATAATTTATTGCGAAGTTTAAACAAATTAAAGCTTGAGTTAATATCAATTTTTTTCATTAAAATACTTCAAAAACAGCCGTTTTCAACAAATGCTGTTGTTGTTATTTTTATTCCGTGGATAAACAAATATTGTTTTGATGATCTTTTTCATCCTATAAAAAACATCATTAATTTTATGACACTTTTTGGTTATCAGCTGTTAAATGTGAAGTATACAAATTATTCAAATTGTAAACAATTGTGTAAAAAATGTCTGTTTAGAGTACAAAGATCAAGGTAGAAGGAAACTTTTAAAGGTAAACAAGTAAACAAACTTGTCCACTTCTTATAGCCTAAGGTGTCATAATTTATTCCTTCCAACTACATTCAACTAAATTAAGAGTCATCATCAATCACTTGTTGTTGACATTAAATACAATGGTTATATCACATATCTGTGACTGTTGTCAAGATTAATTTATGTGAAATTATTATTTATGTGATTATTTGAAGTATAACGAAAAATATAGTTCATCACTAGAATCAAAAGTGGCTTTTCGTTCCTAGCTCATTTTTCAAGTTAAACTTGAGCTCAAATCGAAAAATCTTCACTTTTTAAATTACCCTATGACATAATAAAGATTTCCTTTGCATTTTTTCCTCTTTGTTCACAAAAGTTTATTTGGGTTAATGATTAAAAATATACCCCCGTCGCAGCAAACCTGCGTACTCAGCGAATTTCCAATGCATATATATGTGACTCACTACTACATAGAACTACTTACCAAGTTTCACAAAAATACATTCATAAATAAGTGATATATAGCATTTTATTTATTCTCCATAAGAATAACATTAGGGTTGAGGATGCAGGTTTGCTGCAACTAGGAAGATAAGTAATGTGTTTTTTTTGCAATTATCAATATAACTGAACCAGGTGAAGCTACATACCAAGTTCTCTTAATTTAGGTTCATAATTAAGGGCGATATACAACTTTACTTATTCTCCATATGAATAACATGGGGGCCGAGTATGCAGGTTTGCTGCTACGGGGACTATCAACAAAAAACTTGTTTTTTGTGCTAATATCAATATACCACAACTAGTTGAAGCCACATACCAAGTTTCATCAATATACATTCATAAATAATCGAGATACAGAATTTTATTTATTCTCCATAAGGATAACATTGGACAACGTACTGTGTTTAGCACTTTGAATATCTCTGCACCGGTTGGACGTAGAACAACGATTAAAACACCAAAATGTTTGTTTTGTTGAGCTAAACATATTAATAAACAGAAATGTGAAGTTTTTAGTAAAACTATCTGAGAAAAATCTAAAAACCTTTTTCCGATAAGATTAACATGGGACACGTTTTTTTGGATTTTCTCCACAACCACTTAACCTAGGTTAATGATTCAAAATACTACATTTTTTTTAAGCTCTATGAATGACTATAACCAAAATTGATTGTTTTTAACATTTTGGGGTCAAATTTGCAAAAAAACAATTATTGGAAAATTGTAAACCCCATAAAACCCCCTTCCCATAGTGTGATCGATCTGGTTTTTGAACTTAAAGTCATAAATGCTACTCTCCACATTTGTGCCAAATTTCATCAAAATCGGGTGTTTCTTTCAAAAGTTATCGCGGTAACGGACATATATATATATATATATATATATATATATATATATAAATTTGAACGAATAGTGTTTCTGGCATCTGGGGACCTCAAAATGAAAAGTTATCATGGTCTCGGGCTTAAGTCTTACCATGCCACCTACGGTAATAGCTTCTTCCCTATAGGGGAAATTCGCTAACACTAAGTAATAGACACTAATGGATTTTTTAAAATTAAAAGGTAAGCATTTAAAGAAATGTAAGTGAAAGTGAAAAAAACTGATTTTAGTAAAAAATACTGTGTAATGAAACAGAATATTTAAATATATAATAACTGAAATGAATCTGAATCGGAGCGGACATTTCAATGGAACTTTTCACTTTAAAGTTCCACTGTGAACTTTAGTAAGGAACTTTAGTAAGAGTATCAAAAGTTTATACTAAGCTGATTTGAGAACTTTATAATGAAGTTTGTTACTAATGTTCAACAATAAAGTAGTTAAATCTCAGTCACAGTAAAATGTAAAACTTTTTATTAAAAAGATGGTACCAATAGGTAAAAGAACTAAGCAAAAAATAATAAAAATAAAATAAATTATATTTACTAACTGAAGAGTACTAACGTACTCTGCTGCATACTTCCTCTAATTTACAGATTTAAAATCAGGTGTTATTATAAAACAGTTGTTTGTTTGTTTTTGTTTTGTTTAGTTTTATTTTGGGATCATGTTAAACAAGTTTAGTTTGATTAAATAGCTTTATTCAAAACCGTATTTTCAATATAGAAAAGTGGCGACGAAGACAAAGAATGCCTAGAAACCGTCAAAACGATCCAGATCAACAGGTAACAGATTTAAATAAAGTCATTACCAACTTCAAATGTGAACTGTTCGATCCGGACACAGTAGACGTTGACGTCTGGCAGGTAAAATTTAACGCGTGCATAGAACTCAGTGGAATCAAAGATGATGAAAAGACTAAACGTTTGTTATTTATCAACTCGTTAAGTATTAAAGCGTTAGAAACTCTTATAAATCTCTGCCAACCTAGAAATATAAATGATATTCTATATAAAGACCTTTATGAACTTTTGGTAGGAAACTACAGAACAAAAAAAGTGGCTGTGGCTGAACGAGTGAAGTTTTTTTCACTACGCCAAGGTTGTGAGAGTCTCACAGACTTTGCGAACATTTTAAGACGTAAAGTCAATGATTGCATGTTCCCAATCCAATTTTTTCAACAAGCACTAATTACAGCCTTTATCATGGGTATTTGTGATACCAACATTAGAACCACTCTTATGGGGAAAGATTACGATTCGTTTTCTGAAGTTATACAACTGGCTAACTCTCTGTTTTCCATTAAAGACGCTGCAACTTTAAACTCTAGTCAACAATATGATAAGTGCAATGTAGTAACTCTAGGCCCTTGTTTCATATGTGGAGGTAAGCATTTAAAAAAAAACTGTCACATAAAGAAACCAGTATGTTACAAGTGTGGTGCAAAAAATCATATAACTAGGGTGTGTAAACAGAGCAAATCAGTGAAGGAAGTAGAAGTAAGGGTTGATGATGAACAAACAACAAACGCAGTAGCAAGACACAGTATACAAGACGTCCTTTCAATTTATCCAGATCGTGTAGGTGGAATCAATAATATCTTTTCTATTGAACACAAACATTACTTTCCAGTACTGAACTTGAATATTTCAATAAATGATCACTTAGTAGTAATGCAACTTGATACAGGTAGTTGCGTTTCAATCATTTCCGAAAGAACCTGGAAAGAAATTGATAAACCTCCTCTTACGTCAAGCGCTCAAAATTTCACTTCTTTCACGGGTCATGGTGTAAAAATACTGGGTGAGGTATTTGTAGACGTGAAATCCGCAAACATTAAGACTAACCTCAAGGTTTTTGTAGCTTCAGAAGTTAAACAAAATATTTTAGGGAGAGATTGGTTTTTCCCGTTACTTTTACACAAGAAACCATTGTGTGATTTGCAAAGAATGAGTATTGAATCTGACACACGTACTTTACACGTACATGATTCTGATAAACAACTAAGTGAGCTTTTTCATGAGTTTTCGGATGTTTTTCAACCTAACGAAAAGAAGTGTTCAAAAACTACGGCTCACTTGTACCTTAAGGAAGGTGCAGTCCCCATATTCAAAAAAGCAAGATCGGTACCACTAGCACTTAGGGACAAAGTTAAAGAGGAACTAGATCGTTTAAAAAACAACGGCATACTCGAAGAAATAGACCATTCTGAGTGGGCAGCACCGTGCGTAATAGTACGTAAACCTAACGGGACCATTAGGATTTGTGCGGACTTTTCCACGGGTCTTAATCAAGCATTAAATGTTCAACAATTCCCCTTACCTACTCAAGATGAAATATTTACCAAGTTAGGAGGTGGTCAAAAATTTACTACACTTGATCTAACCGACGCTTATCTATCCATTCCCATGGATGAAGAATCGAAGAAATTACTTGTAATTAACACTATTTTTGGTCTCATGCGATACAACCGTCTATGTTTCGGGGTGGCTCCCGCCACAGCTATTTTCCAAAAGAGGATGCACTCTATGCTTTCCGGTTTAAAGGGAGTAGCTTTTCTTCTAGATGACGTAATTATCACAGGGAAAAATGACACGGAACATCTCGACACACTAAAGGAAGTTTTAAAACGAATTTCAGAAAATGGGTTTTGTTTAAATCGAACCAAATGTCAGTTAATGAAGGAAAAAGTAAACTATTTAGGTCTAACTATTTCGAAAGATGGCGTTTCCACAAATCCTGACAAAACAAAATCAATATTAGAAATGCCTGAACCACAAAACGTTAAGCAACTAGAATCATTCATAGGAATGGCCAATTTTTATTCAAAGTTCATTCCTAACTTTTCTGATATTTGTGCACCATTAAACAAATTAAGAAAAAAAGATTCTCAGTGGCTTTGGACTGAACAATGTTCCACAGCAATGGAAAACATAAAACAAGCTTTAGTTTGTACTCCTGTACTAGTACCATTTGACAATAATTTGCCTATCATTGTAGCAGCTGACGCATCATCGGTTGGTATTGGATGTGCAATTTATCACCGATATCCCACTGGAGAAGAGAAACCGATCGCGTATGCATCCAAAACCCTCACTAAAGCTGAACAGAATTATTCACAAATAGAGAGAGAAGCCTTGTCAATAATCTACGCAATAAAGAAATTTCGTATATACCTTTGGGGGTCACATTTCCTTATTCAAACTGATCATAGACCTCTGTTATCAATATTTGGCTCAACTAAGGGAGTGCCAGTAACTACTTCTTGCAGGATACAAAGGTGGGCTTTATTTCTGACGAATTTCACTTTCAACATTGAATATGTTTCTACCAAATTGTTCGGGAAGGTTGACTGTTTAAGTCGATTACCTACAGAGGGGGATGATGATTTTGACAAATCTGACGGAGGTTACAGTACTGTTGTTGGTTTAATATTTTCAGGTAATATTGAAACTCTTCCAGTCACGGCAAAAGAAATAAGTGAAGAAACATCAAACGATACAAGTCTCAGTCAAGTAAAAAAGTTTGTATTGGATGGATGGCCAAACAGTTCCAATTCTGTTGAGTTAAAACCGTATGAAATGAGAAAAAATGATTTATCTATTCATGAAGGCTGCTTGATGTGGGGAATCAGAACTATAATTCCAACCGAATTGAGGCAAAAAATGTTGCTTAATCTACATGACACTCATCTGGGAATGGTAAAAATGAAAGCATTAGCACGAGAAAGATTTTGGTGGCCATCAATGGATAGCGATATTGAAAATATCGCTAGAACCTGTGGACTTTGTAATTTGTATGCTTCAAAAGAACCCCAAAAGAAGTTCCTCAGTCAATGGCCCAAGTGTAACGAACCATGGTCTCGTATTCACATTGACTTTGCGGGACCATTCCTAAACAGTCTGTTTCTTTTGGTTGTGGATGTCTATTCGGGATGGGTAGAAATAGTAAAATTAAACTCAATGACGACCACAGTGACAGTGAAACAAATTAAACTAATGATTTGTCGGTATGGAATTCCGAAGACAATAGTAACCGACAATGGACCTTGTTTTATTTCTTCAGAATTTGCACAGTTTTGCAAAGCATTTGGAATTGATCATGTGACTACTCCCACTCATCATCCATCTTCCAATGGACAAGTGGAGAAATATGTTAGTACGATGAAACATACATTAAAGAAACTTTGCCTTGAAGTATCACCAAAAGGACTAGAAGCTGATTTAAATAATTTTTTATTCAAGTATAGAATTACACCACATGTAACTACTGGGTATTCACCTGCTGAATTGTTTATGGGACGTCAACTTAGATGTATTTTGGATTTGGTTCGTCCTCAGCAGAGAGATCAACACGAAGAGAACCAAACTACTGAAGGTTCAAATGTTAAAAATTTCAAATTGAATGAACCTATTTTCTGGGAAGAAACAAGAAATGGTAATATTCAGTGGAAACCAGGTAAGATTCTAAAGAGACTTGGAAAGAACATTTGGAAAATAGTAGCTAATGGGAAAATTCTAAAGAAGCATGCTGACCAACTCAGACAAAGAAGGGACAATTCAGGAATTTAAAAAAGAAAGAAATGTGAACAATCTCAGTGGGAAGGTGAAGAGTACTAACGTACTCTGCTGCATACTTCCTCTAATTTACAGATTTAAAATCAGGTGTTATTATAAAACAGTTGTTTGTTTGTTTTTGTTTTGTTTAGTTTTATTTTGGGATCATGTTAAACAAGTTTAGTTTGATTAAATAGCTTTATTCAAAACCGTATTTTCAATATAGAAAACTAACCACAATTTTCAATTGAAATATCTTCCTTTTAGAAATGATATGTCAAATAATTTCAGTGATTTATGACGTCATCACATAAATTGTAGATGTTCCAATTTGATTATGTTATTTAAAATCATAACAATTTTCAAGTGAGATAGCCTCAATACCTACCCACAATATAATTTTATTGTTTGTTAAATAAAAAAAATTAAAAAATTGATACAAGTCGTGTCAGTCACCATACTGATGGATGAAGCTGTCATAGTATTGTATAGTATTGGTAAGTCTTTTGGCTATCCAGTATGACAACTTCCCTTCCTTGGTTCCTCCTTGTCTCTTCTGGGGGCTTGTCTCCCAAGTCCTTGGAGGTAGTAGTGGATCTTCCTTGCAGCCTGGGATGGGTGCCTGGGAGGAAGGGCCCTTACCCAACGATTTTCGGTCTGCCGGGCTGGAGGACGAACCATCCTGGGGCCACCCGACCCCTGAGAGGTTGGAGGCTCTGTGCGATGGCGGTCCCTGTCTGGTGGACTAAGGGGGACGTCGTGTCATAGGCCTATTGCCGTTTTGAAATGTCCTCAGGGCTCTGCCCCACGATACTTCCAAGTTCCCATGTTATTCATATGGAGGAGAGTTTTATTTATTTTATGTCACATGTGTGTTTTACTAATTCAATTCATTTAAATAAACAGCTGTTATAAGGAGTACAGGGTGAGTTTCTACTGACGCCCATAATTTCGCCAGGGGATTCTAATGATAAAAAGGAACAAAAAAGTTCCAGTAAACGCTAGTCCGATTCCGAACCGTTTGGTCATAATTGAGAAATTTGTGTTTTCTACAAAATATTGGACTTTGTCCCACTATTTACTTTATGAAAATGAAACCAGTTAACCTAGCGATTGATATTTAAAATAATTAGAAAGGGCATTAAATTTGCTATAAAACCAAGGTTACATGTAGAAATTTCATTTCATACATCGGTTCCTAGCCAAATTGAAATGAAAAATATGCTATAATTAATTATTTAGGCTAAGTTTAAAGACCCTTTTTTGTTACTTTAATCTGGTGCAACGCGATGTCCAACTAGATAAAAAACTTCCTCATTTAATAAGCTTTAAATTGATATGCTATTTTAAACTGTTGTAGGTGGGAATGACAGAAAAACTACTATCAACCTAAATAAAAACACGGTTTACAAGTGAGGGTATTCTTATTAATAATACAAGGCAAATGACCACAAAATTGTAATACGGTAACTCAATGTTTACTTTGCATTAACAAATTAATTACAAGCCTTCAGAATGAACAATGTTGATTGCTACTTGAGTAAGTTTTCGAAATGACCACCATTTTGTCTAATGCAGATGCGGACATGTTTTCTCAGCTCTCTCACAGTAAATTAGTGAGTAGATTATTATTAAAAGGTTTGTTACCACCTTGCTAAATCCAAATCAGTAAACAGTGTTTTACTTTAGTTTGGTGGTAGTTTTTCTGTCATTCCCACCTACAACAGTTTAAAATAGCATATCAATTTAAAGCTTATTAAATGAGGAAGTTTTTTATCTAGTACGACATCGCGTTGCACCAGATTAAAGTAACAAAAAAGGGTCTTTAAACTTAGCCTAAATAATTAATTATAGCATATTTTTAATTTCAACTTGGCTAGGAACCGATGTATGAAATTAAATTTTTAAAAACCTTGAAATTTTTGAAACCTTGGTTTTATAGCAAATTTAATGCGCTTTCTAATTATTTTAAATATCAATCGCTAGGTTATTTGTTTTCATTTTTATAAAGTAAATAGTAGGACAAAGTTCAATATTTTGTAGAAAAAACAAATTTCTCAATTATGACCAAACGGTTCGGAATCGGACTAGCGTTTACTGGAACTTTTTTGTTCCTTTTTATCATTAGAATCCCCTGGCGAAGTTATGGGCGTCAGTAGAAACTCACCCTGTATATCTAACTACAGACTGTCATTATTTCGTTTACAATTATTTTACTCTGAATTTTCACCCCGTTGCAAAGCACGGGCATAGCAGCTAGTCCAAAAATAAAATTACTGATGCTAACAAAGATCTAGAATTCTTATAACTAGACTGCACCAATTTAAAATTTGAAGATTAACAAATATAGTAATTATAAAAGCCGTGATAAATAATTTTAATGAACAAATATTATAATTCAAAGGCATTTCTACAGTTCGGGTAAACTCAATTATTATTGAAGGTTGAAGTAAGTTTTCTAAACAATAAATGTAGTAACTTTATTTTAAATAATTCTTTCTTTAAAAGACATGTTTTTGGTGGGGTATTTTAAATAGTATTTTCAACTTATTTTTGGACATCGTTTTATAGTAATATAAAAACAGTATATTATAAGAGGAGTTACATTTCAAAACCTACACTCAATACAAAACATATCATGATTAACAGCAAGGGCTTAACGCTCACCCATAAATAAACCTTTTGTGAACTGAACTGAACTTTGAACTCTATGAAGTGCCCGATTTTGTTGGCCACACACTGTAATTTAAATCAATAGTGTTGAGTGTGTGTGTATGTGTGGTTCAGTGGTGTATACCATATTGAGAGCTAAACTCTCACTTTAAATTAATTTCTGAATTACAAACCAACTTTATTGGTCTCTTTAGCACATGTATCTCTTAAAATAAGATATTTTAATGAAAGAAACATTACTTAGGGTTGTTAAGGCTAATTTCAAAATGAAACCTTTCCTTCACCTTTGCATCAATGAGTCTGATTATCTTTACAGTTAATTTTTGACATAGTCTTATCTACCATACCAGTTTTAAAATTTCTCTCGACAATTTCTGGAAAATTAAAAAGGTAATCCTTCTTATTCTGTTAAAGGAAGAAAATAAATTTTCTGAAAAATAAAGAAGAACAATCAACTTCGTCTAAAAGAGAAAGAAGAGATAGATTCTTTTTCTACAAAAAGCATTCTTCCCCAATAAACAATACAGTTTATTCTTAAATTTAATACCAGATTGAAGTAACCCCACCTGTAACACAGAGAGGATTGTGCTGACGACGCTAGAGGCCTCCTTCTCACTGTAGTATTCGCTGCGCTCAATGCGTTCCAGCAACTCCTCCCCAGTCATCAGGTCCACCACAACCTGAAGCTCATGTGGTGTCTCAAACACCTCGTGCACGCAAGTCTGCCACAAAAAAAACAATCATTAAATCAGTTTATACCACTGCAGTATAGGAACCACATTAATATTAGAGATGGTGAAAATCAGTAATCTAATACAGTAGACTCTCAGAAATCCGGACTATTGTGGCGGACGGCCGGTCCGGACTTCGAAAAATCCGGATTTCCCGGAGGTGGGTATGAATCATCAATTCCGCCTTTGTAGTGAACAATTATAAACAATTAACAATTTAAAAAATTCAAGATCATCAGTCCGGATAACCGCGAGTCCGGGTCAGTGTTATCCAGATTTCTGAGAGTCTGCTGTATTTAAGTTATTTTATTAAAAACATTTCTTGATTTTGGTTTTGCGGATTTCGACCTCTAAAACTATTATTTTGTATACTACAAGGAGACAACTTGATGTAAATAGAGGAATGAGGGGAAAAGTACACCCCTCACAGAGCCAAGGAATTATCAGTGAAACCTAATGGTTTATAACACAGCTGTGATAAAATCTAGCAATAAAAAACACGTTCGCATGCAGCATGCTAACGTGAGGGAAGTGAATTTACACATAAAAACTTTTAAAACTCAAAATCAGTGTAAAAACATACATTTATTCCAATTTTTATTGAAATCTGGAAACAGTGATTTTTTGGCTGTTCTGATGCTCCTGGTTTCATTTACCTGTAAAGCTGGGAATACAATTTTGCGCATTATAATGTTAGGAGAAGGTCCAGACATGCTTGAAAGTAGGAGTGAGGTTTCTGGGGATGATAAAAAGTACTGTAACAAAGGAATAACAGGCTTTTCTAGTGTAAAACCCCAATAAGACAAGGTACTGTGTTTAGTCGAAACACATTTTCTTTAATAACTCGGTAAATATGTACGATATAATAACGAGAGAGGGCTTAAAACTTTTGCCTCACTAATTCCCATCTTTTTACATGCATTAACTTTACATACGGGGCTTTTCTGACCATTTTTTGGCCCAAAAACTCAAAATTTGAAAGAATAATCCCCAAAAAAGGGGTTTAGAGTTTTTCGATTGTTTTGCCCAATGAACTTGTTCAAATGATTACAGAAAGGAACGTCCCTACCAAATTTGAAGTAAATCGGACAAAAAATGTGACCGCTAGAGTGCAAACACACACACACACACACACACACACACACACACACACACACACACACACACACACACATACACACACACACACACACACACACACACACACACACACACACACACACACACACACACACATATATTTATATATATATTTATTACATTATATATATATATATATATATATATATATATACAATTTTGAACGACCCCCCAAAACGTGTTCAGGGGGTCAAGTTAGGAACTTCTATGGTGGTCCTGGGCTTAAGTTTCACCGTGCGGGTCATGCTAATAGTTTACTTTCCAAAGTAAATTCACTAAAAAATCAAATAGATTCATACAATGAAAAAATTAAGGATGAATTTTAGTGGGGGTAACTTTTCCCTCAACCCCTCCTTTTTTACGAGCTGGCCATAAAGTCATCTCCTTAATTACAGTATATATTTGGCATTAATCAAAAGCCCCTGCACAATAGCTAAGCCTTTTGGGGTTTTAAAAAGCAACACTTCCAGGGCTCCGCCCATAGGCTTTCAACAGTCTACTATTAATCTTACGCTGTTATTTTAGTTGTTAGTCAGCTAAAACATCGTTAGCCGATTCGTTAGTCATTAAATTTTAAAACATCTGGTTCTATGCCTGCGAGATCTTCGAATGAAGACTGGGACATCAGCTAGTATTTATAAAAAAAACTTGTTGCTGCCAATTATAAGGACAGATTTAATATAAATTTGAACATTATTTATGAATTCTCATATTCAACTGCAATACAATATACATAGAATATACATGTGTTAACAAAAACTTTTAGGACTTTGGGATATGATTCCTCATGCAAAAAGAAAGAAATAACTTCATATGAAGGTTATTTTTCCATAACGCTAACTAGAGGCTCTGCTCATTAGAGGTGCTAAGGGTGATATCACTGTTGTTTATATAATAAATATTCAAATTGATTTAAGAAACACTTGAATTGTTTTACCAAGGAAACTGAAAAAATAACATAGAAAAGGTACTTGTTTATGATTACAACTTCATATTATGTCATTATACAGTATTTTGTTGTAGTAAAATTTTAGTATGTTAAAACTGACTGGTTTTTCAATACCGTACACTGAGACTTATAATAAATTCCCGACCAAAATTAAAGAAAATCAAAAATTTGATCACAGCCTAAAATTAAACCACTAACAAATTAGCTCATTATTCATATTTTGCTGCAAAATATTTGTTGTCCTTACAATGCAACAGAATTGTACTTGACAATTATAAAAAGACATCATCCAAAGTGGAAATCTGTCTGAAAATCCAAGTCGGAAGTGGTAAAACATTGAGTGCTGTGGGGTTGGGTGGGGTTGTTTTATACTCTTTTTAATTGAGCTCTCCACAGAACTAGATGATATGTCAAGAACTTGGCAAATCAGGTAGTTCAAATTCAGATTAATTGTTTTTATATAATAAATATCCCTAAGGATACTGTAACAACATTTATTATATGTAGTAGTTCAAGAATGATGGAAGAAGGCTTAAGTATCGTGGGCTCTCTGAAAACATTGGACTTAAAATTGATTTCATACTGTAATTTTATCTTAGTAGACCTATAGTTGTATATTTTACCCTTTTTAAACCCAAAAGTGCTCATAGTCATAAACTAAATCAAAGTAAAATACCCCCGTAGCAGCAAATCTGCATACTCAGTGAATTTCCAATGCATGTATATGTTTCTCACTACCACATAAAGCCACTTGCCAAGTTTCATAAAAATACTCAAATAAATAAGTGATATATAGCATTTTATTTATTCTCCATTAGAATAATATTGAAAGCTGAGTATGCAGGTTTGCTGCTACAAGGAACACAATATATGTGTTTTTATGCAATTATCAATACAACTTAACCAGTCGATGTTGCATACCAAGTTTTATTCATTTATGTTCATAATTAAGGGAGACATTACATTTTACTTATTCTCCATAAGAATAACATGGGGGCTGAGTATGCAGGTTTGCTGCTACGGAGAAAATCGGCAAAAAATTATGTTTTTGTGCAAATATCAATAGACCAGTACTAGGTGAAGCCACATGCCAAGTTTCAACAACATACATTCATAAATAATCGAGTTATAAAATTTTAATTATTCTCCATAAGGATAACATTGGACAACGTACTTTGTTTAGCACTTTGAATATCTTTACAATGGTTGGACATAGAATCAAAATTTAAACACCAAAATGATTGTTTTGTAGAGCTGAACTGACTGGTAACAGTAAATGTGAGATTTACATTAAAATTAACTGTGGAAAAGCTAAAATCCTTTTTCCCATAAGATTAACATGGGAGATTTTATGAACACGTTTTTTGAATTTTCTCCGCAACCACTTAACCTAGGTTAATGATTCAAAATACCATATTATTTGTTTTTTAAGCTCTATAAAATGGTCTAAACCAAAATTAAGTTTTTTAAAACTTTTAGGGTGAAAAATGCAAAAAAATGATTTTTGGAAAATTGTAAACCCCCATAAACCCCCCTTCCCATGGTCCGATTTTTCTGGTTTTCAAACTTAGAGTCATAAATGTTACTTTACACATTTGAGCCAAATTTCATCAAAATCGGACGTTAATTGCAGATCACATGTTATTTCAACTGAGGAAGCCGATAGGAATAAATTGTGAACATTTGAAGTGGCCAAATAAGATATTTTTGATAGGTGTATGCCAAAGGTAGTTCACCATACTAACACTTGGAACGCTGCTGCTTTGAAAGAATACACCACGAATATGTTCCTACAAATAATTGCCGTGGACTGGGCGACCTAAAGGTGGCAACACTGTTGAGTTGAATGTGCATTCCGATTATAAATTTTTGCCGTGCAAGTGACAGCCAAAACACATCTGGCCTGACACCTCCAGATGTTCAAAAATGTTATCTTCCATCATAATTTCCTGTGTACTCACTCGTGGCTAACGATATTTCCGAGCCTGCAAACTTCCCACCCGGTTCACTGGGACATCACACCGAGAGGTCGGTTAGACCACTCGACACTTTTGGAATAAATCATACATTTGCATGTTCTTATTGCTCACATAATGGAACTTAAACCAGTTCTAGCAGTTTGATTATTTTCTTCAACTATGGCCTGTTGAAATATGTTAATGTCTTCGTTATAAGTTTAACGTAATTGCTCAGAATCGTTGTGGTTTTTGACAAAACCTGTTTCATTTTTATCGGTACAGTAATGTATTTTCATCTATTATATTTTTAGATACGATGCCGATTAAACTAAATTTCACCCGGAGAACTAAATGAAACAAAGATTATTTTAACAATTATGTGTACGCAAATATAAAACATTTGTTTACTTAAGAGGACGTTGGAGGCGGCGTACATTTTGGATTTATACTCCTTAAGAACCGATGTTAAATTTAGAATAGTAATAACTCTCTTATGACCAGAAAACTATGATTGATGTATCAAATTAGAGGTATTTTAAATACTCAGGGCTCGGTTAAATTTCCTTTTTTTAAATTATATGAGTAAAAAATCACTTTGTTTCAATGTTTTAATGTGTTCTGCCATACTTCTTTCAAGAATGCTTCACCAGACCACAGCAAAATTTAATCAACTTTCAAATAAATTGTTTTTGAAAATATTCTGCATAATAATACAGAATAAAAAAATAACTATAAAATAATTGATATGTCGAGGGTCAATCCTATACTCTTATATGAGTAATTTCTGTGTGTCTGTAAAATTTATCTCGGAATCCAGCGAAACAATTTAGTTAAAAACCTCAACCTGAGGAAAAATCATATCAATACTATAATTTGCATTTGTCTGTGGCTCCGAGCGTCCGTCCGTCCACGGCTGTTTCTCGAGCTGTAATGGCTCCCAAGCTACGAAAATATATTTTTTATGGGTAATCGAGGGCAGGGAATAAGCTGCACGTGTCGTTTGTTTTTATTGAATAGCAACATTATTTAATAATTTGAGTTACTGTAGCTTAAAGTTTTATGTTTTCAGGCCATGTCATATCATATATTAGCGGAGCCGGGAGTATTCTGCTGTGGAATTTTATTTCTACCAGTTTTAATCCTTAAACAGCTGATTATTTCCTGCAGTCGCGAGAGCGGCCGTCAATACTAGTTTGGTTAAAAATCTCATTTGAAAATTGAAAATTTTAACATTGGACTTATGGAGTTTTAAATCAAAACAAAAGAATCATAACTGCAAACTGTCGTATCACTTACACAAGGTAAAATATCAACAAATAATTTCTTGAAAACAGTTATTAGAACCATTGAATAAATATTGCAAATAGACATATTTTTCACCCACTAAACTCATCAAATATCAATGTGCATGGCTCGGTCTCCCCGGTCCTAAATGGGAAATTGTCTCTTGTTTACTTATAATCAGCAGGCCTGTTCAATAGATAGTGCGTAGGAATACTTACTTTGATATAGGATAACTGATTATACACATGTTTTTTTTATTGTAAAATTATAAAATTAAACAAAATTTTGAAATAACGGTAGTATAAACTTGATTGTCTAGGGTAAAACTAATTAGTTCAGGTATAACATGTACAGGACATCTTAACTATTTAATATAGTTGTACTCGTGACTCTAAAATGAGTTTGAGTTGTTTTCTTATTTTCCCTATAGGGCTCTGTCCTACGGGATTACAAAGTTGTACACTGACAGTGGAGACTGAAATTTAACATTTTCTGCAACTGCTATTAGTGTAATGATTAAGCATCAGATACTGCTGCTACGATGTATTGTATTTTTTCCCTCTTAATGTTTATTTAAATTCCACTATCTAAACAATGATTGTGATAGTATTTCAATCGAGTAAATTATATACTAATCAGTATGTTTGTATTTGCATATTACGGCTCCATATTTTAAGCGAATTCATTGAGAAAAGGCAAATTCCTGGACGAGGCAAATGGTCGAGATATATTCGCCATCACCACCACTTTAAACCACCTTCGCGACACCTCTCCCAACACGATCAGTTGCAGAAGTCCGTAGTAGTTTGCTGCGACTGATCGCGTCGTTAAGAGTCTTCATCACCGGAAGTTGCCAGACGCCATCGTGGTATTTTGTTCCATAAGGCCAATGTTAACTTTGTGCCTCCGTTACTCCTCACCTGATCGTCAAAAACAATTAATTTTGGTGTCAAATTAAAGGTTTCGTCGTCCTCTAGGGAAATACAATAGTCGAATTTGGATTTTGTTACAAATTAATGAGAACACGTACAGTGTTTCAGTTCAAAATTCAACTATTTATTATGCAACTATGGTACCCAAATTAAAAAATTCAACATTGTATTTCCCTAGAGGACGGCAAAACCTTTAATTTGACACCAAAATGAATTGTATGTGACGATCAGGTGAGGAGTAATGGAGGCACAAAGTTAACATTGGCCTTATGGAGCAAAACTGCAAGATGGCGTCTAGCAACTTCCGGTGATGAAGACTCTTAAGTGTGCACCATTCAGTAGGCGAGACTTCCATTGTTGCAAAAGGGACTTGACTGGGGCTGCGTTAGTGGCTCGACATTTCCGAGAACTGCATGTAACTGCGATTATCAGCAATGAGCACCCGGCCTAAACGATAAGAGAGAGAAGATAATGGTATTAAAAGAAACCACTGAAGTGTAACAAACGCGGCCTCGGGTTTGTACACGGAGGGAGTGCATGTGCCACTGAGACCTGACAGACGTCTTCGCCTACACTCTACACGTGCACAGGTGGATGGTGTCTATTTGAAGAGGGTTTTGCTCTTGAGGTGTAAACGGTTAAACTACTTTTTCAATGTTTACTATCTCTTTTCATTACTACATTGCTATAGTACGTGTTGTAATTACTAAGGGATTTTATTTAACAATAATCATTTATATATTATATTTCCTTGGTAGTTTTTTCATTGCTATAGGTCAATTTTTTGGCATTATCCAATTTTGGACAAATTCTGTATACCTTGGTTCTCTCAGTGCGAATACCCTCTGCCACCCCCCCCTCGTTTGTTCCATCACTGTGAACTGCTGTGGCCACTCCACGACAACTCGCTGATAGACTCCCCCCCTCCCCGTCATCCACTTCACAAAACTAATTCCTTTGTCGAGCAAATTATTTTCAGCAGCTTTGAAATTAAAAAACATGTAAACAACTTTTTTTACGTTGACTGTGGCACCCAATGCGATGTTTTTAAAGCTATACTGTTCTCGATAAGCTCAACAATAATAAAATATTAATTTGGACAAGATAATCGGTAAAATGGGGCAAAATTCGGGATTTGGTGAAGCTCAAACGCCGGACACTTCGTCCGTAAATACTGTAGATAACCGAATCCGCCTGGTTTGTTTATAATTCAAACAGATTATTTACAAAAATATCTAATTGTGGTAACAACATTATAGTTCAGACATCTAACATTTGTAAATTATTATAACCAATGTGACTTAGTTTTAGTAAAAGTGAATCATTGCAATTATGTACTCCCAACTGTGCATGTACGAGGCATGTTTTTAAAGTAAGTACCTTTTTTGAATACCATCGTTGTAGAGCTGCGGTTGGCATTCCTGCATGCTCCGTTGTGTACCTGCTTCTATTGGCAAGCCTGGGACGCAATTACGGCCAAAATTTACCGGATTTTCACTTGTTTGTGAGCATTTGAAATGGTGCCGACGATTGAGGTCCTTACCGACTGTCAAGTCACGCTGTGATTCAATTTCTAAGTGTTAGCGATTTGAAGGCGGCTGGAACCCATCAGGGGATTAGCGAAGTGTATAGAAAAGAGTTTGACACCTCTAGCGTCAAAAAGTGATTCGACACCAGTGGCAAATTGGCTTAAAATATCATCATTTTCCTCCTTGTACCGCTCAAGAGAAGTCAACACGTACTTGGTTACTGAAACGCTTGGTTATTTGCACCTCAGTAAACATTTATGAAGCACAGCTTTCAATAATTTAGTCGTTCGGTAACAATTGCATAAAAAACACTTCTTAACACTAAAATAAACTCATAAGGTAGCGACGAAATGGTAAACCATCTGTTCTCTCTCACGTTTTGATAAACTTTATGCACCAACCTTCAGTAATGACAGAGGGTCGCCCACTTCGTTTCTCGTCATGAACATTCATGTGGCCATCTTGAAATGTTCTAACCAATTTGTATACCATTCTATTGCTTATTTTATTTTTCCATTCACTTCACTAATATTCCGATGAATTACAGCCGCGTTCACACCGTTAGCACTTAGAAACTGCATCACAGCGCGACTTCACAGTTGGCGGGGACCTCAATTTTCGGCGCTATTTTAAATGCTCACAAACAATTGAAAATCCAGTAGATTTTTGCGGTAGTTGCGTCCTCGGCTTGCCAACAGATGCAGCTACACAGGGCAGCATACAGGAATGCAACAGAAGCGTTATAACGGCGGTTTTCAACAACGGTACTTACTTTAAAAACATGCCTCGTATCATCTCAACTGTCAATGATGGTTTGATGCCGGCTTGTGATTGGGAGGCGCCGGGGTGCCGTGCCGTCACTGTTTGCGCCGTTGTAGTTAAGCTGCGTTTACATTGAGTAACATGTTTAATAAACAAGTTATGTGTAACGTATTATTCGAAGATGTTACAAATTCGCGCAACGTGATACCCGAAACATTGGGTTATAAAACAGAAATTTGTGTAACTTGTTACTCAGTGAAAACGCAGCCTTACACTGCACATTGTGACGAACGAGGAAGGATAAGAAGGAATATTATTTACGAGATGGAGGGGATACAATGCGTCAAAATCTAAGACTTACTTCAATACTATCAAAACGAACACTAAAAATTATATGGAATCAATAAAATTGCGATATTAATGCAGGGACAAATATTGATGTGCCTAATGGGTCATCACTAAATCAGGAAAAAACATGTTATTCCGTTCCCTTAAAATGGGAACTGTACATAAAATATATTTTGTGTTAACCTTGGTTGAAATAAAAAAACAAGCTTACCTAGAAAAAATTACACTGAAAGGCCTTATGTTTTCGTAATTATTAAATTTATTATTTCAGGGCATTCTAACCCCTTTATACATTCTGTATACCTAGATTGGTTTTATAACAAGAGAATATAATTATAGTAGAACTGCACTAATCCGACCTTGAATGGTCCGACTCCTCGCTTACCGACCATGCCGTTATCGGTGTTTGACGTAAACAAGCCACTAACGCAACTCATTTTCTTGTTATGATGTATAGAGTTCAAAAATGTTAAACAAGTCAATATAAAATTACACATGATTTTATATTTTAATTGGACGTGTGATTGTTCATGATGCAAAATGTCCCAGTACCTAACGACAGTACTTTGATAACAACAGACGTTCTTGTGCTGTCATTCCAGAGCTTTGGACAAAACTAACAGTTCGAAAATTTAAGATATGAAACAATACATAAGTTAAAGCCGCGAGAGGAGAGCTAATTTTGACCACTATCCTCGTAACATTTAAATGAAGATCGTCAAGACGAATTGGCAACAGTGGTGGCAGCGAAATAACGCGAAATATTTATGGGGTATCATAGCTGGCAGTCATTTGGCTGCTAGACATACATGGAGCGCCGAATCAAATGTAAACTTAGGGCAGTCAAATTACATGAGTTTTAATACACATAGTTATAATACAAAAATTATGACAATAAGTTAACAGTTATATTAATAACGTAATTTTGAGTAAGAATACACGTTAAAACTTAAACATATTCCAACCTTTGAGGTGGCAGCTACTTAACCTAAATTCGTATGGCAGCCGAATAGATAGTGAGATTTATACATATATATATAAATTTGAACGAATAGTGTTTTTGACATCTGGGGACCTCAAAACAAAAAGTTATCATGGTCTTGGGCTTAACTCTTACCATGCCACCTATAGTAATAGCTTCTTCCCAGAGGGGAAATTCGCTAAAACTAATAATAACTGGAATTTCACTTACCAAATTTGGGTGGTTTAGTTTCAGTATTGTAGTGATGTGCGCAGGAACTGAACGCGATTCTAGATGAGCCTGAAAAAAGATTGTTAATTATAATATTAACGATTTTCCAAGGACATAAATTTAAAAATATTTTAAAGCTAACAGAATAAGCTCTTGAAGTTTATGTAGGCATACATATTTACTATTCAGCAAATTATAAATCACACAATAAAATACCAAAATACCGTAATTTTAAAAGTACTTTTTTATTAATTTGTTATAAAACAGTACCACCAAAAGTCTACTGATGTTCAGCTCTTAAACAAAAGTGATTCAAAGATATGTTAAAAAATGAATTATTTTGATGATGTCCTTTGAGAAAATGTTTTACACTGTGCCAGGAGGAATAGGCAGACCCCACTTTGTCTTCTAGCCACATGATGGGGGTGAGGGTCGAGGGGTCACTACTGTTCATGCACAACATTTGGTTGAAAAACTTAGTGATAATGTTATTTTTCTATACCAAAATAACCATTATAGCAACTTGTTTAATTTTTAATATATTTTTATACTTTGTATATAAAGCAATATTTATTCACATTAGAAAACCAGATGGATGGGTTTCATCCTTTCATCCGTTCATCCAAAGGAGTTTTTTTTTGGCAGAATGTTTTCATCCCAAAAATTGATTTTTAATATTTCACATATAAACTTGATTAAATCCGAATTTGATTTTGCTCCATTGGATTTGATCAGCTTAGAACAAAACAATTTAGTATTTTGAATTGTACTTCTACGTCATTAGGTTAATGAGAAATTGAAGTACTAAACACAGTACGTTGTCCAATGTTATTTTATGGAGAACAAGTAAAATTTGTGTCTCGCTTGTTAATTAAAATTGTTTGATGAAACTTGGTAAGTGGCTTAATGTGGTAGTGAGTTACCATTTTTTTAATTCTCTGAGTACACAGGTTTAGGTTTGCTGCAGTGGGGGTGTTAAATGTTTTGTATTTTAGGAATTTTTGATGTTTAAAAAAGTTGTTCAAATTGTGATATGACTGAACGTGCTTGTTTGTCATGTTAGGGGGTTGTGATAGGAACAACAAGGTGTGCTTGATACTCGCAAATGGAAACACTTAATGCAACAATACACAACTCCAACCATCGCACCAACAACGTGGCTCTCTAAGGTTGCTTTAACCCATGATTAATTTTAAATATATATTTATATTTTTAAATATCTTTTTATTATTGTTTGTTTGATTGTTATATTTTGTATAGATATTGATATTTTTTCAAATAATAATAAGTAAAGGATTTGTGACGATCAAGAGATAAGATTGTCGAAAATACTGATAAATTGTAGCAACCAAGAAATCTGACAAAGTTGAGCAAGTTCTTTTAGTAAACAATGATATATTGTATTTCTAAGAGCAAGAGAGTAAGTGACGATAAATCAGGCTGTTTATTTCATATCATAGCACGGAGAGGGGATTTCTCTTCAATAGAGGAAATCCTATAAACACTTAATAACTTTTTAACTTGGAATAATTAAATTTTTATGATTTATACTAATGATTACGATAAATATTATAAAGCTGTTGTCCTTGGTGTTAGGTCATAGGTGTGCGCAGAGGCCGGAACCCACAAATGCGCCGCCCCCCCCCAGTCTTGCTGCTCTAAGAACCTATTTATCTGGCAAATAATTGAATACGTCAATTATTGAATGTAATCTAATAGTTGTTCTCCTCCTTGACACAAATATGTGATAATCTTATTCGATGCAATAAATATTGTATCTGCATTGGTATATTTAATTTACAATATGTCATAATGTTTCTGGTTTTGTACTGTCTTGAAAAAAATCTAGATTACGCTCAGGCTGGGCGGGTGCACGTCACTACAATTTCTCGGTAAAAGAGTGTATCTTAAAGGATTTTAAAACAATATAAGAATTAGCAATCAACTGAAATGTGGTACCAACGTAGGATATATAATCAAAGGCACCAAGTACTTAAAAAAATTAACATACAAGAAGATATCATCACAGAATTGATATTTTCTCAGAACTAACTAACTTGGTTGTACTAAATCTAACTGACGATATCGATGAAATTATTATTTATATTGATATTTTTATATTGTTTTAATTTTTCCATTGCACTCAAAGTGAAAAGTAAAGTTCAAATAAACAGCGATATAATAGTACTATTTCTATACAGGGTGTCTCACGTAAGGTGTCTCAAACATTTTGGAGACTAACCAATTGACCTAGAAGGATGAAATAAAATTATTTTCCACTAAATCGACCCCAAGGAATAACGTACAAATATTTTTTAGTTTGTTACAAATACAGGGTGTTCCAAAAACAGAGGGTCGCTAGTTCGAATCTGGGAATTTTCAGATATAAACATATGTCAAGTTATACATAATTTTAAAGTTCTACACTCGACTAACATTTTGGCAAAAACAGACCTCACTTATATTAATCCATTTCAAAATGGCGGCCATTTTTTTAAAAAAATATTGACATTTCCGGAATACCCTGTATCTGCTAAACCACAAGACATATCTTAGTTCTCATTCAAAATTCTTGCTCGTTTTTAAATCGGTGTTACCCTGATGGCTATATGACAGTATTTAAAACAAAATACAAAAAATACTTTAAAAAAAATGTTTATGTGCCCAAAACTTCTAAAAGTCAAATGATAACATATGTCAAAAAGTATATGATCTTTAAGGTTTTGGAAATCCTAGCAACTTTCTAATTTACACCAATATCGTATCTCTTTTTGTTTTTAGCAATCAACAAAAATCATCATTCCACATATAAAGTTCATGTTATTTGTGCGTAACACTTTAAGTACTCTGAGGCCTCTTTTATAAATGGGTTATATATCATTTGATATCGGAAAATGATGACTTTTGTTGATTGCTAAAAAACAAAAAGAGAAACGAGGATGGTGTAAATTAGAAAGTTGCTAGGATTTCCAAGACCTTAAAGAGGACATACCTTTTGACATATGTTACTATTTGACTTTTTGGAGTTTTGGGCACAAACAATTTAAAAAAGAGTATTTTTTTATTTTGTTTTAAATACCATCATGTAGCATATCAGAATAACGCTGATTTAAAAACGAGCAAGAATTTTGATGAGAACTAAGATATGTCTTGTGGTTTAGCAGATATAGGGTATTCTGTAAGTGTCAATTTTTTCAAAAAAATGGCCGCCATTTTGAAACGGATTAAGATAACTGAAGTCTGTTTTTGCCAAAATGTTAGTCGAGTGTAGAGCTTTAAAATTATGACATATGTTGACATATGTTTATTATTTAATATATGTTTATATTTGAAAATTCCCAGATTCGAACTAGTGACCCTCCATTTTTGGAACACCCTGTACTTGTAACAAACTAAAAATATTTGTACGTTATTCCTTGGGGTAGATTTAGTGGGAAATAATTTTATTTCATCCTTACAGGTCAATTGGTTCATCTGCAATTTTTGAGACACCTTACAAGAGACGCTCTGTATATACTCCAATTTTAAACCATTATGACATTTACTTTTCCTATAAATCTCCAC
Source organism: Allygus modestus (assembly GCA_963675035.1). Classification (NCBI taxonomy): domain Eukaryota; kingdom Metazoa; phylum Arthropoda; class Insecta; order Hemiptera; family Cicadellidae; genus Allygus; species Allygus modestus. Next base: position 68,623,496 of record OY776115.1, read on the forward strand.
TTATTAATGAATAAAAGTACAGCGAAGGGGTATTGGTATTGGTATTTTACTTACATCCGGCGACCGGCACTCGGTTTCCAAAAAATCTGTCGATTGTCATGGGAAAAGTAAGATGACAGTTCATGTTTTGGGCGTTGATTTTAATTGAATTTGCATTTGTAAATACTACCTAACTGTGTTACAATAATACTCCCAATCCCAATATTACTCACTGTTTCAGAAAAAACGTTCATATTATTTTGTACTTATTTCTTACATTAAACTTAATTTTTTGAAAATACCCTAATCTAAACATTTATTTCATCATCTTTTTTGGCGCATCCCTCAAGCCCTCTTTGTGGCTACCGTGTGCATGTCTATGTATTAGATGAGTCTTTCACAATTTTAATGGCGGAGGTCTGTTAGGGCTTGGAGCTTATTTTGATTCCGATTTTAGTTGCATATCTTTATAAATAATTCTGTAAGCAAAATTTTTAAGTCAAAACTGTGGGAGTTTGGCTAGTTGCAAGATGATGGGAGACGGCTCAAATTAAAGGTCTTGATCCCAGGGACTCGGGAAAAATAGCAGTATTTCTAAAAAATTACCAGCATTTGAGAAATAACGTAGATCCCCCATAAGAAAAGCATGGGGATTTAAAACGGATACTTTGTTTAGTGAGTTTTGGAAAAATGAATTTAAATCAGCAGAAGTAAAATGACAAGTTTTGTATCAATCTGTAATTAGTTTTAGATTGTTGTAAATGTTGACGCCATTTATGTATACAGTACATTGTATATAAATGAATAAAGGATATTTTAAATTTGAATTTGAATTTGAATTTGTTTACATTAAAAACATGTGATCTACTTTGTTTATGAACTGACGTGTTCCACCTTAAAAAAAAAATAAGGCAGAGTTTTTGGGCAAGGTTAGGGGCTATGGCCCAGGAAGCCACTAGTTTAATACAAAATTTTAGGTGAATATTCAGGAGTCATAATTTTCTCAGGAAAGTTGATTTGTTTTTTATTTTATGTTTCTAAGCAGGACTAAAGTAGTTTTTAACAAGAATATCGGGTTCTTCATTTGCTCTATTTTCTCTTTGTGGCAGCTGAATGAGCTGAGCTCCCAAAGATGTCAACAAACCTTTCTTTTAATTTTAATTTACATTGCTAATCATGTTAAAGAAATTCACTCTTCCCCACAAAAAAGGGAAAATTGTTTAAATACCTGATTAACGGTAATCCAAATTATTGCACCAGCAACTAGTTTTGACTTGCTGTTGAAGTCATCTTCAGGCTGCCAAGAATGATAGAGTTATCTCCGTGTGAAGTACATCATAAAGTACATAAATACATAAAACACTACACGTAAATAAATAACACGACACGACGGACACAGACATACGAAAACATTTACGGCTGATTTTTATTGGTTAGTTCCGGTGGAGGTGAGTCTAGACCCTACCTCCACCGGAACAGCGACGTTGCCCTCAATAAAAATCAGCCGTAAATGTTTTCGTATGTCTGTGTCCGTCGTGTCGTGTTATTTACGTGTAGTGTTTTATGTATTTTATGACGTTCTTCACATGGAGATAACTCTAACTTCCTTGACAGCCTGAAGATGACTTCGTCAGCAAGTCAAAACTAGTTGCTGGTACAATAATTTGGATTACCGTTAATCAGGTATTTAAACCACTAATTGTATTCACTGGTGATCCGGAGGCTATCAATCCAATGTGAAAATTGTATTTAATTAAAGTTATCTTTATGGGTACAGTTTTAGAAATCCATCGAAAGGTTTGGCACATATCAAATTTAACATTTCTATAGTCTAACGATTATTTTTTTAAATCAAATTCAAAACCAGGGGAGAATTTAACTTCTGAAGGGAGAAAACAATTTATGAAGAACAGTCACACGTTTGTGCTTGATTTTAAATAAATACAGGTTTTTGTAATGAATCATAACGCTGTTTGCACTCTTTATGCTAACATTAGATACATTCCCTTTTCAATTATTATTCCTTCCTTTATTCCCCAAACAGTGTTGTTAAGTAACAAAAAATTTGGTTTTTAGTGAAGAGATGTTGAGTGTGAATTGACAGTAAGATTGCCACTGGTTAGCCTGTGTTCAGCTGGCCTGTTACAGAATTGCCACCCTTTCCGGCTCGAAGGAATACACACTTTATGATGAGAATACACTTCACGAAATTAAGTCGAAATAAATAAAGGTATTATTCAAACGCTTATTCTGTTTTCACTCAAGTGTATAAACCCGGGAATGCAATTTTAGATGAAAATCTAAGCACCGAACTAAGTCTAAACTGTTTAGATTGGCACTACTTTTTTAGTACAGTAGTTTATATGACCATCAGTGGCTTAACAACTATTGCAGTAAGAACTGAGTTTTGCTCAACTTATGCTTCCCCAGCAGCACCAGCGATGCCAACACCCTGATCCCCCATCAGGGTTGGATAGCAAAATATTTGGAATATCCTCATTTGGTCAATGTTAGTTAAACATATAGATTTTAATTAGTAAATAAGAGATAAATTATAACTTATTGTTCCTTCATATGATCAATGTTAGACAGCATATAGCATTTACCAATTTCAATTTTCTCCATAGTCATAAAGTAATTAAAGATACTAATTCAAATCAAAACCCACTTTTTATGTGTGGGAAATTAAAACAAAATCACAAAAAACTTATGAGAAATGCACAATTAACAAATAGTCCCCCACCTCCTGACAGAGAAAGGCATGCACCTTTATAGTGCTATGAGGTGCTATATTAAATACTAATGATGATACTTCATAGCTACATGTTGATTAACATCGCCTAGGATTCATCGGTAATTAGGATGCACGTGATAAATTACAACATCGATGATAAATCACTTCTAGGATTTCAGTCAGTATAAATGTGATACAGAAGCCAATGCCTTGTTAAGGACCTAATTCTTCTTTACAACAAATTGTTTTCCATTATTTAAACCAAGTCTTAGGTAATAATACAAGCTCTATCCTAATATACAGGGTGTTTCCAAATTAATGTTGCTAACTTTGGGATATCTTTTTTTATGTCACAAGGAACGTAAATCATCATTTAATTGGGGGTCTATTCACTTTCATTTACTGTCTGTCTTTCTGTATACGATTTTTACTACACAATTAATGTTTTAAAATCAGCTTAACCAAATTCAACCAAATTTTGGTTAAATACTCTTCTTGGTATGTTATTTTTTGAGAAAAATATTTCTCCATAAATCTCTCCGTAAAAAAATGGTGGCCATTGAAAGTTTTTAACCTTAAATATTTAAAAGTCTAGATATTTTACAAAAATCCTTTATGTATATAAAAAGTTAGAAAATGTAATTAAAAATCCATAACTACTTTAACATTTAAAATCGGGTTAAAATTAACTGAACTATGACTGAAAAACGGAGTACATGGCTAAATTTTGCTATCATACCTAATAAACGCAAAAAAAGCACTGAGAATAATGTTTGATATTCCCAGCAGAAGCACTTGCAAGCCTTTTTTTATTAAACATAGAATTATGACTTTGCCCAGTGTCTTTATTTTTTACAATATATTGTTTGTTAGAGAAAATATATCTAATTTTATTAAACACAATGAATTACACAGTTGTAGTACTAGGAAATGTGATCACTTAGAAATTCCAGTAGTAAGATTAACAAAATCTATCAAAAGCCACAAATTTCTCCAAATAAAGTTGTATAACAAATTGCCTGCTAATTTTCAGAATCATAGTTTAACCAAATTTAAAAACAGATTGAGTGGCTCCTGGTCCAGGGTATTTATTCTATTGAAGAATTTTTGGAAAATTTTTGGAATTTGATACAATTCATATTTAAGTTTCCATTTAATTTTTATTTGTTTAAGAACAGTTTATTAGTGTATATTTTGACGTTGTCCATTGTACTGTAATATGTGTTAAACGACAATAAAGATATTATTATTATTAAACAAGGATGCAAAGTTTATCCAAAAGTTTTGTTTTTCAGTGACAGTTCAGCTAATTTTAACCCGATTTTAAATGTTAAAGCAGATCTAAATTTGTAATTACATTTTCTAACATTTTATATTCTTGAAGGTTTGTTGTAAATTTTTAGTTTTTTAGACATTTAAGGTTAAAGATTTTCAATGGCCGCCATTTTTAATGGAAAGATTTTATGGAGAAATATATTTTTCTAAAAAATAATGTACTAAGAAGAGTATTTAACCAAAATTTGGTTGAATTTGGTCAATCCGATTTTAAAATATCAATTTTGTAGTAAAAATCACAAAGAGACAGATAGACAGTAAACGAAAAGAAGTATAACCCTGGTTATATGATGATTTACGTTCCTTTTGACGTAAGGAACAATATCCCATAGTTAGCAACATTAATTTGGAAACACCCTGTATACAAACAATACACATATAAATAATGCTTTTTGACACTAAACAAATTATTCAAGGGCGAAGCAATAGTTAGTTTTTGATTAATTTATTTTGAATTTTCAATATTAAATTTCTGTATAAAGTCAACGTTTATAATATAAAATGTATGTGACAAATATTTTATACAAGTTAAATATCAAGAATATAACTCATTACCCACACTGCTTTTAAACATTTTAATACAGAATGATAGAATTGAAATATTTGTAATTTCTTAGAACGTCAAAATACAGAGTAAAACATTAAACATTCAGGAGTACAAGGGGATTAAACATTACAAATTCATTCCCTTCCACAGGTCACGTCTTTTGGGATTAGCAAGTCAGAGGTATTGGACAAGGTCTATATTATTTTTAACACGTTTTCCTTTTTAAATGTGTATTATTTTCTCTTTTACCATCCTTATACACATTAATTGCAAACAGTGGGGTTTGTCGAAAGGTGGCAACATGTATATTGGAATATGCTTTTTAAAATCAACAAAATAAATAAATTGGTTTATTCCGTTGTAGTTATATGGAAATATCCTACTAGAATAAACATTAAAATACATATTTTAGTACACAATTTCAGTAAATGTCTATTTTACTACACTACAGTTTGTAATTATATGTATGTAGTTTGTAGTATTATAGTTTGTAATTTGTACTCACTGTGTTACAAAACCTGACTCTCAATGCTATGATTACAGTCGAATGACAATCAAGATTTTTTATTTGATTTGATTTAGTAATATTGTTGAAGATAGCAGATTGTTCAGTGTGGTTGTAATCCGAACCACGCCAGCTGAAATGATAGGATAGATCCCTACTCTTCCTACCACTTGGCTGTTTTGTTGCTTGACCAGACCTGTCATAGCTTGTGTAATTAGTTGACTCTAATTACAGTAATTTAATCAGTTTATTCTTTTTTATTTTGTTAAAACATAATTCAACTTTTGTATTTAATTAAAATGTGTAGTCCTGGTTAGCGTCTCATCTTTAAAATCAACGACCATAATACATCAACAAATTTAAAATATTAGCATCAGTCAGCTGCTAGACTTATCAAAACTAAAATCAAGTTTGTACGTATTTGAACCTCAAATTGATATTGCGATTTCCTCATTCCCTTTCTCAAAATTCCCTCTCCTTCGAAAAAGAATCATGAAAATCTGTCATTGGTTGACTCAAAATCTTGGAATGAAAAAAAACTTGTTTCTTTTGAATATAGCATATGTTTGCAAGATGCTTACCTTGTTTCGAAAGGTATTTTCATTACTAAAAGCAGTATCTTAGCTAAACATAAGAGTACTTTAACAGATTACAAGATCTTAAAAAACTACATGAGAAATTGTCTGCTGAATTGGGGCATCTGTTGAACTGTTCAAGAAAAAGGTCCGAAGGAGCTGCTGCTGGGTTGAAGATTGTATTACAACTTCTGGTGGCACTTGAAAGTCAATTACAAGCCGGAGTTTGGGCTCAACTCTCTGACATCTGCTCATCTCTAGAAACTAAGCTAGTTTGATAACTCTAATACAGCACAGCAAGTTTAGATCTGCTGCTGCTATTCATCAAACTAACATTGTAATAACATAGCAAAATATAATTATGAAATTTAAAATTTAAATTTAAAAATTAATTTAAAGTATGACTTAGAAATATAATCAATTTTTGAAAAGCATATTGCGTTCATAATGTTGTATTTTCTAATAATGGTTTCCAGATCCGCAAGTTAGTTAATATCTTAAACATATAATTACCCTTTCATAATTTTAGTAGTGGTACCCTTAATAATTTACAATTTAAATGCTTATTAACTAACTAAAATATTAGCTACTAATTCTGATGGTCATTTGATGAACTCAAGACTCAGTTAACCTTTCAGTAAATCTTTAGAGGAACAGTTATATTCACTTCAGAATATACATACATAAGAAAATTCACTTTATATTCTTATTGCAGAACAAATACTGTGACCGATGGTTATCAAGTTGTAGCAAAATAAAAAATATACAATTTCCCTATACACGCACAGTGTAAAAGGGGAAAAATTAGTTGATCCTACTAATATTATAAATGTGAAAGTTTGGATGTTTGTTTGGATGTATGTATGGATGTTCGGAGTTCCATTACGCATAAACTACTTGACCGATTAAGCTAAAATTTTGCATGAACATAGCTTACATATCACATTAATATATAGACCTGATAATGTCTACATCCAAGCTCAGGGCTCCACCCCCGGGTCCTGAAAGTTCCAATGCAAATCTTATGGAAGGATATCATTCATAAAATTACTAGCTGTAGCTGTTTGCCAGTTAGGACAAAGGAAATCAGATGGTTAAACTAAACAAAGATTCGATAGTGCTGGTCAGGTTAGTAATTTTAATGTCTTTAAATTTGCCGCGATCGAAGCCGCGGGTAGCAGCTAGTAAGAAATATTTTAGTAGCAGAGGTATTTTGAAACTTTATAATAACTAGAAAACAGGCTGCTTCTGACAATGGCAAATGCTTCTGACTATAGGTAAAGTTAATTTGTAACTTTACATTTTCTAACAACACTGTTTTAAGGCTGCTTGTTAATTTTTACTGTAACCTTATAACACTGACAGTAATGTGACTGTGTATATGTGAGAGGTTGTACCAAGAATTACAAAACATGCTTGCTACTTGATTAAAACAAGGGCTTTTAACAAGCTATCCTCAGTAAACGTGCTCATGTGTCTTTTTTGTGTCAAAATCTACTTCTCTTCATCTTCGTTTAAACAAATTTGTTTAGTGTAACTTTACTTTTGTGGTTAAATGAATAAATGTGTTAATTTGTAGGTTTTAGCGAATTTCCCCTATAGGGAAGAAGCTATTACTGTAGGTGGCATAGTAAGACTTAAGCCCGAGACCATGATAACTTTTCATTTTGAGGTCCCCAGATGCCAAAATCACTGTTCGTTCAAATTTATATATATGAATATATATATATGTGTCCGTTACCGCGATAACTTTTGAAAGAAATACCCGATTTTGATGAAATTTGGCACAAATGTGGAGAAAAGTTAAACACACATGTTCTCATTTTAGTCTTTGGTACTAGTAACAAATATCCATTATCTTAAAATCTAAAACCTATTAAAAGTTATTCAATTATAAATTTTACTAAACAAAACTGTATATGTAGTTAGCTATTAAAACCAATATATGAAGTACATAGCAAACTAATATTTTTATTGAACACAAACTTATTTTAAATCTATTATATACGACGCCACTATTAAGACGGTTGCTTTATAAAGTCCCTCAGTACCATTTTTATAGTATGATTTTACACTCCCTCTTCTCATTTTATCTAGTTTTCACTTCAATTGGGTTTTCATTTCATTTTACAATATTACAAAATATTTTGCTTATGGTAAGAAGTTCTTTTCAAAATACTGCTAATTTTATTTAGGAAAATAACATTTGCCATTCACCAATGTGATTTGTTTTTTTTATGTATTAGGTAAAATTTAAAAAGTGTTCTACCCTTGGATATTATAGGAAATAACATTTGTATTCCAAAATCATAAAATAATACAACAAATTATCAGTGAAAAATTATTTTTGTATTTTAATTAGCTCAATTTTTGTTATTACTTGAGTTTACTCAACAGGAGGTGTCTTTGATACAAAACTCAAGAGCCTCTTCAAACATATTCCCGCATCTACCAACCTACCGTACTTTGCTGCCTATTGTTTGCTTGTCATTGTTTACACTCTTGCTGTACCTATAAAGTGAATGCACAGTCATTAAACGTGAGTCACTCTATAATCGATCAAACCTTCTGCGGCTTTCCCAAATAAATTATGTAGATTTGTCCTTTGAAAAATGTCTAGGGATTGTTAATTTAAAGTTAAGCATCTTTTATATATTACCAAATAAATTCTTTTAAATATTGTTTTTAGCCTTATTTTACAGATTATTCTGCAGTTATTCAATCATATAAACTTAAATTTAAGGAAGTATTTGCTAATTATTAATAACAAATTATGATAAAACCATTTGAAGCTATGAAACCCAGCTATTCCAATGTTAAATACCTGTAAGACGTAAATACAAAGGTCAATTTACATTTTGTTAATGTCTCGAGAAATAATTATGCTAGATCATTGAAAGATATCTTAAATGTTTTGGCTCTTTGCGTTACCGTGTTTTATATACATTAAAACTCCCTCTCTTCCCCTTCATAATCAATGATTTTAATCAATGTTAATTTCCATCACATTTTATGCTAAAGGTTATAAAAAAATGCAATATGCTGAAACACTATTCCAATACAGAATATCAACTTTATAATACAGTAATAATACATATTAAAATACAACAAAATAGTAATCATTAAATTATTGTGAAATTTATATATTCTGATGAACTACCGTAGTCATATTCAAATTATGAAAAAGTCAAACATATTACATCACCTTAATTTGTATGTGATGAAACCAAACAGTTTAGTTACGCTTCTTGAGAGTTACATAAACATATACTGTAAATATTATTAGTAGAGGCAATATGGGGAGTCTGGGACAGCTGAAAAATAATTGTTTTTAAATCAGAAGTGACGTTTGAGTGACGTGGTGATGACGTATGTGTGACGAGAGGGTGTGATGACGTCACGGCGATGACGTATTGGTGTGACGATACACATACGTCATTGGATGTGAGGTAATGTGAAAGCGGGTGGATTTATATTAAGAAACGGTTTAGTTACGTCGGTTTGCGACTTGAAATGGCCAACCGTCCATTTAAGTCGGTTTGCGACTTGAAATGGCCAACCATCCATTTACGTCAGTTTGTGTTATCTTATCTTATCTTATCTTATCTTATCTTATCTTATCTTATCATAGATCTAGATCTTAGATAAGATAAAAATTTTTTCTGGGGGCTCCGCCCCCAGACCCCCGGGCTTGCTACGCTCCCAATCCCACGCCATAGAGTCCCCCTCCACTATTAACCCCCGCCACATTTACAGCTTAGCACAGAATCAAGCGTTACGATCCATTCACACTCCTGATCTTAGCCGCAACGCAACTTACAACCGATCAAACGCCCTGCTGACTCTTCTGACGACGACTATTCGGACGAAGAGGGTCACAGACGTCGCAGGAAACAGTTCAAGTTCTGCCAAACTAGACCGACGGCTGCAACTACTCCTGTGGGGAGAGCGACGATTATAATAAAGCGAGACATCTTCACTTACCGACAGATCAACCAACTCATGGACATCTTGGACCGCTACCGACACCTCGCCGATCAGATGATTATCGAAGTTAGTAGCGGAGATCACTTCCACCTCATCCTCCAACATCAACACTTGGACACAGTCGACGCTAGCCTACGCCGACAACTACAACTACGACAAATTATTCGGGTCGTCGCTTCCATCCCCCCACACTAAATCCAGGACTCCACTCCTTCTACAAACGGCCTTTATCAAGGCCACCACTTATATCATTCGTTGTCAATCAGCCTAGCAACCATACATCATACTAAACCTACATTAAGTACATTTCAATCCAGATTCTCAGGACTTAGTCATTTAACATCAATCATTTTGGTGGCCTTTACAAAGGCCATTTTTACAAGTCTCAATTATTTTTACTTTCACAGTCTTAGACGATTCCTTTACAATTATCAGCCTCACATCTTGTTACTTCTTTTACAGGAGGAGTATTCAACATTTTATGGACTTTGTCATTTATCCAACTTCAGTTTAGTGGCCTTTATAAAGGCCGTTTTAATAAGTCTCAATTTTGCAACTTTCGCGGTAACAAAGAATAGTTATTCAGTTGTCGCTATGAATGTTTTAGGGGGACTTTAAATAATTATAATTTATATTCTCCAAACATGTTCAAACGTGTTCAAGGTCATTTTAATACTTTAAAAAAAAGGATCTTGACTGTGGCGGATTGCCCTGCCGACCAGTCAAGAAGGGTCAGTTCATTCGTGGCGGTTTGCCCATGCCGACCGATTGAACTGCTTAGGGTATGGGTGGACCGCAGAACTCCACACTGCGCGAACCACCCGGGTTTGTTTTTGGGGTTGTGATGGGAATAGGGTAAGGGACAGAGTTTAACTTGTACAAATCAACAAATTGTGTTAGTGTTAGTGGGAAACCAGCGAAGCCATGCAAGACAGAAAAGGATTGTACAGAGAAGAATAAGAGATCGGCGCTGAGTTTAACGATCCAGATCCATTGCCCACCGCACTGTTCACCCAACGCCCGGAGCAGTGCTGACCACACAGGGGGACTTCTCTCAGGCCTTGTGCGACGCAGAAGGTGTTGACTCCGCCTCGGGACCCGGCGGAGATCAGCGTAGAGATGCCGGCCGATAGCAAGTGAGACCTACATATGTGGTGCTCGCTATATCACAGAAGTTCCAAGCCCGGGGTACCACTGCAGGGATTGCGGTACTAGGAGACCTCCGTGGATGTTCAGCTTCTCTCCGATGATCTCCGCTGTGTCCCGCTTCTCTGGAGCTGCTCTGGACTGGTCCCGTGTCTGCATGCCGAATGATTCGAGTGGAACGAGCGTCCCGGTTTTATGAACTTTTCCGCTGAGTCAGCAGAAAATAACCTCACCTCATTGGTTGAACTGTTTGACCAATGAGAAGCCGGCTTGTGCTAGTGAGTATACCGCTGTTCTTAAGCGAATCACTTTTGCTCACCCTTTCGTTACGGACGCAACTGCATCATGTTCAGGAAGCAGACCCGGCCTACGATGGTTGACATGCCTCGTCGGGAACCATCGTTCCAGCTTTCCAGCTCCAGGCCCCACAGTGTCACACCTCGGTCATCACTCCGGCAGCCTCGTCAACGTCCACCTCCAATCCCAGCCCCAAAGAGCGAGTCCGTGACAGGGCAGCCTCGTCAACGCCCGGCTCCGACACCAGCGTCAAAGAGTGGACCCGTCGATGTAATGCCTCGACGGGTAAACATATCGACTTGTGCCCGGGAACCGTTCTCTTTACTTAGAGAAATTCTCTCGGACAAGACGAGGGATCTGGAACCTGAGAAGAACTATACGGCCCAGATCCCTGTTATCGATGAGCCGAGGGAGATTCGTCGGCCGAGCTTCGAACCGGCATTCCCTGGGTTCAAGCTCCACCGCCTGTGGAAACTGCAGCCGGGACTTTATTGTCTGCTCGGATGGGACAAGCCTTCGCGGGAGCTTTTGTTGCGCCACCGCAACTTTGTCTTTAGAAGTTACCTGCCGAATGGAGTGATTGAGCCACCGTACGAGACATTAAAGACCTACTTGGAGGTCGGGAAGCTGGAAGATGGGCAACGACGTCGGCGTGTCACCGTCCAATGGGTGTCACTGTAAACAATGACACTGATAAAAACGGCCTTTTTAAAGGCCACCAAAAATTTCAATCGTTTGACACTCAGTAGCGTAAAACATATATTTTGTTTTACCCCCAGTCTTACTCCTGCTGTAATGAAGTTTTATTATAAGTCCCATGAGGTTTCAATAAAGTTTGTTGGTATTTTGTACGGTACGGTACTTAGTTACCGACTTCAACAAATATGGTTTGACCGAGAATTTTAATCGTTCCTCTGTCAACATAGTTTGTTCAAATGGGTAAGCGCTTGGACTGGGACATTAAATAATTAAAATGGCCTTTCTCAAGGCCACTAAATAAAACGCTGAGTCAGTGTTATTAGTGCGCACCAACAGGAGACCTGCAGCGTATCCTATACGGTACGTAGCGTCGCACCTTAGAGACCAATGATTAGTGGGGCTCAGGACATCCTGCTTGCGCTGAGGAGAGAAGATGGAAACTACGGTGGAAGAAATCTTCGCTGAGATGATTGAGCGACGGGCTCCACTAGCACCGATATCCTCACTCCGGCCGCCTCGTCAACGTCCAGGAGCCTCGCAGAGGCGTGTTCACTTCGCTTTGGACTGTCCAGCTCCGAGACCAGTGGCAAGGAGCAATCCTGTCACTGTAATGGATTGTGTTGCGGCTACTCCACGGCGAAAGCTTCAGAGGCTGGAGCGGCGCTTCTACACTCCACTTGGGCAACTACGCCATGGCGAACAGAATCGACGGTTGTGGCGGATGAAACCCGGCCTGTACGAATTTCTATTTTTCGTACGCCAGGATGGTGAGGCTACTCTGCGGGAGGTTGGTTCCTTGGAGCTGACGAGAGTTCGCCTGCCAAGGAGAATGGAGTGGCCGTGGAAGTCGACGCATCTGAAGATTCACGGGCCGGGGGAGGACCCTTCGTATCCCAGAGGGAAGGCCGAATGGGTCCGTCGCTAGATCATCTCAAAAAACGGCCTTTTTAAAGGCCACCAGATTTTTCAATCGTTTTTGAACTCATGCATTTGCAAAGTTTTATTATAAGTCCCATGACATACTGGGTGTTGGTAATCTGTACGGTACGTAGTTGCCGACTCTAAATAATATATTTTGACCGAGAACTTTGTTCATTATTCGGTCAACACAGTTTATTTAGTGCGCTTAAAATAAATGTTATGGGGCTTAACAGCCATAGCTTGGAGTAAAGAATAAAATGAGTTGTGTTTGCAAACACAAACAATTCCACGTTTCTAACATAGAGTTACAGTCGGGCTAAGATTGGAGATACGTAGTTGCCGACTCTAAATAATATATTTTGACCGAGAATTTTGTTCGTTATTCAGTCAACACAGTTTGTTTAATGTACCTAAAAAACAAATGTTATGGTGCTTAAGAGTCATAGCTTTGAGTAAAACATAAAATTGCTTTCAAACACAAACATTTGCAAGTTTCTAACGTAGAGGCACAGTCGGTCCAAGATTGGAACATAAAAACGGCCTTTATCAAGGCCACCATTTTTAGTACTTAAATTCAACTGACCAATAGGAGAAGAGTGCTGTGTCAGCAACGCCTATATAATGAGAGAGTAGTGCGATGTTTCCTCATTCCTCCACTGAGCTGATTGCTGATCTGATCTCCAAGTCATGGACTCTTCTGAGACTTCTGCAGCTGTAGAATCCATCCTGGCTGAGAACAAGGTGAAGTCTATCTTCGATCCGCCGGACGCACCTTCTACATCCACAAGCGTGGTTTCGCCGCCAAGTCCCCTGCACTTTGAAGCACCGACAGCAGAGTCATCGGATGAAGATAATAGGAAATTCATTTCAAAACATGACCCCTTCGTACCGAAGGCAACTTCATCCTCCAGCACACCAAGAATATCATTGAAGAAGACACCACGGGTAAGAAATGCGCCCAAGTGTACCCACCAATTTAAGAGAGGGCCGAAGAAGGGTGAAGTGTGTGCAGTCTTCTGCAAAATAGGAGAAAAGTTCTGCGCTAAACACAAACCTGCAGAGAAAAAGCCGCCAGCATCTAGTTTTGACTTTGAAACTATAGCTCAGGAGGGAAAATTCCGAAGATTGAAAGTTTCCAAAAAATATAAACTCCTACAAATTAAAGAGCGCAAAGTAATTTTGGAAAACAGCGGAAGAATCCTAAAGGTAAGACTGCCTGGATATTTGCAACCAATACCCAAGACTGGGTCATACTTAGTATTTCAAAGGGCGGGCAAAGGCGAACTGGCAAAGGCGATGTGGGAGTGCGTCTAGATTGGATCAGCAGCTCAGAAACGGCCTTTTTCAAGGCCACCAATTGTTTCACTCGTTATAGTACTCACAGTGTGCTAACTCTGTTGTCTTTCACAAACAAAGTATATTATGTAAAATCCTACAACATAATTAACCTACATTGCGTAGCTTTCCTTCCAGTCAACAATGGTCGAGACCAGTCGTAAACCTTGGTGGAGAATTCAAAACGGCCTTTTTAAAGGCCAAAAATTGATTAACTCGTTATAGTACTCACAGTGTGCTAACTCTGTTGTATTTCACAAACATAGTATATTATGCACAATCCTACAACATAATTAACCTACATTGCGTAGCTTTCCTTACAGTCAACAACGGTCGAGACCAGTCGTAAACCTTGGTGGAGAATTCAAAAACGGCCTTTTTAAAGGCCAGCAAATGATTAACTCGTTATAGTACTCACAGTGTGCTAACTCTGTTGTATTTCACAAACAAAGTATATTATGCACAATCCTACAGCATAATTAACCTACATTGCGTAGCTTTTCTTACAGTCAACAACGGTCGAGACCAGTCGTAAACCTTGGCGGAGAATTCAAATACGGCCTTGTTAAAGGCCAGCAATTGATTCACTCGTTATAGTACTCACAGTGTGCTAACTCTGTTGTTTTTCACAAACAAAGTATATTATGAGATGAAATAAACTGATAATGCAGGCTGCAGACTGAATTAATATTTACAACTCTAGTTTCATCGATTCTTTGCATTCAAAACAAGATTTTGTTTGTTTGTTTGTTAGGTTGACCTTGAAAATAATAAAAGCATTGTCAGCAGTTAAGATAAGAGACTGCTGAAAAGCATTGTCAGCAGTTAAGATAAGAGACTGCTGAAAAGCATTGTCAGCAGTTAAGATAAGATACTGCTGAATATGCAGTAGTTATTACTATAAATAGAGGCGTTCTGTAGAGTTGATCACATCCATCTGCGACGTTTACCTGACAACATGGTCTACGAGATTGTTCACCACCAAACAGCGAGAAGGGTTAAACGCTCTCCTCTGTGGCTGAAAACATTCTACCTCCGTGTTCCGATTTATTGGACGACGGAGATAACTCAAGAATGCGACTTGTGGAGAGTTTCTGAGGCTCTAGACAGTATCAGGGCCGACTGCCGAGCGACTACAATTAAATTGGCAACGTCCGACGTAGGGTTCTGGATGGCGCCTACTCCTCTGGAAGATGACTTACCCTTCAAGACCAACGTCATCAAAGACCTGAAGCGTTTGCTGCGGCTTGGCCAAAGGGTGACTCTCACCGTCATCGTTTCTTGAGGACGTATCCTGCAGACCCACAACGCCATCTCAAACTCCACCTTCTGAGGGCAACTACAAACGGCCTTTTTCAAGGCCACCATGAATTTCACTCGTTTTAACTAAGCTAAGCGTCTTATTTGAACCATACCAATTATTTATCTTTTCGATTATTAATGTTTCTACTAATAATGAAATTAATAATTAGCAACACATGGTTTTTAAAATTTTTAGTTGTACAAAACACATGGTGGTTTCTTAATTTTACCTCAACTAACAATTGAAATTTATGATATTAAGTATGCACAAGTGTATCTCTTTCTCTCTCTCTCTCTCTCTCTATATATATATATATATATATATATATATATATATATATATATATATATATATATATACATTTTTTGAGATCAAAACCTATGTTTACGGTTTTTCTACCATAACTTAGCACTTTTTTTACTGACTAAAACCTAATGCTCTTATTCGTTGTTTATTTTTGCTTGCTCATCACAAAATTCCCCTATAAATAAAGGTAAATAGTAGTCACCGGTCATTCATATCCTATCTACCATCATGGCACCACTAGACATCCCTCACCACTGGAAGCAAATTGGAGAAATAATTGAAAATGTCTTACAGGAAGATGTGGAGGAGATTGAAGATACTAGCGACTCCGAAGACCTGACCAACTCCGATGACAACACATCATCACTAGATGTCTCTGACATAGAAGATGCAATAGCATTTGTTCTTCACGAGGATTATCCGGAGTCAGTCGCCGACAGTATTGAATGTTATCTCCTGTCCGAAGATGAGGATGACAACAGGACTCCTGTCCTACGTGATGTTCCCGATGCAAGGCGGAGACTATTCGATAGTTCCAGTGGTGAGGAAGACGATGATGGCGTTGCATACCTGAGCGACTAATTAGAGAAGTCTGTTTCAAACGGCCTTTTTCAAGGCCACCAATTGTTTCAATCGTTTTAAAACTCAGCCGAATTCGCAATGTTTTTTTTTTCCTTAAACTAAAAAAGCCACAAGCAGAGTATAATAAACGAATGAAAAAATGGTAGCCGTTAAAACGGCTGTTTGGATGTGTTTTTCAACTGTATAAAGGGTTTATTGTTCAACAATGATGTCATCATCTGATAGATAATCTGCCCCTACTAATCTTTCTAATGCAGCCATTACTTCTCTGGATTGGATAGTTGTTCTGCTTGATACAACGTTAACCTGTACTGGTTGATCATCACTTTCTTGTCTTTCCGTGGGTGTAAATGATAATTGAAAAGGTGGTGTTGTGGAGGATATATCTGGGACCTGTATAGGCTGCTCCATAATTATGTTGTGGTTAGTAAGCTTATAGCAATACTAATTTATAATTTCATTTATGTTTACTTTTTAAATGAATGAACCAATGGCAATGAAAGTGATGATGTTAGCAAAAATATAAACCAATAGTAATTCAATGCTGAGGTCAGCATTTGCTATAAAACTAGAACATGTGAAAAATGGCTCTCAATACTACTTTTGGAGCAGTCTATAACACACTGAGAAATTTATTCAATCACAATGTACTATTGTCAACGTTGTAATGAAGATTTCATAAATGAGGATTTATATATATATCACTGTGAAATTTACCATAATGCTACTAATAATGCATTATCCGATTGTGAAGACCATCCCGATTTCTTACACTTCCTTGCTGACACTGAACACTCTACACGGCAGAGCAGACCAAGCGTAATTGCATATGCACCTCCTAGCAAACAAAGCTCAGTGGATCCTGAAGATGAATCCTCACCCTCTACTTCTAGAGGGACTGCGAACGAAGATGCAACGTTGGGAGTCAACATTTTAGTGGAGGCGTTTGACAGATCTGTCGTTCGACATTACAGAATAAATAACATCAATACACTTGAACTACAAATATTTCTGACCCTCGTTAAAGATGTTATAATTGCAAAATTAAATTATGAACTTAACCGTTTGAATTTCATTAAATTTGGATTACTATTGGACACAACATTTAATAATGTAGAAGGAGAAATATCCAACAGAGGGTTTCTTTCTAGAAACCGAACTATCATGGAGACGTCAAATTTAGATGAAATAGTTGATGAATGTTTACAAGAATTGGTGCTTAAAATAACTGAACATGAAGCTCGTGGATCCGGATGGTCCTTGCTCAATGTAAACAACCTGGATTTACGAGTTCATAAACGTGGATACGGTGAACGTGGCAGCAGTTTTATTCCATTGCCAGCAAAGATTAAAGATAATAAATCATGTATTAATGTTCAAAACAATGACAATGAATGTTTCAGATATTCCATGTTGGCGAAATTTCTTGTTCATGAAGGTGTCCAACATCCTGAACGACCGAATAGAAGATATCAAGAACTAAATGGTAGATATAAATTTAATGGATTAAACTACCCAGTGTCATTGTCTGATATAGGAAGTTTTGAAAAACGTAATGCAGGTGTATCTGTTAACGTGTTTGGACTGGACAGAAGAAACAATGTGTACCCGTTAAAAGTGGTACCACGTGAATTGACTGACCATACTGATTTACTGTTACTAAAAGATGAAACTGTTTCACATTATGTGTACATAAAAGATTTCACTAAGCTCATTCACTATCAGCTCACCAAAAGAAAGTCACCAATAACAGTGTGTAAAAGATGTTTCTGTTTTAAAAATATCTCTATAAATAGAGGAGGTCGTAGTTGGCTGACGGAACACTCTAAACTTTGTGGAGATCATGCAGCAGCAAAAGTTATCCTTCCAACTCTGAATGGTTCTATTCTAAAGTTTAGAAATATCCATCACCAGTATCGCATCCCAATTGTAATTTACGCAGATTTTGAATCGTCATTGATACCAGTGGAAAATGTGGATCCTGACGCAGCAGACAGTAGGAAATACCAAAAACACGAGCCAAACAGCTATTGTCTTTTGGTAAAATCAACACTTTCATATGAGCATCTTCGGCACTACGATATTCCAACGGAGCCAAAGCTTTACCGTGGGGAGCAAGCTGCAACACGATTTGTTGATGATCTATATGATATTGCTGAAAAAGTATCTACCCTCTACAGTTACATTGTTCCTATGGAAAATCTCACTGACCTTCAAGAACTATGTCATCAAATGGAGGACATTTGTTACTTGTGTAAACAGGAGTTTTCTGAGGACAACATCAAAGTGCGTGACCATGATCATTTGACAGGAGCCTATAGAGGAGCAGCTTGTAACGCCTGCAATATCAACTTTAAGCTACCTAACTTTATACCGGTTGTATTACACAATTTAAGTGGATACGACGCACACTTTATTATTCCAGAACTTGGACGAGACAAAGGACAAATTGACGTATTGGCTCAAACGACAGAAAAATTTATTAGTTTTTCAAAGAAAGTAAAAAATATAAAATTAAGGTTTATAGATTCCTTAAGGTTTATGCCATTCAGTTTGATGACACTCTCTAAGAATCTGGAAAGAGATGACTTAATTGAAACGAGGAAGCTGGTTCCAGAATATAAGATGGAGCTCGTATTAAGAAAAGGAGTGTTCCCGTACGACTACATAGATTCCCTTGCTCGATTTGACGAGACTGCGTTACCTCCACCAGAAATGTTTTACAGTAAACTCAATGAATCTCCAGTAGATCCAGAAGATTATGAGCATGCTGTCAAGGTATGGAAGGAACTTAATATGTCGACGCTCGGAGATTATAATGATTTTTATGTGAAACTTGATGTAACTCTCCTTTGTGATGTAATGGAGGAATTTAGAAATTCCTGTTTGTTAGCTTACGGACTGGATTGTTTCTATTACTTCACATCTCCGGGGCTGGCTTGGCAAGCTATGATGAAGGAAACTAAATGCGAACTCCAACTTTTAACTGATATTGACATGGTTCTTATGGTTGAAGCTGGTGTTAGAGGAGGGCTCACACAATCGGTCACACGATATGTCAAAGCCAATAACAAACATCTTCAAAATTATAACTCCACTAAAGAATCAGTCTACCTAGGCTACTTCGACGCCAATAACCTTTATGGATACGCCATGTCAATGCCATTACCTTTTGGCGGATTTTGCTGGGTTGATTCTAATGTTTTAGGAGACATTATGAGCATCCCGAAGTTCAGCGATATCGGATACATATTGGACTTTGACTTCGAGTATCCTCAGCACCTTCACGACCATCATTATGACCTTCCTCTATTACCAAGGTCCGAGGTTCCTCCAGGAGGCAAATATTCAAAGTTGATGACAACACTTGAAAATAAATCTAATTACATTGCACATTATTGGATTGTACAGCAAGCAATTGAACTAGGAATCAAAATTGTTAAAATCAACCGAGTGCTTCAATTTACACAAAAGACCTGGCTAAAACCGTATATAGAATCGAATACTTCAAGAAGAGCAGCTTCCACATCAAGTTTTCACAAAGAATTTTACAAACTGATGAATAACGCCGTCTATGGGAAATGTCTTGAAAACAAAAGGAATCACATGAATTTGAAACTTGTTTCTGATGAAAAGAAAATGTTAAAATTAGTTCAAAAGCCTAACTTCAAAACATCTATCATAATAAACGAAAATCTTGTAGCTGTATGCATGAACAAAACAAATGTTGTCATGGATCGACCTCTTTATGTAGGAATGTGTATACTTGATATTTCAAAGACCCATATGTACGACTTCCACTACAACAAGATGGTTGCCTTTTATGGACGAGATCGAATTGGAATTAGCTACATGGACACTGACGGGATCGTATATTGGATCAAGACACTTGACATGTATGATGACCTTAGAGTGTTTCCTCACAGGAATGATTTTGACTTCTCCGACTACCCAGTCAACCATCCGACATACGACAACTCTGTTAACAAGAAGGTTTTAGGAAAGTTCAAGGATGAAACTTGCGGAGTACCACTTGAAGAAATTGTCGCCCTCATGTCGAAGATGTACGCGTTAAAATTAATGACAGATAGAACAGCGAATGTCACATCAACAGTTGCAGCGGATGAGGATGAAGCAGGGATTATCAAGAAGGCAAAAGGAATAAAAAAGATGTACATAATGAAAAAAATGAAATTTGAACATTACTACAACTGTTTATTCAGAAGAGTTGGGTACAGTGCATCTTTTAACACAATCCGGAGCTTCAATCATAATTTATATAGTATAACTGTGAAAAAGAAGTCATTGGCAGACAAAGACGACAAACGTGTGATCCTTCAAAACAACATCCACACACTTCCTTATGGACATTATTCATTAACATAAATTGATTAAGTGCATCATCATCCTGAGAATTAAACTGGTGGAAGATCTATAAAATGCTAATTAATTAAGTATATGTTAAATAAAGTTTTTAAAAAGCCACTTCAGTGGCCTTGACCCAGTTTTCGTGTGTTCAGAATAAGCAATTTTTTAAATTAGCAAAAACTACATTACTTATTTAACATTTAGCCTTTTTTAATAAATGAAACAGTTTTATAGTTCAGTTACTAAACGATTGGAGGATAAAGCGAACCGATGGACGAGAGAAAATCCATCGTTGAAGAACTTCACAAACCAGTTCGAAGAAATTTTCCTAGAAGATCAACGGTCGTGAAAGGCATTCATGACCTATATCAAGCGGACCTTGTAGAAATGAAACCGTACAGTAGGATTAATAAAGGTTTTAGGTACATTTTAACGGTTATTGATTGTTTTACAAAAGTAGCCAGTGCAATTCCATTGAAAAACAAAAGTGGATCGTCTATTACAGAAGCAATGAAAGAAGTACTTCAGGCGATAGGGAAACGTATAAAAAATCTGCAGACAGACGATGGTACAGAATTTTTTAACAAAGATTTTTCTGATCTAATGAGGAAAAATAAAATAAATCATTATTCAACTTATAGTGAAAAGAAAGCCGCTATTGTAGAACGTTTCAATCGCACTTTGAAAACTTCAATGTACAAGAAATTTTCAGAAAGAGGCACCTATGTATGGTATGATATTCTTCCTACTTTAATAAAAGATTACAATGATAAAAAACATCGTACAATAGGTATGAAACCAAATCAGGTGAATAAAGCAAATGAATCTAAAGTTTTGAAACGCATAAAGAAAAGTACCAAACCAATATTAGATAAGAAACCACCCAAAAAATTTGCAATAGGAGACAATGTGAGGATATGTAAATATAAACAGATCTTTACCAAAGGTTACCTTCCGAATTGGACAAACGAGGTTTTCACAGTGCATCGAGTACAGCCTACTATTCCTGAAACTTATATTTTAAAGGATGTTAAAGGAGAGATACTGCAGGGAGGGTTTTACGGACATGAGTTGTTAAAATCCAAGACTGGCAATGTTTATTTGGTTGAAAAGATATTAAGAAAAAGAGGTAATAAACTTTTAGTGAGATGGTTGGGATTTGACAAGAGCGAAGATACTTGGATAGACAAAAAGGACCTACTTTGAAATAAAAAATCAGTAACGGGACAGCATTTGAGAAGACTGTTTATGCAGGAAATAAATTATGGAAATTATCTGCCAGAATGAAAGACTTGATATTAACAATATTGATTGTTTGACACCGGATATTTTTGATAATGAGGTAAGTAAACATGGCTGTTTATTGCCTAACACAATGAGGTGTATTATTAGTGGGCCTTCAAACTGTGGAAAAACCAACGTTGTTTTTAATTTAATAACAAAACCAAACGGCTTAAGCTTCAATAATGTTTATATTTTTTCAAAATCTCTGAATCAACCAAAATATTTATTATTGGAAAAGATTTTGCATGATGTACCCGATGTTTCATTGCATAAATTTGACGCAAGTAGTGAGATTATAGAGCCTAACAATGCTGAACCGTATTCAGTTTTTATTTTTGACGATGTTTCCTCTGAAAATCATGATAGGATAAGAACATACTTCTCTATGGGTAGACATAATCATATTGACTCTATTTACATAGGTCAAACATATAGTAAAATCCCGAAACAATTAATTAGAGCCAACGTAAACTTTTTAATTGTTTTCAAGCAGGATGAAAAAAATCTCAAACATATATACAACGATCATGTTGGTGCAGATATGTCATTTGAAAAATTTCGAGATGTGTGTGGGAAAGCTTGGAAAGAAAAATATGGGTTTTTAGTTATAGATAAAGAAAGATCTATGACAAATGGTCGTTACAGAATAGGGTTCGATGGATTTGTCTTATTACATTGACTTCTGCCTATAACAAATTCAGTATTTGTGGTGAAGGCGTTGAGAACAGTCGGAACTAATAATGTCGAACCAGGAGGAGTTGCTTAGTGAAATAAAAGTCCTAAGTGACTCAATACGGAAGAAAAACCTGCTACTAAAAGAAGGATTGATGGCTAGAAATAAATATTTGGAGGAAACCTTCAAGCCCATTGTCGAACCCCTGAATAAAATAAATGATAAAATGACCAAATCGACTCTACTAGATCAAGAAGTAAAAGAACGAGATAAAAAGATCGTTAAACAAGATGAAACTTCAGGAACATACGGATCAGAATCTGGGTCAGAATCATTTAGCAGAACGAGTCGTTCAGGAGAAGAAGAAGAAGAAGAAGAAGAAGAAGATAAAGAAGATGAAGAAGAAAGTAAATCCGACATTGAAGGTGAAACAGATCCTTTAGAACCAACAGAATCCCCCACAAATATTAGTATTTTAAGTAAAGAAATTGGCAAAAAAGGACCTCTTTCACGAAATTATATACTAAAAATGCTACATGGTGCACATAAATCGAGTAAATACCACGTGTATGGAGCACGCTTGGAAAAAGACGGTCTTCGTATGGGGGATAGTATGCTAGAGATAGATGACAAAGATAATATAACAGTTAAAGACCAAACTTTTAAGGGTACCGCTGGACTGTTTGAATTGATCTTTAAACCCTCTCCAAAAAAATATACTAAGAAGGATTTGAATGATTTTAAAAACATATGTATTTTAACCAACTCCCATAGAAAAGGTTATTCACATAATACACCTATTCATAGAAATAGATCGGAGAAGTATAGAGAAGTTATTTCAAAGCTGTTTTCTAGTATTAGAGGAAAACGTCCGAAGGCTAAGGGTAAAGGAATGTCGATGAAATCGGTGTATGATACAAATATTATATACTATAATAATGTGAATAAGCTGGTTGACAGAATGCGATTAATATATGAATCTATACAGGCTGGGCATAACGGATTGGATAACGAAATGATTGCTTTAACGGAAGAGTTAAAAGGTCGGGGATACATAGCTTAAGTATTCAGTCTAAAGATGAGTGTTGATAAGTTCGGTCGTCATGAGAGCTCTTTGGTTCGAGAGGTTTTGAGAGGTCCACCTGGAGAAGGTTTTCAGTTGACTCGAGACGGAAACTATGATCTAAGAAGGAAACGTTTGTGCAATATTGCAGATCCTATTAACAAAGATGAAGCAGTAAACCTTGGAACAATTCGTACATTTACATTAAATTGCGAGACAAATGACACCATGTTTGATGCTAAATATAAAAGAATTATACATGTGGCAATTGCAGAAAAAGATACAGATGCTGTGAATAGGCGATTTGTTTTGGAAGAAATAAAGCAATTAAAACAAGATATTTACCAAACAATCGACAAATTACAGTCTATGGTGATTCTTTTCACCTCTTCGAAGAAGGAAAGTCGGGGAACACCTTCAAACAGTGTAAACGCAATATATGATACAAACAGTGATGCAGAAGAGTCATTATCACTGCCAGACGTTAGAGTAATCTAATGAAGTAAGGTGTTAAAACAAAAATAAATTATCATACATGGAAGGAAGACGTTCAGTAGTGAACTATCACTCATGAAAAGAGGACGAGGACTCACTAGTAGCGCAGTGTCTCTTTTTAAAAAAGCATTTTCCACTTTACCTACAGGTGCATTAATAAACACAGCTGTTGACGCACTTCCAATTGAGCTACATTTGCCTGGAGGTTATCAATATTGTGGTCCAGGTACGAAATTGCGAAAGCGTTTGGTACGAGGAGATCCTGGAATAAACAAATTGGACGAAGCTTGCAGAGCACACGATATTGCATATTCAAATTACTCAGATTCGGAAAGAAGATCAATTGCAGATAGAGCTCTTGCTGAAAAAGCTTGGCAGAGAGTAAAATCAAGTGACGCAAGTGTTGGTGAACGAGCAGCTGCATTAGCAGTAACTGCAGCCATGAAAGCCAAAACAGCAGTTGGAGGAGGATCGAGGAGAAGAAAAACAAACACACGTCGCAGAAGAAATATTTCCGGTGGGGGCACTAGTAAAAGAAGGAATACTAATAAGAGAGTTAATCGTAAGCGAAAAAAGTGTTCAAAATGTTCAAAAAAAAAGGTAAACGGAAGAGGATTATACCTAAGACCATACCGTGCATATTAAATAAAAATAAATTAATTTTGCCGAATAAACCTTTGAACAACGAGGAACTTGAACGGTATGCATCATGTTTAAAAATCCCTTTTTTCAGAGGGGTGTTCATGCGAAACGGATTGCCAAGAAAAATCTGGAAAAATGAAGCCGCAATTGTAAACCTTGATTATGCTAATGGTGCTGGGACACATTGGGTTTGTTATAAGAAAATATTTGATTCTGTTTTTTATTTCGACAGTTTTGGGAATCTTCCACCTCCTAAAGAGTTACAAGTGTATTTCGGTGCAGTACCTAACGTAGTTTTCAATTATGATAGAAAACAAAAAGAAGACACGTCAGTATGTGGACATTTATGTTTGGAATTTCTAGCCACAAGTGTCAGTCAACTGTAAGATGTCGTCTTGTACTGTAACAGTTAGTGGTTCAACATCAACTTTACGAAGTACATTATTTCCACCATTACACCTGAGAGATGATAGACAGTGGGAAATTGCACTTTTGGATTTTACTACTTACAACTCAATCCCAAACATAATAGAAGGTGTTAATAATAAATTTCACTACGTGAGAAAGAAAAATACTGAAGGTCTGGCTGATGTACGTGAATTTGTTGAGATTAAAACTGGTGCTTATGAAATAGCTGACATAAACAGAGAACTTCAAAATAAGTTAGGAAAGGATGTAATTGAACTAAGAGCGAATAATAACAATTTAAGAAGTGAAATAAAATGCAAGTTTTATATGGATTTCACTCTACCAGCATCGATTGGTCCTTTACTTGGTTTCCCATTATACAAGTCGGTTCTTGAACCAAATATCTACCATACAAGTCCAAAAACTGTGAACATAATTAAAGTTAATACTATAAATATCACGTGTAACATAGTTCAAGGGGCTTATAAAGATGGATCGAACCAACATATTTTACATTCGTTTTATCCAACCGTTCCACCTGGATTTAAGATAATTGAAAAACCTCATAATCTGATATATCTTCCATTAAACTCCACTCATATTTCAGACATCGTATTGAACGTACTAGATCAAGAAGGTGACATTGTGGATTTCAGAGGAGAAATTATTACTGTACGTTTACACATTAGACAGGCACCGTAAAAGAACGATGGGACTTGAATTTACATATAACACTAAACAAACATCAGACAATTCTAGTATATCTCCTAACGTAGAGAGGTTAACTAGAGAGAACATTAAATTTTTAGAAGGACTTGGTTTCAGAGTCAATGATAATGGACATACTGGATATAAAACATGGACCGGTTTTCGACGAAACGTTGTGGGAGAAGGAGCTTCACACTCACAACCCTTACGCTTCATCGAAATTAGGAAATAATGATGAGATCCGAATTCCAATACAACATCAAGATGCATATACTTTACCGTCTGAAAGCTATATTTATATTGAAGGAAGGGTTTTGGAAAAAGATGAAAATACAACATCAAAAGTACCATTCATAAATAATCCAATGGCCTTTTTGTTTGAAGAAATCCGGTACGAAATATCTGGCATTGTAGTAGATTCGACTAAAAAAGTCGGTATAAGCAGTACGCTTAAAGGGTTGGTTTCTTTATCACCTAATGAAACGAACGCTTTAAAAACAGCCGGATGGATATTACCAACTACGACCAAAATAGTACCTAATTCAAGTGGTTATTTCGACTTTTGCGTTCCGTTGCGGCTCTTACTAGGATTCGCTGAAGACTACAGAAGAATAATAATTAATGTCAAACAAGAATTGGTTTTACTGCGAACATCCTCTGATGTGGATATTATACAAGCTGATAGCGGAACAACTCCCACAACACTTGAATGGAAATTGAAGTTAGATAAAATAGTTTGGAGAGTACCTCATGTACGGTTGGCCGATGAACGACGAGTAAGTCTATTACGGATTCTGGACTCTGATAGGGATATTGTGGTTCCTTTTAGAAGCTGGGAAATGCATGAATGGCCTGTCTTGCCTAAAACTCAACGTCAAACGTGGGCTGTGAAGACTTCGAGTAATTTAGAAAAGCCTAGATATGTTATTTTTGCTCTGCAAACAAATAAAAGATCTAATATTACTGCTAATGCCAGTAGCTTTGATCATTGTAAACTTTCAAATATTAAGTTGTTTTTAAACTCACAATTCTTTCCCTATGACAGTCTTAATGTAATGTTTTCTAAGGACAGATATGGTATTTTATACGATATGTATGCTAGGTTTCAATCGTCATACTATGGAAGGACGAACTCGCCTCTCCTCAACCCTGAAACATTCAAGAGTCTCACACCAATTGCAGTCATAGACTGTTCAAAACAAAACGAATCAATTAAATCATCAACAGTAGATATTCGCATCGAGTTTGAGTTGGAAGAGAATATTCCAGACCAAACAACAGCGTATTGTTTGATACTACATGATACAATCGTAACGTACACCCCTCTAACAGGCGTGGTTAGAAGAATAATATAGATGTTTTTACCACATTATTCAGCACCTACATATATTTACCCCCGCCACAAGTTTATAAAAGGGAGATTCTTCTGCGAGAGGACATCAGTATACCACCTGCAGACAGCAAGACAACATTGATAGTTAAAATGGACAGTATGCCATCTAATTTTCTTGAAGATGTAACGCTCGAGTCTGCATCAACAGAGGTGACAGCTGCATCTAAAATGTCGAATCAAGACTTACCTGAAAACACAAAACCTAGTGAGGACTCTGCAAAAACAACGGAAACTACTTCTTTTCCAATTGACAAAGACACAATTCCACCTGGTAATCCTAGTGAGGACTCTGTAAAAACAACGGAAACCACTTCTTTTCCAATTGTCAAAGACACAATTCCACCTTATAATAATAATAATGATGATGTTAAAACTAATACAACACCAGCTGAAAATGTAGAAGAGTCCGCAGAAAAGGACACAACAACTACTGAGGAGATTAAGGCTGGACTCTCAGGATTTCTAACTTTCGAAGGAAATGATCAGAGGAAAAGGAAAAGATGTGAAAATGAATATGATGAACAAAATATGGATGTGATATTTGATGTATTTTTACGCGCAATGTATCCATTGAATTTAAACATGGATAAAACTGTTACTGTTGGTGTTTTCAAATCTTTGAACTTTAATCCTGCTGTGCTAATTAACCATTGCGGGAAAGCCTCATTGCTGCTTACGATAGACATGTGGGATAAATTTACTAAACACGTATCTATCATTGAAGCCTACTTATACAACAACTTGACAGGACGAAAAACTGCAATTGGATTTAATGAATCCGATTTAGAAATCGACAACATCAGACTTCGAGGTACTCAATTTGTGAGATTTAGAGATCTTTCTAAACACAATAAGAAAATCCTTTTAACTTTGGAAGAATTTCAAGTCCTGTCGAATCTAACACCAGTAATAATCAGATACATTCAGCAACTCGTCACATATGCTCCACTTATTTTTGATTACCTCAACAGTTCGGTGAACACACATCCAGTTTTACCACTGATCTATGGCCCGATAGATCATTCTATATACAACAGATTGCCTCAAGAGGTGTCGTTCTACAGAAGGACCGGATTTTTTTTTAATAAACTTCGAAGTGAAGGAACCAAAATTAAAGTTTCTCCAACAAAGGAATTGCCGGAGAATATTTCAAATAAACAAAAAGTGTAAAATTATTTGAATGATTGCGTCAAGCAAGTGCTCATGTTGGGAGCACTAAAACTTTTTAAAAAAAGATTTACGTGACCTTGAAACAGTTCAGGTTTGCATATGTTATTCTTCTTTTCGCTGACTATATACATATGAAAATACTCACGCTGTGTGAGTGCAGTTGATTCCAAGCTTCCAAACAGTACCTATCCTACTCAGTCTTGTTTATGACATGCTTAAGTAAACTTCATAAAATGGAAAGATACTGTTGTGAAAACAAGTGTTTTGTGCGACCGAAACTAGAGGTAGACGGATTAGCCTGTGAAATATGTGAAAGTTATGGTATTTGTAAATGTCGATGTAAAACATATAAACTTCCAACTCCAACACGAGAAACGTTCACATTGTACAAATCCCAACACTGTTATACATGTTGTCCTAAAATGTGTGTGAAATTTGGACTGTATAGCGATATAATAAAATATTGTAACAAATGTCGCAAAGGTCTTTGTGAATGTCTACTACAATATTGTGCAAACAGGAAGAGTTGGGATGTGGATATAGAAGTAGAGTCAAAAGTAATAACAAGACGGAATAGCATGTAGAATATGTGAATGCTATGGTTACTGCAATAGAGTGTTAATTTTTAGGAAATGGAGGTTTGCATTAGTATAAATAGCTGTCACACCACCCACCCCATCTCAGAACAACTCCAGCTCTTGCCCAGTGAAAACCAACTTCATGCGCTCTCGTAGATTCAACACAAAATGGAGGAGTATAACCTGTGGAAACAAGCGTTACTCAAAGAATATCAGGATACGAATGATTTAAAAAAAATTGTAAGCCAACTACCAAAAAGTATAGCTGAAGAAATTATGAATGAACATTATAAAAACTGTGCGACGGCTTTAATATGTTTCTATGAAAAAGATAGTCTTAGGATTTGTCGAAAGTGTTACGAGGATAACAAAAATGAATTTGCGGACTACGAACAAAAAGTTCTACATGAATCTTTTCAAGTCAACACGTCAACACTACAATTGAAATATCAATGTATGAAATGTAACGGTACATGTGTAGAAGAGAGATACACTAAATGCGAATGAATGTTAGCAAACTCTGACTGTTTATACGGTAGATTGCATCAACAAAGTGCTCATGCTGGGAGCACTTAAACATTTTTAAAAACTAATTTACGTGACCTTGAAACAATTCAGGTTTCCACATGTTATTCTTATTTTCACCGTATATATATATATATGACAATATTGGGGCTATATGAGTGCAGTTGATTGCAAGCTTCCCATCAGTTAACAGTTGCAAAAATAAATACATATTGCTGCAGTGAGAAATGTTTCATAGAACCAAAATTACATTGATACGGAATGGACAAACCAATTTGTTTTAATTATAATATTAGAATGTCCAAAAAGTGCGTAGTAGAATTTCAAGCTTTCAGGAACAACCAAGACAAATATATCATAAAAGAACTAGCTTTTTTTGACATATCTACTAATGTCATTAACTATTTTCTTTTTAAGCCGCCTTTTCCTTTTAAGAAGTTAAATAGCAAAAGCTCTAGAACCAATAAATGGTTAATGAAGTATCTTCATCACATCACCTGGGACGAAGGATTTACACAATACAAAGAGCTAGATAGCATAATGTACCATTATTGTCAACAGTATGACGAAATCTACACTACTGGGGATGAAAAATCAAAGTGGATCAGAATGTACAGTACTTCAAATGTGACGGATATTGTGTTGAATAAGGAATTTGCAACGGAATTAAATGGTCTTTGCATCGGAGTAAAAAGCCCTCAGCATAAAACTGCAAATTGTGCATTGTCACGAGCATACAGAGTAGGCCGATTTATATCCGGTGGAGGGGGAAATCCACATATACCCATGCACGTACCTCCGTAATATCAGTTGGACACAAGATCTCTTACAGAATACAACACCTAGCAACAGAATCATATCAGCTTCTCCACAATGGCATCACCTTCTCCACTACAATCTCTTGCAGAAAAATTCAACCAACATTCAAAATCCGATCTCCTAGCAACAAAAAGATGTAGCGAACTTCAAGAGAAAAAACATTATGCTGTGCATTCGATGAAAAAGTTGGATACATCAGTTGGTGAAGCAGTTATAGCTGTTCTTGGAGATTCACCCTACAAAGAAGAAGATAAACCTAAATTCCAAGTTTACCTCCCGAAAAGATTTGTTAATGTTCTTATGAACGAAGATTTGGATTCTGTCAAGCCCGGCGTATTGTATTTAGTTTCCCATGGACCTTCTGGAAACAACTCTACAGAAATAACAATCCATGTTAACAATACTTTGTAAAATAGTTTTGTACATAGCGTAAAATTCCATTGTAATCTCTGATTATTTTACCTTTTTAATTATGTATTATTTTTACTTAGGTATTATGTAATTATATTTTTAAAAAACTCATCACTGTGACCTTGACATAGTTTTGAAAGTGTCGGACTTACCCCCACCATTTTATTCTGACATAAATAGAACCCGTACTAGTGATCAGCTATCATTTCTCCATCAGCTCTCGTACCGTCAAGAACGAACTTAACCCATCAACATAATGAAGTTTCATCTGGTGATGCAAGACGAAGTGGATTTGGGAATACTTCACGAAACACTCCTGCATTTGATGACGGAACATCCTCCGATGGTAATGAAGATTACTGTTGAATTCGACAGCACAACCCTCTGCGATTCGGAGACGACTGAATCACCCACTGAATGGTCTCCGAATGCCACATCCGAAAATACAGAAGAAACCAAACCACAAGAACCTCCAAAGTACGAAGAAGAAAGCCAACCACAAGAACCTCCAAAGTACAAAGAAGGAAATAATGTTTAATACAATATACCTAGTTTGCTGTAAAGATAAGTTATGTAAACCTTGATTAAATCTTTGTAATTTTTGACAAATAAATTATCAAATCTTTTTTTAAAAACCACTTTCGATGACCTTGAACTTGTTTCTACATGTCCGTAACCACCCACCCACTTGGGAGTAACAATGACTAGGTTTTTTTTCTATAAAATGGTTACATTTAATTGGATATTTTTTAGCCAATTACTTGTCAGGGTTTCGTGATGACTAAGCATAAACAAGTAATAAAATCATGTCTGTCTGATCCTCACTACCATCCTCTCGTCTGACACCGATTCGCCAACATGTCTGCATCTACTCTGTGGTCCAAAGACATCGGCGACGAAGAGTTGGTGGAGATCACCCTGATTGCGGAGCATGGGGAGAGAATGAGAGCAATTTCAACTATGTCTGAGGACGAACTACAAGAAAATCACTTCAATGAGATAAAGGCGATCATGTCATACATTGCCCAACCGACGATGCTTCCAGAGCAGTGGCCGGCGATATCTCGGCGGATGGAATATCTCGCTGCGCTGAAGGCTGAGATCAACAGAAGAGGTCTGTCAACTGAGATTTATGCAATATTTGTGTAAATTACAGATTTTAAGGACATGTGACAAACGGCCTTTTTCAAGGCCACCAGATGTTTCATTCGTTTGACACTCAGCAACCGCCAAATTCATTTTCAAATCACTCCCACGACTTCTATCAGTTTCGGAACAAATATTAATCCATCCGTTTTCACTTTACCCCACATCCAATAACGTATGTCGTTCGTCACACCAAAAGATTTTAAATACATGTAACAAACGGCCTTTTTACAGGCCACCAGTTTGTTCAATCGTTTGACACTCAGCAACCACCAAATTCATTTTCAAACCTCTCTCTCGACTTTAAACAGTTTCTTAACGAATATAAATCCACCCGCTTTCACATTACCTCACATCCAATGACGTATGTGTATCGTCACACCAATACGTCATCGCCGTGACGTCATCACACCCTCTCGTCACACATACGTCATCACCACGTCACTCAAACGTCACTTCTGATTTAAAAACAATTATTTTTCAGCTGTCCCAGACTCCCCATATTGCCTCTACTATTATTTCTTGCAAATTAAATTTTATAAAACAGTATTAACTACACAGTCAACTGTAAAAAACAAATTTCTGTTTCTATATCAATAATGGAACACTGATAGTGATGACAAAACCAATTTGCCTGTACATCACATACTACAGTTGGACCAGACCGTAACATAAGATTAACTGTAGCTCAAGCCAACCATTACACACTAATCTGTTGCATTACTCCATTAGAGCTACTTGGTCCTAATGGTTTTGTGGGTCCTACAGACCCCTTACGTTAATGTTTTATTCAACCCATACAATTATTTAATTTATTAATCAAAGCTCTAATGTAAGTAAGCAGAAGAGGTGTACAGATTTATACAGTAGCAGGTGATATTGTTCCCGGTATTATTACTAGACATCGGAGAATGTAAGTTGATCACAAAATTCAGGCCAACAAGAACAAATGATTCCGAGATTCCCTTTTATGGATCAACAAATGACGTCAGGACATCCGACACAAAGATTTTGTGATTCAGGTTAAGTTAATAGCTATGTTAAATAAATCCTAGACCTATTAATATAAGGCAAACACATTTTATTAATATTTTTGTTGTTACAAATTTTTTACAAACAAAAAATAGGCGTGAAAACTTATTTTCTGCAGCCCAATCTAACACCGAAAAATCTATATAATTAAGGCCTAAATGTAACGTCTTTTTACACAACAGAACTGAGTGGGAAGTTTGCCGCTAATTCATTCGGTTTTTTTTCTGTGGCAATTTTGTTGACTTGATGTCAGAGGTGGGGTAACTTGAAACACCAGAGTTTATATATGTTACACTATATAAAACCCATTACATTCAGTTTGTTGTTAAGTTACCTTATTATGTCTTTATTTAATATGAGTGATGTAAATCGTTTACTTTTAATGACAAAGGATTTTGTTTGTAACTATCCTCTCTCAGGACAATGCCAAGCAACAATAAGATATGTAGTTTAAGTAATTTGTTTATTAGCAGTTTATTGCTTTAATACATTTTTAAAAACCTTATTTTCTGTTTCAAGTTACCCCAGACAATACTAACTTGCAACATAATCATTTTAACAAGTTTTTTTAGTGCATTTCAAGTTACCCCTTTCCATGGAGTAACTAAAAGCACCATTTTTTATTTGTTTTTATTAAACTAAACTTAAAAAATAAATTTAAGTAGTGCAGTACTTAAACCTAAGCAAGACCAAAGTTTTTATGAAAAAAGAAGCAATTTACATTAGCACATTTAGGAATAACTTAACTTTGAACTTGGAAACTGTTTCAAGTTACCACAGTTTACGGTAATAATAATAATACCCCCGTCACAGCAAACCTGTGTACTTAGCGAATTTCCAATGCATAATAATATCTTAATACCACATACAGCTGGATAGTAAGTTTAATAAATATATATTCTCAAATAAGCGATATATACAATTTTAATTATTCTCCATAAGCATAACATTGGTGATGAGTACGTAGGTTTGTTGCAACAAGGAACACAAAATATGGGTTTTCATGCAAATATCAGTATAAATCACCAAGGTGAAACCACATCCCAAGTTTCGACAATATGCAATCATAAATAAGCGATATATACCATTTTAATTTTTCTCCATAAGAATAACACGGGGGACGAGTACGCAGGTTTGCTGCAAAAAGGAACACAAAAAATGGTTGATTTTATAAATATTAATATAACTCAACAAGGTGAAGCCACATACCAAGTTTTATTAAATTATGTTCATAACTAAGGGAGACATTACATTTGACTTATTCTCTATAAGAATAACATGGGGGCTGAGTACGCAGGTTTGCTGCTACGGGAATAATCGGTAAAAATTGCTGTTTTGTGCAAATAACAATAGACCACAACCAGATGAAGCCGTATACCAAGTTTCATTAGTATAAGTTCATAAATAAGCGAGATATAAAATTATTATTCTCCATAAGAATAACATTGGACAACGTACTGTGTTTAGCACTTTCAATATCTCTGTAACCATCTGATGTAGAGAAATGATCAAAACAACAAATTGTGTGTTTTTTTAAGCTGAATCTAATTGTGAAAACTAAAATTATACCTTTTAAAATATTACATGTAAAAACTTCAAAAAAAAACATTTTTGAGGTACAAAACCCCCCCAAAATACCACTTTGGATGGTGCGATCTGTCTGGTTTTCAAACTTAGTCATAAATGATGCTTTACATGTTTGTACCAAATTTCATACAAATCGGACCATTTTTACGAGATCGCACACACGGACACACACACACACACACACACACATATATATATATATATATGTATGTATATATGTATGTATATATATGTATGTATATATATATATATGTATGTATATATATATTAAAAATTAATTAAATAAAAACTGAGTACCCTTGTTTATGAGTTTTATATTTAAACCAACATGTTTCACAATAATATATATACAGTTTCGAACAAATGGTGTTTTTGGGGTCTGGGGACCTCAAAACGAAAAGTTATCATGGTCCCGGGCCCTAGGTCTTACCATGCCGACTACGGTAATAGCTTCTTTCCTATAGGGGAAATTCGCTAATAATATCTTCAATCACTTATGCACTTGAAGGGATGAGTATCTAATTTCAATTCAAATTTATAGCTTTAGCAAAATCGTAGTAATACGGTGTAGTGGTATTCTGTGTTAGCTGATGACTGAACCTCAAAATAGAGAGGGATCAGAAATAGAAGTAAAATAGAATCAATGCAGCCGAGATTTGCACAATCTGCGAAATAAGAGTACAGTCTGTACCTATAACTGAGACTGAGTTTAGAATTCAAATCTAACAGAGGTTTGCAACATGTTTTTTTTCTACTGGTTAACACTATAAACGAAAATATACTTTTTAGGAGTACCCACGTATTTCTCCAGGGCAGGGAAATGTAGCCTGTTAATAATTTATGTCTATTAAAACTTAAGTACCTGGGGGGCCGAGCTTTGCTTGGGGAAGGCCAGTCAGTTTGTTTAGAAGACTTGGATCAATATTTTACTACCTCCCCCTTCTGATAACCGGATTTTTATAGCTTATTTGCCTCTTTTCTACATTTTTAAGGTCACTCCAGTTGTTATTTATAGCCCAATGTCCACTTAATTTATTTTACCACTCTATATATGTAATCTTCACTCAAATCTTTTAGTCTCCTGCTCTCAGGCAACCACATATTAATAAACAACACGAGTATTACTTTGACAGTTCCCTGGTTGATTATGAACAGCTGTTACAATTCTTTTGTTTTGATTTTAAAATCCATAAGCCCAATGTTAATTTTTTTAAGTTTTCAATTTCGTTTTTTTACATTATTTTATTTTTCCTGGGGATTAGACCTGTCTAGATCCTATTTTTATCCCAGAAATTAGTTATTTCGAACATTTGAAGGAAACCGTTGGAGCCGTTTTTGAGATCCGTGTCGCAAGCAAGCAAGCAAGCAAACCTTACTCATATTAGAATATAGGATATCTATGAAAACTACCATTACTTTGCGTATTGACAGCGTCCAACCTATTTATATGTTTATAACAGCTCCCCAGCTGACAATAACAGATTGACAATATATGGATTGACAATAACAGATTTTTAATTTATCCAAATAAATTATGTGAAGTTAATCTATTACAACGTGTTTTTCTTTAATATTACATAATTTCATGGAAAAGCTATTTTAAACTTGTTGATTTTTTTGAAACCCTACACATCAGCGATGCAGAAATGAAAATGGACCACAGTCTCGCGGGAAAAGTGATAACGATAACGGCTAATGTTCGCAGCGCCCCAGTTATACGACACCGCCTGCCACATGCAGATGAAATATTGTAACAGAACGATTTGATTTTCCAAATGATAAAACCCTGTTTTATAACATAGGACATGCACATCACGGAATTATATTAATTTAAATAAATGTGCATTAACATTTTCAATTAAATAGAATAACATACCCCTCGCGAATGTCTGTGCTTAGCTACAACTCTGTTTAACGCGGCAAGTGAAAACATATGAATAACTTTTAGTAAAAACAAATGAAAAAGTAACTTACTTTCTTGTAAACTTTGCATGCTCTCTCGGTTTTTCCTTTATATAGACATTTGTGCACCATCGAATACGACCCTCTGAAACAAAACACAAGAGTATTTTTTTTAATACAACGATTCTTAAAAAGTGATGAATTGTTAGTTGTTAACGCATCACAAGATTTATTATTTCATGTGAAAGATAAATACTTTGTATTTAACTACAACTGTATTAGGCCTATATAAAATGTATGAGTTATCGATCTAAAGCCTGCTATAAAGTTTTAAATCATATTCAACAAAACTTTACTAATTTATCCAATAGTAAACAGAGGAAAGATAATTTAATTTACCACATTATCGGTTTCTGAGTTGATTAATAATATACAATAATCTGTTTTGATTACAGATTATTGTATCAAGTGGAAAGAAAAGTTAATAGTTTTGGCTCTGTTGGTGTCAATCCAGGCGTTCAAAAGATTAAAAATAAAGTTAATTGAAACAATTTAGTTTTGCATTCTTTATGCTTTAGAATATTAATCATTTTGATATTTGTTTTTAGATTTACAGTAAACAAATAGATTATCTGTGTCAGTAACGTTTATTTCCACATTAAATAACTGATTTGTACACTTAACTGCAATTGTTCGTCAGTTTGCAAAAATAGGTTGCTATTTTGGATATGTTTATTATTACCTCACATACAATATTGGGTTTGTATTGGGGATTATTGTACTTTATAAGCTGATTAAAACGTATCTCCAAACCCCGAAAATCTCCTTTTGTTACAAGTTTAGATACAATTTAAATGTCCATTGTAATTTACAAAAATGTAATTAATGTTTAAACAAAGAGCTTTCTGGAAAAGAATGTTACTGATATTTTCCGTAGCATTGGTAGGAAAAAACTTTACTAATATATACAAAAAAACCTTTATCAATAACAGAATCGAGTAGGGCATTAAGTAAAATAATTAATCCATTTTACTTATCAAAAATATCGTGTTTGTGGTTGAAACTGGTTTGGATATGATCACATTTTGAAGCTTAAAAATGAAAAACGTGTTAAAGTTAGAAGGCTTAATCAATGGACTCGCTGTACCGGAGCGCCGGGTGCCGCGCCGGGTAAAACGTTAGTTATCATCAGCCTCGCTCCTGATGAACTTGATTGGATTTACATTTACATCGGAAGATCGTGCATCGACCAGTTACAATAAAGGTGGAAGAGACTTTGATTACTTTAAATTGTTTTATGACATTGATGTTAGAGTATATATCTATGTAATGATGACTGATGATATCGTTACCTAAATCCATAGATTTAAAGAAACGCCGTTAAAATCAGCACGTTACACGTGAGTTGAATCGCCGAAATTGAGCTTGTAAGCGAACGTTTTAACTTGAAAATACTTACAGATTAATACAGTCAATAGCATACATATATTATTTGAGTTTCTTTACTGGAATCTAACCAGCTAGTGCAGAAACTAATCTGATCAGCCCGTGCACGTCACCGGCTTGCGGGGACACGGCGCCGGCGCGTGGAAACTAAATTGTTATTCTCTCATCAGCTCTGTCTACAACCATTTTGTTTTCTGTTATTTAAACGTACATCCGTTTTGTACGATATTTTAAAAGTGCATGTATACACCACGATATTCAATTATTTGAGAGAATATAGTTCAAAGTTTTATTACAAGAAATTATCATGATTTTAAATTACCAACTTATTTCGGTAGCTCCCTGTCTTCCAATGTAGGATAAAACATAAGTAAAGTTAAAAGTAAAGTTTATTGATTATATTTTGTTATTACGTCTTATTCTTGACGTGATACTCCTCAAGAGAAGGTTTCCAATTAGCGGGGCTCTCACGAACTTCACTAATATGAATTTCGGTACCAAAATCATCTTCTGTACTGCCTGGTGTGGTCCGAAGCCTGCGTCGAACTGGCCAGCTCAGCTGGCCGCTGCAACTACCAAGCACTCGTCCATTTGATTAATTGCCAGACTGCTTGGCGGCGCCAGCGTGCGGCGGGGTGCAATTTCAGAAAACTACAGACAATGACTACATAAACTACAATGGTAGTTCATGAAGTCATTGCTACAGATAAGATTTCGCCAATGCGCCGCCGCCACCGCAAACCCCTGATGTGGACCTGGCCCTAGGCCAAATGTCTAACCGAACTTTTATCGCTCGTTGGGTTTGTCACTAACCGACCTCAATACGAACCTGAGAATCGGAAGTAGTACGTCCGTAAAAGTGTTTTTAGCGTTTTTTTGGGCACCAAGTAAAATAAGTTTTAAGTTTAAGTTTTTTGCATAACCCGTATAAAATATTTTGAACAATAAATAATTGTGTGACTATTACATTGTATCATGAACAATATCCCTGACTGTATACATAAGTGAATATTTCAAATATCGTTGAATCAAAAACACTTAAATTAAACGAGAAAGGATAAATGAGCAATCATCCCACAACAGAAACGTCCTTTGATCTTCCACAGATAATTGCAAATACGTCTTACAGAGCATTCCAGGAATCCTTTGTTGGCTTTGCAAGCTTGTTTGGATCAAAAACCATGTTAGACGATCTAGGGAAATAAAACAACTGAAAAACAGTGGCAAGTTTTACATCACTTTTGCTTGGGGCTATTATTAACTTCACTAAATACTAATGAAAAGATCCCACATGTGGCTTAGCAGAATTAGAAATATCTGTATAAAACATTAAAAATACGGTTTTCAATAATTATTTTTTACCTATTAAACAAATTCTTACAAAAAAATTATGCGAAAACTGGTGTTAAAAAACACAAAGTAAATAATATTATTTATTGCCAAATATTTGTTTATGCTGCCTATTAATAAAACAATAAAATTCATAAACTATTTTATTTTGGAATTATTAAAACTGATTCGTGTTACTGAGTTGTTTTTAAAACTATCTGCGTACAACCATAGATTAAGCATACTCATAGATTAAGCAAGGAGTATGCTTAATCTATGGAGTATGCTTAATCTATGGTACAACTATTATAAGAATAAAATCAATGAAGATGTAGGATGTAGGAGACTCAAAACAATTCTGGAGGGTTGCCATGAGGTTGCTGGAAGACCAGTAGGAAGGGAAGGATTCCGTGTGGTGTCTTTTTGACTTTATCCCACATATACATAGTGCTTATATGGAGAAAGTATTGTTTTCACAACAAATTTTGAATTTGAGTTACTAGTGGAAATATTCATTTTAATGATCCCTGGATTCTAAAAACGTGGTTTTCGGAGTGATGTCTGTTGTCTGTCTGGATGCGTACAGAGCTGGAGAATTTGGTTAAATTTGGTATTGAGGTACTAATTCACCATATCTCAAGGTGTTTTTTTCACTTTTTTGAATTTCTGATTTTTAAGGGCAAGTACCCGCCAAAAAACATGAAAAATCTAGATTTTTCAAAAACGGCTCTTACGATTTTGATTAACATTTATAGTGGCTATACGTAGGGCTATACGTTTCCAACACAATGATACTACCCGCATTTATGCGAAAATTCAAGTTCAGAAATGATGTTTATTCAATGTTCCAAAATTCACATTTTTAATTTTTCATGAAAACCATAAATGTAAAATAAAAATTACTTATCACCATTAAAAATGCTCAAAAAACTAAATAATTTAGGATTTTGTATTATTATTCTTCGATTACTGGTTGAGGAGAAAATGGAAATTTCCATTTAGCGGTAAACGCAGTACGTTGTCCAATGTTATTCTTGTGAGGAATAAAAACTTATCATTTATCTCTTAGTTACTGATCGTTTTAATTAAAACTTGATATGCAGGTAAAGTTTGCATTGCCCTACAGAGGATATTCGAGATATGTTGCCAAGGGGGTTAAGGCCCTGGGGGGGATGAGGGGAAATCCCCTCTTAAAACCACTGAGTGTTGCAAAGGATTCTGTAGGGCCTCCAATCAAGGGATTTGGATGGAAATTTCTGAAATCAAGTTTTTTAATAGATTTTCTATACATTCTGTTTACTTTATATTATAAATGTAGTAAATAAAATTAATGTATTCATTAAAATTTGCCTAAAAGGGAGACAGTATGTCTCAGTTTCCTGATACCGTTTATTTTTACCAGCGACTAGGTTGCTGCCCCAAACGAACTAAAAAATATTAGTAACATTTTAGCGATTATTTTCTGTTGGATGATAACTAGCGAGTGTCCTCAACCCTACCGAACCAATCTCATTGGCCCACACGGACTACACAATTGAATATGTGAAGGCCGACTACTTAACATGACGTCAAAAAGCACTTGGATAGATTGGAATTCCAGCGGATTTAGTAAATAACATTGATTATTTATCCGAAACAATTTGTAATAATTTTAAACTAGAGTGTTAGATCTATGTTTACTGATCTATATAAATTTGCTATAATGTATTTAAATTGGGTGTAAAATACTCAATGTCTAACTTTTGACCCATATCATTGTACAGTCTGAAAAATAATTGAAAGTGTGCAACAACCCTAGGTTACTGGTGATTAATTTCTGCGGCGATCCACGGACTGCTGCCTACGCCTGGGTCGTCACTGAGCGTGTTGAACAAGCATCTTGGCGTTATAATCCTACTAATATTATACATTTGAAAGTTTGTAAATTTGTTTGTTTAGATAATTATGACTCAATCAATCTAACCACTATACTGATATTGAGCTGAAATTTCACTTGATAGTCCTGAGTAACATATAGGGCACGTTAAAGTTGCGAAAATCCGATAGGGCTTTGCCCCACGGGGGTTCAAAATTTTCATGTATTCCTTATGGACATTCATTTTTTTGAGCTGATGAAAATACAAACAGCTGATCTTGATTCGTATAGTAGTTCCACGGGCTAACCACTGAATGCAGCACACACAACTGTCATAGTTTTTGTAAATCATTTGCGGGGCGAAGCCTGCGGGTAACATCTAGTGGAT
The DNA here is from genome assembly GCA_963675035.1 of Allygus modestus. Lineage (NCBI taxonomy): Eukaryota > Metazoa > Arthropoda > Insecta > Hemiptera > Cicadellidae > Allygus > Allygus modestus. The sequence goes on from OY776115.1 coordinate 68,664,969, forward strand.
CATAAAATGAGCTGGCTTCTGTGCGTTGAAAGCGTAAAACAGCACCTATAAGGGGGTTATTTTTGCTTTTCACAGCTTGGTAGGGAGCTTCTGTACAAATTAATAATTTTTTTAACGTTACTAACTGCAACCGATCCATAACTAATCCATAACAGCAACCGATTAACAAGATTGTAAAATAGGTGTTATAGTTTAGTTTTTAAATGTAATACCTGTGGTCACCACTGCTTCGCTTGTTCACCTGGTTTTATAGTCTACTAATAATGCAGCTGACCAAACTCCAATATTTAAAAAATGTGTTTAAACTTTACACTTTTATTTATTTTACGGCCTCAAGAGGTCATAGATTGTAAAACTAAAATACACCCGTCGCAGCAAACCTGCATACTCAGCGAATTTCCAATGAATATATAGCATAACACTTAACAGGATTCATAAGAAATGTATTCACAAACAAGCGATATTTAAAATATTAATTATTCTCCATAAGAATAACATTGGGGATGAGTACGCAGGTTTGTTGCAACAAGGCACGCAAAATAATGGGTTTTTATGCAAATATCAATAGAACTCATCTTAGTGAAGTCACATACCAAGTTTCATCCATATACATTCATAAATAAGCGATATATAACATTTTAAGTATTTTCCATAAGAATAACATGGGGACCAAGTACCTAGGTTTGCTGCTACAGGAACCATAGGCGAAAAATTGTTTTTTTGTGCAAACAACAATAAACCATAACCAGATCAAACCATATACCAAATTTTGCCAGTTTATGTTCATAAATAAGCGAGATATACAATTTTACTTTTTCTCCATAAGAATAACATTAGACAACGTACTGTGTTTAGCACTTTCAATATCTCGGTAACCAATTGACGTAGAGCAATGATCAAAATACCAAATTGTTTGTTTTTTTAAGCTGAATTCAATGGTAGTAGTGGGTAAACAGGAAAGAGGCGCCACTTCCGGCGCTTTTTCCCCATGTTATTCTTATGGGGAGCCGTTTTTGCGCCGACGCCAGCTCCCGCCTATACTAATAAGCCACAAGTTTCCGCACTGGCCTATATTAATACCCAACCCTTGCCTATATTAAATATATTGTCCCCACCCCTCCTCTATATTTTTTAAAATTAATTTTCAAATTCAGGCTAAAAGACCATCTTTAGTGTTTATGGTCCGATTTGTTTAAAACTTGGATATGTTGTTGTCGTAGGCAAGTGTTTTAATAAATTACACTTACATTTCCCAAATTCACTATTACGGTCAAATTAAAAAATATTTTTGAAAAATACTGCCAATTGCCAACTTCTTTATTTACTGTCCGATTTGTTTAAAACTTGGATATGTTATTGTCGTAGGCAAGTGTTTTAATAAATTAGCCTTACATTTCCCAAATTCACTATTACAGTCAAATTAAAAATTATTTTTGAAAAATACTGCCAATTGCCAACTTCTTTATTAAATGTCCGATTTGTCTGCAATTTGGATATGTTATTGTCCTAGGCAAGTGTTTTAATAAATTTCACTTACATATCCCAAATTCACTATTACGGTCAAATTAAAAAATATTTTTGAAAAATACTGCCAATTGCCAACTTCTTTATTTACTGTCCGATTTATTTAAAATTTGGATATGTTATTGACCTAGGCAAGTGTTTTAATAAATTTCACTTACATTTCCCAAATTCACTATAACAGTCAAATTAAAAAATATTTTTGAAAAATACTGCCAATTGCCAACTTCTTTATTTACTGTCCGATTTCTTTAAAATTTGGATATGTGATTGTCCTAGGCAAGTGTTTTAATAAATTCCACTTACATTTCCCAAATTCACTATTACGGTCAAATTAAAAAATATTTTTGAAAAATACTGCCAATTGCCAACTTCTTTATTTACTGCCCGATTTGTTTAAAATTTAGATATGTTATTGTTGTAGGCTAGTGTATATGCACCATCCACATTTCCCAAATATTACGGTCAAATTAAAAAATATTTTTGAAAAATACTGCCAATTGCCAACTTCTTTATTTACTGTCCGATTTATTTAAAATTTGGATATGTTATTGTTGTAGGCTAATGTATATGCACCATCCACATTTTACAAATATCGCGGTTAAATTTTAAAAAATTTGGAAAAATACTGCCAATTGGCAACTTCTTTATTTATGGTCTGATTTGTTTAAAATTTATATATGTCACACCTACAACATATTCTAGGCTAGTGTATATGTACCATCCACATTTGACAAATATTGCGGTCAAATTTAAAAAATATTTTGAAAAATATACAATTTCAAACTTCTTTATTTACTGTCTGATTTATTTTCGGATAGCTCTTATATAGGTAACAAGACCACACTACCACACGTTCCATTACCCCCTACAATACAGTATTTTGTCTTTTTGTTTATTTTGCTGTAATCCCAAAACTGACTGTTTATTGTCCGATTTGCCTACACTTTGGATATTGTCCTAAGCATTTATTGTCTGATTTATTTTTGGATATGTTATAGCCCCCAACTATTATATCTAAAATTACAATATTATTTCCACCAATAATACAGTTGTTTGTTTTGCCGCAACCTAAAAACTAATATTGGTATTTGTGTTTTTACAAAACTATATATTGCGGTTGGATTAAAAAAAATAAATGCAAGCTTATTATATTTGCCACAAGCTTATTATATACATCCAGCTGTTATATTTGCCACATTTCCAATATTGTTGTGACCCTCTCAACTACCTCTCATTGTAATATAATAAGTAATATATATCTACAATTATGGTCAGAACAAATTTTGGATATGTTTTAAGCCAATGCGATAACAAAAAATAAATTTTTAAAACCCAAAACAACTAAACACAAAACACCAACCTTTCTTTGTGCTTGTTTGGAGTAGTCTTTATTTTATCCAACTTAATTTTAATTTTGTAGTTAAAATCAAACTTCCCACATTCTAGCTCCCCTTCCAGCCAGTGGTTGGAGACATAAAGGTTACGAATATTTTCAAACTGTACAATATATCTTTTTCTACCCCTATGTTGGACTTGTTTAATAGCGCACCATATTCCAAATCCTCCAGTCTACTACATTCTTTAAATTTAACATTGCCTTTAATATCTTGTATCTTTATGTCTTCTTGTCCATTGTTACGGAAACTTAGGTTTTCTATTTTTGGAATTGCCATAAAATGTTGTGGTTCCGTTAGTGTTAAAGCTTGCAAGTGGATCGTTGGTAGGTAGATAAATAATGTCCAAATCACCACTGTATGGCAACACGCTATAACCTTGCCTATTCTTATTTATCTCTATAAATACAGTTTTACAGACACCCTTAACATAGTATACACCCCTCCATCCTTTTCTGCCAACACTCCCACAAACTTGTTGTTTACTACAAACGCATACACTATATAATGTCCATAATGCTCGCAGGAAGTAATCTTTTAATTTATCCTCTCTTTCCCTTCTTTCTTTAGCCAACTGTGCTTTGTATTCCTCTGCAACAGTATTTTCCACATATTCCAATGTCTTCTAATTCCAATTTCCTCTTTTGGAACAACTCTCTAAGAAAGGCTTGGAAAGTGGCTCTATTTCTTTAATAGTGTATGGGTACAGTTTATTGGTCCGGCTTCTTAAAACGTAGGGAGTAATGTTAGGACTTTCCACTAAGCCTAATTCTTCTAAATTGATGTGTTTAGGTATAGTGGAGAAAGGTGTATTTGATGTGCCCCCAGATTTGATGTAACACTTATGCTTTACACCTATGGCATCCTCCTCTATTACCTCTACATAGTTGGTAAACAGTTAAAGCTAAATGCAGATAGAGCATACTTTATTAACTTTTCCCTTTGATCTTTTGGCAGTTTTAGTTGTACTCCAGTTATCTTCTTCGTATTACTATTACCCCAATATGCGTATTGTAATAAATCGTTAAACACTAAACAACAACTGTTTTGTAATTGGCAACTTTCACCCACATCTTATGCAGAGGTACAGAATGGAGCATTTTGGAAGTACCGTTTGTTGTCTTCTATTAGACTTAAACAATCTCTTAAAGGTTCAAACCCTTTACCAAAACCTCTACAATAGATTGTTGCCTCTAACCTTGTCATTCTCTCTAGCTAGACGAGAACGTTTCTTTTAGTCTCGCATCTGGACAGTTTACAAAGTTTATTATATGGTTTCCTATACTTTTAATTACTCCAGGGCTTGTAATCTGGCATATAAATTTATTATATATTTTTACCCTGCTATTTACATTAAACCAACAATCTTTGCTAACATTATCTACAATAACATTATATCCATTCGCCCCCTGGTAGCAAAAGTTTTCTGTAAGATATCGGCACATTTCCTCTTTATTAAATATTCCAGCCAAATCTAGTGTTATATCGAAATCCATAAGATAGTACATTTCTTTTTCCACATCTTGCAGTATCTTTGGAAGGTCTTCCAACAAATCCTTAATTTTAACATTTGCAAGCTCTATTTTATAGGGAATTGCTATAGGATCATCATACTTTTGTTTAATTTGGTCAATATCTTTCTTTATTATTTGTAACACACCCTCGCTTTGGGAGAATGGTAGTTTGGCCACAACACCATGTCGATATTAACAATCCGCAACATTGGTTATCTTAACTAACATCCGTTATAGATGTTAAGTTATTTAATTTTGGTTCGCCCTCGCAATAGTTTATATTACCCATGTCTGTAAGAAGGTTATTATTACGTAGATTTTCTAATAAAAACCATATACCGAATCTTTCGTTAGTAGGTTTAATACAATTCCCCAATAAATGGCTAACAGAGTACATTTCTTTTATACAAAAGTAGCGGAAACATGTAAACAGGACAGATTACACTATAGGCATATAGAGGTTGTAAATATATTGTATATAAACATAGGTGAGCGGTAAGTGTAACATGTAAGTGGACACCCACATGCAAATATGGAATATCCACAAATTCGACTAAATAAGTTTATAGTCTCAATATAATTAACAATGTTATGATTGTGTTAAATTTGTTTATATTACATGTATTTCTTACACAATTTACAAACTATTTTTGTGTCAGTTGACAGAATGTGTAAAGTTGTGTAAAATGGTTGTAAACCAGTATCTGTGCCTGTGTTTTAATGCGTTAGAGTGTGTTATTTGTTGTGTCTCTGCATTTGTGTTGTTTTATAAACTTTAAATATTAGTATGTCCTTATACTCTTACTATTTCTGTTACTATAATATTAATTTTGTACTGTTTGTTTTCCAAGTTTGATTGTGGGTTTCGCTAATATATCGGATGTTGTACCAATACTGGCTAAATGGTAATGGATTGATTACATGCTGCACTATGTGGTGTTTGTCTTACTGTTTGGCAATACACTTCCAACACATTTCCTGTCTAATGTCTGGCGGTTGTATCCAGCACAATTTACATTTATGTTTTATTTTACAACAACACAATGAGGCGTCTATTCTGCTGCTTATACAACAGATGCATAGGTCTTGTAGAATGTGCGTATCTGTATTAAATACATATATTACTCTACTGCACAGGATGTAGGGTTTAATAGTACAAAACCTAATACAAGGACTAAGAATAGAATTATAGAATTTCGACAATTTGGGTACTAATGTTAATATGTTAATTATATTGAGACTATAAACTTATTTAGTCGAATTTGTGGATATTCCATATTTGCATGTGGGTGTCCACTTACATGTTACACTTACCGCTCACCTATGTTTATATACAATATATTTACAACCTCTATATGCCTATAGTGTAATCTGTCCTGTTTACATGTTTCCGCTACTTTTGTATAAAAGAAATGTACTCTGTTAGCCATTTATTGGGGAATTGTATTAAACCTACTAACGAAAGATTCGGTATATGGTTTTTATTAGAAAATCTACGTAATAATAACCTTCTTACAGACATGGGTAATATAAACTATTGCGAGGGCGAACCAAAATTAAATAACTTAACATCTATAACGGATGTTAGTAAAGATAACCAATGTTGCGGATTGTTAATATCGACATGGTGTTGTGGCCAAACTACCATTCTCCCAAAGCGAGGGTGTGTTACAAATAATAAAGAAAGATATTGACCAAATTAAACAAAAGTATGATGATCCTATAGCAATTCCCTATAAAATAGAGCTTGCAAATGTTAAAATTAAGGATTTGTTGGAAGACCTTCCAAAGATACTGCAAGATGTGGAAAAAGAAATGTACTATCTTATGGATTTCGATATAACACTAGATTTGGCTGGAATATTTAATAAAGAGGAAATGTGCCGATATCTTACAGAAAACTTTTGCTACCAGGGGGCGAATGGATATAATGTTATTGTAGATAATGTTAGCAAAGATTGTTGGTTTAATGTAAATAGCAGGGTAAAAATATATAATAAATTTATATGCCAGATTACAAGCCCTGGAGTAATTAAAAGTATAGGAAACCATATAATAAACTTTGTAAACTGTCCAGATGCGAGACTAAAAGAAACGTTCTCGTCTAGCTAGAGAGAATGACAAGGTTAGAGGCAACAATCTATTGTAGAGGTTTTGGTAAAGGGTTTGAACCTTTAAGAGATTGTTTAAGTCTAATAGAAGACAACAAACGGTACTTCCAAAATGCTCCATTCTGTACCTCTGCATAAGATGTGGGTGAAAGTTGCCAATTACAAAACAGTTGTTGTTTAGTGTTTAACGATTTATTACAATACGCATATTGGGGTAATAGTAATACGAAGAAGATAACTGGAGTACAACTAAAACTGCCAAAAGATCAAAGGGAAAAGTTAATAAAGTATGCTCTATCTGCATTTAGCTTTAACTGTTTACCAACTATGTAGAGGTAATAGAGGAGGATGCCATAGGTGTAAAGCATAAGTGTTACATCAAATCTGGGGGCACATCAAATACACCTTTCTCCACTATACCTAAACACATCAATTTAGAAGAATTAGGCTTAGTGGAAAGTCCTAACATTACTCCCTACGTTTTAAGAAGCCGGACCAATAAACTGTACCCATACACTATTAAAGAAATAGAGCCACTTTCCAAGCCTTTCTTAGAGAGTTGTTCCAAAAGAGGAAATTGGAATTAGAAGACATTGGAATATGTGGAAAATACTGTTGCAGAGGAATACAAAGCACAGTTGGCTAAAGAAAGAAGGGAAAGAGAGGATAAATTAAAAGATTACTTCCTGCGAGCATTATGGACATTATATAGTGTATGCGTTTGTAGTAAACAACAAGTTTGTGGGAGTGTTGGCAGAAAAGGATGGAGGGGTGTATACTATGTTAAGGGTGTCTGTAAAACTGTATTTATAGAGATAAATAAGAATAGGCAAGGTTATAGCGTGTTGCCATACAGTGGTGATTTGGACATTATTTATCTACCTACCAACGAGCCACTTGCAAGCTTTAACACTAACGGAACCACAACATTTTATGGCAATTCCAAAAATAGAAAACCTAAGTTTCCGTAACAATGGACAAGAAGACATAAAGATACAAGATATTAAAGGCAATGTTAAATTTAAAGAATGTAGTAGACTGGAGGATTTGGAATATGGTGCGCTATTAAACAAGTCCAACATAGGGGTAGAAAAAGATATATTGTACAGTTTGAAAATATTCGTAACCTTTATGTCTCCAACCACTGGCTGGAAGGGGAGCTAGAATGTGGGAAGTTTGATTTTAACTACAAAATTAAAATTAAGTTGGATAAAATAAAGACTACTCCAAACAAGCACAAAGAAAGGTTGGTGTTTTGTGTTTAGTTGTTTTGGGTTTTAAAAATTTATTTTTTGTTATCGCATTGGCTTAAAACATATCCAAAATTTGTTCTGACCATAATTGTAGATATATATTACTTATTATATTACAATGAGAGGTAGTTGAGAGGGTCACAACAATATTGGAAATGTGGCAAATATAACAGCTGGATGTATATAATAAGCTTGTGGCAAATATAATAAGCTTGCATTTATTTTTTTTAATCCAACCGCAAAATATAGTTTTGTAAAAACACAAATACCAATGTTAGTTTTTAGGTTGCGGCAAAACAAACAACTGTATTATAGGTGGAAATAATATTGTAATTTTAGATATAATAGTTGGGGGCTATAACATATCCAAAAATAAATCAGACAATAAATGCTTAGGACAATATCCAAAGTGTAGGCAAATCGGACAATAAACAGTCAGTTTTGGGATTACAACAAAATAAACAAAAAGACAAAATACTGTATTGTAGGGGGTAATGGAACATGTGGTAGTGTGGTCTTGTTACCTATATAAGAGCTATCCGAAAATAAATCAGACAGTAAATAAAGAAGTTTGAAATTGTATATTTTTCAAAATATTTTTTAAATTTGACCGCAATATTTGTCAAATGTGGATGGTACATATACACTAGCCTAGAATATGTTGTAGGTGTGACATATATAAATTTTAAACAAATCAGACCATAAATAAAGAAGTTGCCAATTGGCAGTATTTTTCCAAAATTTTTTAACATTTAACCGCAATATTTGTAAAATGTGGATGGTGCATATACACTAGCCTACAACAATAACATATCCAAATTTTAAACAAATCGGACAGTAAATAAAGAAGTTGGCAATTGGCAGTATTTTTCAAAAATAATTTTTAATTTGGCTGTAATATTTGGGAAATGTGGATGGTGCATATACACTAGCCTACAACAATAACATATCTAAATTTTAAACAAATCGGGCAGTAAATAAAGAAGTTGGCAATTGGCAGTATTTTTCAAAAATATTTTTTAATTTGACCGTAATAGTGAATTTGGGAAATGTAAGTGGAATTTATTAAAACACTTGCCTAGGACAATCACATATCCAAATTTTAAAGAAATCGGACAGTAAATAAAGAAGTTGGCAATTGGCAGTATTTTTCAAAAATATTTTTTAATTTGACTGTTATAGTGAATTTGGGAAATGTAAGTGAAATTTATTAAAACACTTGCCTAGGTCAATAACATATCCAAATTTTAAATAAATCGGACAGTAAATAAAGAAGTTGGCAATTGGCAGTATTTTTCAAAAATATTTTTTAATTTGACCGTAATAGTGAATTTGGGATATGTAAGTGAAATTTATTAAAACACTTGCCTAGGACAATAACATATCCAAATTGCAGACAAATCGGACATTTAATAAAGAAGTTGGCAATTGGCAGTATTTTTCAAAAATAATTTTTAATTTGACTGTAATAGTGAATTTGGGAAATGTAAGGCTAATTTATTAAAACACTTGCCTACGACAATAACATATCCAAGTTTTAAACAAATCGGACAGTAAATAAAGAAGTTGGCAATTGGCAGTATTTTTCAAAAATATTTTTTAATTTGACCGTAATAGTGAATTTGGGAAATGTAAGTGTAATTTATTAAAACACTTGCCTACGACAACAACATATCCAAGTTTTAAACAAATCGGACCATAAACACTAAAGATGGTTTTTTAGCCTGAATTTGAAAATTAATTTTAAAAAATATAGAGGAGGGGTGGGGACAATATATTTAATATAGGCAAGGGTTGGGTATTAATATAGGCCAGTGCGGAAACTTGTGGCTTATTAGTATAGGCGGGAGCTGGCGTCGGCGCAAAAACGGCTCCCCATAAGAATAACATGGGGAAAAAGCGCCGGAAGTGGCGCCTCTTTCCTGTTTACCCACTACTAATGGTATAAATTAAAATTTGATTTAAATTAAAATTACATGTGAAAACCCCAAAAAACACATTTTTGGGGTACAAAACCCCCCAAAAACCCCCCTTCGGATGGTGCGATTCATCTGGTTTTCGAACTTGTTCAAATAAATGGTACTTTACGCATTTGTACCAAATTTCATTAAGATCGGACCTTTTTTACGACAGTTATCGTGCTTACGGACACATATATATATATAAATATATATATACATATATATATATATATATATATATATATATACATATATAAAAATTTGAACGAATGGTGTTTTTGGCATCTCGGGACATCAAAATGAAAAGTTATCATGGTCTCGGGCTTAAGTCTTACCATGAGACCTACGGTAATAGCTTCTTCCCTATAGGGGAAATTCGCTAAAAATTGTATCTCCAATTTCCTCACCAAGACATTTCATTCAAGTATTGATTAATATCTTTAATATATCATCTAATTATAGTTCATGGGTGTCATACTTACGTTTTTTTTTTAAAAAAATTTTCCTGTTACAGTTTGGCTTCATAAATATATACAAAAAACTATGGTCACAACTTCCGTTATAAGGATTTTTGTTGTTGTTAGGTCAATTGGAAAATTATTATTACCAAGTAATATTTCTAGAGAATAATAACGGCATTCGTCACACAAAATCCAGGACATTACATTTGTATTAAGGGAATATTAACGCATTCGCGCCGCACTGAACGTGTTTAAGGAATATTTGAACCAAGAAAACTGTTATTTGAGACGTAACACGATTATGTGGTGGCTAGTCTTGCAGCTTCACTGGATTGTGTAAAGAACACCCACAGAAACCCTTCAATGACTTTGATTGTGGCCTCGACGATCAATGCAATGTAGCCTCTAGCCTAACCAGCAGAGATTCTATTGCGCCTTCTCATTGGGCAATGTGAATCAAAAATAGCCTTTGCCATCCCCTTAGATGAAAGTTGCCCCGAAGACAGCTGAATATTCTAGATCCTAAATAAGAGTCTTAGTATTTTTATTTTTATAGATGAGCTGTGTTTTAATTAATATATATCTATGTATGTATGTCCGTTAAAGCAGTAACTTTTGAAAGATACGTCCGATTTAGATTAAATTTGGTACACATGTTTAACATGACATTCGTGACTTAAGTTCAAAAACCAAAATGATCGGACCATAGGAATGGGGTTTAATTTCTATTAAAAAAAAAATTGTTTGGTATTTTTAAATATCACAGTAAATTGTTAAATGTTATTCTAATGGAGAATAAATAATATTTCTTGATTTTGATTGTTTATGGATATATTTGAATATAAGTTGGTATGTTGCTTAATTTGGTTCATTTGGTTACTTTTTGGGGTTCATATAACAGCAAACCCGCGTAGTCAGCCTAATGTTATTTTTATGGAAAACTAAAAAAAGAGGTTATTACTGAATATATTTTAAAACTGGAAGGTGAAGTTATGTTGCAGATAGATATTTATGGTTGAATTTAAAATTCTCTGAGCACGCTGATATTTTTTGACGTGGTGTGTAATATTAAAAGTATATATACCAACAGGATACATATATAAACTTATAGAAATGTCAACAATTTATAAGTATTCCCTACTGAGAAAGTGATCTTGAACAGAATACTCCGTTGCAGCTAATCCACGTACTCAGCACATTTTTATAAATATCATGTAATTTATGAAATTTATTAACAATTAATTAATTACAACTATAATAAACAAGTGATAATGGTTTTCAATTACGACGAAGCTTTGTTTTACTGATTCAACGCGATCAATACCAAATGACGATGGAGAAACAAACGAAGAGAGAACAATGAGTTCAATCCCGTAATATATTACGTTTTAATTGAAATTATAGCTAGTTGACACCGAAGGAGTTTTTTACTGAAAAAAACCAGTTATAAATTAACTAAAACATTGCAAAATATTTAAATAAACATTTTAAACTATGAGGTAGTATTAATCTCTGGATTTTATATTTACTTCATATAAATTTTACTAATTGAACATATTTATATATGTTTATAATCACTCTCAACAATATTTTTCAGAGAAAAATATCATTATTTTGAGACATAAAAGATACTGACTCAATTATACGTCAATTGGCGCAATAACAAATCGTCCCGAGGTTTGAGACATAAAAAAGATTTGAGTTGTCTAGAAAATATATAATATTTCTTGTCACTAAAACGACGTAAAATAGTAATGTATGTATTATTTAAAATCCGTAAGAACAATAACAATAATAACAAATTTTAAAATTTAATTTCTTGAAAACATAACTAATAAGAAGCAGTGACGTAGATAGACCTTTGCCAAGGGGGGGATATTTCATTAGGGAATACAAAACAATACCCCCCGTCGCAGCAAACCTGCGTACTCAGCGAATTTCCAATGCATTTATGTTTCTCACTACTACATAAAGCCACTTACCAAGTTTGACAAACACACATTCATAAATAAGTGATTTATAACATTTTATTTATTCCTCATAAGAATAAAATTAGGACTGAGTATGCAGGTTTGCTGCAACGAGGCAGATAAGAAATGAGTTTTTATGCAATTATCAATATAACTGAATCAATAGGTGAAGCTACTTACCATGTTTTATTAATTTATGTTCATAATTAAGGGAGATATAAAACATTACTTATTCTCCATAAGAATAACATTAGGGCTGAGTATGCAGGTTAGCTGCTACGGGGACAACCAACAAAACATTTATTTTTTGTGCAAATATCAATATACCAGTACAACGTGAAGCCACATACCAAGTTTCATCAATCTACATTCATAAATAATCGAGATATCAAATTTTATTTATTCTCCATAAGGATAATATTGGACAAAGTACTGTGTTTAGCACTTTGAATATCTCTGCAACGGTTGGACGAAGAATCACAATTTAAACACCAAAATAAATGTTTTGTGGAGCTGAAATGATTGGGAAAAGCAAATGTGAAGTTTAAAATAAAATTAACTGAGGAAAAGCCAAAAACCTTTTTCCCATAAGATTAACATGGGAGATTTTATGAGCATGTTTTTTGGATTTTTTCTGCAACCACTTAACCTAGGTTAATAATTCAAAATACCATATTATTTGTTTTTTTAAGCTCTATAACATGGTCGAAACCAAAATTAAGTGTTTTAAAAAATTTAGGGTGAAAATGCAAAAAACTGATTTTTGGAAAATTTAAAACCCCCATAAACCCCCCTTCCCATGGTCCGATTTTTCTGGTTTTCGAACTTAAAGTCATAAATGTCAGTTTACACATTTGAGCCACATTTAATCGAAATCGGACCTTTTTTACTCAAGTTATCGCATTCACGGACACATATATAAATTTGAACGAATAGTGTTTTGGACATCTGGGGACCTCAAAACAAAAAGTTATCATGGTCTCGGGCTTAAGTCTTACCATGAGACCTACGGTAATAGCTTCTTCCCTATAGGGGAAATTCGCTAAAAACTGTTCGTGACTAGCGCGGATACCGGTATACAAAGTTGAAGACATCATTGACGTGTCCCTCACATTCTTAATTATTGATATAGGCATACACATCCAAGACATAAACCATTGATAGAAAGTAATCAGTATTTGTAACAGGACTAAAAAGTACTTGTATCAGTTGTAATCAGTACTGGAAAGCTGGAAAGTAATCGTTAAGCTAGAGTTGCTAAGTCACCAGATTTCCCAAGAGATTACCGGAGTTTTAAGATAAAAATATAGCTCCGGGGAATTTCCTTAAAAAATTAAAAATCTCCCCTTTTTGGAATTTTTCTCAAAAAATGCGTTGGAATAGCACAAATTTTGTGTTGAAATCATATCTGTGAACGAAAATGTATTTACGTTTGCAACTTCATCGTCATGAAACCGATTGCCAAATAAGCTAACCCCTTTTCCCCTGTTCACTCTAACCTCTATTATTTGTTACTCTTTGACTTTATTTTGATAGGAATTATCGGTGACTTTTACATATATTTGCGGTTATAGAACGCTGACAAACAGTATGAAGATTTATGGCTCCCTGCAGTTAGTTAAATTACACATGTGTAGTTAAAACACATCACTACGACCGTCTAGACGTTAAGGCCAAGATCAGGTGCGCTAGTTGACGAACTGGTGGCTAGGGGATGAGGGTAGACTGTTCGGTGACTCACGTCCCAATTACGCAATGCGCAAATACCGTGCCGTGTGCCGGTGCAGTTCATTTGCTACTATTTATTTTATGCGAACAATATTTGTAAATAAATAAGATATTTTGGTGATATTGCACACATATTTTTTTCAGTAACAGCATTTCTTTTTAATTAAAAGGCATAAGCTTAATTTCAGGATATACATTTTTATTTTTCCACGTTTCAAGGGGGGATACATCCCTTTGATCCCCCGTACCTATGCCACTGATAAGCAGTTGCTAAACAACGTTTGCGCATCTAATAAATAACTATACTAAACATTTTAGTGTAATATTATTCATAAGGAGAATAAGTTAATTGGTATAGACTTATAGTCTTTTTCATTACGCATTTTTTTATTTGTAGCAATTTAGTGAAGCCTTGATTGGCCTTGAGTAGAATACAGGGAAAGTATACTCTTTAAGTCTAATACAAATGACTAAAATGAGAATAGCTTCAAAAATAACAATCGGTAAAAAGAATATCTGCTTCTATCTGCTTCTAGAATATGTGCTTTAAAGATTAGTTATAATGAATGATTTGTAATTTGTAACTGTAACGCTTTATATTTTACTTGTATGACACTCACCTCTTATGAAATAATTACGGTACACTTAACAACTGTTTGGTACCTTTGCACTTCAACGACCTCATTTTTTCAGGATTCATTTTTTGATTTGGAGAAACAACTTGTACAATGCGCTTCAGATGATAGGTGACGATATTAACGAATAACAAAATATATCGTTAACTAACATGAAGCCCGTTCCACATAATTCGCGAAAAGACTTCGCCCGAATGTTTGGCCGGACCTTCGCTCTGTTCATGGAACATTCGTCACTGCATTAACTGCCGCAGAGAGCTATTATAGTAAATAAGTAAATTTCTAAATACCCCCGTCACAGCAAACCTGCATACTCAGCGAATTTCCAATGGAGATATAAATGTCTTAATACTACATAAAGCCACTTACCAAGTTTCATAAAAATATATTCACAAATAAGCGATATATACAATTTTAGTTATTCTCCATAAGAATAACATTGGGGCTGAGTACGCAGGTTTGCTGCAACAAGGAACACAAAAAATTGGTTTTTATGCTAATATCAATATAACTCAACTAGGTGAAGTCGTATACCAATTTGTATTAATTTATGGTCATAATTAAGAGAGACAGAGTATTTAATTATTATCCATAAGAATAACATGGGGCCTGAGTACGCAGGTTTGCTGTTACGGGAGAATTATGCAAAAACAATTTTTTGGAGCAAATATCAATAGACCTCAACGAGATGAAGCTGTATACCAAGTCTCGTCAGTATACATTCATAAATAAGCGAGATAAAAAAATTGTTTTTTCCTCCATAAGAATAACATTAGACAACGTACTGTGTTTAGCACTTTCAATATCTCCGTAACCAATTGACGTAGAGCAATGATCAAAATACCAAATTGTTTGTTTTTTAAGCTGAATTTAATGGTATAAATTAAAATTTGATTTAAATTAAAATTACATGTGAAAACCCAAAAAAACACATTTTTGGGGTACAAAACCCCCCAAAAACTCCCCTTCGGATGGTGCGATTCATCTGGTTTTCGAACTAGTTCAAATAAATGGTACTTTACACATTTGTACCAAATTTCATTAAGATCGGACCTTTTTTACGAGAGTTATCGTGCTTACGGACACACACACACACACACACACACACACACACACACACACACACACACACACACATATATATATATATATACATACATATATAACAATTTGAACGAATGGTGTTTTTGGCATCTGGGGACCTCAAAATGAAAAGTTATCATGGTCTCGGGCTTAAGTCTTACCATGAGACCTACGGTAATAGCTTCTTCCCTATAGGGGAAATTCGCTTCATTACAATTTAGTGAAGTTTTTATGTTATGTGCATCAGCTAACAGATATAATCTTATATTATAATCTAATATCGATAGAACAATAAGGTTTAAAAAGAATTATTTGTAAACTGAAAACAATTTTCACACGACCCTTAGAATAAATGAATTGTGAACTACGTTTGGAAGTCAAAAGCTCTCCAACCATATTGCCATTCATCCATATTTATAACGCTAGCCTGTACACAAGGTTAGATAAAGTTCTTTGTTTTCCTGTTCCAAACTCAATTTATTTACTTGACCAAATTGACTGGTTCCTATAAACTCTTTAACGTTTGTAAAATCTAATAAATCTGGTTCAATGGCAAACTGAGTCGACGTATATAGTTGTTTAAACGAACAAACCTTTATTTTTTACAATAAAATACAAATAGAGTATGGGGAATTATATTTATTTAGAAATAGCTTGTCACCCGTTCTTTTAACAAATATCAAAATAAACGGCAAATTCATTCGAATCTAAATCAATAAATTCCATTATATTAACTAAATATAGAATATAAAGTACGTTAGCATGTATATAGAAGTGTTGTCAATATCTTTTTGGGGGCACTACGGATTATTGGGGGACACACAGAGGTTTTAGAAGGGAAATGCCTCCTCCTTCCCCAGGGTTGGGTGACAACATATTCCAAATATCCTCTATTGGTCTATGTTAACTTGAGCTAAATACTTTAAGGCTACCGTATGAGGATTACGGAGGTCTTAAATTTTGGTTTACAGTTTACAAATCTCGATCTTATAAATTGCTAGGTAGCAACGTCTTAGTACTTATTATTTGAAAAAGTAAAAATTATTTATAACAAAATAACTATTGAACTGTACGAACATATATGGGAAAGCAAAAACATTCAACTGAACACGGCAGTGAAGGACTTTTATAATTTCCGCTCTGCCAGAGAGTGTAAACTAAACAAATGTGACAGGAAGTTGTTTTGAACAGCGTTAACAATTGCCAAATACATTAAGGGCTCTTCAAAATTAACACACTCGAGTGATCAATTAAATGTTCTAACAGTGAAATGTGTTTACGAAAGCTATCTAATTGTTACTCTGCAAGTGCAATAAGAACAAATAATATAATTGGACATGTTAACTTAATATACTCTTTTCCCCTAAAATTTCATTAATACCTATTCACCACGCCTAAGCTGGCGTATATCGTATATTTGCCATTGCCATTGCACTTAATTCGTTGGATTGGTTATTCGACCAATTGCACTTACTCGTCTATGACCGGAATTTAAAAACGTTCCCCAGCGTTCGACCTATGAATTACGAATGTTCGGCAATAGTGGGGGTTGCACAAATATTGGATACCCAATATATTAAAATATATTAATTTTACCCAATCATATTAAAACAGTGACGAATGTAATCTCTCTGGCGAATGTTCAACCAAAATATTCGGGAATATGCGAGTGTAGTGTGGATCCACCTTTAGAAGAAAATACGGAAACCTTAAACTTTCCTGGTTCCTGGATTCTTTCTATAATAAGTTCAAAGACGTTAACCGAACAAAGCAGAATCATGGCATCCCCGTTTTCAGTATTTGGTCAATCCGCAATAGTACGATAGGTCAGTTGTTGTGTGGTGGTGTAAAAGCTAAATACAGAACAAAATTCAGCTTTCTGTCTAACTTCATGAGTCACATCAAGTAGACAGAAATTTAACGTGCAAAAATCTTATGCCTCACGATGAAACGTGCCACCTCAGATAGCTACGTCAAGTTGGAAATAAACCGATGTTTTGTCGTGCAAAAACATATTGCTCGCATTACTGTAGAGAGTTGACGCATTGCTCCTGGCAGAGCAGTAAACCAGTTATATCACTCCAGTTATAAAACGGAAATGATGTGGGACGCTAGTAGGGGGCATTAGTTCCTTCTGACCCAGCACAGGCGCGTGAGGAGGAATGAGGAATCACCCCCCCCCCCCCCCGATGACCTTGACCTTGACCCCCAAGGTCACCCCCGAGGGCATGCCCGAGGGACCCCCCCCCCGATGACCTTGACCTTGACCCCCAAGGTCACCCCCGAGGGCATGCCCGAGGGACCTCCCCCCCCCGTCACGTGACCTGGTGGAAACCTAACATAGGCTGGCGAGCACAGGCGTGAGAGTAGGAATGAGGAACCCCCCCCCCCGTCACGTGACCTGGTGGAAACCTAACATAGGCTGGCGAGCACAGGCGTGAGAGTAGGAATGAGGAACCCCCCCCCCCCCGTCATGTGACCTGGTGGAAACCTAACATAGGCTGGCGAGCACAGGCGTGAGAGTAGGAATGAGGACCCCCCCCCACATCACCTGCGGTGAGGATATACCTGCCCCGCAACATAGCCTGACGTGAGGATTCAACCCCCCCCCCATCACCTGCAGTGAGGATATACCTGCCCCCGCAACATAGCCTGACGTGAGGATTCACCCCCCCCCCCCCGTCACGTGACCTGGTGGAAACCTAACATAGGCTGGCGAGCACAGGCGTGAGAGTAGGAATGAGGAACCCCCCCCCCGTCACGTGACCTGGTGGAAACCTAACATAGGCTGGCGAGCACAGGCGTGAGAGTAGGAATGAGGAACCCCCCCCCCCACGTGACCTGGTGGAAACCTAACATAGGCTGGCGAGCACAGGCGTGAGAGTAGGAATGAGGAACCCCCCCCCCCCATCAGCGATAGACCACCTCTCACGTTTCTGGAAGCTTCTAGAAGGTTCGCTGAAGCGTGCAACCTGGGTATAAAACCGAGGCAGAGCCGCACGCGCGACCTCAGTGTTGTTTAAGACGTCACCATGAACGGAAACGGAGTCAGTGCAGGTGAAGTGGACCAAACGATCCGCTCCTTCCTAGAGGAGCTGAACGCAATGAATGATGAGAACGCCAACGCACCGCCAGTACAGCAGGGATGTGCGTCAAAGAAGAAAAAGCTCGATGGGTGGACTGTAAAGAGGAAGGAAGTGCCTATCGATTCCCCGACACTGTGCTGGTCCGCTGGCGGATATCAGTACACTGTGAAGAACCCTACCAACAGCGGTAATGTACTGTTAAAGATGAACGTGTTCAAAGGAGGTCGCCCCACGTTCAGTTGCGGCTTGTACTTGGACGAGGAGCGAAACGATGAAATCTGCATATGTCTAGAGGACCTGCTATCCAGATTGCAAAACCTATGGCTGGCAAATAGCGAGACGGGAGAGTCAAGATACGACGGGATCACTAGAACCGCTATTCCTCTACCCACCTGGCGAAAGACCGATTGCGTCATCTCAGGGAAAACCAAGAGGAGCGTACACTCCAAGCGCGCTACCCAGTAAACGAGAGAGCGTGGAAACTTCCATTACGTCACTCTTCCTGGAATTGAGCGTGGAAAATTCCACTAAGCAGTTGATAACCGAGACGCTTCTAGAACAATCCACTTGTTTACGCAGTAAAGCTTTCCATTACATCACCCTTCCTGGAATTGAGCGAGTAACTATAACAGCATGTTGTTGATACGCGCGAGTCGGCACGTAGACACCACCAATAAAAGGCGACTCGGTGGCAAGAGCCGATCATTCTGCATCCAGCCGCTGCACCATGCTCAACACGGACCACAAGATGGACCTCAGGACAGCCCTCAACAGCTGCAAGGCCGCGGGTTACACCCGCATCGCAGATCTGCGGGACAACGCGGTGTATCCCATTCGCTCGTTTGAGCGGGTAGACACACCGTATGGCGAGGCGGTTATGGCCACCTTGGAGGGTCTTGTTGGCGACGACCCGATCCGGATTTACATGCCTCGGCGATACCTCACGGTCTTGGACGACAACGCCATCTCCCAGTACAACGTTGGCGTGGGGCCGAGGACGAGCCTTGTAAAGAGGAGTGGCCCTCCTGGCAGCAAACTTCCTTTCCTGGAATTTGTTTAAATAAACGGTATTTCCTATTCCCTTATTTCCTTCAATATTTAAAAAAATAAAAAAATCAAATAAAAAAAAAAGCGAGAAAAGAATTTAGTTTTAAGAGCCGAGGTGGCGGTGCATGGCAGTCAGTAGACGCCATGGACTTGAGGTGGAAACACCCATTCACCGCCATCGTGGCCGGGCCCTCTGGCAGCGGCAAGTCGCACTTCGTGGCTCGCTTCATAGAGCACGCCGACCGCATGTGCGATACGCGGTTCGCCCGCATCACTTGGCACTATGGCAGCGGTGGCGGCGGTGGTAAGAGCCGTGCGGACTCTGCCGTGCGCTACGTAGCCGGCCTGCCAGACCTGGATGACTACGACGGTAGCGAGCCCGCCCTGGTCATCGTCGACGACATGATGCGCGAGGCTGGCTCCGGCGTGGCTGACCTGTTCACCAAGGGCTCGCACCACCGCAACATGAGCGTGTTCTTCATCACGCAAAACCTGTTTCACCAGGGCAGGGGCCAGCGCGATATATCGCTGAACGCCCACTACATAGTGTGCTTCAAGAATCCCAGGGACCGCGCTCAGATCAAACACCTGGCCCGTCAAGTATACCCGGAGAACCCCAAATTCGTGGAGGAGGCTTACGCGGACGCCACGCGTGATCCGCACGCCTACCTGCTCATAGACTTGAAACAGTCCACGCCTGAAGAGATGCGCGTACGTTCGGCCATTTTCCCAGACGACCCGGTGAACTACGTGTACCTGCCCAAGAAGAAGTGATAAATAGACCGAGCGCGCGCCAGCGTCAGTCATCATGTCACACCGCGTGAAGAAGGACGCGGCGCTGCTGAGGGCCCTAATACACGCTACGCCCAAAGAACGCAAGGCCCTGTTAAAAGCGTGCGACAAGAGTCGCATCAAGTCATTGTGCGAGTGCGCATATAACGTGCTACGCGGAAACGTACCGCTTTCCCCCTGTCTCAAACGCAAATTGAGTAAACACAAACAGGCGCTCAGACGGCTAGTGAAACGCGGCGAGGGTTGGACCAAGAAGCGACACTACCTCGTCCAACGGGGCGGAGGGATCCTCCTACCTCTGCTGTTGAACGCTGTTCTGCCCGTTCTAGCGCAGAAGCTAATCGGACATGGAGTACGCTAGGAAAATGGTGGTTGTACCGCAGGAGCTCATCGAGAGATTGCGAGAAGGACCGGGACCAGGGCCGGGGCCAAGAGGAGCAGGTAGCGCCAATAAGCCAGCGAGCCTAGACGCTGAGATGCATCGCATATTGAGCGACAAGCGGCTGGACGATACGGAGAAATGGAAACAATATCAGCAGGTGTTACAGCGGTTCCTGCACTTTTCCGCGGCTAAACGTCAACCCATAGGTCTGTCAATCATCGAGGGTGAGCAGAGGGAGGAGGAAGCGGCAGGGGGTCCGAGTCAGATGAAGCGCGAGTCTAGCGCCTCGGCGGAGGAGGACATTGTGGAATCGTTCTCAAAAATCTACAGGTCGGTGGCGCGCAACTTGTTGCGATTCATGACCCGACAAGGCAGCCCCATCGCCTGGGACGCCAGTGGGGCGGTGTATGTGAACAAGGTGAAGATCCCCGATTCCAATATAGTGGACATCGCGCACAGCATAGTGAGAGCGCGAAGGGCGGACCGATTGCCCACCGGCTGGCATCAAGTGATGGCCGCCTTGAAGGACATGAACGTGCCCAAAGAATACGTGAGCAATCCCACGGCGTTGCGTTACCTAGGCGTGGGGCTGGACTCGGCATCGAGCCCCTGGGGAGACACGACAGCCTCATCAACACCCCTGTCACCGAGGTTGACACCGATACTGGACCGCCTGAGACCGCGACCCCCAGCGGCCAGGAGAAGGATAATAACCGAGGAACCCGACCGGGAATCGTCATTGGACAACTGGGAGCCGTTCACACCGTAATGGAGAAGCTGTACTACGACCCGAGCCAGCCCGGTTCCCTCGGCGGGGTGGCCGCCCTGGCCAGAGCCGCGCGCCTCCCGAAACGCAGAGCGGTGGAATGGCTGCGCGCCCAGGACACCTACACGCTGCACAAGCCAGCGCGAAAGCGGTTTCCCCGCAACCGCTACGCCGTTTTTGGGCCCCGGGAGCTGTGGCAGGCAGACCTGAACGACATGCGCGGCCTGAGCCGGTACAACGACGGAGTCAACTACCTGCTGACTGTGATAGACGTATTCAGTAAGCGGCTGTTCGCGGTACCACTGAAGAGGAAAAGCGGGCCTGAGGTGGCTGCTGCTTTCGAGGGAATATTCGCTGAGGCGACTCCCCGCTGCCTACAGACCGACAAGGGGACGGAGTTCACCGGGGCCGCGACCAAGCGAGTGTTCAAGAGTCACGGTGTAAACTACTTCACCACGCAGAACCCCGACGTGAAGGCGGCGGTGGTGGAGCGAGTCAACCGCACGCTCAAGAACCGCATGTGGCGCTACCTGACCTATAAAAACACGTATCGCTACGTGGACGTGTTGGACAGGCTTGTGGACGCCTACAACCGCAGCCCGCACAAGAGCCTGGGTGGCCTACGACCCGTGGACGCGGACAGCGGTGATGGTCAAACGGTGTACAAGGTGTGGCGTCACATGTATGGAAAGGCGATCCGGCGACACAAGCCCAGGTTCGAGCCTGGTGACACGGTGCGCATAGCCAAGGAGAAGGGCACGTTCGCTAAAGGTTATGAGACCAACTGGAGTAAGGAGCTGTTTGTGGTGGACCACGTATACGGGTCGCATCCTCTACCATTGTACGTGCTGCGAGACCTGAACGGGACGCCGCTGGAAGGGCGCTTCTACGAGCATGAGATGCAAAAGGTAACGATGGCGCCGGACCGCCTGTACCAAATAGATAAAATACTGGACACTAAAGGGCGAGGCTCCAGTAAGCGCTACCTAGTCAAGTGGGCCGGTTACGGAGAGGACTTCAACTCTTGGGTACCCGCAGCGGACGTGCAACAGCTGCGATGACGAGGCACAACCAGTTTTACCTGACGTTGCCCAGTAACAGTTCAATGACGTACTATCCCAACAACATGGTGACAAACTACACGACCCATCTACCCTCGACCGTTGATCTGTCAGACGGCGAGTGGGAGGTCGCTCTGGCGGAGGCGCACTACCCCTTCTCTTTTCTGACCGTCGGTGAGGGAACCTACATCAAACTAGTGCTGGGAATGAGGGACTCGAAAGGCGGGTTGGCCGTGGTGGACAAGTTGTTAATCAAAGTGGAGCCGGGCAATTACAGTAGTACCGAGGAACTCGTGCACGCAATCAACAACCACCCTCAAATGAAGAGTAACCTGTGCACCTTCTCGTATGACGAGAGGTCCTCCAGGGTGGAATTGATGTCGACGTCTTCAGCCGTTCAGAGCCTCAAACTGAGCCCCAGTTTGGCGCTACAGTTTGGCTACGAGGTGGATACGGATATCGTCAAGCGTCACAGGTCCGTGAGGCCGACTAACCTCTTCGCCGGTCTACCATCACACATGTACGTGTATTGCGACCTGGTGGAACCCCAACTGGTGGGCGACGCTGTGGCGCCACTACTGAAGATCCTCAACATCGACATCAGGAATTACACGTACGGTGCCAACACGACAGTGTATATAATAGACCCGCACTACGTGCCGGTGATTAAAACCTCATTCGAGAGCGTGGAAATCGATTTAAGGGACAACCAAGGGCGACACTTGCCATTCCACTTCGGGACCACGTGCATGAAGCTTCATTTCAGGAAAGAGAGGCAGCGGCAATGAATCCAAGCGATCCCTATCTGGCGTATTACCGCCACCAGCAGGCGGGCCATGGCGTATCCTCCGTATTCAGAGGAGCCGCTTTCCAACGCGGACACGGCATTGGCAGTTTCCTAGGCGGGCTGATGCGTACAGTGGTCCCGTTGATCAGATCCGGCGCATCGGCGCTGGGTAAGGAGGCGCTGAGGTCCGGTGTGGGCTTCTTGGGCGACGTGGCGGCGGGCACAGCCAACCCCCGAGTCGCAGCCAACGCCCGACTCAGACAGTTTACCGGGTCGCTAAAACGCAGGGCTGATGAAAAACTGGATCGCGTGCTGAGCGGTGGTGGTGCCTATAAGAGGAGGCGTGTACAGCAGGTTACTCCTCAGTCTCTAGCGAAACTCCTCGGAGCGAGGAAGAAGAGCGCTGCGCCCAAGAGGAAGCCCGCAAAACGTGTCGCTAAGAAGAGGAGAAGCAAGAAGAGTGAGAGTACCGTGAAGGACATTTTTGGATAATGGCGTTTCTACATCAGAAGTCGTGCGAGTGTGTCAAGACCGAGTTGGACCTGTTCTCGCTACCGCCCACGCAGACCAGTATAGAGAGTGGTAAATGGGTGCAGTACAAGCCCATCTCCTCCCTGACAGACGACTCACCCGTTGAGTTCATAGTTCCGGGTCACGGGGACGAGTACACGGATCTGTCACAGACGCTACTGCATGTGAAGGCTACCATTAGAACGGCTAACGGAAGCGCTGTAACGGGTGATCAAGCGATAAAAGAGGTGGGTCCGATTAACAACTGGCTGCACTCGCTGTTCAGTCAAGTGGACCTGTATCTGAACAACAAACTGGTGTCTCCTCAGAACAACACGTACGCCTATCGCGCCTACCTGGAGAACCTGTTGTCCTATGGCGGTGATGCCAAGACATCGCACCTCACCGCGGAGTTGTTCTACGAGGACTATGCCGGGTACATGGACAATACTGAGGAGGATAATGCCGGGCTCAAGAACCGGAGGGAGTTTGTCAAGGCCAGCCGGTACGCGGACATGGTTGGACATCTGCACGTTGACCTGTGCAACCAGGAGAAGTTCATGTTAAACGGCGTGGAGATGCGCTTTCGCCTGATCAGGTCAAAGAACTCATTCTCCATCATGTCCAAAACCGTGACAGACTATAAAGTGGACATCGCCGAAGTCAACCTGTTTATGCGCCGCTGTAAGATCAACCCGAGCGTGCTGTTGGCTCACAGCAGGACGCTGGAGTCGGGTACAGCCAAATATCCCATTACGCGCGTGGAAGTGAAATCCTTCACACTACCCTCCGGTATCAGCAGCAAGACTCTGGACAGTGTGTTTCTGGGACAACTGCCGAAACGCGTTATAGTTGGCCTGGTCAGCAATCAGGCGTTCAACGGGGACTACAAGAAGAACCCGTTCAACTTTACCCACAGCCACGTGAACTTCTTCGCGCTGTACATAGACGGTGAGCAAGTGCCATGTAAGCCGCTTCAACCGGATTACACGTTCGGTAAGGAGTTGTGCGTGCTCGCCTACCACACGCTGTACACCGGCACCGGCATCAATTTCTCAGACTGCGGTAACGAAGTCAGTCGCAACGAATACCCCTACGGATACTGCCTGATGGCGTTTGATCTGACGCCCGATATGGCGGCCTCTCAATCCAGCCACTGGAACCTGGTGCGCAACGGTAACCTGCGCATAGAGATTGGGTTCTCCGAAGCCTTGGCGGAGGCGTTCAACTGCATAGTGTACGCCGAGTTGGACAACGTCGTGGAGGTGGACCGTCATCGCAACGTCACAGTCGACTTTGGCGGGTAAACGAGTTGCCGCGCGCTCAAGGTCACCGCGCGCGCACCGTTAGGTTTTGGCGGGTAAACGAGTTGCCGCGCGCTCAAGGTCACCGTGGACCGTTAGGTGATGGCGGCGCGCGCACCCAAGGTTATCCCGCTAGGCGCGCTCCCGCCAGCGCTCAGTCGAGTTCAGTCAGCCGTACGGGATGGACGTGCCGCCACCGATCTACAACGAGCCACCGCCAGCGCGCTGTCATCACGGAAGCGTGGTGATGGATATGCAGTGTTTTAAAGACAGTGATAATGACTTTCTACTGAAAGAGGTTTGCGTGGTGGACGTGACTACCGGCACGCTGCTCCTACATCACATCGCCCGCCCACCCTTCAGTAAGGACCTCCTGACTTCCGAGAAACAGCGCGAGAGCGTCTGGGTCACTCGCCACTGCCACGGCTTGGAGTGGGACCAGGGGGACATCGCGTACGTCGCCCTGCTGGACAAGCTGCGCTCCTGCCTCATCCACCGTCCCCTGGTCTACGTCAAAGGATCGCAGAAGAGGGACTTTGTACAACGCCACCTCATAACCGAGCCCGCCGCCACCACCGCTCAGGACATGGAGGATCTGGGCTGCGGGTCGCTCAACGGTCCGCCCACCTACCGGACCCTGCGCTGTCGCCACCATAAGAGCTCCCACAACCGTTGCGCCCTTCATAACTGCATAGTATTGCGGGACTGGCTCGTGGCTAACGACACACTGGACTCGTCCACCTCGAGCTGCCTGTGCTGCTTCCGCCCACGATGAATACCGTCCAGATCAGAGAATGCCTGGTGAGGATCCCCGGACTGAGGAACGTTGCGGTCTACGCCTCTGACCAACTACCGGACGTGCCGGTCAAGCCTCTCACCGCCATCGTGTCCAACACGGTAGCTCACACCGAGGGAGGCGAACACTGGGTGGCGTTTTACTGCTCGGAAGAGGACAGACTCGAGTACCTGGACAGCTACGGAAGGCCGCCATACCAGGCCGACTTTCAAATGTTCCTGAGGCGCAATCCTCATCACCGCCACTATGTCTACAACAGGTATCGACTCCAGGGCTACGATACTTCTGTTTGCGGCTACTACTGCCTCACTTACCTGTACTGCCGGGCTGTTCTCCGCACGTCACTCAGCGACTACGTCCAGCTCTTCGACCCTGCCGCTCCCGCCGCCAACGACGCTCTCGTCCGCAGACTCTTCCACTCCATATTCGCTTAAAACTAATTTGTAAGGTTTTTGTAGTATGTGTATGTAACCTTATTACTGTACAATACATGCCTCATAATGATAAAGCTTGTGTTTTCATTTCTCCTTTCTCCTTACTAAATTTAAAAAAATTAGCAAAACTGAGGCAGCGGGGCTGGACCTCAGGTTTATATACCAGCGGCGCGTGTCACTGGCTGAGCCCCCGCCAAGCGGCAGTGAAGGTCGCCAAAGAGGGCGCGTCACGAGACCCCTCGGACATCAGCAAACCGCTGAGCAATTCGAGGGTGACCCCTCGGACATCAGCAAACCACTTAGCAACTCCTTCCTGGGCAACTCCTTCAGGGTCGTCCCCGACACGCGCCGCCAACCGCTCCCGGTTGGCGGGGGCTTTTTAAGCTGCACGGCTCGGGCCAAACGGCCCATAACGCCTTTCTGAGCCTAACGGCTTGTGACTTTTGAGTGAGCAAAGGGAGGAAATAAACAACTCGGGTTCGTGCTGTACATAAAGCTATTATATTTTCTTACAAATACTATTTACATTTTTTTTCTCTTATAACTAATATATACAACTAGACGGGGAATTCCTCTTCTTCCTCGTCTTCGTCCTGGTGCTGTCCCTCCTCCTCGCCGTCCACTTCCATCCGCTGTGGTTGATCTCCTCTCCTCCTGGCTGGCGGTAGCGGCGGGACGTCCTTGTGTCCCCATGGCAGAGTGTGGATACCGTCGGGGAGGACGCACCGCTTGTCGTCAGCTGGACTGAGGCTCAGCTTGTTCACTTCCACGGTGTAGACCCGGTGCAAGTGGGACTGGAACCGGACGTTGGTGGTGTGCTTCCGGACCCCGTCAAACAGGCACTCTCTGTAGTCGTCGGGGGTGAGGACGTTCTTGACAACGCCCTTCGCAACCCCCTTGGCTCGCTTGAGAGCCTTGCTGCCGCCTGTCGCCGCGTCCTCGATGTCCATAAAGTACAGCTTGGACCGCAGGCCGAGGTACTCGTATAAGGACAGGCCGTTGCACTCGTCCTTAAACTTTCCGATGACCTTGGCGTTGACGGGGTTGTAGCAGGGGTGAGACCTCGGATAGCCGCTGGTGTCGAAGTCGTCCAGGTGTTCCTTCATCTCGGCGTAGACGTCCTGGGACACGATGTCAAAGACGAAGCTGTCCGTGTCCATGTAGTCCACGGTGAGGCGGTCACCGTAGCGCTCCTTCATCTTGCGCAGGAACTCGTACATGAGCCACTTGCTCAGCTCCAGGACTGACATGCCTACGTAGATTGGCTTGTCCAACACAATGTTGACCTTGGACAGATGCACCAGGGCCACGTCCTCCGTGTAGTACGTCCGGTCCAGGAAGTTGGATCTGGCGACGTACTTGGAAAACCTCTCCGGGGTGCACACCAGCTTCACGTTGAGGCGCTTCCGTACATTCTCGATGGTCTTGCCAAAGACCGCGTTGTTCATGAGCTTGAAGAAGTCCTGTTCGAACTTGGTCTTGGCCTTCTTCCGCAGCTCCGTGTTCATCAGGATGTACGGTTCCAACCACCGCGACTGGCGAAACGAGATCGCCCGATGCACCGCGACCAGCTCCAATCCGTTTTGCAGCGCCTGCTGCAAGACCCTGTAGTGACAGATGTAGTGCGTCTTGTCGTCCAGGGTCGTCAACAGTTTGGGGAACTTCCCTGTTGGCGGACGCTTCGTCTCGCAGCAGTAGGGAAGGTCCTTGTGCAGGTCGTGTAGTCGCGCGGGGTAGTGGAGGTCCACCTCCAAGATGTAGCCTCGATCAGCCTCTGCGTCCAGCGCCGCAATGTCCAACGCCTGTATTTCTTCACGGCTGAGCCACTCGAAGTCTCCGGTCGGCAGACACTGGGACATGGCCCAGCCGTAGAGGTTGTTGGCGTCCAGGTACAGGAGGAAGCGCGTGGGCTCGTCCGGGCGGTAGTCCGGGCACCTGTCGTGGTTGGCCTTGGCGTAGCGGGTGATGGCCTGAGAGATGCCTCCCCGGATCCCCTGCTCCACGAACAGGTACATGTCAAAGTCCTGCAGCGTGTCCAGCTCCACACCGCAGGTCTTGAGCATCACGTCCCAGGCGTAGGACGGCAGGGTGTAGTAGTGGGCGGGATCCAGCCCGTACTCTGCTAGCGACGTATCACGGAACTGCTCAAAGACATCGGTGAGGAGGGCGATGTCACATCGCAGGTACTTGTCCGCGTAGTCCTTGAGGTTGTGGCACTCAAAGGCTCGCCACACGTTGAGGGCGTGCTCGTACTCCTCCTCCTTGATATCCTCCAGGGTCATGGAGTTCCTGAACGCCTCCTTGGGAGGCAGCTCCCTGGTGGAGTACAACGTGTCGTACGACGTGACAAAGTCGTAGGGGAACACGCCCTTCCTGCGCACCAGGTCGAACAGCCGGTCGTCGGGGAAGCGCTTCCTCGTCTCGCGCATCTTGTCAGTGGGCAGTCCCGCTGCCAAGCTGGCCAGGCTCATGGACAAGAACCTGTAGGTGTCGAGGAACCGCACCGCGAAACTGCTCTGACGTTGGTTGTCCCCGGGCTGGCCAAAGTGAAACCGCTTGGTGAAGGCGATGTAGCGCTCTTCGGTGTGCGCCAGCACGTCCACATCACCAGGGTCGATGGCCAGCTCCCGCACTACGAAGTGAGCGTCGTAGTTGGACAGGTTGTGGAAGTAGCAGTTGATGTGTTGCTGCTCCCGGTACCTGAGGTTGCACGAGCGGTGGGCGGCTCCTCGGAACTCGTAGGGCGGGGCGTGGTTGTGGTCCCGCACCTTGACGTCCTGGTCCGTGAACTCCTTCCCGCAGAGGTAGCAGTGAGTCGCCACCAGGTACTCATCCATCTCCTGCCGGGTCAGAGAAGGGTGCAGAGCTCTCGTGCTGAACAGGAACTCCCACAGCGCCAGCACGTCCATCTTGAGCCTCTCCATGAAGACCTTGGACGCATCAGCCCCGAAGTAGACGCGGGGCTCAAACTCCTCCAGGCCGAGCGAGTCCACGATCTGGTAGGCGAAGGCGTACGGGACGTGCAGTTGCAGGGGCCTCGTGCCGGGCGGCGCTTCCGCAGGGTCAGCGGCGACAGGCTGCAGAGCACACTCAAAGTCCGCGTAGATGCAGAACCTCTCCCGCCTAGTGTACTCGGGGTGGGTGAAGCGGATCTGCTGCTTCTTCGACATGTCCAAGCGGAGGGGAGCCTTGGCGGTGCAGTATCGCATGTGCTCCTCCAGACGCTCGGCACCGGACAGTTGCAGCTTGTTGGGCTGGTTGTCAAAGTAAGCGAAGCATCGCTTACACACGTGGATAGTGCCGCGGTGGGACGTCAGCTGGGGTCGCACCAGCCTACTCATATTTGCGATGTAGGCGTAGTGACTGTCTCCGCCGGTGGTCACGTACAGCAGGTCCCGGTGATCCTCCAACTCCCGCTTGCATATCTTTAGCGGGAACACGCGGTCCTGGATCTTTGGCGATCCGTCGGGGCGTCTCCCCACCATGGCGCGCTCGATCCCGTACACGTTGACGCTGATGGGGTTCCTCCTCTCGAAGACTTTGATGTCCTTCACAGCCACGGGGAAGCGTAGGCCGACCCAGTCGTAGCGTGCCATGACGTCCGGTGTGTACGATGTGGGCCTCTCCGGGTGTCGCGCAACGAACTTGGCCAGGACGGCATACGCAAAGCACATGTCATCGACGTTTTGCACGTTGATAACGGCGTGCGTGTCGCAGATGGTCCTGGGAAGCTGGACGAACCGAGCTCCGCGTTCTCCCAACGGGGTGTAGAGGTTGACGCGGATCTCCAGGTCGCGTATCCGGAGATAGCTCCACCCGCTGCCCACTAGCAGGCACTGCTCCTTCTCTTCCTCCAGCTTGTGGAAGGACGCCGACAGGAAGTCCTCCAAGTTGGACGCGGCGGTGAGAGGCACGTTCTTCGTCTTGAAGGCCCGCAGACAGGTGGCCCCGTGAACGTTGGCGAATTCGCACTCCAGGAACATGTTGACCTTGGTGTTTGGGTGTCGGGTCCTGACGTCAGTCAACAGGTTCAGGACGCTGTCGAACAGCAGCACCAGCGCGTCCTCCACGGTCAAGAAGTCCTCCATGGGTCGAGACAGGCCGAAGGTCAGGAGGCGTCCGCGGAAACCCCGTTGGACGGTGCGGAACGTGGGCAGTCCACCACCCACCATCCCGTCGGGTGCCGTGCTGGGTCCGGGCTGGGGCTCGCGGCTGGGTCCGGGCTGGGGCTCGCGGCTGGGTCGGGGCTGGGGCTCGTGGCTGGGTCCGGGCTGGGGCTCGTGGCTGGGTCCGGGCCTGGGCTCGCGGCCGGGTCGGGGCTCGGGTGACAGGACGGGCAGGCGTGGCATCTCGTCCACAACGAGGTTCCTCACGACGGGGCAGTTGTGAGCCTCGTGCTGGTCCCGGTTGTAGCGCCGGGTGAAGCCTCGGTCGCAGTAGGCGCACGCGAACCTCATGCCGCGGTGGGCGCTCGCCACGTGCTGCTGGAGATAAGCGGCCCTGCGGAAAAGGGCGCCGCACTCGGGACAGCGGACCCCGTTGGCGTGTACCAGCTGCACATGACGCCGGAGCAGATCCTCGCGGGCGAATCGCCGCCCACACGCGTCGCACTCGGGCCGTGGGTCTCTGATGGGTGGCGTTGCGGAGGAGGAGGAGGAGGTCGAAGCCGACGGGCTCGCACCGTGGACCGCTTCCATGTGGTGGCGAAGATCCTCGGGGCTCGCCAGGGTGACGGAGCACAACGGGCACGGACGGCCTGCGAACAGGAAAACAAGTCCTATTAGTTACCTCGATAAACACGAGGGTGAGGAACTGGCGGCCTCTTCCTCATCTCGTTCGCCAGTTTGAGCCCAGTAAATACAAGGGTGAGGAATTGCACAGAGGCCTGGTGACCTCTTCCTCATCTCAATCGCCAGTTTGAGCCCAGTAATACAAGGGTGAGGAACTGAACAGAGGCTGGCGGCCCCTTGTTTACTACTTGAATCTGTTTACTCGGCTAAAGCCGTTTACTCTCTCGAAAACAAGTCATTAGTACTGACGGTTTCTTGTTTAACGTAAAAACCGTGTCTGACGTTCCTCATCTCGTTCGCCAGTTTGAGCCTAGTAAATACAAGGGTGAGGAATTGCACAGAGGCCTGGCGACCTCTTCCTCATCTCGATCGTCAGTTTGAGCCCAGTAATACAAGGGTGAGGAACTGAACAGAGGCTGGCAGCCCCTTGTTTACTACTTGAATCTGTTTACTCTCTCGAAAACAAGTCATTAGTACTGACGGTTTCTTGTTTAACGTAAAAACCGTGCCTGGCGCTTGATCGTGAGGAACTGCACAGAGGACTGGCGACCTCTTCCTCATCTCAATCGCCAGTTTGGGCCCAGTAAATACAAGGGTGAGGAACACACAGAGGCTGGCAGCCTCCTTTCTTGTTTAACATAAAAACCGTACCTGACGCTTGATCGTGAGGAACTGTATAGAGGACTGGTGACCTCTTCCTCATCTCGATCGCCAGTTTGAGTCCAGTAATACAAGGGTGAGGAACTTTGGATGAGGATATCGGAGAAGAAGGCGTGCTTAACAAATCTACTGGCGGTTTCTTATTTAACTTAAAACTGTACCTGGCGCTTGGTCGTGAGGAGTAGGAGGATGAACTGTGGTGAGGTGGCGTCGCAGGTTGTCACTTCGCCCGAAGCGTCTCCCGCAGACGTCGCAGTCGAAATGGTGGTCCCTGTGAGCGGCTGCCGTGTGACGAGTCAGGTTTCCAGCGTTCGCGAAGACGCGACCGCAGACCTCACATATACGAGGAACAGCCATCTGATTGAAAAGCAAAACCTAATTTCATTTCGCTTAAACATTTTTTTTTTAAAAAAAGAGTGGTAGTGAATCTATTTTGTTTTTTAAGTTTGATTCATTAATTTTAATCGTTATAAAACACAACTGTTTCAAGGTCATTACAATTCCACTCATCTCCATCGGAAAAAGAAACAACGACAAGGCTCAGTGTACTGGGATATGTAAAAGATTAATTATTAATGTTAGCTAATAAGATTTTAGAGCATTGGTAAACTTGCTGATGAAAAAGTAAATTATATGTTACTTACATTTTAAGATATTCAAAGAGAAAGTCGTAACAGTCGCATATGTAATCACCGCGATAGTAACGAAAATTAAAAATAACGAATAATTAAAATAGAAACGCTAATTAATAAATATGTTGTTACTTACGTTGACTTTTACGGGAATCCAAAGGCAATGAACAGCAGGTTGTGTAGGTGTATCACAGAGACAGCAATACTTCGTCCACACAGTAAGAGCTCCAAAGACAAACTGACGAAACCCTTGAGGACGCGCTCATAAATAGCACTCCAGTCGGGAGGAGTAAGCGGTAAACAGTTCCCGGAACCGCTGATGAGTAAACAGCCCCGGGCGGTCACGTAGGCTCTAGCACGCGCCTCGACACGTGACTCCGCGGAGCCGCTCACCGGGGGGGGGGGGACTTGCATCCTCACCGCGCCTTTGCTAGTTTTGAACCATCGTGAGGGGTCTGGAAAACAGCCAAGATCCCATGAGGAAAACGCGTTTAAAAATTAATAGCGGGCCCGTTTAACGGTGGATTCTCAATTTTCTTTAAGGGATGGTTTACTTAGGCTGCCGCCCGACATGTGGTGAAATTTCATCAAAATCGGTCGGTAAACAGCTGAGATCCCATAAGGAAAACTTGTTTAAAAATTAATAGCGGGCCCGTTTAACGGTTGATTTTCAATTTTCTTTAAGGGATGGTTTACTTAGGCCGTCGCCCGACATGTGGTGAAGTTTCATCAAAATCGGTCGGTAAACAGCTGAGATCCCATAAGGAAAACGCGTTTAAAAATTAATAGCGGCCTTGTTTAATGGCGGATCTATGGGGTTCTTACGTCATTCGCTTCCTCTGGGATAGGCCTACACTCTGGAAAAAGTCCCGTGGGAATCGGTGGGTAAATAGGCTAGTTATTAATTTTCGAAAGTTTTTTCCTCATCACGAAAAGTGCTGCAGACGACCGGGGGGGGGGGGGGGTTGAATCCTCACGTCAGGCTATGTTGCGGGGCAGGTATATCCTCACTGCAGGTGATGTGGGGGGGGGGGTTGAATCCTCACGTCAGGCTATGTTGCGGGGCAGGTATATCCTCACTGCAGGTGATGTTGGGGGGGGGGGATTCCTCATTCCTACTCTCACGCCTGTGCTCGCCAGCCTATGTTAGGTTTCCACCAGGTCACGTGACGGGGGGGGGGGGTCCTCATTCCTACTCTCACGCCTGTGCTCGCCAGCCTATGTTAGGTTTCCACCAGGTCACGTGACGGGGGGGGGGTCCCTCGGGCATGCCCTCGGGGGTGACCTTGGGGGTCAAGGTCAAGGTCATCGGGGGGGGGGTTCCTCATTCCTACTCTCACGCCTGTGCTCGCCAGCCTATGTTAGGTTTCCACCAGGTCACGTGACGGGGGGGGGGGGTTCCTCATTCCTACTCTCACGCCTGTGCTCGCCAGCCTATGTTAGGTTTCCACCAGGTCACGTGACGGAGGGGGGGGGAGGTCCCTCGGGCATGCCCTCGGGGGTGACCTTGGGGGTCAAGGTCAAGGTCATCGGGGGGGGGGAGGTCCCTCGGGCATGCCCTCGGGGGTGACCTTGGGGGTCAAGGTCAAGGTCATCGGGGGGGGGGGTGATTCCTCATTCCTCCTCACGCGCCTGTGCTGGGTCAGAAGGAACTAATGCCCCCTACTGACGCTCTCATCGCGTCTATCGAGCGCTAGCAACCAAATTCGATGGATTCCATTTCACAGTAAATTGTAGATATCCACAATAGGAATTAAAAGTGGGACTTCTAATGGCTTGATTGCTCTTTATTTGGAAACATTTTAAATTTGAGTCCTTTGTCTAATGTTATTTCTAAGTAAAATGCGTTTAATATTTTACAGTGTAGTAACTATATACTATCTACAAGAATCAAATACAGAAAAGACCTACGGTGGTATAATTTTATAAAATATGCCTTCAACAGGAAATTATTGGTTCTTTTTATTTGCTATAGACGTACTGTATGAGTATACATTATCATCGAACATTCAACAACTGTTTTTAACTCGATTCAAACTTGTATTGTTGCAAAGATCGGAACAAATTGAGCAAGTGGGCAATTAGGTACAAATTTTTAAAATAAATCGTCAAGAAATGTGATTATAACTCAACTAATATCCACAGATGATGCTCTCTTTGATGCAATACTTGGTCAAATATCCAAGCTTTGCTCAGAGCAGGCCAGTCAGTTTGTTCAATAGGCTTATAGCATCCTATAGTAATCTTTCACCTCGGTCTCCTCTAGTCAAGCAGATTTGCTTCGCCCATATTATTTTCTTGATATACAAGGCCCGTTTTCCAGTTGGGGCAGTTGTTAGTATAACTCATGTCCCTTAAGGTGGTATTTTTGTTATATTTACAGTTTATTAATTTTAAATGTGGTCATTCTTCATACAAAAACCACCAACCTAGTGGCTGGCGGTGGTTCAAAACCACCTATAATAGCAGACAATTAAATTTACAGTTGTGCTGTAGCCACTGTTGCCATTTTGCCACAGAAAAATATCACTCCAATGTTATTCCGATCAGCTGGTGTGGAGTTTTGGCAATACAGCACGTCTACAATTGATCTATCTTGGTTGATAGCCCGGCAACCAGACCCTCAACTGGCAATTTATTTGTCCGCTATTATAGTGGTGTTGAAATTTAATGGTTTTAGTCACTGTTCTCAGGAACCATATGTTGATACCACAGACAAGGTGAAATTCGTTCTTCTCTGTGTTGGTATTTAACTGTGTGATGCGTATTTATTCGACAGTTATTTTAACTTGTTTGTTTTACATCAGCTGCTACTATTCGTTTGTTTTGATTGTTTAAACCGAATTTTACTTGCTGCACCATTTGTTGACTCCTTTTTTCGTTGCACGATTAAATTCAAGGTGATACTCAACTTCTTACCGCAAGTCACCATTAATTACACTGAACTGAACTGAACCAATACGACCGTCTACGCGCAGTCCATGCCGAAGCTGTTGCGCATGCGCACCAGCGTTGGATAGGTGTCACTGTTACATCTAGTATTTACCTGTTCCTTTGTGCGTTCCACAGTTGAATAAAGTAACAGTGTGTAATTTAGCAGTGTGTAATGTGTTTTTGTGTTTTATTTGAAGTTAAAATATAAAGCTTGTTTGTTCTATAATACTTTATGGTATCTATTCATTTTGAAACTGTGAAGTCCTACTCAAATTAAATATGAAGACAATTCAAACAAATAAGTGTTGCAGGCATATTTAAGTTTTTTACTCATAGTAGACATTTTCTATTGACAATTATTAAATAGGCTGTTGTAAATATCTATTATGGTTTGCTGTTGCAAGAGAATCCTGCACAATACACCTGGTAATACACTAAATAAAACCTGGAGCCTATTTTATAAACATATTTATAAAATAGTTTTTATTGTATAACATTCGATGCCAATGATCAAATATAAAAAATATCCGAGGGCTAGACGACTAGTGGCTCAGTGGCTGTCAAGTTCACAGGTACGTAAAATCGGTTACTTTCAACTATAGCAGTAACTGTTACTCGGCATTGGCGGCATCCACG
The DNA here is from genome assembly GCA_963675035.1 of Allygus modestus. NCBI lineage: Eukaryota > Metazoa > Arthropoda > Insecta > Hemiptera > Cicadellidae > Allygus > Allygus modestus. Next base: position 68,701,220 of record OY776115.1, read on the forward strand.
GAAGGAACGGTTACTTTAAAATATAGCAGTAACTGTTCCACGGCATGGACTGCGCGTAGACGGTCGTGAACCAATGCCTAGATCCAGACAAGAATGTAATCAGGCCTGCCAACTAGAGGAAATAAATTCTCACAAATGCACGAGAAAAACTTGAATGGTTTTCGAATACAAATAAAGGAAATAGAATATTGAAGATCACTTAGAACAGGTTTTAACATGACTGTCGACTGGGGAGTCACTTTTCAAACTACACCTGTACATTAAGTTGGATATGCTGTCGGGAGTGAATGTTTCCTCCGCATCAGTTACAACTGTTTCTGTTGCGGCCGCGCATCAGTTTAATTAACTGATGCGTTTGCAACAGTTTGCAGCGGATATATGTAGGTAATTATTTTTCATCATACCCACGCAATAAACTATTGTATACAGTACTATCAGCTGTGATTGAAACCAACCGATTCTCCGGTTAAACAGTCCAGGCAGTATTCCATTATATAATTTTTAAACGGCTGACTGTTTCTAGCAACATAAACAAATGAAACAATAACAAACCTCTGATGTTGTGAGTTTATTAGCCTATAGACTATTGTAAAAGTGTAAACGTACTTAATAGTGATATTAAGGCTGATTCAAATATTAACATTCCTGAATCAATAATGAAAAGATCGTCGGAATTATCAATGCAGTTGTTTCCTGACTCTTCACGGTTACGATATGAAGATGAATAAAATAAATTTAAAAATAGTGTGAAGAACAAACACTACATATGGGCCGATTAAATGACGAAACTGTAATTCTATTCATGTGTGAAATAATATATAATAAAAGGAGGTATGATGAGGAATACTGTTCATAATTCGTCCGATAGTGCTATACCGGCGCTTGATCGAATTCAATTACTCGGCTTCACCTCGTACTTGAAGCTCGATCGTGCACCGGTAACGGCCACTCTCCAGACTTGTGACGAAATATACTATTTCACTACAGGTTGCGCAAAGTTTCTGTTGCTGAATGAACTAAGAGCCACCAACATATCCAAATCTATGTGATTACTTATACAGGTAGAACAATATAACTTTTAAGGAAGAAATCACCGGTTCTAGTTGTTTGTGTTTTAAAACTGTAAATAGCAATTTTCTGTAATTGAATAAAACAACATTATTTTCTAATAATTTATACAAATTTGTAGATGTATTTACAAATTGAAATTATTCAATTCAATCAATAATAAGAGCCAAAAAAATTAACAATGATTAAATATTTTTCGTTACAAGCGATAATGGTAATTTAACATTAATACCGATTGAACTATTGTAACATTAATGTTAAATCGGTGTTAAATTTGTAAAGGATAAACAACTCACAGAACTGATACACTGCATCGTAATGGTTGGCAATAGGGCCTACATCCGTAAGGAGAGGGTAATTTAAGTCAAACACACATTAAAGGTAAAAACGTATAGCCTTATGGAAAAATAATCTAAAAAAGAAGGTACAAAGTAAATACCCCCGTAGCAGCAAACCTGCGTACTCAGCGAATTTCCAATGAATATATATGCATCTTAATACCACATAAAGCCACATACCAAGTTTCATCAATATACATTCATAAATAAACTATTTATGACATTTTAATTATTCTCCATAAGAATAACATGGCGGCTGAGTATGCAGGTTTGCTGAAGCAAGGAACACAAAAAATGGGGTTTTATACAAATATCAATATAACTCATGTAGGTAAAAGCCACATACCAAATTTCATTAATTTATTTTCATAATGAAGGGAGATAACACGTTACTTATTCTCCATAAGAATAACATGGGGCTGAGTACGCAGGTTTGCTGCTATGGGAGCCTTTGGTAAAAAATAGTTTTTTTGAGCAAATATCAATGGTTCACAACCAGATGAAGCCGTATATCAAGTTTCATCAGTATAAGTTCATAAATAAGCGATATATAAAATTTTTATTTTCCTCCATAAGAATAACATTAGACAACGTACTGTGTTTAGCACTTTCAATATCTCGGTAACCAATTGACGTAGAGAAATGATCAAAATACAAAATTGTGTGTTTTTTTAAGCTGAATCCAATGGGAACAACTAAAATTTGACTATTTCCAAAATTATGTGTAAAAAATTCGAAAAATCCATTTTTGGGGTACAAAACCCCTTCAAAATACCCCTTCGGATAGAGCGATCTGGCTGGTTTTCGAACTTAAAGTCATAAATGGTACTTTACACGTTTATACCAAATTTCATTAAAATCGGATAATTTATACGAGAGTTATCGTGCTCACGGATATATATATATATATATACAGTTTCGAACGAATGGTGTTTTTGGGGTCTGGGGACCTCAAAACGAAAATTTGTCATGGTCCCGGGCCTAGGTCTTACCATGCCGACTACGGTAATAGCTTCTTCCCTATAGGGGAAATTCGCTAAAATAACTAAAGTTCCAAATAGACTAGTCACCTGCCGATGAGAACGCCAACTATGTAGGAGTCTTCTAGGCGGCCGTTGTCCGGGAGCCAACTGCAGCCCCCAGCCTGGGCTGCCTCCTCCATCTGAAAATGTTCCAATATTTATGCCCAAACTTTCTACAACAGATCTTTCAGATTATTTGACAAACATTTATCTCGAACTAGACTACATTTTTCACCACCTTTCAACACAATATTGGTACAATCTTTTGTCTAAAGATGTCGATAATATTTTGTTCATTCGATTTTATCAATAAAAGATATAGAGAGAATCCTAAAGGAAATATTATAATTGATTAAATTCTAAACTAATTTCATTTCACAATTTACCCTGATTTTCTATCCACTTTTCATTAACACACACTGGTAATAGGATTCGTGCATCTTTATTTTCAGTTTGGCATTAATAAATGTATTACTTAATTTGTAATTGTTAAATTGGTTTTATTATATGTTCACTATTGGTCATGTCTATTGTTTTTGATACGTTCTGCTATATAATTGGGTTTCCCCGATTTTTTTAGGATAAAAAATTATATCTTTAATACTAGTTTTCAACTTATTTGTTACTTAAAATGTAAACATTATCTTAAAAATATAAGCCTTCTATTAGATCCAACGTACAAAAAAGTGCAATACTGTTTATAAGGTGGGTAAAGTCGTATTCAAAGAATATTTTCTTTTAGCGAATTTCCCCTATAGGGAAGAAGCTATTACCGTAGTCGGCATGGTAAGACCTAGGCCCGGGACCATGATAACTTTTCGTTTTGAGGTCCCCAGACCCCAAAAACACCATTCGTTCGAAACTGTATATATATATATATATATATATATATATATATATGTGTCCGTGAGCACGATAACTCTCGTACAAAATTATCCGATTTTGATGAAATTTGGTATAAACGTGTAAAGCAACATTTATGACTTTAAGTTCGAAAACCAGCCAGATCGCTTTATCCGAAGGGGTATTTTGGGGGGGTTTTGTACCCCAAAAATGGGTTTTTTGAATTTTTTACATATAATTTTGGAAATAGTCAAATTTTAGTTTTCACCATTGGATTCAGCTTAAAAAAACACACAATTTGGTATTTTGATCATTTCTCTACGTTAATTGGTTACCGAGATATTGAAAGTGCTAAACACAGTACGTTGTCTAATGTTATTCTTATGGAGGAAAAGAAAAATTTTATATCTCGCTTATTTATGAACGTATACTGACAAAACTTGGTATACGGCTTCATCTGGTTGTGGACCATTGATATTTGCTCAAAAAAACAATTTTTTGCCAAAGGCTCCCGTAGCAGCAATCCTGCGTACTCAGCCCCATGTTATTCTTATGGAGAATAAGTAACGTGTTATCTCCCTTAATTATGAAAATAAATTAATGAAATTTGGTATGTGGCTTTACCTAAATGAGTTATATTGATATTTGTATAAAACCCCATTTTTTGTGTTCCTTGCTTCAGCAAACCTGCATACTCAGCCGCCATGTTATTCTTATGGAGAATAATTAAAATGTCATAAATCGTTTATTTAAGAATGTATATTGATGAAACTTGGTATGTGGCTTTATGTGGTATTAAGATACATATATATGCATTGGAAATTCGCTGAGTACGCAGGTTTGCTGCTACGGGGGTATTTAGTAAGTTAACGTCTGCTTGGAGACGTGAGTTGTGTAAAACTGTACTGTTTGTATTACACTATTTTTGATTCTGTCAACCTCTCATTGGGCCTGTTGGTCGGTGCGATATTGATAGATAGATTGCTTTGTACTATCTTGTATAAGCAAGATGTATTTATATACCTATATATTTTCTAGTTGTAGGGATGCCAGACGACTTAATATACTAAAAATTAAAAAGATAGATGTAAATGTCGAAAAAGAAGTTTTTTTCGAATTTTCGTTAAATACAAAAGTATATCCCGTTTTACCGTCTTGAAAAAGATACACTATTATTAAGTATGATTGTCGTAAAACGTTATTTTCACATCCCGTTTTTTTAAATGATATTTATTGTTATGTATCTTATTATTCTGGTGTTGCAAAAAGGAAATGTATATATATAGTTTTGATAACAAGTATTTAAACCAAAAATTGTTCAATTGGTAATAATTCATTTTGCTGTGTTACCAGGCTATCTAATACGATGATTCGACGAAACTATTCATAACACAACATCAATAAAGAACTAATTAATTTTCTATAAGAACATATTTCCAGTAATCAAATCAATTTTCGTTTATTCAGAGCCGTGTTAGTGTGCAAAGTGTTGTTGGCTTCAGCTGGGCTGTTCAGTATATTGATATGCACCCCTCCCTTCCACAATCCTTCTCCAACCCCTTTAAGTGGCGTGTATCCTTCAGACACTTTATCCGTAAAAAGCACTCTTCGAGAAATTACTTTGACATAAATCACACTACAAGGAGTACTAGGAATTTCTTGGGTTAACAAAATCTAAGTACATAATTATTTACTATTTCTGGTAATGATTTGTATTCAGTTTTTATATTGGTATAAGCGTTTTAACTAATGAAAAAATATTTTTACTGGTTAACAGTTTTTTTAGGTTCTAAGGAACCATACATGAACCGGTTTTAATGTTTTACATGTCACTTAAAAGTGTGTGGAGTTTAGGTTTTAAGAAACCCCGCATCATTTACCTTTAATTATAATTTATAATAAATATAGATATGTCATTAGTAGTACAAATGCATATCTTATGGAAGGACAATCAATTTCATTGTATGTCTTACAGACATTATGTATAAATAAAATAACTTCTGGGATGACAACGCACAGTGTCATAGGTTGTGAAGGCGTTGTTAATTTAGACGCACAAGAACATTGTGAGCAGCAGAATCAAATGTTAACCGTATTTGGAAATATTCCGATGACAGTTGAGGCAACGACACCCAAACGTCTACTAAAAACCACTTCAATAACAATGTGATCATGATTATATAAACAGCTGACTTTATCATACAAAATTTGGTAATAATTGTTCATCCCATTGGACTATTTTTATGAGGTAAAATTTATGTTCAATATAGTACGTAAACATGCCACCGAAATCGTGGCAAATATAAATGCCTTTATTGTTATTGTAGAGTGAAGCGCGACCCACGTAAGCCCCGGCACGACACACGTTAGTAGGCGCAAAAATACATAAATAAACAAGCAAAGCGTAAAATTAAGTTTGAAAAAAACCCATATTTGTCACATACAATAGATTTACAATATACTATATAGTCGACCCGTGCGGAATTCCGCACGAACCAAATCTTGTCAGCTGATTATATGTTCTTTTGTTTACATTTTCTCTCCTGTCAAAACAAACTATCCCCTTTATTTGGAATTCCGCACGAACCAAATCTTGTCAGCTGATTATATGTTCTTTTGTTTACATTTTCTCTCCTGTCAAAACAAACTATCCCCTTTATTTATCTTCCATGTTATACAAATTTCAGAGAAGCGGTACTTTTTTAGCCCGTGGGTCTATTTTTCGTCACTAACCGGTACGATAAGCTTTAAAATGAGGGGTAAATCATGGAATTTGATAAAGGATTAAGGAAGGTCTCGCAGACTGACAGAAAAACAAGCTAGATAATAGTATATTTCACTACTAGACACGAAAGTGGCCAATCTCGGGCAAGATAGCATTTTACGCGTGAGGCGAAGCCGAGTATTGAACGATACTTTTCATCACGATGCAAATACTGTAACCACATTAAACTTAAACACAAATGATCTGATATTTCATAGTCTAGTAATTTTGTATAAGTAAACACAACACGGTTTTACAATTAATTTTAGTGTTGAAGTCAGCTGTTTAACACAGAATCATCAAAAATAACGAAATCACATTGGTGTTCCTGTTGAGTAAAACGGATACGTCAATTGTTTAGGACAGGAAAAGTTTTGTTTGGGACAGGCAATGTATTATTTTGGACAGGAAAAGTAATGTTTAGGACAGACAAAGTCAGCTGGTAATTTTTGTTTTGTTACAAAGATATCGATAATTTTCGTAAACGTCAGCTATATGGTTATGGGCTATTTTTGAATACACAGTGATGAAAATAATATACTAGGTATGCAATGCAGTTGTCTGCTTGCAATATTGAGCGGAGCAAGTATTTTTTAATCCATAGAAGATTGGCGCCTCCTCTGTGTAAATGTGGTATTTATGTAAGAACAATCACATACATTTGTTATAATTCATTATTTAAGGTAAACAAACAACAATTGCACAGCAAACTACTGTATTTACAAACAGCTGATGTTAACAGTCTGCAGTTAGATATGATCCTTATAACAGCTGTATAATCAACACACAGTAAATAAACCAAATAAAATATTTCCTCTATTAAAATAAAATTGTAACTTTAAAGGGCCGAAGGGCAGAACCCTGACGTCCGATTTGGACCATTTCAGATTTATACCTTCCCATAGTTGGTTACTATGACTGTGCCAAATTTCGTACGGATCACTTAAGCCGTTCAGGAGGAGTACGTGGAAATAAAAAGCCAGAGTGTAGTATAAGAGCTACGCTCAATAAGATTTGACTTTAGTATAAGTACACTAAATAGCCGACTTCCAAGGCTCTTATTCAATATGTTATTTACTCGGAATTTTTATTTTATTAATCTTCTCGTTAACACTGACTTGTCCTCGCCAAATGGAGAATAGTCGAATGATGAAATACAAATTAAATATATTTATGACTAATCATGGATTCTAAAAACTTGGTGTTCCTGTTGAGACAACGGCTTTGAATGAATATGTTGACAACCAACATAGAAAGTATATGTACCAAACGGTTCTCTTATATAACGGTTCTCTTAGTTATAACGCTTCTCAGTGTTCATTGTTTACTCGAGGCATGATAAGAACTGGCATCTCTTGGCGACCCAGTTGGAATTGCAATTTTCTCTCTATTCATTCTCCAACTACATCTTTTAACACATCAATTACCATGAATTCGTTTCTTTCGGATGTTTAACTAATGAATGCCAGACATAATACTTAACAAAGAATTATTTTGGTAATATTTACCTCGGCAGGTTTTAAGAAACATCCATTTGACAACGTTAAAGTTGTCAGGTGCCTTGTCAGTGGTCACACTTGACTTGGAAGTTAAGGCATTAAGTGCGTGAAAGTGACTACTGTACAATGGCAACGCCCACTCCCCCACACTTACTTCTTAAACGTTCTCATGTCAAATAAACGTCCGATAAACGCGTTCAAAACTAATAGCCTGACTAAAACCTTTCGTTAAATAAATACATTAAATGTTAAATTGGCCTGGATTATGCACCTTCAATTTTCATCACTAATTTGGCGAATCTTAAAACTACCTTACTTAGATTTGAGATGCCAATCTGAACAAGCCCGTTGATTGGTGCTTCTAGAGTGTGGCACAAATCGGAGGCTTTCGTTGGTTATCGTGAATATAATAAAATACCACCTTAATGGGTTAAGTAGACTATAGTTCATATCAACTTGCACGTAAAATATTTTTTATATCTATGATCATTTATTTTATGTTTTTATTTATTTCCAATAAACTATTAAGTTTGAGAATAAAACTCCCACGTCTTTTGTTTTTAACGTATTTACGTCTTCAAGTTTTTTAACAAACCATTATAATAAATATAAAATAACCATCCGAAATAATAATTACTACTATTTTGTAAGTCAACTGAATATATCGCAAACCAACTGGTTTAGGTGAGAGTATGGTAAATATATTTAAAGTTCAGAAACTTGAGACTAAGGGCTTAGCGTCTAATGATGATAACTTCCTGATGTAATTTCGAAGATTATGAAACGAATTTCCGTAATTGCTAGGAACACTTGCGCTTCTTAGAAGGGTTATGCAAATTTGTTAATTAACTGAATCATAATCCTAACTGAAAATTATTACAACTCGATGCCACATCCATAAACGTAACCCCCTGTAATAAAGCTGTTCGACTACTCTTTACCAGGCGAATTCCACTATATAGTGGTGGCAATTTTTATTTATCTTTTTCTTAAATTTGAAACTCCATTAGATTTACGATTTTTCTCTATGTATAATTAATCTTAGTTTCTTAGCCTTTTATGTGTTTCAATGCCATACATCCGACTGCTATACAACTTTGCGTGGTAATCCAGGTTACACCTAGGAAGGTATCTGGTTGTTAATCAAAGTCCCAAACCTTAAGGCTCCGCCCCACTGGATTGTATAGGATTAGGAATCTTATAGTAATTAGCATTTACTGTACCTTTTGTGCTGTAACTTGGTAGGAACGTAGCTAAAGTATCAGAAAAGCCTATATTTCCGTTCCACAAATATTTTAGCGCTCCACTCTCTAGCCTTCAAAATATTTATTCCTACCACCTCTCACCTACTACTGGACTGATGGAGCTAAAGGAATATTTTTCTGTGGTTAATGTGCCTGAAATCATAATAGGCCTGCTCCTGTTCAAAATATTCTTCAGGGTTCCGCCCGCAGGTCTTTACTATTCCCTTGTTACCTATCACACATCAGCTACTGAACCGAAGAAGCTAAGATTTTGTAGGAAGAAGAATCGTACACCAGAATCAAACATGGTGCCCTGTTCTAAAAATCCAGTTAGGCTTCGCCCCACTGGCTTTCAAATTATTCCTATCATCTCGCACCTACTTCAGAAATGGTGGAGCTGAAGAGCGATATGAATAGCTTCCTATCGCTAATACATTCAAAGCATATCGGCATACCCCTGGTAGATATATGATTTAACCCTCCACCCTACTTGTTATTCCTTTGTGAATGATTACACACCAAATATAGCTTCGATGAAGTTAAAATTCGGTTGGAGGCTAGATAATGTACAACAGGATGAAATACTGAACTTCTTCCGTTCCGAAAATCCCATGGGGCTCCGCTTCACTGGAATTCATAGTCGCACGAGAGTTGCACATGCCTAATTTAGCTTAGATTAGGTATGAGAGTAGGTAGCTTACGTTTTCAATTACATTTGTTCAGTTTTGATAAAAACGAGTGGATTTGTCACTAACTCACTAAACATCGAAGGTTCTTAAGTAGACCTAGTTCTGGAAGACAAAGACAGCTAATATGCAAACGAAGGCTACACCCAGACATACGGCCTTGACCGAGTGACTGGGCCTCGAGGGTAATGACTAGTTTGTGGCTCTCCGCCGAATGAGAAATCGTCGGGTCGGGTCCCGAATTTACCTTGCTTTAAAGAAGAAAATAAAATCGTGGATGGAAATGATAATGTGTTTAATTGGAAGGAAACATACAAATTAAAGAGGAATCCGGAATTTTTAACTGACTTGTGCAAAATTAGCAAACATAAAACTCGTAAAATGTATACGGTATATTTTTTAATGTTTTCTGAAATTTTCTGAACTTTAATTTGATATAGCTTGGTCTAAAGATCTCGGTTGTGCCGGGGAAATTTTTGCCCGTTTAACTCTGCACTTCGTGCATGGAGCGCGAAAAACATTATGTCAGTGCTATATGCTGTCGTATAACTAATGAATATATATTATATACAAATACTGTATACTTTAAATAATAATCTCACTAAAACTAATTTACCATCTCCATTACGAAACGACTGAATTTTGAATGTCAATGGGTCGAAGCCCTTAAGCTGTGTTTTCCTAGGTGCGGAGCGCGGAACGCGTAGATTCTCCGCTCGTAGTTACAGCTCAGCGGGATTCTATTTTCCTAGACGCGGACTTTTTCGGCGACCGACTGCGGAATAACCTAGCTCATTTTAGTTGGGACTGTTGAGGGGATAACATCAAGGGCAATAAAATAAAATAATTTGTTCTTAAACGTAGGTATATTTCAACACACAACGTACTGTGTTTAGTATTTTCACTATCTCCTCAACCAATTGAAGTATAGCAATAATATGTAAAAGAACAGAAAGAAAAGGTTATAATTTTTTAGCGAATTTCCCCTATAGAAGAAGCTATTACAGTAGGTCTCATGGTGTCTTAAGCCCGAGACCATGATAACTTTCTATTTTGAGGTCCCCAGATGCCAATTCGTTCACATTTTCATATATGTATATGTATATTAGAAAATCAAATTCACAGTAATGGGCTACTACAATATAAGTATAAACACATGAAAATAACCTTGAGTTCCCTGTTTAATACATTTTTTAATTATACTTGCAATTACTTTAAACTACGAATTAGCACTGTGATCATGACTTTAAGTCGAAACATGTTAGTGCAAGGATAATTTAAAAATGTATTCAACAGGGTACTCATGGTTATTTTCATGTTTTTATACTTATTTATATTATATATATGTATGTTATATACGTGTGTGTGTGTGTGTGTATGTGTGTGTGTGTGTGTGTCCGTAAGAACGATAACTCTCGTAAAAAGGTCCGATCTTAATGAAATTAGGTAAAAATGTGTAAAGTACCATTTATTTGAACGAGTTCAAAACCGAGACTAATCACACCATCCGAAGGAAGGTTTTGGGGGGGTTTTGTACCCCAAAAATGTCACATGTAATTTTTATTTAAATCAATTTTTAATTGTTATCATTGAATTCAGCATAAAAAAAAACAATTTTATATTTTGATCATTGCTCTACGTCATTTGGTTACTGAGATATTGAAAGTGCTAAACACAGTACGTTGTCTAATGTCATTCTTATGGAGAAAAAGAAAAATTGTATATCTCCCTTATTTATGAACATAAACTGACTAAACTTGGTATATGGCTTCATCTGGTTGTGGTTTATTGTTGTTTGCACAAAAAAAACAATTTTTAGCCTATGGTTTGCGTAGCAGGAAACCTAGGTACTTGGTCACCATGTTATTCTGATGAAAAATAATTAAAATGTTATATACCGCTTATTTGTGAATGCATATGGATGAAACTTGGTATGTGACTTCACTAAGATGATTTCTATTGATATTTGCATAAAACCCCATTATTTTTGTGTTCCTTTTTGCAGCAAACCTGCGTCTCATCCCCAATGTTATTCTTATGGGGAATAATTAATATTATAAATATCGCTTGTTTGTGAGTATATTTCTTATGAATCCTGATAAGTGTTTTCATGTCTTATGTTCATTGGAAATTCGCTAAATATGTAGGTTTGCTGCGAGGGGGATATTTTTAAGTTTTAAACAATTGAGATTTTACTTAAAAAAGAAAAAAACAATAAAACTGCCTATTATTTAAGCTTAAACAATCGTACATTATTATGTACTGTAGTACATACCAAATGTTATGTTATTTTTAAAAGTAGGCCTACGTTTATTTTTGTATTGATTTAATTATCTGTTGGTTATTATACCTCTATTGTACTCCAGATAATTGAATGACCTTGTATTCATTCAACAAGTTTCTCGTCATCTGACGCCCTAAATTTACCCGAACTCATTCTCTAACAACACAAAATCACAAGACACCAGTATAAACTGAACACTATTCCGCGGCGGAGAGTGGACTCCTCTGCTCCGGGAGCGGACAAAGTTGATCCGCGACGCGGCGCGGAACAATTCCGCTGTCTAGGAAAACAGCGCCATTTGATTACATGATGAGGAGAGGCCAGCGTTCTCCGCTCCGCTGCCAAAAAGTTCCGCGCCTAGGAAAACCCAGCTTAAGGGATTTTATAACTTTTAGAGCAAAGCAGTCAGAAATTTGTCAAACACCACGATCGGGTTTGCGCGCACTCGTTCGTTTGCACACATTTGTTAATTTCCACACACGACTCGCGGTTTAGTTGATCAGTGTTGCTTCCAATATTACCAATAGACCTCCTTGATCAAAATACAATAGATATCTGGTAACAATTAAATTATGTTTACATTTTATTTGTTTGGTTCAATTCTTTGGACTTAAATGTGCGTGGCCATGAAAAGACAAAGATATAAACAACTCTGTAGAAGAGTTGGAAAGAATGTACATGGAATAAGTTAGGTTGTAAATTAATACATTGTGTAGTTTACCTCGGTTCATAGATTTGAAAGTATGAATGAGCTTGTGCGTTACAATAGTTCCAAACTAGCAATGACGGGTGGTTTTAGTCATTATTTTAGCGTTTGTTTAAAATGCAATACAAACGAATAGACTCATCCGGAGCCCCCTAACTTCATGCAAAATACTTAATATGCTTTTGAGTCAGACAGACCAACTCACTGGATTATTTATTGATGTAAACATAGTACATCATAATTACGTATGTTTTCACCAAAAAATAAAGTTTTGAAAAAGGGTAGCTATAACAAAACCCCCTTTTATGAAAACCAAATTAACACTCTTCTCTAAAATAGTTGTAATAAATAATCTTTTCATTACTCTGTATTTGAAAATAGCCCATTACCATGCAGCTGAGATCTACGAAAATTATCGATTTCCTTGTAACATTTCAAAAAATGATCAGCTAACTTTTCCTGTCCTAAAAATTACTTTTCCTGTCCCAAACAATACTTTGCCTGTCCCAAACATTACTTTTCCTGTCCTAAACAATTGAAGTTCCCGTTTTACCCAACAGGAGCGAGCACCAGTGTGATTTCGTTATTTTTGACGATTCTGTGTTCAAACAGCTGACTTTAAAACTAAAATGAATTGTAAAACTGTGTTATGTTTACTTACAGAAAAGTTTAGTGTGGTTATTTGCATCGTGATGAAAGGTATCGTTCACTACTCGTCACAAAAGTCCTATATCGGCTTTATCTCACCCGTAAAATGCTATCTTGCCCCAACAATGCTATCCTTCGTGACTAGTAGTGAAATATACTATTTGTGAAAAACTATAGCTGATGTGAGAATAACAACATAACAAAAATGTCGTTTTACTAGAAAAAACAACACGATTGTAAGAACGCAGTTGAAACTTTTAAAATAAATCCCAGCTCAGGTTAAAATATCGTAGTGAAATGCCAAGATCAACATAACATCTTAGCAAACAAGTCTGAGCCTCACCAAAAGGATATTGATAAATATAGTCGTTTATACGAGGCTTAATTGCTTTGAACTGCAGCCAATTGAAACGATTAGTTTGCTGAGGCTTGTTATGTAAAACGGAAAACCATTGATGAGCATATAATATTGGAATTAAGTTGTTTTGATTGTGTAAAGGGCTTAGTGAATAGTTACTCTCTGGACAGAGAGACAACGCATGCATTTGGAATTTTGAATTGTGTATTAGTGTCGTGTATGCCGAGTTTATAGTTTCATAATTTGTAATTAAGGGATACTGAATTGCGTATTTTAGCAAGATATATTATATCTACACTTACACTCTGCTTACTTCCAAGATTGTAAAAGTCCATCCTATACAAGGCGAAAAATCCTAACGCAAGCTTCCTTTTGGCAATTAAAAGTTTGCTTTTATGAACTCGATTTTAAGCTGTACTCCAACCAAACTAACTTTGTACTAATTAAAATACGCCAACAATAAAACAGTTAAAGTTGAGTAAGAAAATGTTGCATTAATTGATTGCTACAAAGTTTTCTTTGAGAAGAAAATGTTTACTACTAACTGGTACCCGCGAGTTCGATCGCGTGGTCTTCCTGATTAGCGGTGATTCTTGCTTCTTTTCCCGGTGGTAAACTATTGTTGCCGCAACAACCCAAGTAAGACCATTACTACCCCATGATATTAACATTGAACATTTCTAAGTCCAGTAAGGGTGGAGACCTAAAGTTAGGACTTCGGTTAGCTATAAACCATCCTATAAGGTCGACCAGAATGACTATGGAATGTTCAAAAACACTTCAACATAATCCCTGTTATACGAACGAAATTTGAGTTGGGTTACCACTGAATAAGCGACTTTGTTCACCTTGTAAAACTAACCGGTTTTAAATTTTTGAGCACAGTTATTAAAGGTTATAAAGCCTTATTATTACTCAGTTATAATAATGATAAGCTAAATGCAAAAGCCTATTCATTATTCAGTGTAAGAGAACATCCTAGCACATATACGTTTTAGGAATTTTCTCTGCGATAAAATGTAAGCATTCAAGTTCAAACGGCCTCGCTGAATTTAAGTGAAAAGAAGTTTATTGAACCCTCGCGTTACGTCGTCCTATGCAATTCAACCGCTCTGAATAAAAATATAGTGGTTAAAATTACGTTGAAATGGTATACCGCCTTACAACACTGTTAAAACGAATCACAAACCCTGTGCAATCAAATAACACGTATCATGTTAATCCAAACCTTCGACTGAAAATTAGTTTAGTGATCAAGTAATTTTTCGTAGGGTGGTTAAGCGTTGAAAATGCATGTAATGTTTTTCTTTATTCATCGGTTTGGTAAAAAATCTCGCTATTTGCTTACACTTTCCGCGAAAAGTGAAACAGTGGTTTGTGACGTATAATTTGGTGGAATTAGAGGGTGAATGGACCAATTAAACCAAAATTTGAGCAATAAGCAATTTTAAAAATTAAGCATAAGCCTAATACAGTTCGAACAACCTTTGGGGCTCTAGCCTTTAAAGTTTACATCTTAACCATCACGGACCAACCAGGTACTGAATTGATTTAGCTGAAATTTGGCAGAAAGGAAGGAAGGTAGCACACTACAACCCATACATGGGCTTAGTTCAGAAAATCCGTCGGGACTTAGACCTACTAGTCTTCTACGTTTCCAAGCCAGTCTGATGACATACTCACAAGACGTATCATGACAAAAAATAGTTACTGCACCAATGGAGCTAAAACTTGGTATGAAGTAAGGTTATACAAAACTAACAACACCTTGGTTAGGGTCTTTAATGTTTTATGGTTGTTTTAGCGAATTTCCCCTATAGGGAAGAAGCTATTACCGTAGTCGGCATGGTAAGACCTAGGCCCGGGACCATGATAACTTTTCGTTTTGAGGTCCCAGACCCCAAAAACACCATTCATTCGAAACTGTATATATATATATATATATATATATATATATATATATATATATGTGTGTGTCCGTGAGCACGATAACTCTCGTAAAAATTATCCGATTTTTATGAAATTTGGTATAAACATGTAAAGCAACATTTATGACTTTAAGTTCGAAAACCAGCCAGATCGCTTTATCCGAAGGGGTATTTTGGGGGGGTTTTGTACCCCAAAAATGGGTTTTTTGAATTTGTTACATATAATTTTGGAAATAGTCAAATTTTATTTTTTACAATTGGATTCAGCTTAAAAAAACACACAATTTGGTATTTTGATCATTTCTCTACGTCAATTGGTTACCGAGATATCGAAAGTGCTAAACACAGTACGTTGTCTAATGTTATTCTTATGGAGGAAAAGAACAATTTTATATCTCGCTTATTTATGAACCTATACTGACAAAACTTGGTATACGGCTTCATCTGGTTGTGGACCATTGATATTTGCTCAAAAAAACAATTTTTTGCCAAATGCTCCCGTAGCAGCAAACCTGCGTACTCAGCCCCATGTTATTCTTATGGAGAATAAGTAACGTGTTATCTCCCTTAATTATGAAAATAAATTATTGAAATTTGGTATGTGGCTTTACCTAAATGAGTTATATTGATATTTGTATAAAACCCCATTTTTTGTTTTCCTTCCTTCAGCAAACCTACATACTCAGCCGCCATGTTATTCTTATGGAGAATAATTAAAACGTCACAAATCGTTTATTTATGAATGTATATTGATGAAACTCGGTATGTGGCTTTATGTGGTATTAAGATACATATATATGCATTGGAAATTCGCTGAGTACGCAGGTTTGCTGCTACGGGGGTATTTGTGTTTGTGTTGGATCAAATATCTATTCAAAAACCTGGAGTCAGACACTTATCAACCATGAGTTTGAAGAAAATGTTTTTATGAAGCTATTTGATGAAAATATAATTTTTAACTGTATGTAAAGGAGATATGTTGAAACATTTAAAAATATTGTATGCTAACTAACTAGGATACTTGATTTAATTTTGAAATATAAATCAGGATAAGGGACAAAATTTATAACTCCGGGGACTCCGGGTCAAAACCCCGTCTATTTCCGTACCTTAAAGAATCCTATTTATTTATATACAAATAACTGAGTTGATTTCTTTTTAAACGTAGGGCATTTTTAAACTATAGGATTGTTTAGAGCAGTCAACTAAACAGTCAACTCTGTATATGCCTATCAGTTGGGCTTTCAAAATTAAAAATCCTTCACAAACAAGATTAATAAGAAATCTGCATGAAAACCTCAGTCATGCCGAAATTACAAAAATAATGGAAACTACAAGGATAATGGTAAAATTACCGATCCTCACAAGCCTTAAAGCGCGATTTGCCCTGGTTGCCCAGCGTTCGTTACGGCCATGATCGGGCCCATCTAGTTTAAACAAATTATTGTAAACAAAGAATCTATAAAAGGTTAACTAACGCATTTTTCCCAACATCATACTGTGATCGAAGGTGAAGCCGCGACCGGAAACAGAATAAAATCTAAAACTATACATTTTATTTTTGTATTACCAAATTGTGAACCACTTCCTGATTGTCCAAAAAGAACGCCTACCATCCTGAACGTTTAAAATTTGTAATAAAGTTATAGTGGAAAAATCTATATAACAATATCGAAAATGTAAACAGTGAAGTTATGCGAGACATGAGACATACCAGTTATAGCGCAATGGTAGGGTCTTAAAAATATAATTACCACTCAACTCGTGATGGGGCTGTAAAAAGAAAAGCGATAAATGAAAGGTAGTCGGTCGTTACGTCGACAATCGACGGCTCTGTCGGCCGGTCGTCCGTGACCCGCTGGAGTCCCACTTACAATCAGACCGATCGCTATCACACCACTAGCGAGTAGGCTTTGAGTGTATCATCTAACAGGCTAGCAGCACTAAGAGGGGGCTCCAGTCACGAAACATTTGGCGTTTCTACCGGCTTCTCCCATAAGACCAATGTTGACTTTCAAAGCCTTCTCAACTGATTTTCCGATATCGTTGATTTATGTCTAATTTTACACAGCAACAAACCTAGCGATTTCATCAAGCAAAATATAAATATCACAGATAATAATCGTTCAATAAACATCCTAGATATTCAATATTTAAGGTTTGTTGTGGGTGAACTCGTTGTGATATCGGAATTGTGTTCACTGAAATACCTAGGTGTTTTTTTTTCTTTCTATAAACAATATCGTGCTATACATCAACGATATCAGATAATCCGTTGAGAATGGACGGGCTTTTAGTTACCATTAGCCTTATCTGAGAAGCCGGGGACTCCAGTCCGTCGTAATGAATGTTGTACCGTAATAA
The DNA here is from genome assembly GCA_963675035.1 of Allygus modestus. Taxonomy (NCBI): domain Eukaryota; kingdom Metazoa; phylum Arthropoda; class Insecta; order Hemiptera; family Cicadellidae; genus Allygus; species Allygus modestus. Next base: position 68,718,972 of record OY776115.1, read on the forward strand.
AAAAAAATACCCCCGTCGCAGCAAATCTGCATACTCAGCGAATTTCCAATGAATATATAATATAACACATTAAAACACTTAACAGGATTCATAAGAAATATATTCACAAACAAGCGATATTTAAAATATTAATTATTCCCAATAAGAATAACATTGGGGATGAGCACGCAGGTTTGCTGCAACAAGGAAGAAAAAATAATGGGTGTTTATGCAAATATCAATAGAAATCATCTTAGTGAAGTCACATACCAAGTTTCATCCATATACATTCATAAATAAGCGATATATAACATTTTAATTATTTTCCATAAAAATAACATGGGGGACCAAGTCCCTAGGTTTGCTGCTACGGGAACCATAGGCGAACATTTTTTTTGTGAAAACAACAATGAACCAAAACCAGATTATGCCATATACCAAATTTCGTCAGTTTATGTTCATAAATAAGCAAGATATACAATTTTTCTTTTTCTCCATAAGAATAACATTAGACAACGTACTGTGTTTAGCACTTTCAATATCTCAGTAACCAATTAACGTAGAACAATGATCAAAATACCAAATTGTTTGTTTTTTATGCTGAATACAATGGTACAAATTAAAATTTTATTTAAATTTAAAAAATTTTTGGGGTACAAAACCCCCCAAAACCCCCATTCGGATGGTACGATTCGTCTGGTTTTCGAACTCGTTAAAATAAATGGAGCTTTACACATTTGTACCAAATTTCATTAAGATCGGACCTCTTTTACGAGAGTTATCGTGCTTACAGACACACACACACACACACACACACACACACAAATATATATATACAAATTTAAACAAATGGTGTTTTTGGCATCTGGGGACCTCAAAATGAAAAGTTATCATGGTCTTGGGCTTAACCCATTGAGGTAGTAATTTTATTCTATTTGTAATAGCCTATAACGGGAATTGATTGGTGCTGCACTCTAGTAGCAAAATATGTAACTAATGACCGCGGGCGTCTACGGTTCTATCCGCTAGGGGCGCGGACTGACTGAAAACACTTAATATCGCCGCCAGGCCTTTGGTCGTGTTAGCTGAGTTGGCTACGTCGTGGAAACACCTTGGCCAGGTGGCGATACAATGTTCGTGGGTTCGATTCCCGCACACGACCAAAACTGACCAGTTGTGCAACTCTCTCAAAATGTGTTTAATTAAAGTCGAGTGTTAACTGTGTTAAAAGAGAAAATATGAAGCGTTACTCTGGTTCCTTTACAATATTTGGAATCGTTAGCTATTGATAGGAGGAATTTGTATTATAAATGGTTGATGGCGCCACGAGTGGTTGAAGCACAATACTGCTTGTTAGCGCTGATCATGTTGCCAATGTTGACCTCGCGTCTCACAATGTCCCGAACTACACTGTGATCAAATCACGGAAAAGAAAATAAGAACAAGACAGTGTAAGTAATACTGTTTACAGATGGTACAGATATTTATTCAGTATTTGGTAATACCATATATTAAGCATAAATGCATAATAATGTAATATCGCATGTAACGTATTAAGTAACTTTACTTAATAACGTAATACTATCAAAACGTTAAAAGTATTGGAAGAAATTCATTATAGAAAAAAATGGTTACGATAGCTAAATTATCACTTAAATGTTAATTTATGTGTTAATTGAAAGACCTTAACACAATGTGATTTAAAATCACATTAATGTGGATTTACATTAAAAGGGTTTAATGTTAATTAAATGACCTAAAAATGAACAGGAGGCCCTAAAAGAACAGTTTTGGCCCATTAAAAAGTAACATCTATTAGCTGATTTTACTGTAAATATTTAATGTAAATGACTAGTCAATATATTTAAAGGATAAGCCGGTTTTTATCAGTCAGGTGTCAAAAACAAATATGAGCTTATTCACATAAATAATTGGTGTCCACCGAAAGGGCTTGGCTTGCAGATGTGCGTTTTGAAATGTTCACATATTTTAATTTCCTTTGTTACAGGGAGCCAATAACAACCAATGGCAATTATTCTCAAGGAAACCTTCGGAACAGCTGTGATATATCCTTCCTAATATTGTACAAATGTGAAAGTTTTAATGTATATATGTTTGGATGGATGTTTAGAGTTCCACCGCAAAAACTACTCTGGACTATACTTTGAAGCTAAAGTTTTGCATGAACTTAGCTTACATATCACATTAACATATAGACCTAATAAAGTCCACATCCAACCTCAGGGCTTCACCCCATGGGCCCTGTAAGCCCAATGCAAATCTTATCCTGGGATACATTTTATAAAATTACCAGTTGTAGTTAAGATGTTTGTCAGTTACTACAAAAGAAATCTTATGGTAAAACGTAAACAAAGATTTGGTAGTGCTGGTTTAAATATTTCAAACTAGCCGTTAACCATCGCGGCTTCACCCGCGTTCACAACATAGCGGTAGTAAGATGTGTTATATACCTGACCAAGAGTCGCCCATTCCAAGGCAGCAATTTAAAAGACGCCCCGCGTATTTCTGGTGAACGTTTGCCACATCTGGGCACCCCTTACATCAATAGCTGTCGGCGAGCTTCAGCTTCCTCAACAGTTTCTGTATATCACCGCTCTGCCGAGTGCCATTTCAGTTGCTCTCAAATTGGCCTGCCGAGCTTGCTGGACTCTCTCTTCACGTATTCATGAAGTTGCTGTTCTTCTGCTCTGAGTGCTGCCTGCCGTAGAGCTTGTTGAAGCCTTCTAATTTACATTTGTGCTAGAGCTTCCTGACTTACAACCTCTTTATTAAATCGGGCTTTTTCGAACTTTGAGCCAAATTTGATTTACGTTTTCCCGGAATTAATGTGATACAGGTATCTTCATGGTTAAACGTGCAACCAAAGTATAAACCAAAATATTAACAAATAAATAAACTCAAAATCTTGTTGACAATCTTGTATGCAGAATAGTTGTTTTAGTTATCATCTGATCCAGTAAATGTTAGACCCCATAAGATTAACATAGGAAGTTTAGAGGCCACTGGGGCAAAGCCCTAAAGCCCTCAATTTTAAAACGTGAATAGGTCTATGTGTTACTTTAGGATATTAGCTATCTTCCAATACCAAACATTAGCTCAGCCGGTTCAGTAGTTGGAACGTGATTGAGCCACAAACAAACTCACAAACTTTCAGCTTTATAATATTAACCACTAATTATGACAGTGAAAATTGCGTTTTCATGCCAAGCTTAGGAGCAATGTATGAATATGTTTGCTACAATAATTATGATCTATACTTTTCTTCATACTTTAGGTGTAATGAATACAAACTTGTAGTGTTTTTATTCAATCGCATCACATTATATATCTTTAAACACTACGCTTTTGTTACAACTAGCCGAGTAAATTCTCCAATAAGAATGTCCTCAACTTAGTTGAAGAGCTTTCCCAATATTGCCCTCGCAGCCTAACAATCCTCAACTGGAAAGTTTTAGTAGTCGTGTTCATTATTTTTTTTAATTTTGAGAGTGAACTTAGTTAAACAAACAAATAAATTATCCAAATTATACAGGCAAACAACACTAAATGTAAAAGACAGATTTTCCCCTAAAAGCTGATATGGATATTTTAAATAATAATATTTTGTTTTTACGTTGTTAAATTAAAAAATCGGATATATTTATCAATAAATGTTACTGTACCGATAAAATAAAAAAGTATGATCACGATATATTTATAGTTTTCCTTCAACATAAAAGAGTTGTCAAGTGTTGAAAGTGGTAAACGCAATACTTGGATTAATATTATCTTATTAGACATAAAAAAGTCAAGCTTTGCTAATGCAACTATTTTTAGATACATTGGTAAGTGGTTTCATAGCTTTTAATATATTAATTCATGAATTTAATGTCCCCTTTTGGTCCTAGCAAATATACCTCATCTAGTTCTACGATATTGTTATCGAAATTAAATAAAAATGTAGACCTCGCATATTTTAACTATACTTATTTAAACAAGTCACTAATCTACCCGTGATATATATTTGTCTATATAAGTAGAATTTTTACATACAAAATAAGTTCAATAAAATACTGTATAAAAATGGTCTAAACAACTAACATTCAATGTTTGCATATGCAAATAAACCAGAATATATTAATGAAAACGTAATAGCTACAGTACATTTCAAATGTTCCGAATTAGTTTCAAATATTATTAGATTAGGATTTGTGCTTTTAAAAAGTTAAAAAGTCATGACTGTCAGATCAATTAACATAATTGAATTATGATACCTTATGTGTCAGTTGTCAAATTTTGATGGCCCTACGTTTGACCTTGTTCATCGCTCATCAATCGCTCTTGAACCCTTCTGCCTCATTTTGTTGTACCCATCTGTTAGTGTACCCATCTGTTAGTGTACCCAACTGTCAGGAACCCTCCGTAGTGATATGAAATAAAACAACAACACGGTATGCGTAATTGATGCTATGAATTAAGAGGCGCGAGAAGAACTTGCTCGAGCTTTAGCGGCAGGTTATTCTACTTCAGTATAATTTTATAAAAAAATATTTAAACCTGCGTTAATTTTTCGAAATAGTCCGAAACGATCTTTAAAGGAAGCAGCACATACAAATATAGTATGCTATTAGTATAACGTTTTATATGCAACGTTAAATTGTAACAGGAATCTTTCATAAAACCATGATTCTGACAACTACCAACCATTTACTAGAATGAAAGGTCTCGATGATCAAATCTGAGGAAAATATTAGTTCTTGATAAAGTCACCTCATGATAGATTAAATTAAACGAAACATATTTAAAAACATATTGCAAATAAATCGGCGTTTAGTTTGATTTGATTTTAAAACTTAAATATAGTGAACGATCCAAGCTCTTGGACACAGCTAGTTGTAATAGCTCCAGATTAGCTGACAAAAAAAGTCCGGGTACCGCAACGAACAGATTAATAAATAAAAAACAACGAATATATATATATATATATATATATATATATCTATTTAATTCTATAACAACTAACTACCCTTTCATATTTTAAAACTTAACTTATTATTTTTATGAATTTGTAAAGACATACCTTATAAAGATGCAATAATTTATACGAGTACAACAGTAATCTACGAACGTAGAAGGTCTCACGATCACACAACGCAGCCTACCGGCACCACAGCCAGACACCGACTGGACCGTATTGAAGTGAGACTGAGAGATAGAGAGTGAGAAGGAGAATGTTGTGTGACGTCATCGCCGCTCAGCTGGTTTCATTGTTGTTGTTTTTGCTTATTGAGACTAAAATTTAAACGATGATTAAAATAACAATTCCGTTTAAAAAAATATTCTACTTTTATAAATAGCAGTTTCAAATCCCATAACCTTCTACACTCCAATATGAGTGAGGTTTGCTTGTTTGCTTGCAACTCTGATCTCAAAAACGACTACAATATTTCCTTCAATATTGAAAATAACTAATTTCTGGGATAAAAATAAACTTCCAAACAGTTCTCATCCCCAGTAAAAATCCAAAATACCCCCGTCGCAGCAAACCTGCGTACCCAGCGAATTCCCAATGCACATATGTCTTAATAACACTTTAAGCCACTTATCAAGATTCCTAGAAAATATATTCACAAATAAGCAATATATAAAATAATAATTATTCTCCTTACATTCTCCTTTACATTGGGTATGAGTACGCAGGTTTGCTGCAAAAAGGATCACAAGATAAAGGGTTTTTATGCAAAAATCAATAGAACTCAACTAAGTAAAGCCCCAAACCAAGTTTCATCGATATACATTTCATAAATAAACGATACATAAGATTTGAATTATTCTCCATAAGAATAACGATGGGGATGAGTACGCAGGTTTGCTGCAAGGAACGCAAAATAATGGGTTTTATGCAAATAGAAATTGAACACAACTAAGTGAAGCCATATACCAAGTTTTATTAATTTATGTTCATACTTAAGGGAGATATGATATTTTACTTTTTCTCCATAAGAATAACATGGGGACGGAGTATGCAGGTTTGCTACTATGGGAATCATCGGTAAAATTTTGTGATTTTGAGCTAATTACAATAGACCACAATCAGATGAAGCCATATACCAAGTTTCGTCAGTGTATGTTCATAAATAAGCGAGATATAAATTTTTTCTTTTTCTCCATAAGAATAACATTAGTCAACGTACTGTGTTTAGCACTTTCAATATCTCGGTAACCAATTTACGTAGAGCAATGAAAAAATCACCAAATTGTTTATTTTTTTGAGGCGAATTGAATGGTGTAAATTAAAATTTGATTTAAATAACAATTACATGTGAAAAACCCAAAAAACCCATTTTTGGGGTGCAAAACCCCCCAAAAATACCCCTTCAAATGGTCCGATCCGTCTGCATTTCGAACTCGTTGAAATAAATACTACTTTATTTGTCTGTACCAAATTTCATCAAGATCGGACCTTTTTAATGAGAGTTATCGTGCTTACGGACACATAAATATATAAACATATATACAAATATACAAAATTTGAACGAATGGTGTTTTTGGCATCTGGGGGCCTCAAAACGAAAAGTTATCATGGTCTCGGGCTTAAGTCTTACCATGCCACTTATGGTAATCGCTTTATCCCTATGGGGGAAATTTGATAAAATGAAGTCCCTCTCCCAGCAAACCTGCATACTCAGCGAATTTCCAATCCATATATATATATGAGCTTCGCTATTACATAGAGCCACATACCAAGTTTCACAAAAATACATCCATAAATAAGTGATATATAGCATTTTATTTATTCTCCATAAGAATAACATTAGGGCTGAGTACGCAGGTTTGCTGCAACGAGGAAGATAAGAAATGTATATCTTTGCAATTATCAATATAACTCGACCAGATGAAGCTACATACCAAATTTTATTAATTTAGGTTCATAACTAAGGGAGATATAAAACTTTACTTATTCTGAATATGAATAACATTGGGGCCAAGTATGCAGGTTTGCTGCTACGGGGGAAATCATCAAAAACTCTGTTTATGCAAATATCAATATACCACAACTAGTTGAAGCCACATACCAAGTTTCATCAATCAAGATATCATATCAAGATATCAAATAATCAAGATATCAAATTTTATTTATCCTGCATAAGGATAACATTGGACAACGTACTGTGTTTAGCACTTTGAATATCTCTGCAACGGTTGTATGTAGAACAACAATTAAAACACCTAAATGATTGTTTTGTAGAGCCAAACTGACTGGTTAAAAGAAACGTGAAATGTTGAATAAAATTATCTGAGGAAAATCCAAAAACCTTTTTCCCATAAGATTAACATGGGAAATTTTATGGACATGTTTTTTGACTTTTCCCTACAACCGCTTAACCTAGGTTAATGATTCAAATTACCAAATTATTTTTTTTTTCTAAGCTCTATAAAATGGTTTTAACCAAAATTGAGTGTTTTTTAAATTTTAGGGGAAAAATTCAAAAAACTGAATTTGGGAAAATTTAAAACCCCATAAAACCCCCTTCCCATAGTCTGATCGATCTGGTTTTCCAACTTAAGTCATAAATGTTACTTTACACATTAGTACCAAATTTCATCAAAATCGGGTATTTATTTCAAAAGTTATGGTGGTAACGGACACACACATATATATACATATATATAAATTTGAACGAATATTCTTTTTGGCATCTGGGGATCTCAAAACAAAAAGTTATCATGGTCTCAGGTTTAAGTCTTACCATGCCACCTACGGCATGGGAAGCAGCTTCTTCCCTATAGGGGAAATTCGCTAAAAATATGAAAAGTTAAAAAATTAACATTGGGCTTATGGAGTTTAAAATCAAAACAAAAGAAACATAACAGCAGTTTATAATCAATCTGAGTGATCTGTCACAGTAATACTCATATGGACATCGAGCTATAATAATAACAACTGGAGTGACTTTAAACACACATATAAGAGGCAAATAAGCTAAGCAAATCTGCCCGTCAGTAGGGGATGTGGTAAAATATTACCTCAAGTCATCTAAGCAAACTGACTGACATTCCCCGAGCAAAGTTCTATCTGCAGGTATTTGATACAAGTTATAGTACCCTACATGGTTTCACCCGGCAATACAAAATCTCGTGAGTGCTGCAGTCTGTGGTTAATCGTACAAACTATTCAAATCAGTAATCTCTGTTTATCATCTGGTAAAATAAATAGAATGTTCATGAGGCAAAATAAAAATTTGAAGATCCTTGAGGCGGAGCAATATGGTTAAATTTTTATCTTTAATATGTATATTTTAGACCTAAAGAATCACTAAACCAACATCCACCTCTCCAGCATATTGTGAAGTTGGAGAATGTTTTATGAACAACACAGGGTATTCACGTTTATATATTAAGTAGTCTTGTAGAGTGTTATCATAGATTAAAAATACTCCTGTACTGTTTTATTCACTGAGAGTAAAATTGCACTATGTTCTCATATTTTTAAAATTCAGAAGTAATAATATTGACTAACCTGCATTAAAAATTGTGTTTATGACTAAAAATAGCTAATAAACTATTTAACTAAAGATAAGAATTATATATATTTAAAATTTATATACTGTGTATAGAGAGAGGAAGTAATTAAAGAGGTGACTAACTAGGGGGAGGACAGTTGATTAAGATAAGTTTGTTGTGTATATTGATCCAATTATCCGTCGCACTATAGATGGTCCTCCCTTGAAACCACATGGAGACTTGATTATTTTCGGGAATAAAGCTTTGAAAAAGCTATAAGTTTATGTAATTCTTTAAAAATTAGGTCTAATTTTTCTTCCAGTGCCTCGCCAAGTCCTATAGCTTTCACTTACCTCTAAATTACTACAATCATCACTCAAACATACTCTTGAGAGGAGGTGCTACAGGGATATTTAAGGACATTGATAAATCCCACTGATCATCAAATGTCCTTAAGGAATTGGAATCTCTACACGTGCGTGGGAGTTATTTGGTTCAAAATCAATGTGGAATAATTATTTTCATTTTGTTGTTAATACTATGGGCTAAACATATACTACAAAGAAAGCAAGTACACATGTCTTATAACATTAAAATTAAACATAATGTATTTTTGTAATGTAGGCCCTAATCACAATTAATGCAGCAACCATATATACACATACTTGTTGTATTGTTAATGATAACATTTTACACATCCTTTATTTAACAATACTTCATTCCAATAAAAAGCTGTACTATAATGGGCAAATTGTAGGATTGTGAAATGCTAAATATAACTTTTTTGAAACTTGTTAAGTGGCTTAATGAGGTAGTGAGAAACATATACTTGCATTGGAAATTTACTGAGTACACAGATTTGCTGCGTAGGGGGGATATTTATTTATTTTCATCAGCTCAAACAAAAATGAATGTCCATATAAGGAATACATGGGAACTTTGTCGCGGCCTCTGTCAGAGCCCTAAGGTCAGATCAGGATGAAAACCATTTAGTTTTCCTATTTTCTGCCTAAAGAATCAGTGAACAGAATTTCAACTCTCTCGGTATATGGGAAGTAGGAGAATTCGTGATGAGTGAGTGAGTGAGTGAGTCAGGGCTTTGCCTTTCATAGAGTATTAATTATACAAGTAGATGTCTTAGTTCAATATGTGTTAAGCTCTGACCTGCTCTACCAATTATTAACAAACCGTTAAGTCACTTTTAGCGAATTTCCCCTATAGGGAAGAAGCTATATACACATATATTAACACATTAACATAATACATAACATAATACATATATTAACATAATACATTATGTTTAATTTTAATGTTATAAGACATGTGTACTTGCTTTCTTTCCTCGTTGCAGCAAACCGGCGTACTCAGTCCTAATGGTATTCTTATAGGGAATAAATAAAATGTCATAAATCACTTATTTATGAATGTATTTTTGTGAAACTCGGTCAGTGGCTTTATGTAGGAGTGAGAAAAATATAAATGCATCGGAATGCCGCTGAGTACGCAGGTTTGCTGCGACGGGGGGTATTTATTAGTATCTTCACCAAAGTCATTGCTAAGGTGATTATCGAAAAGGTTTTTAATATTGTTTACGTAATAGTGATCAGTACTTTAGTACTGCTTTAGTACTTTAGTACTGCTTTAGTACCTTAGTACTGCTTTAGTACTTTAGTACTAAAGTAGTACTTTAGTAGTAATATCTTTAGTAGTACTTTAGTAAAAAACTACCTCGTAGGTCTCATGGTAAGATTTAAGCCCGAGACCATGATAACTTTTTGTTTTGAGGTCCTCAGATGCCAAAAACACTATTCGTTCAAATTTATATACATGTGTATATATATATATATATATATATATATATATATATATATATATATGTCCGTAAAAGCTATAACTTGAGTAAAAAAGTCTGATTTCGATGAAATTTGGCTCAAATGTATAAAGTGACATTTATGACTTTAAGTTCAAAACCCAGAAAAATCGGACCATGGGAAGGGGGGGGGTTTATAGGGGTTTTAAAATTTGATATCACGATTATTTATGAATGTATATTGATGAAACTTGGAATGTGGCTTCACGTTGAACTGGTATATTGATATTTGCACAAAAAATAAATTTTTTGTTGATTGTCCCTGTCGAGGCTAACCTGCATACTCAGCCCTAATGTTATTCTTATGGAGAATAAGTAAAGTTTTATATATCCCTTAATTATAAGCATAAATTAATAAAACTTGGTATGTAGCTTCACCTGGTTCAGTTATATTGATAATTGCATAAAACTCATTTCTCATCTTCCTCGTTGCAGCAAACCGGCGTACTCAGTCCTAAGGTTATTCTTATGGAGAATAAGTAACGTTTTATGTATCCCTTAATTATAAGCATAAATTAATAAAACTTGGTATGCAGCTTCACCTGGTTCAGTTATATTTATAATTGCATAAAACTCATTTCTTATCTTCCTCGTTGCAGCAAACCGGCGTACTTAGTCCTAATGTTATTCTTATGGAGAATAAGTAAAGTTTTATATATCTCTTAATTATAAGCATAGATTAATAAAACTTGGTATGTAACTTGAACTGGATCAGTTATATTGATAATTGCATAAAACTCATTTCTTATCTTCCTCGTTGCAGCAAACCGGCGTACTCAGTCCTAATGGTATTCTTATAGGGAATAAATAAAATGTCATAAATCACTTATTTATGAATGTATTTTTGTGAAACTCGGTCAGTGGCTTTATGTAGGAGTGAGAAAAATATAAATGCATCGGAATGCCGCTGAGTACGCAGGTTTGCTGCGACGGGGGGTATTTATTAGTATCTTCACCAAAGTCATTGCTAAGGTGATTATCGAAAAGGTTTTTAATATTGTTTACGTAATAGTGATCAGTACTTTAGTACTGCTTTAGTACTTTAGTACCTTAGTACTGCTTTAGTACTTTAGTACTAAAGTAGTACTTTAGTAGTAATATCTTTAGTAGTACTTTAGTAAAAAACTACCTCGTTTGGATTTAGCTATTTTCAGTTACCTGTAATACAGTATCTACATATTAGCCACAACTAAATGCTTATATAATCAATACTGGAGTTAGACTTATATTAAAAACGAGTTACTGAGTAGGTTTCCTAAAACTATTTTATGAAAATAATAATTATATAAATTTTTACTATCTCATGTAAATGTACTAACATAACTATACAATTTTGAATTTAAATTATTATTGTATGAAGTCTTTAAGTTGAGAATACGAAAGTAGAGGTGACCTCACTACTACTGTTCAGCGTACATCGATTCAGTTCGGGATCCCGCCCTGGGAACTAGATCCAGGAGGATCGGATCAGGCGGTAGAACCCATAGCGATGTGTAATCAGCCGGCCCTAGTACGGTCCAGTGATTTAAGGTGATGGTATTTGAGAGGTGACCGGCCTACTCAAACACTCTTAGGGCCCACTCCACCACCTTTTCTTACCACCAATCAATCTCTGTTAATTACTAAAGTCTTATACATTGCTTTTTTAAAATTTATGAGCTTGCTAGTGCTAAATATAAAATGTATAAAAAACGAATTTGATAAAATAAATTAATTTCCTAGTTTAATTGTCTTTATATTTATTTTTTTTGCAGTGAAGATCCACTGATAAATGGTAAGGGTATTAATGCCATATCCGACTACATGAAAATTCCATAACCTTCTTTTCTTGTAAAATATTAAAATTTATAGCAGAATGATCAATTTTGACATCACGTCACATCCAAGGCTTGAGGAAATCTGATACCAACAATGTTTTGCGTTTCACTGGCTTCGTGTACGCAGTCAAGTTTTAAAAGTTGATGTCTGACCACAGCATTCGATACAGAAAAAAATAAAGATGATGATAATACATCATAAACAAAAATATCTGGTTTTAGTAAGATAACAATAATGCAGTGGTCTATAATCAGGACCAAAACTATAACTTTCAAGGCCCCGGATCAAATTTGGGTCAATTATAGTCTTAACCCTTCTAAATATATTATTTTCATAGTTAACATCAACCCCTAAAACTCTTTATTGTACTTGTATATATTCAGTAGAAGTACAAATATTCCCTCAGGTTGATATAACTAATACAATATTTCTATCACAAAAATAGTTAAGTTATAATTTGTAACAATCAAATCCATTATCATACTTTAATATTTCATATGTTTATCTTTGTACCCTAAATTGGTTGACATTACAATATTATTCCCTTAAACATATTTTCTCTTCTTTAAACAATACAAAAATCAACATGTATGTGTGCTTTATTTCTATCCTTTTTATCGTATACTCTAACATTACCTGGAGGGCCAAGCTTTTCTTGGGGAAGGCCGGTCAGTTGGTTTAGATGACTTTGAGTAATATTTCACCACTTTCCCCTGCTGATAAGCAGATTTGTATAGCTCATTTGCATCTTTTCTGCAGTTTTAAGTTCACTCTGGTTGTTATTTATATCTTAATGTCCCTTTGATTTAATTTGGATATGACCACTCCATTTCATAATCTTCACTCAATGGTTTTAGTCACTGCTCTCAGGAAACTACATATGTTAATTATAAACAACATGAGTACTTTGACAGTTCACTGATTGATTATAAACAGCTGTTATGATTCTTTTGTTTTGATTTGAAACTCCATCAGACCAATGTTAGTTATTTTAACTTTATAAATTCACTTTTTACTTAATTTGATTTTTTTGGATGAGACCTGTTTAGAACTTAGTCTTAACACACAAATTAGATAGTTACAACTTTTGAAGGAAATCGTTGGAGCAGTTTTTGAGATCAGAGTTGCAAGCATACAAGCAAGCAAGCAAACCTTACTCATATAGTATAGGATGAGTAAGGTTTGGCTGCTTTTATGCTTTCTTGTATGCTTGCTTGCAACTCGTATTTTGAAAACAACTCCAACAATTTACTTCAAAAGTTGTAACTAAAAAATTTCTGGGTTAAAAATAAATTCCAGCCAGGTCTCATCCCCAGGAAAAATCTACTTATGTAAAATATACCCCTGTAGCAGCAAACCTGCGTACTCAGCGAATTTCCAATGTATATATATGTATCTTAATACCAAATAGAGCCACATACCAAGTTTCATCAGTATACATTCATAAATAAATGTAAATAAAAGTTTTCCAATTTACTCCAGCAGATGAGATAAAAATTAATAATTTCACTCTTATTCTGGCAGGCATTTATAGGTCGCCAAAGAGATGTTATGTGGATTCATTTTTGGAAAAATTAAATATTTTTCTTGAAGTTTTAAACTAAAATCACTGTCACATTGTTATTGCTGGTGACAAAATACCCCCAAAATACTCCTTCGGATGGTCCAATCCGTCTGAATTTCAAACCTGTTCAAATAAATGCTACTTTACACGACTGCACCAAAGTTCATGAAGATCGGATCTTTTTTACGAGAGTTATTGTGCTTACGGACACACACACATATATATAAGAAATAAAAGAATAAACCTTGAGTACCCTTTTATCATTTTTATTTACACGACACGTGTTTCGACTTTCAAGTCATCTTCACAGTGTAAGTACATCAACCTAATATATAAATAAACAAAGACAATAAGATGGAATTAAAATAGTTTAACTACCATATGCTATCTTTTTAGCGAATTTCCTCTATAGGGAAGAAGCTATTACCGTAGGTCTCATGGTAAGACTTAAGCCCGAGACCATGATAACTTTTCATTTTGAGGTTCCCAGATGCCAAAAACACCATTCGTTCAAATTTTTATATATGTATATATATATATGTGTCCGTAAGCACGATAACTCTCGTAAAAAAGGTCCGATCTTAATGAAATTTGGTACAAATGTGTAAAGTACCATTTATTTGAACGAGTTCGAAAACCAGATGAATCGCACCATCCAAAGGGGGGTTTTTGGGGGGTTTTGTACCCCAAAAATGTGTTTTTTGGGGTTTTCACATGTAATTTTAATTTAAATCAAATTTTAATTTATACCATTGAATTAAGCTTAAAAAAACAAACAATTTGGTATTTTGATCATTGCTCTACATCAATTGGTTACCGAGATATTGAAAGTGCTAAACACAGTACGTTGTCTAATGTTATTCTTATGGAGAAAAAGAAAAATTGTATATCTCGCTTATGTATGAACATAAACTGGTGAAATTTGGCATATGGCTTGATCTGGTTGTGGTTTATTGTTGTTTGCAAAAAAAACAATTTTTTGCCTATGGTTCCTGTAGCAGCAAACCTAGGTACTTGGTCCCCATGTTATTCTTATGGAAAATACTTAAAATGTTATATATCGCTTATTTATGAATGTATATGGATGAAACTTAGTATGTGACTTCACTAAGATGAGTTCTATTGATATTTCCATAAAAACCCATTATTTTGTATGCCTTGTTGCAGCAAACCTGCATACTCATCCCCAATGTTATTGTTATGGAGAATAATTAATATTTGAAATATCACTTGTTTGTGAATACATTTCTTATGAATCCTGTGAAGTGTTTTAATGTGTTATGATATATATTCATTGGAAATTTGCTGAGTATGCAGGTTTGCTGCAACGGGGGTATTCTTAGCTTATAACCGTTGGTAATTAGTAATATTTCTTATTAGTATTATATTAGTAGCCCTAATTTCTGAATCAAACATATGCATATATACAAAATTTGAATGAATGGTGTTTTTAGCATCTGGGAGTCTCAAAATGAAAAGTTATCATGGTCTCGGACTTACCATGCCACCTACGGCAATAGCTTCTTCCCTATAGGGGAAATTCGCTAAAACATACATTAGATCATTAAAGCATAAATTTCCTCTCAGTCAAAAAACTCTGGGAGGGAATAAAGCACCTTTTGAACCAAGAACTGTTTTAAATGTATCTTTAATGAATTTAAAATATCTATCAATTTGATTTTATTCGGTAGATGATTAAAATACCTGCATAAGATGGCTTTTTCTCTAGGAGCATTAAATTATGTTAAGGAAAGGCAAGTTTTTTGGTGTTCCTTGTCAAATAGTTGTGATTTGAGCCTAAAACTGGGAATGAATTAAAATTTGTCTTTATGTGAATTAATAATTCAAAAATATACTGTCCAAAAACTGTAGGAATTCCTAAAACTTTGATGTGTTCTTTAACTGAATTGAATGGAGATAATTCAAATTGCTTGTTTTTGGCGAAGTAATATTTTATTTAACTTTTGAAATGATGTTCCACTGCATGTACTCAATTAATCCAAAGGAAATATGAGAGTGAATAAATCAAAAACAATTTGTTTTTAGTGTATCTTGGTAGAAAATTTGAGACATTCTTCTTAATGCAAACAGACCAGATGAAATACTGATATAGATTTTAGTGATATGCAGGTCCCAATTTAAATTTTGATCTATTTCAATGCCTAAAAATGATTCTGCACTTGCTGGAGAAGATGGGTTGCCCATAATTGTATTTGGTTGGCAAGGATTTCTGTTTTGTAGCATAGAAAAAGAAATATATATTCAGTTTCATCTGGATTTACTAAGAGATTCAAGTTATTTAAATATTGACTGATACAAGAAAGTTCAATAAAAGCTTTTCTTTCAATTTCGTCTGTACATTTCTTTATTTCTTTATTGGTAAATATCTTAATTGCCATAGTTAAATTATGGTTAGGACTAAATTAAATTGACAGAGTATGTAATGCTAATAATAACTGATAGAATTTTGATTATTTAAATCCTTGAAACTTACAAAATAATCTTCATCCAATCTTGAAACCACAACATTTTGATTTCAATTTATATTATATTTTCATTGTTGTTTTCAAAAAACAACAATGTTTGTTGTGTTCAAAAATCTTCAATTTTGTATGGACATTTAACGACAAGGTATTGCTTTAATTTATTTTTGAATTGTCTTATGTTATTTAAAGATTTTATTTCTGAAGGAATTTTGTTGTAAATTTTGATTGATATGTAGTCTGAGCATCTTTGTTTGAATGTTGAATTTGGATGTGGCAAGTCTATATGGTTGAGATTTCTCGTGTTATAATTTTGAATTTGTCTTCTGAAGGAAAATTTATGAAGGTTCAAATGTACAAAACTTGCTGCTTCTAATATAAAAATTGACGATAATGTTAGAATATTTAATTGTTTGAATAGTTGTTTGCACGATGTTCTTCTTGAGACTTGACAGAGTGTTCTTATGGCTTTTTTCTGCATTTTAAATACAATTTTGGCATTTGGGCTTGAACCCCATATAGTTAGTCCATATATGTGAATGGATATAAGCATAATATACCATTTTATTTATGTATAGAGTGCAGCATTTAGAAAATTATTTTATCAAAAAGATTCCTGAACTGATTTTTTTTGCAAATTTTATCAATGTGAGATAACCATGAAAGATTTGGTTGTAATGTTAATCCAAGAAATTTATACTCAGTTGCCAGTGGTATTGTAGAGTTAGCAAGTTGAATTGTTTCATTATTAAATTTTTTATTATATTGTAAAGCTGAGGATTTCAAATCATTTAATATCAAACTGTTATCTGTAAACCATTGTTCCATTTTAGAAATTTGAACGAAAGAAGATATCTCTAATTGTTTGTTAGAACTTTCCGTAATATTGAGAGTTGTATCATCTGCAAAAAGTATTACTTCTCCTTTATCTAGTAGGTAGGATAGTAGGTAGTAGGTAGGATGGTAGATCATTCATGTAGATAATGAAAAATAATGGCCCTAAAGTAGAACCTTGTGGTACTTCATGAATTATATCAGATGATATTCTTGATTTTGTTGGATGTTTTTTATTCTTTAGTTCTGTGAAATATTTAAGTTAACATCATCTGCATATAAACAAATTTTACCATCCTTTACATTCCAAATACCTTTTAAAACAAATAAACAGCAGTGGTCCTAAAATGGGCCCTTGTGGAACACCATAGTCTATGAATTGTAATGAAGAAGACATATTAAATTGATTTAAATGATGAATTTCAACTAGGGAATCTAGCCCCGGATGATATTTTCAATCCCGGGATTTCGGGATTACGTTGAAGAATCCCAGGAGCCCGGGATTAACAATAATTTGCGTACAAATAACAGTGACACGTTTATTTTTTGTTTTTCATGTTTAAGTGGTTACCAAGTCATAACATTATAATCTATCTAGGCAATTGTGTACACATTAGGAATCTATTTACGACAAATTATTTTTTAAATTGTTTAGAATGTTAAGAAATTCATTTTGTGTTAGTGTTGCCCAGGATCACTTCTGAATACTTAAATGGTTTAAATTATCTTTTCCCGTCAGTGATCCTATTCATCCTCAATATAGGTACTCCACCAATGACGCCGCATCGTTGTGATTTAGTTTGGCCAAACGTTAATGTCAATGTGCAAGTTTTTAATTCTTTGTCATTTCATGCATCCCTGTAATGTTTGTGTTTTAGCGAATTTCCCCTATATAGGGAAGAAGCTATTACCGTAGGTCTCAAGGTAAGACTTAAGCCCGAGACCATGATAACTTTTTGTTTTGAAGTCCCCAGATGCCAAAAACACTATTCGTTCAAATTTATATATATATATATATATATATATATATGTATATATATCTTTATATATCTATATATATATGTGTCCGTGAATGCGATAACTTGAGTAAAAAAGACCGATTTCGATGAAATTTGGCTCAAATGTGTAAAATGACATTCATGACTTTAAGTTCGAAAACCAGATAATGTTAGAAAATCCAAAAAACCTACTCATAAAATCTCCCATGTTAATCTTATGGGAAAAAGGTTTTTGGCTTTTCCTCAGTTTATTTTAATGTAAACTTCACATTTGCCAATATGTTCAGTTCCACAAAACAATAATTTTGGTGTTTAACTCTTTCAGTGCTATGGACCGATTTATCGGTTTTTGAATCTGTTATCAATAAACACTGTTACTGCTTCATAAGCGATTGTACCGTTATGCGCTCAGTCTGCAGTCTGACATAAAGTGAAACCTGGTATACACAAACTGAACTACCTCGTCCAGTGCCTAGGCTCTAATACCGCCTGGTCCACTACAGCTGCTAGTCTGATCAGTGGCTGTGCGGTCTAAGGCGTTACCTTCCCGGGCGGGGGTAACACTTGGATCGAGGGTTCGAATCCTGTCACAGTCGGTGGTTTTTATGTGCAACTCATGGAGAGTTCACCTGTCTGTGGCAGAGTTGAAGGGGAGGGCGGACCTTAAGCAAACGGTGGACGGCTCGGGTCCAAGCTGACGGGATGGGTGGATTCTTTGTGAGTTGCACATCTGATCAGGTGTTTTGCTACTTTTTACCTATCCTTTACTGTGTGTGTGTCCAGCGGAAGCACGTTTTTATTAATTTTGACTGTTCAGGCGTTCAAGACATTTAAAAAATTTTAAAAAATCACAGATTCATCTACTCTTTTCAGAAGCTTAGCACTGAAAGGGTTAAATTGTGATTCTACGCGTAACCGTTGCAGAGATGTTCAAAGTGCTAAACACAGTACGTTGTTATCCTTATGGAGAATAAATAAAATTTGATATCTCGATTATTTATGAATGTATGTTGATGAAACTTTGTATGTGGCTTCTCGTAGTACTAGTATATTGATATTTGCACAAAAAATTGATTTTTTATTGATTATTCCCATAGCAGCAAACCTCAGCCCCCATGTTATTCTTATGTGGAATAAGTAAAATGTCATGACTCCCTTAATTATGAACATAAATTAATAAAAGTTGGTATGTAGCCTCACTTGGTTGATTTATGTTGATAATTGCATAAAAATCCATTTTTTGTTCCTTGTTGCAGCAAACCTGCTTACTCAGCTCCCATGTTATTCTTATGGAGCGCTCAAATGTTATATAGCGCTAATTTATGATTGAATATTGATGAAACTTGGTATGTGTAGGGAATCCAATCTCGGACGATATTTTCAATTCCGGGATTACAGGAATGGAAAAAACAATCCCAGGATCCCGGGACTAATCCCGGGATTGGCTGTAATTTATAAAAAGTCTGGAAAAATGTGATTAAGTGTACTGTTGTATGTATTGAAGATAATTATAGTAAATGAATACTATTTTGTTTATTAAAAATACAAAACAACTTTTTAAATAGCACAAATGATCAACGGTGAGATAAACATATTTATTACACAATTAGTACTATTACGTTTAGTCTCACATTGGGTATGGCTTCGGGCATGCAATAAACTAATAAAGCAATTGAAAGCAACACTATAATATGTATTTTAAATTGACAGAAAACCTCTTTTAAAAAGTATCCATGAACTAATATTTCCATGAAGTAGAAGTACATTTTTTAAATATAGCTGCAGTTAAATGAAATTATTAACTTATTATTAAGACTATAAATAAATTAATAAATTAATAAATCCTACTTCATAAAACAAAACTATATCCTTTCAATAAACATAGTACTTTCATAATAAAATCATGTAACAATTAATAAACGATCTAAAATAAATCGAGTAAACATTTCTTTAAAAAAATATTCCAATGTTGTTACTTTAACGAATTTACTTATTACTACATTGGGATCAAAACAAACTAAATTTGTTCTTAATAAAAAGAAAAAGATCAATTACCATAACAAAGGCATAATTATCTGGCAAACGTCACTTACCCTATTCAGGTAAAATCTGATTGTTTTAAGTGACTGTAAGACATTTTATTAAAATATAAACCTATAGTTAATATACCGTATAAGAAAGAAAAAAATTATCAAATCAAGAAGTTTTGGTTTATAACTTTATTAAAGTGGTTTTAAAGTGATTTATTGTGGTTACATCAGTTAGAAACATCACCTGTATTGCTAACTTGAGTCAATCTAGCAATCCCGAAAATCCCGGGATTCAGCGTTTGAACTCTGGGATGGAAGAAACCGTAAAATTGGGTGGGATCCCGCCCAATTTTACGGTTTCTTCCCTTTCTCTTTACCCTTACGTACCTACTTTAAAAAGTGGAGTTGTAAAAATAATCTTAAGTGAGAAAAATAACCTTAACTTGGGTGACTTGCAAAGAGGCAAAAGTGAGTGGAAATTGTAGATTAAGTCATTGTTATAACGATTCCAAAGTACACTCCCTTACCTTGATATACAGTACTTTAATTTATTGGTAGCTGTCAAAAGTAGGATATCACAGAAGGTGTTGGTATAGCTACCAAAATATCATTGTTCCTTTCGTCTCTCTGAGAGTCCATGGACAAAGGATAGGATAGGATAGCGATGGACGTGAAACAACATCACGTGTTCATTAATACCCGATGCTACTACTTTAATTTTCTTATTTTGAGAACATATTACAGGGAAAATAGATTCAATGGGTAAAATAAAATAAAAACTTTCTAAACATATATTCTATGTACATTGATAAAATACATACATATAAGCATAAGTTGTTAAATGATGCCTGTACAATATACATTTGACACCTGTATCACTATTCTCCAAGAATATATAATAAAAAATATTGTCTATTTGTTTAATGTTCATACAAATACAATGTTAGAAAACAAACATTATGTTTGAGCATTATCATTTCCAAATCTTTAACATAGTTCAAACATTAGTTCCTGTTATCACTAAATCCATTACAAAATAAATCCAATACCTACATCAGCTTCAAATCAAATCATGTGCACATTAATTACATTATTATGTAAGTATGATTAAAATAGTATCTGCCACAATTAACCATGACTAACAACAATTTTAAGAAACAATAAAGTATGAGGCAAACGATTTTGAATGGTAATATGGTACAAAGCGATAATATATTTTTGATTGACCACACCAGTCATCAAGCCAACATAAAACATTAGTTTTCCATGAAAATTCATTACGATTCTCTCATTGGGCCTGATGAAGATCAGTGCGTGGAAAGTCAAAATTGATTGGCTTTTACTATTTTGTATGTGTATTGGCTGTTTTGTATGTGAGTGCAGTGTAAGTAGATATAACACGTATTGAAGTGTTGGATAAGATATCTTATTACATCTTGCAGTAAAAACAACATGTACAATGTTAACTCAATTGAGTTTTTTAATGGCAGGCAGTTCTGTATACAGGGTGTCTCAAAAGTCAACGACCAAACATCACAGGCTTGATATATGGATTACTTCTAACAACATTCTTAATATATCTTCATATCATATTCTTCGTAGTTTACAATCTATTGTTATTTTTAATATTTTTTATAATATACATATTGCAATCTCATAAATTACTTTTAGGCAAGAAAATATGCATGTAGGAACAATACAAATTTTATACTGTATAAAAATGAATGTAATAAAAATGCAGTTTTTAGGAGTTTAATGAAATTAAAAACACAAATTAACACTAAAAGTAAAATTTAAATTTAAATCGTGTATTATTGCTTTGTACCGTATTACCATTGAAAATCGTTTGCCTCATACTTTATTGTTTCTTAAAATTGTTGTTAGGCATGGTTAATTGTGACAGATACTATTTTAAACATATTTACATAATAATGTAATTAATGTGCACATGATTTGATTTGAAGCTGATGTAGGAATTGGATTTACAAACTTTTTAACTACCTTCAAACAGTGTTTCCGTCTACAGTGATCTACCTTAGAGAGTGATCCTATAACTTAAAAATTCCCATTTATTAATAATATCATTAAGATATTAAAACATTGATTTGCCTAATTTCAGTATTTAGGCCAGTAGGATTAAAATCCAAATCGGAAAAATTGCTACAAGAGGTTTTATTGTTTTAATGCCTTCAATTATGGCCCAATATGACTATCCTAAGTTTCCCCCTCGGCGTAGTTGTGCTTAAGTGGTGGGGGGTAAAAATGTACCCTAAAAAGGGCTATTTTGCGGTTATATCCCGTAAAGGACTCACAATATTGAAAACATGGTCCAGTTAAAAGTTGCAGGGCATTAAATTCAACATCAAATGAGACCAAACTCATACTTGTCGGACCACCTGATTACATAATATTAATCTTAAAAGATGGACGATATTTACATATTTATGAAATCTTTGTTTTAAGTTCTGATTTTTGGTAATGTAATCTAAACTAACTCGTCTATTAAAAAGGTGGTCTGTACACATTGTAGAGGAATAGATTCTGCGTTTCATGAGACTAAGGTGGATATTTTGATCACCCGTGCCGTACAGTTCCACCTTAAATTTGAACCTTACTCATCATCAATGAAGACTGTTTAAACTGCAGTTCTTCAATAAATGTTATTTACATTATATCAAACATAATTTTTTAGCAGTACAAAGTAATAGTTTTGTACTTAGTAAATATAGTGTTAAAATAAAATATTAAAATTGTAGAATATATGAAAAGAGAACATTAACAAATGTTTTTATAAAGAATGCGATGAGATTCATTTTACTGATATGAAGATGGAGGCAGGACAAGAATTATGGATCATGAAATCAATTAGTGATTATATTTATTTCATAGCAAGAACAACTTTAGTTAGGAATGACGATGAAAGGGGTACAAATTGGTAATTTCGTAAATTTCACAGACGTCGACGACTGACTGTCGTTGGGCACACAGCTCCTTTAAGTTTGTAATTTCCATTGCCCATAGGCCAGGTCTTCGTCAACATCTAGTTTGTCATTGTAACCTGGTTGGTGGGAGTTAGTGCAGAAGTTCCCCTTGCAGTTGGCACAAATCAATGAGCACTTCATTCCAGTCTTTCAACAACCACAACCACTTGCACACCCCTTTTTGCATTTGCATAAAATTGTGGAGAGAAGAGACTGTGGAGCAGGTTCCTTGGAGGTAAGATAGGGGTTAGGACCAAACTTTGAATCCTGTCATTCGTAGAGGATCTTTAGAATCTTTAGGACCGTAGAGGACCATTTGGTGTCCCAACCACATTTGTACTTGTAGGTAAGATCTCAAGCAATTTTGGCAGGTGGCATTGGATGATAGTGATATGGATACCAGGTTGAATTTTGATTTTATGAGTGCTTTGGAAAACAGGTAGAATCACAATTTATCTAGAGTATCTCATGGCCTACCTCCGTCGAGGGGTGTTAAAAATCGTAGATTAGCTTCGGCAATAGCTTCAGATTGGGTGTCATGCTCGAAGAAATACAAAAATACTTAACAGAAGATTATTTAATGACTTAAATTTTAATGTTTTACCTTCTTGTTTTTTAACTTGTGAGTGAAATATTCTCTTATTCTGATTATTTAAAAATTTTAAATATGTAAGTACGTAAAATCACAATAACTACAAAAATATAAGCTAAAATTGTTAATAACCTTAAACATTATCATTCAGGTTGAT
This sequence comes from Allygus modestus, assembly GCA_963675035.1. NCBI lineage: Eukaryota > Metazoa > Arthropoda > Insecta > Hemiptera > Cicadellidae > Allygus > Allygus modestus. The sequence continues at coordinate 68,742,783 of OY776115.1, forward strand.
TTTGATGTGTTTACAAAATAGAACTAAAATGATGAAATTTTATATTCTTCTATAAATTCTTCAAATACTACAACCTTCTCTTGTCATACCTCAAGGGCCGTTGCAACGATCAGGTGATCTGCGTCTTGATTAGCTTACTTTACTGACTAGCTCTTACCTTCAAGTCTCTCAGTAAGAAAAGGTAATGAGACGCACTTGATTTCTGTCGTTGGAAAGGAATTGCTCCTGAGTCATGGTCCCCACCGTTAACTCAGAAAAATGACCTACGGAGTAGTGTTACTTTTGCTTCGGGAGGCTCACAGCAGATTTGAAACTTTAATTCCTCAATTATTGATATAATTGTGCCAGCTTTAAGCTTGAGTCCTTGGCAAGTTTAAGAGCTATTATAAATTGTTAAACGACAACTTCCCTGGAATTTTGGTTTTGTCTAATTTATTAATTATTAAATTTAGTTTTTTTGCCATTTTATTATGGTTTTGGGTATAATGTTTTTACAAAATTTTTACTTTTGTCCATTTTTTCATAAATGCAACCATTTTAGAGATGTTCACGATTTACTTTATGATCTTTCTTATTAATAAGATGACATAAAGATTTAGCAACAATGAGTTTGAGTAAGAGTAACAATTTATTTTGAACATATTTTGTAGAAATACAGTAGATAGTTATCAAACAAAAATATCTGTCTGTTATTTATTTAATTCAGGCTCACTGTTGTAAAATGTTTATTTAATCATATTTTCTTATGTTGCTTCACAAATTAAATTCTAAATATCTCTAAAACGGTCATATCTCAACAGCATCATAATAACATGGTATTTACATTAATTATATTAAAGTTGGTCAAGATATTGGATAAATGGTCTCATGAAACGCAGAACTTATTCATCTATCGTGTGTACAGACCACCTTTTTGATAGATGAGTTAGTTTAGGTTACATTACTAAAAATAAGAACTTAAAACAAAGATTTTCATAAATATGTAAATATTGTCCATCTTTTAAGATTAATATTATATAATCAGATGGTCCGACAAATATGAGTTTGGTCTCATTTGATGTGGAATTTAATGCCCTGCAACTTTTAACAGGACCATGTTTTCGATATTGTGAGTCCTTTATGGGATATAACCATAAAACCGCAAAATAGCCCTTTTTGGGGCACATTTTTACCCTGCACCACTTGAGCACAACCCCGCCGAGGGGGAAAACCTAGGATAGTCATATTGGGCCATAAATGAAGCCATTTAAACTGTGGCGAACTCACTTTTAGGAACTTCCAACCTAGAGCTGTTCGTCCAACCGAAACAAGTTTATCCGTGGATCTGTCGGAATTAATCACCCGTGAAAATTACATCCCTGGAGAGCCAGCTTTGATAACCGTAATATAATCCAAAAGGCTTCATTTAGTCGACCAAAATATTGACTCCTACCCAGCTCCCTCGATTTAATATTAATTTCATATCTACTAAAAGGACCTTACATTTCAAAGTTGATCGGATCGAATAAATTAATCTGGATTAATTGATATTTCAGAATTTGGAATTGAAGGGCCTAATCGGTCATATTAAACATAATCACATACCTTTCCGACACCCCATCCCTGGCCCGCGGGTTACCTCCTAGCCGCTCATGGTTAAAACGCCTCCGTCCTTGCTGAGTCACCACAGTAGAAAGGGCCGGGGCTTACCTCCCCTCTTCCTTTCTCCACTCCCCTCTCTCCCGCGCTTGCGTCGGTGTCTCTGGGTGTTGTGGTATTAGTGCGCTGGGGTTGCTTACCTTGCATTTGCAGGCGTATTTGCGGGCATCGCAATCTCCCCCCCTCCCCCCGGCAGCTGGAGGAGAAGGAGAAGATGGCTGTGCTTGGATGGTGGTGCTTTATCTGTAAATGACTACTGTTAAATAATGTGAGCTATATATACTTTTTTGTTTAAATAAATTTACATATATATATATATATATATATTTATGTATAGGAGTCAATATATGGAACCTGTATACAAACTACTTATTAAATAACCATAATAAACAATAAATAAATTTATAACAACAATATATGAATCATTTGTAAATAAATAAACAAAATAACAATATCTGAAGATCAAGCATATGAGCAAGGTGGTATGTATGTAGTGTTTTCTTTGTGTGTAAGTGTTGCGGCTTATTTCCTTCCCGGGTGAAGGAAATACTCATCCCTACTCCAATTCATTAGGGTTGAATTTGCAACCAGAAAATACAAAAAACATACAAAAAGTGTCTGGGGGCAAACTCATTAGATTATACATTCGCGCGTCGATAAAAAAAAAATATATATATTAACCCAATGATCGGAGGAGGCTGGTTGGCCGTGTGGGTGTGTGCTTTCCCTCGTCCCTGACTCTTCCATGAAGGCGATGCCTACGCGAAACATAACCTGAGTCACAAGGGGTGTCAGGGGCAAGGGGAGCATGTGTGAGTGTAAATTGTGTTGTGTTGTCCTAACCTAACTACTTAACCTAATATCACTTGCTCCATTTGGGATACACGGGGTTTTCTCTTTTTTTTTTTTTTAATATCTTGGCAAAAAATATTTCTTTAGTTGCGTTACGTGTGCTCTTGCTACATATTTACCACTAGAGGGGTCTACTAGTCGCACAGTTACTGGCGATGTGAAAGCCTCAATTACTAATGGTTTGGACCAAAGCGGAAGAAGCTTTGCATTGACATGGTCTACCGCCTTGGACTGGTGATGCAATTTGTACATCACCCAATCCCCTATTTTATATGGTTGGTTCGATCGATTTGCATTGTATTTTTTTTGTCTACTTTGACGGGACTTTTGAAGGTTGGTGATTGCTTCTGCCCACTTGTTCCTATTACTATCGGAATTTTGAGTGGGCAAAAGTTGATCGAGATTCCAGGATAGCTCTAAAGGGTGTTTAATGGTAAAATTCAAAAATAGCTCTGCTGGTGAAAAACCTGTGCTTTCATGTTTTGCTGAGTTAAAGGCTATTTGAAAAAAATGTATGTTCTGATCCCATTCTGTTTGGTCTTGGGAGTGGAAAATTCGCAGGGCAGTTTTGATATTCTTATTTGCTCTTTCTGCGTGACTCGGATTAGGGTAATACGGTGTAGTGGTAATTTGCTGAATCCCAAATTCCAAACACATGTCTGAAAACTCTTTTGAGCGAAAGTAAGTAGCATTATCGGTAACAAGAAACTTGGGAAATCCAAAGTAAGAAAATAACCCTCTTTTCAATAAATTTATTGTTGTTTTGGCTGTTGTGTTTCTTGCTGTTAAAAAAACTGTAAATTTAGAAAATGCATCAATGATTGTTAAAATATACTTGTTTCCTAGTTTTGATCTTGGAAGTGGGCCAATGTAGTCTATGAACACTTTCTCAAACGGGGAGGTTACTATTTCTGAAGCTAACTGACCTACATTAGTGTTGGGTGCTTGTTTTGATCTCTGGCAAATGTTACAGGATCTAACCATGTCTGATATTATTTCTCTTAACCGGTCACTCCAAAAATTTGGCTCAATTCTCGCCCAAGTTTTACTAATGCCTAAATGGGCAGTTGTAGGTGCCTGGTGGTAGTATTGGAAAAGCATAGGAATTAACTTGTCTGGGATTACTATTCTTGGCTTGGACTGTTTTGGTGTTTGATGAACTAATATGCCCTGATGCAAAGAGTAGTTTGGTGGAGGGTTTGGTTTAGCGATTTTTTTTACTAGGTTAGATATATGGGGATCTTCCTTTTGATGCGTTTTAATGTCTTTGAAAACTTCCGGAACCTTGAATAAAACTTGTATTCTCTCTAAATTGTCAGGGATTTTAAGGGGTTTTTTTATTTCCGCAGTTTCCAGCGTTTGATCTTCGAACAGTCGTGAAAGACAATCCGCTACAACATTGTCTTTCCCTTTCACATGGTAAATAGTGAATTGAAATGCATTAATAAGCGTTATCCAACGTGCAATTTTTCCGACTTGACGAGGATGATTGAGCAGCCATGTGAGCGCGTGATTGTCACAGTGCAATTCAAAATGACGGTGTTCGAGATAAACTCGGAATTTATTTAGGAAGTAAGTTACGGCAAGTGCTTCCAACTCAAATGCGCTGTAATTTTTTTCATGGTTGTTGGTAGGACGTGAAGCGTAAGCAATTGGGAGGAGAATGTCATTATGTCGCTGAGCCAAAACGGCTCCAATACTAGACCGTGCCGCATCGGTTTGGATTACAAACGGTAAATCGAAATTGGGCATGCGGAGAATGGGTGACGACGTTAAAGCTTTCTTTAGTTTTTCAAAGGCAGACTGTTGTTCCGGGCCCCAAGAAAAAACTACTCCCTTCTTTTTCAATTGATTTAAAGGAGCTGACAATTCTGAATAGTTTTTAATGAAACGGGAATAGTATGCTGTCATTCCAAGAAACCTAGCAACTTGCTTTAGATTCTTTGGGGTAGGGAAATCGTCTATTGGTTGTGTTTTCTCTTTACTCAAACTCAAGGTGTTGTTTTGAATTATGTGGCCTAAAAATTCTATTTTATTGGAAGCTACTGTGATCTTAGCGGGATTTACTGTTAGGTTTGCTTGATGTAACCGTTGCAAAACTTCATTTAGGTGTTGCATATGTTCCTCAAAGGAGCTGGAATATACCACTATGTCATCAAAAAATGAAAAAAGATACTTAAATTTGATATCACCAAAAATACGGTTTATTAGGTCTGTAAGCACCATAGAACCATTGGCTAACCCAAAAGGAACATAGTTGAACTCATATTGCGCCCAGGGAACAACAAAAGCTGTATATTTCTTTGATTCTTCGTCCAAAGGTATTTGATTATACGCTGAGTTTAGATCTAGGAGCGTAAACCACTTGGCTTTACCTAAATGTTGAAAGGCACTCTCTGTCGACGGCATTGGGGTAGATTCAAGCGTAAGCGCGTTGTTCAGGGACTTGTAATTTATAACTAACCTGGTCTTTCCACCCTTTTTTGGAATAATAAATGCTGGACAAGAGAAAGAACTATTAGATTCCCTAATCACACCATTTTCTAGTAACTCTTGAATGTGATCGCGTAATATTTCTGTTTTTGGGGGCGAAAATTGGTATGGGCGTGAACGGACTTGGTGACCTTCTTTAATGTTAATGTGGTATTGCAATACATTAGTTCTGCCTAACTTTTTTGTTATGGTGTCTGGATACTGATCTAATAACTGTTTAACTATTTCCAGCTGCTGAAAATTCAGATTTTCACCGAAGTTTGGGGTGTTAGGCTTGGTTTGCTCTGGTTCCAGTTCTGAATGTGGATCGAGAGACAGTACCAACATCTGCTTGTATGGAAAGGTTACTGTACCTTTAGCTATATTAATTACAGCTTTAGTGAAGTCTAAAAAATCTACACCTAGAATAGCATTTACTGGCAGGGATTTAACAACAAAAAATGTAAAAGACCAAGAGAGGTATTGAATTTTGAAATGCAATTTTATTTTAAAATTAAGTTCCAAGGTTTCTGAATTGGCTGTGATTGCTGACATATTGGTTGGTTCTGGCTGAGTAATAAGTACTCCTTTTTGGTCCTTAATCTTATTTAGGAAAGTTTCAGAAATTAAAGAGCAGGTTGCGCCTGTATCAACAGTTGCTGGGGTTTGGATACTTCCAAAGTGCAATATTAGACTGGATGTTTCTGACAGAGGTGAATTCATACTGGTTATAACTGGTTCTGAATTATTTGTGGGGTTTGTTGAAGTAGTTGGTGTCTGTGCAGCAGCCTTGGAATGCGCGGGGCAGTTGCTGCTTATTTTGCTCCGCGCCCGTAGTTTAAATTTTGGTTTTGAGGGGTATATTGAAATCTGGGGTTCTGACGCGGCTGGTTGTTGGGTTGCCACTGAGGGTTGAAATTGGGGGTTGATTGAAATCTGGGAGGTCTGTTCGGTGAAACAAACATTCTAGGATGTCGATTGAAATTATGAGCAGAATGAGGTACGTTATTAGGCCTGTAATTATTATTTTGATGGCTTCTATAAAAACTATGTGAATTATTATATGGTCTGTTTTGACGGATTGGGTAGTTATTTTGAGAGAAATATCTGTTGGCAAAGGGTGATGAAACTTGACCCTGATTATTATTCTGATGTGATGGTCTAGGTCTGCTTAATAAGCTTGCTGATAAGGGCGCTATGTCGATAAGATCTTGGATTTTGGTAAGAGGGGGCAGTCCCGCAAATGTGGTTCTGGTTTCAGAATTAATTCCTCTAAAAATGGTATTGAAAATTTCTTGTTCGGGAGTTTCTGGGGAAAGAATCTTAAAGTTTTGCTGAATATCCCTAACATATTCAGACAACTCTTCCTGAATGGCCTGGGGGCGATATAAAAATCTGTTTTGAATTTCCCTTAATGTGTCTGGGGTGAAAAATGTCTGACGTAAATTGGCTAAGAGGCGATCCCAATGCACATGATTTGCCACATTTGTTAACCAAAATTCCCTCATTCTGTTTTGCACATAGGGGCCTACATTTAACAAGATTGTTCTTTCTGGTACCAACTTTAATTCAACAAGTTTATTTACCTTTTTGAAAAAATTGACTGTTTGATCTAGATCGTTTCCTGTTAATTTTGGTAAATCTCTCATCATTTCTGCTGCGAATGGGGGTAATTTGGTTGCATCCTCTGGTTTGTGAGTAGAGGAGTTTTGAATCTCCTTCGCCACCATTTTAGCTGTTTCCGACACTGCAGTCATAGTAATGCTATGTATTGATTGGATTAACTGGATCATACTAGGATCAGTGAGGGATGTTACTGTGACAGGGGAGGAAGAAATCTTTGTTTCAGTAGAAGCCCCTGTTAGAAATGGCGTTGTATGAGCACTCTGTGTAGTAGCTGTGATTTGTTCCACTGGGTTTATTTGTTCAGTAGTAGTCTCGGTTTCAGGTGGAGTTGTGTGAGCAGTTTGTGTAGTAACTGTGGCTTTGTCTAGTGTGCTTTGGCTTACCGAACCGGGGAAGCTTTCTTGAAGATTTTCCTCATCCTCTAATAGCCCTAACTTCGCTGCCCTTACAAAATTTCTCAAAATCACACGATTTCCTTCTAAAGTTTCGGCAGGTGAAAGTGACCAAGCTATACATTGGTCAATAGCCTGCAAGGCAGTTAGGTTTTTTATCCACCCAACTGTTGATGGAATATTGTCAATATCGTAAACTGGCATTTTTGTTTAAACAATTCTTTTATTTCTGTCAAATAAACTTACTCAAATTGTATTTGGTGGTGTGGGCCATTCCGGGGTGTCGATTCTGTGCTTTGTGATCTACAAAATATCTGATAATGTAACCACTACTTAGGCCTATTTGTTTTTGGCATTTACTTACTTAACAGTTAAATTATTTTAAAGCTCTCGGATATAAATAATTGGCTATTAATTATTTCAGAAAAGTTTAGTATTAAGTCATAACATATCTGGAAAGTAATTCATTGATTTGGTTAATGGTAAATGTGGTAAGGATAAGTGAGAGGATGTACCGATGTCAAGCCAACCCCCTAACTAATTCCCACAATAACTTGGGAGATTGGAATAACCATAGCAGATTGGCGTTTTTCCCTCAACACATTCATTCCTAATCCAGCGACAAAACTGCAGACTTAACCGTACACCTTTTTTTTTTTTTTTTTTTGGTGTGGTTGGACAACAACTGCTAAACTAAGACTTCACCGCTTTTGTAAAATTTCACAAAATTCCTTTTCTCTTCTTTTTTTTGTTGCGGAGGGATACTGAGGCCTCTCCAGCTGAAGAATGTTGGATAAATAACTTCACAACCCCAAATTCGCTGATGTCGCAATGCAATATGGCATGTAAGGTTACTACAGGAAAAGGTTGGTTTATATAGTATATATATTTTTTTTTTGCGTTTTATTTATTTATTTATTTTTTTTTTTGGCGCCAGCAGAGAACTACAGATGAAAATCTACAACCTCAATCAGCTTGTCCGATGACACTGCCACTTTCCGCCCGTTTTCTTTAAGACAGGGGCATATTTCAGGACCCCTGGAAGACAATGCACAAAGGCCTTTGATACAATGCCCCCGGGGTAGCTTTAATAATTGAGGATGTGATTTATTTTAGGCTTAAGTTAAGTCTCTGCTTATTAACACACATTTACTGCAAGCTGTTTTTTTTTTTTTTTTTTTTTTTTTTTTTTTTTTTTTTTTTTTGGGGGGGGGGGTTAGGTGAGGTAGGGGTTTCTGCCAAATTGCTTTGTAACACAACAAGAACCAAATTACGTACACTGTAAAAATATCGCAACACTCAACTGCTGGACTATGTTTGAGGAAAGCGCCCAAGCGGAAGCCAAACGTTTCCCTAACTGAATGTGGTTTTTAGAGGGAAAATACGCCTTTATTAGCAGCCTACTCTAGGTTTGAAGTCGACCGACTTCGCTAATTGAGACAATTTTCTAATGCAGGTGGCTTGATGGTTACCAAGGTATAGGGAAGACTGGGGTTTGGTTAGTTAATGACCTATGTAACAGTAAAAATCTCCTGACCCAAAAATGCAAAACATGTTATACTTGTTTTCAGCGTGATATTTAATGTGACCATAATAACCTTTAATTCTGTAATTTTTTGCATTTATTTTGTAACCTAATGTGTGTTTATATTATTATTATTTATTTCCCTATTTTTTGTATTATGGTCACAAAATATCGCAAAATTAAAACAAGTGAATTTTATCCAAGAGCTGCAACAAAAAATTTTAAAATGTTTAATCACATTATTGTTTTTTTGTTTGTTTATAACACATTAGGCCCCGTTCTCTGACAAAATTTTTGCTATTGACAAGGATAATCGATGGAATGCAAGATCATTTAGGTGAATTTCGTCTTTTCTTTGAGATTTCCTATAAGTTAGATGGAAGAACTGATGCGCGTTCTCTTGAACTATTGGTAAACGAATCACATGAGTTGTTGATGTCTGTAAAGTGGACAAAAATTGATTCGTTTGGTCAAGAAGTGCAAGTGCATTTGGATTGTTTGCTAGTCTTGGAAATGGAGGTAAGGATACTATGAGCAGATGTCGGGGATCGTAGAGTTTTTTAATCAACTTTAAAAGGGATTTCATTTTGTTTTTGAAGGTTGTGAAATCCGTACCTTTTAAAATATCATTTGTACCTAAAAATACTACAATGGGGTAGTTACCTTCAAAGCTGGGGGGTGCTGCCTTTAATATTCGCTTAACTTCCCCTGCAGTTATCCCCGATATTGCTAGGGTTCCCTTAATTGCAAGACTGTAATTATTTGTGGATCTATTTTGCAAAAATTCTCTGTACCTACAAAACTGTGAGTCACCTATTAAATTTATAAAATGCATCTTCATTAATTATAATAGGGAGGGATGAGGGTCGCAAAAAATACTTTTGTGTTTTGAAACAAATTATACTGGGTAGGACTATTTTGTTGCGCTCTTTGAAACTGAAACGCTATCAAGCCCGAGAGGGAGAGAGAGCGACAGAGGTAGACAGACAGACAGACAGACAGGCAGACAGGAAGTTGTTGTTTGTTTACTTCTAAACTTAAGACCGGTCTATTGTCGTCGTATCGATCGCCTGACAGCTGACCTTGGAAAGGAATATTTCCAAACAAATATCGCTGCGATGGGAGAATTTTAGTAAACTGTGATTTGTCCCTACCAACATTAATAAATTGAAATGATGTATTAAACCTTGTCTTAAAATAAATGTATTGGATTTCAAACTGTCTGACGAATTACTAATGTTAATCTTTTAACCTAAACTATCAATTGCATTACATTTACATTGTCACATTTTTACCTAGAAGCATGCTGCAGAATACATTTGGTTTATTTTATTCTTCTTTGCATTTTCCTTCTTTCGTAATAATAGCTAATAATACCTAATAAATATTAATACATATTTCCTTTATAACTTCGGCTGTAAAACTTAATAATTCTGAAAGGATTTCTGCTGGTTTCTATGTCTAAATTCCCACTTATGTAAAAACAACTAACCCAAGACTAATTTAAATGAATAATCGAGTAAATATATAAAACCAAATTTAAAATCGGCTACTAATTTATTACAAATTGCGTCGCGTGGTGTAAGACTCACGCAACGACATGCTGCTCGCTGACCTGTTGCATCGCGACAAGAACTCATGTTTAAAAATCAATTTGGTAATAATTTTGCAATTAAATTTTGAAATGGCTCTCAAAGGTAGGTGAAAATCCCGTTTAAACGCTCTGCTATCATTTTGTGGCGAACTCACTTTTAGGAACTTCCAACCTAGAGCTGTTCGTCCAACCGAAACAAGTTTATCCGTGGATCTGTCGGAATTAATCACCCGTGAAAATTACATCCCTGGAGAGCCAGCTTTGATAACCGTAATATAATCCAAAAGGCTTCATTTAGTCGACCAAAATATTGACTCCTACCCAGCTCCCTCGATTTAATATTAATTTCATATCTACTAAAAGGACCTTACATTTCAAAGTTGATCGGATCGAATAAATTAATCTGGATTAATTGATATTTCAGAATTTGGAATTGAAGGGCCTAATCGGTCATATTAAACATAATCACATACCTTTCCGACACCCCATCCCTGGCCCGCGGGTTACCTCCTAGCCGCTCATGGTTAAAACGCCTCCGTCCTTGCTGAGTCACCACAGTAGAAAGGGCCGGGGCTTACCTCCCCTCTTCCTTTCTCCACTCCCCTCTCTCCCGCGCTTGCGTCGGTGTCTCTGGGTGTTGTGGTATTAGTGCGCTGGGGTTGCTTACCTTGCATTTGCAGGCGTATTTGCGGGCATCGCAAAACAATAAAACCTTTTGTAGCAATTTTTTCCGATTTGTTTAATTTTTTTGTTTTAAACTACTGGCCTAATTGGGGTATTATTTAAATTAATACACATTTCCTGAGATTAGCCATTAATTTAAAATAACGAAATAGTTAAAAAGTTTGGTTGAAATGTAAAATTTAAATTGTGCTTTTTGTGTATAATTTAATAAACTCCTAAATACTGCATTTTTGTATAACTACTGTTCCTTTTCATACAATGTAAAAGTTGTATGACCCTACATGGATATTTTCTTGCCTAAAATAAGTTTTAAGATTGCAATATGCAGATTATAATAACATACCCCCAGCGCAGCAAACCTGCGTACTCAGCGAATTTCCAATGCATAATATAATACCACATAAAGCCGCATACCAAGTTTCATAAAAATATATTCACATATAAGCGATATATACAATTTTAATTATTCTCCATAAGAATAACATTGGTGATGAGTACATAGGTTTGCTGAAACAAGGAACAAACAGTTGGTTTTTATGCAAATATAAATATAATTTAATTAGGCGAAGCCACATACCAAGATTCATCAATATTCAATCATAAATAAGCGCTACATAACATTTTACTTATTCTCTATAAGAATAACATGGGGCTGAGAACACAGGTTTGCTGCTACAGGGAACTTTATGAAACCATTCATAAAGTTGAGATTTTCAAACTCTGTTTTGTCTCCGATTGAAGACAAGCCTGAGAGGTTTGGAGGGCAATGTCGTGAAAGCGGAACTTCGAAATGTCAGAGGAACTTCAGTATCAGGAGTGATGTTTATCACGTAATCCATTAACAGAGTCGCCAACGCCGTCTTCACTTGCATCAAGCCAAACCTGAATCCTGAGATTGGAAAATAGACGAACGTGTTACAAAAATTGAGCTTGCAGAATTTATAAGATTAAGACAGTGAAATATGTTTGTAACCCAATGGGACTCACAGTAGAATGATTAGATCAGGTAACAGGTATAAAATATAAGGTATAGAGATGTATGTAGTTAAAACTAAGTGCATGCCTATAGCACTGCACCCTGTAAGTGAACCACCTGTGGCCCTTAGGCTGGAGTTGCATACATACAATGGCACAGCCACAGCCACCACTGCTTGTTAATATTCTAAAGTAGAAAAGGATTGACCAAGACCTTGGAGTTATTTTAAATTATAAATTAAAATAGGAGGATAAAATAAAACATTTAATTTTCCTGGAATTCAATCATCATTGCAATATGGAACTACAGCATGGGATAGGGCACGAATATTGCTTTTAATCATTATCATTATTTGTTCAAAAAACAATCATTAAAAATGAATTCCAAAAGCATAAATGCTTCCCCATAAATCTGTTGTTTTCACAAACCCAATTACTTTCAGTCAGGCAATTACATAATAAAACATTAACGATCATTCACACACCCACAAATAGTTATAACTACTGTGGTGCACAGTCATCAAACAAGAAACATCGTTAATGACATAGGCCTGCAGGTTCCCTGTGCAATTAAATCAGCGACGAGTCATTCCAACTCATATTTTATCGCAAAATTCATCCATGGGAACATTCGAACATTCCTCCCGATATTGGGAACCATCAGGTCAAAACAAATGTTTACAAAGATGTAGTCCTTGACTGGTTCTAGGAGATCGGTTCTGAACATGCTATTCCCTCATCTGCTAATAGTAATTATGAGGAATGACTTGAGAGTCATTATACTCTATGTATGACTAACTATTTCACCCTTGACTTCTGGATAAACACATAAACGATTATATAAGAATACCCCCGTAGCAGCAAACCTGCGTACTCAGCGAATTTCCAATGCATATACTGTATATGTATCTTAATACCACATAAAGCCATATACCAAGTTTCATCAATATACATTCATAAATAAACGATTTATGACATTTTAATTATTCTCCATAAGAATAACATGGCAGCTGAGTATGCAGGTTTGCTGAAGCAAGGAAGACAAAAAATAGGGTTTTATACAAATATAAATACAACTCATGTAGGTATATACCAATGGAAAAACCCATTTTTGGGGTACAAAACCCCCCCAAAATACCCCTTCGGATAGAGCGATCTGGCTGGTTTTCGAACTTAAAGTCATAAATGTTGCTTTACACGTTTATACCAAATTTCATCAAAATCGGATAATTTTTACGAGAGTTATCATGCTCACGGACACATATATATATATATATATATATATATATATACAGTTTCGAACGAATGGTGTTTTTGGGGTCTGGGGACCTCAAAACGAAAAGTTATCATGGTCCCGGGCATAGGTCTTACCATGCCGACTACGGTAATAGCTTCTTCCCTATAGGGGAAATTCGCTAAAAATGTTCAAATGTTAATCAAGGAATTTCAGAAGTAAAATTCTCATATTGTTTAGACATAGAAAATTAGTTCAAAATAGTAAATCCTCTAAGAAATAGTTATTAAATAAAACTGCTCACCTATACACATTCGAGGCCCTTCTCCGAAAGGAAGGAAAACAAAAGGGTGTCTTTTCTTGCAATTTTTGGCACTGAATCTATCTGGATCAAATGTATAAGGATCAGCAAAATATTGAGGGTCGTGGTGGAGGGAGTAGACTGGTATTACCAATTTTGTATCTTTTTCTATTAACAGCGTTGACTCCGGAACCCTATACGTTTCTGTACAAGTTCGAGATATCACAGGAAAGACTGGGTAGCGGCGCATAGACTCTGAAAATATAAATAAATAAATAGAAATAAATAGATAAATGAATAAATGTTGAGCTTGTTGAACCAAACATAGAACATTATACCAAAGAGCATGAAAATAGGCAGGTGGCCTGTGGCCTCTGTAGAATGTTTTCCATCTTATAAAACTAGGAGTCATTACAGTTATATTAGTAACTAGATAACCTGAGTTACTCTGCAGCACCAAGACAATTTTTAATATATTTTGGTGAAACTAGGTAAGTTTGTGTAAGTGAGTTGCACAGGTTGCATATCCTGCGCACCCATAGAATTTTCAATGCAAGGTGTATACATATTTACCTTGTATTCATATACAGGGTGTATATATTTGCACTGACAATTCGCTGCAGGTTTGCAGCGCTGGGGATTTTTATCAATAGATCATGAAGTTTGGGTTAGTAGTTAAAAGACACATTGTATATGTAGGACATAAATTTCATAATTTTATAACGATGATGATTACATTACCATTAATAACTTGATCCATGTAACTCATTTCCTGCAGAGCTTGGTAGGAAATTTCGTTGTTATGTCTGTCCAGAACTTCCTCCACTTCCCAGTACAGTTTCTCTTGAATCTTGTAGTTGCAGGCCAACTCATATAGGCAAAACATGATTGTGCTCGAGGTTGTTTCATAGCCAGCCGTAAAAAATAGGAATGTCTCTGCTGTGATTTCCTCGATCGTAAGTCCTAGAAACACTCCCTGTACTTTTGTGACAGAATACTGATTTTACATAAATTGTTACACATCTTATGATTTATATAACTTATTACAATTAGCACCGGGGGACCAAGCCATGCTCGGTGTTTGATTCCACAGAAGAGGCATTGAATTTGTTTTATTTCAAATACTCGTTCATTTTCAATGTGAGCTCGTTCGCTTCGCTCACTCGCCTCCCAGATTAGCTTGTTCGCTACGCTCACTCGCCTATCGGAAAAAAGTTTGAGTTGCCATTCAAGTAGTTTTTTTTATTTCCATTATGATAGTTGCCATTCAAGTAGGATTTTATTTTCATAATGATAAACAGCTGTTTACAATATTTTAATTTATAGAAGCTGATTTAATGGTTTGTTTTTGTTATTCATTGTAACCGAATATAGCCGGTTATGATTTTAAACTCCATAAGCCCAATGTTAAAATTTTCAATTTTCAAATAAGTTGTTTAGAAAAATACGAGTTTTCCTGAGGTAGTGGTTTTCACCAATCGACTTTTTAGACCCAAAAGCCTCTAATCCCAAACTTTAAAGCAAAATCCTTCTCTACTGGATCTCGAGATAAATTTTGCAAACAAACAAACGAACATAGACATAGCTCGTATTAGAGTATAGGATAGGATTAGGTCAATTGCTATATGTAGCATATTTGTTGTGTTCATTAAATTTTGTTAGTATGGAGGTTTGATTCTCTAGGATCATTCACCATTTCTTTATTGATGAATTTTCACTACTGTGAGATGGAGACAGTGGTGAGGGGATAGCTTCTCTTCTCCAGCAATACTGAGAGGGGAAGTTAACCAATCACAGTCCTTGCAAACTTGCAATTGGATAAAGCAAATTTATAAAAAAAAACAGATTTTCCCTTTTAGAAAAGAACGTATTACTAAAGGTCCTGAACTAAGTCCATGATTATCTTCGTTTTTAGGCTTCCAGAAATAGAAAAAAACACCATTAGATAAATTTAAAAATAAGTTTTGGTAGAGCATCCAAATCAAATCAATATATTTTGTTGTATTCTATATACAATATCTACGAGAATAAATTGTTAAACTTTATATTTAGATCTTTTCAAAGTCTGGTTTATGCATGAGCAATTATAACTTTCCCCCTCCATGTCTTAAGAACCAATCTATAGTTTTCCAGCCAGCTGTACCCTCCAGAGGATTCACACCCCCATGCACACTTAATCACTCACCGTAAAAGCCCAAATAATCACTGTATAAGACACCGACAAAAATAGGGACATTTTTATGGTGAATATGCCTTATGTAGTCTTGATACTGACTAAGACCGATTGATTCTTTAGCCAGGATCATTAATTCATTAATTGACCAATGGCAGCTGGATCCAGTTACAAACCTTCACAACATTTTCTCAGGATTTTGCTCAAGATCAACAATTTTGGCTTACCTGTCGCCAATGGTTCCTTGATAAGTAACTAAATAGGCCTTGGTCTGCAAACATGCATTTTTTAAAGCTATTGACTTTATATAACTGTATTGTATTATTCAAGTTTGATACGTTATTCCATGCATGAGAAGTGGAGCGTAACTTAATCCTTTGGGGTTCAAGACTGACTGGAAAAACTACATTTATTCGTCAAAAATATGCCCTTGTTATTTTGGTCACTGTTTACATTTTTACAGTGGTTGTAATTTGAAAAGCAATGCCCACAGTATGTAAACATCAACATAACAGAATTCATAAATAAAGTTTTGTGTCGACCGTAAGCATCCAAAGAAGGGAATCACGGTGGGGATATTCACCATATCTCTCCTGCACTACCTCCCATACATGTCACAGGCCTTGTAATGTATTGTAACAACTTGCTGTATCAACCGCAGAGATTTTTTAACCTGTAAGCTAAGATATAAGTTGGATTTAGTACAAAATTACAAGTGTGAGGGAAAATGAAAATAAAATAAAAACTAAGGTGCTGTAAAAGATTTTAAGATTGAAAAACCATCTATTGGTCAGAAATAGGGAACATGAAAGTTACGTGGAGGGTCGAAAAAGTTCTAAATTGATTAGGAAGGAATATTTGGTGAATTTTATAGTTGAGTTTAAGAAATGTGCAAATCAACTAAGAATTAGAACTTCAAATTTATAGGGTTGATAAGCTCAGTGGCAATGAGATGATGTGCAGTCTAGGAAGACTATTTTGTTAATAGGGTTTTTAATACTTTTGGTTTATTTTAATGTCTGCAAAACATTTATGAAAATAAATACGTTATAGTTTTGTTTTGTATCAAAATGGTTCAATACACATTTTTGTATATTTATTCCAACAGCATTTTGTTGGATAGTTACTTAAGGGCTTATAAGGAAAGCAGTCCAAATCTGTACTGATGTGAACGTCCTCAGAGTTGATCCCATGATCCTTTGAACCAAATCGCTAATTGTTAATTGCTAATTCTTGTAATGGATAATAAGAATTTGACTTTGGCCTTATTAGACTAAAATCAAAATCAGAAAGTTAACTCATTTAAGTGCACTAATTTTTGGCTTAATGTCACACTTTGGGCTCAATTAAATATTAGAAAAAAATGCACTGTGTTCTTTTACCACATTAGCCATGGTGTTTGAACGCTTGTCAATCAACATTGTTATCTTTGTAACTTGGTTTGAATGCCCTTAAACCTATCACCTTATCAAAAGTTTTAAGTTAAAAAAAGTTTGAAAGAGTTTTACAACTTACCCTCTTTCTTTCCTGGTCTTGAATACTCATAAGTATCATACTTCTCGCCATCTTCAAGGATACTCTGGTTTTGTCTAAGTTTAATCAAGAGGTCCAAGAAATCATACCTGTTGATATTGTGTTTTTCCCTGTAGTCAATTGTCGAACGAATCACGTCTGTCAAAAACTGTGTGGTTTTCGAATCAATGAAATTAAAAAGATGAAGCTTTGAAAGGATAGGAAATGAGCTGAAGACAAAAAATTTTAACAACATTTCAAAGTCTAATTTTGTTACTTTAAGACCTATTTTATAAAACTCCGAATCTTTATTTAAAAGGCAATTGATATCCAAACCGAAAGCACAGGAGGCAATTATATCTATAGTATAACGAGATAAAATATCCTTGACATCCAGAGTGTTATTTTCTTTAGTCAGTTCATCAAGAAAATCCCGTAAAACATCGCTGCAGCGCTTCACTAAGAAAAACATCATCTTCATTTTAGCAGCTGTGTACGCAGGTGTCAATTTCAGTCTCATCTCTCTCCACTCTTGTCCTCTCATGTGGAATAAGTGATTCATCAAATAATCATTTGGATGGGTATCGATCGACATGTGGTCCATAAAATGATGGAAATCTTTTGACATGATTCTCTTTATCAGATCCGGATCCCTAATGACCAAACACGGTTTTCTTATATCTATCAGGCCGACATAACGTTCATTTGTGTATTGTTTATATATTTTGTCATAAGCGATTCCCCAGTGACATCGCCCCAGCACGATGACGCCTGTGGATCCGAGGGGAAACACCGGGGGAACATGAGGAACACCACGCTCCTCCCAATAGCCGTAGTCCTTCACAAAATATAAGTAGACTATCCAGAATATCAGCAAACTTGCATACAGGATTTCCACAACTCCATTTTCCAGGATTAAACCCATTTCCTAAAACAAGTAATGTGCCATATATTAATGTAGAGCATAACACAGACATGCTAAATATATTACATGCATCTTTATAAATTACAGTAGTTATTTTATAACTCTACCATTTTTCTTTAGAACATGTAAAAACTTTTCTACACAAGGTATTTTCTGTTATATCAATATCTCATTCAATTATAGTATAAATCGGTAACGGTACGTATAAAATGGTGACATGTTTCTTAAATATTTTTCATCATACTATCTAAAATTCTTACGTTAAAGTAGTCATCAATACAATAATGGTGTTTGAGTTAAACATTTTTTAACTTAGATTTTAATTTATTCCAAGGATGTCAAATAAAGTTTATATGACTGTTATAATTATTTACACATGGCATTACATACAGAAAGCTTGCAGGTTGAGTTTGGGAAGGTGTGATATATATTGGAATACTAGGGAATGTTCTTATTTAAATATATTAACTAAACAAACAAATGGTTGTAATCCCGTAAATTACAACAAATGTACTAACCAAAGTCGTTTTCTAGAAATATTAATATTCATAAAGTTTTGGTAGCACATTGATGATAACTTTTAATATTCCTGGAAAGTGAGTGCATGAAGACTTTACGCTATTACTTCATAAATAATAATATCATGCGCAGAATGTACGTAAGCTCTTATTACACATAATTTGGAGCGCTTAAATTGCAAAATATATTTGCTTGACATTTTTCTGAAAAGTCTCACAAGTGATGGGTTTTCAAAATTACATATTTTATGATCCTGTAATAAAACCTATTTATACTCGTGAAACATAACTTTAGTATAATGTGAAAGAAATTTCTATGAAATATGTACTATGTAGTGATGGTCAAAACCAGAAATTTCGAATCTCGAAACCGAAACCGAAACTTACAAAATCGAATCTCGAATCTCGAAACTCAAATCGCGAAACCCTATTTACTTGCCTGGGTATGGTTATGAAAAATAAATCCAGAAAAATTAATTAAAACTAATTATATATTTTGGTTAGAGTTGTTCTTTCAGAAACAAGAAATCAATAATCCAAAAAAGGTGAAGGTAGACGACCGATGACAGTAGGCTTTTGACCTTTGCATTATTGATCGAAACACGGGCGTGATTTCTGTTAAAAAACAACAATAAAGACACAAAAAATCTCAGCAGTTTCGAGTTTTGATTCTCGAAACTCACCGATCGAATCTCGAAACCGAAACTTTTCCAAAGTTTTGGTGGTTTTGAGATTTGAGTTTTGGTTTTGACACAACACTAGTACTATGTTATGTTACAGAAAATGGAAGATTGCAACGTTCCACTTAGCACTTTTTATTTCACCATAAAAAACATATAGGGCATTGTATTAATTGTGAGTTATTTAATTTAATTTTAAACAAAGTTTTATTCCCAACTTACTACTTCAAAAACAATAAGTTTGTTTTCTATGTACTTTATGGAGTTGTACAATTTTCAATGATTTATTAAAAATAGTTTAAATTTAAGTTACATCACAACTGTTAACAGTAAGTGGACTGGAGAGCATCTAAGTGAATTTGAATAACATCTGTGTGAGAAGGAACTGCATGCAACAATATTTTTATTTCATTTTTTATACTAATGAATTAAAAAAAAAGTTTGAGGTCCAAAACATTAACTGGTGCTATAGAGTAGCGTGGCTTCTCTAGTTATTCATTTAAATAAAATAACCAAATGATTTATTTGTTAATAACGTTGTCAATAAAATAATTTACTGTAATACACAGTTTTAAGCAAACACACAGTTTTTTCATATAAAGAAGTTCAATCAATTTCCATGCCCTTCTGAGAGACAGGATGTGATCATGTGCAACAGCATTACAGGTGTGGGCAGAGTCCGGGTAGTAAGGGTGCCACGAACAAAAAACACCCCCTCCGTCAAGTTATCATAAAACGTGATTTTGCCAAATATTTTGTATGATATTTTTTACATATAAACAAATACTGACTACTCATTGACATATACCTACAGGTGCTAATACTCATCTATATGCTAAATATTGTGTTTATATATTCAGTTAATCAAAGATTCAACCCATTTGCTTATTTTAAGTTTAATTACCTTCTAAATTCCCAAAGGTCGAATGTGGCTGGCTCAGAGACTGCACATCACTCAGAATTCTCGATAAAAATTTTTAATTACTTTCACAAAAATTGATAAATACCGGGTCATAATTTTTTTTTGGATGGATAAAATACTACCGTACCGGTATTGATTCAGAATTTACAAATCGTGGACTGTAAGTTTGAAAAAAGAAATTTATGTTTGATTATTTTTATTGCATTTTGTTATTCAGGAACCAGATAACAGTTGATTGCTAATTAAATTATGTTTATATTTGTTGAAATACTTTTCAAGTCAAAACTTTTGTTAAGAATTAAAATAAGGCAAAACCAATAAGCCAGATACTGTTTGTAATCATAGTCTAGCACTGCGTGTGTCATCTATATCCTCATGCGGTTTTTTACCCTATGACTGCCGCCCAAATGAAACATCAAACCATTTTATATACCACTGTTTAATCCGCCAAATGAACTTATAAGCCAATATTTTGAAAACAGTCATCTATATAAATAAAACTGAAGTATTCTATAATAATTATTTACGATTGTAAATATTACAGGGTGGAAAAAATACAATTAGGCCTATCATTTCATTGTAATCATGAAAATTAAAACCTATATTTTAATGCAGCTTATTTTGTACACTTACACTTGTTTGTATAATTGCCTACGATGGCACCCCCTACAAGTCCTCCCAGCAGCTACTGTAAAGTCACGGCCCCCATGTTACGCTGGCTTGTAAACAGCACTCGAAATATTAGAGGTTTGTTATTGGGCTTTAGGTTTTTTTTTTGACAAACAATAATGTTATTGCATACTTTTAAAGGTTGTTAAATTCAAGATTGAAAACAAACAGTAATATTATATTTACAGGTTAAGTTATACAATCTTTCCAAAAATCTTTCTCATGTTATGTTTCAAAGAGTTTGTCTTTCCATTAAACATACTGGAAAACAGTTTTTCACAAATGTGAGGAAAGTCACAGACATACCTGAACCAACAACTTTAGGTCAAGAACTAGCAGGTTAAGCAATAACTTGATCAAAAAATAAATTTGTTTAACTAAACTTACCAGGCTTTTCACAAAGATATTCTTATCAAGGTTTGAAGTTATCTTGCAAGCTTTCACCAATTAGTGTCTAAATATAAACAAAACGTACTGTTTTCACAGTCTCTCTCTCTCTCTCTCTCTCTCTCTCCCTCACACACACAATCATAACAGGCTAACTGAGTTAGTTCTTCATCAGGGAGTGCACTGCAAGCTTGCCTAACTGCTTCTCCCCCCTCCAAACTAAGAATCATGACAGTTGAATTTGAGTTGATAAAGACAAAATTGAGTTATCTAATCAAACTATTTGCACATCTTTACTTTGAAAGTTACGTAGTGAGCTAAAAACCAAGTTAGAGTGTTTTGTTTTTGTTATATTATTGACTATTTTGTTAAATTTTCTAAGGTAAACCTAATTGTGTCAATACTTTTCTCTGACTAGAAGAGGTTTTAACTTATTTTGTTTCAAAAACACTGAGAGACAGCTCTTTTCGTCCTAATAATTTTAACACTTAAAGTATAAACCCCACCAAAATTTGTCTTTAAACTATAAATGTTTATATAATTACATTTTCAGGCAGTGTATCTGTGGAATAAAAATCTATATAATGAAGTAGCAGTGTGTGTGTGTGTGTGTGTGTGTGTGTCCAGGTGATTTTGAAAACAACTGATAAAAACTGTTCCCAGACCTACTTTACATACTGTAGTGGATAAACAAATTTCAAATACAACTTTGTTATATCACTAGACCTACTGGCCTTCAAAGTTGCAATCTTATTTATTAAGATTGAAAAAAATCAAGATTAAGATGAAATAAACACCCCCGTCGCAGCAAACCTGCATACTCAGCGAATTTCCAATGAATATATAACATAACACATTAAGCCACTTAACAGGATTCATAAGAAATTTATTCACAAACCACAACCACAACCAGATGAAGCCATATACCAAATTTCGTCAGTTTATGTCCATAAATAAGCGATATAAAATTATTCTTTTTCTCCATCAGAATAACATTAGACAACGTACTGTGTTTAGCACTTTCAATATCTCAGTAACCAATTGACATAGAGCAATGATGAAAATACCAAATTATTTGTTTTTTTAATGCTGAATTCAATGGTAAAAATTAAAATTTGACTTAAATCAAAATTACACGAGAAACCCCAAAAACCCATTTTTGGGGTACAAAACCTCTCAAAAAACCCCCTTTAGATGGTGCGATTTGTCTGGTTTTCGAACTCCTTCAAATAAATGGTACTTTACACATTTATGCCGAAATTCATTAAGATCGGACCTTTTTTACGAGAGTTATCGTGCTTACGAGCACACATATATATACACAAATAAATATATATATACATTCATACAAATTTGAACGAATGGTGTTTTTGGCATCTAGAGACCTCAAAATGAAAAGTTATCATGGTCTCGGGCTTAAGTCTTAGCAAGAGACCTACGGTAATAGCTTCTTTCCCATAGAGGAAATTCGCTAAAAATGTTACTGTAGTACCCATGTGTGACTGAGATGAAACAGATATAAATTTCGCTTTCATTGAATGAAAACCGTGCCAGTCCTCGAGACCGTTGGGGAGCCAAGACACTGCACACTCTGAATCATTATTACCAATGACTACATAAACTACAATTGTAGTTTATGTAGTCATTGTTATTACAATTGAGAGTTGCAGTAGTCGGGTGCTAACAATTTATGTTATACCAGCTGCCATCGTACCCCGTTTCCTGTGGTGTGTGCTGCATTCTGTGGTTAACCCATGGAACTACTACAAATCATGATCAGCTATTTGACTTTTCATCAGCTCCTACCAAAGTGAATGTCCATAACACTGGATTGGAACTTTGATCCTCCGTGGGGCGGAGCCCTACGGGAATTTCTTAAAATCCTTTCTCAGCAGTTACCTATCTAATGGAAAGAGTATACAGACCAAATTTTGCGGTTGTAGGTGTAGAGGTTTTGCCTGGGGAATGATCGGGTTTTGAATGTCCACTGTTTCGAATGTCGCACCCCCCTCTTTGTGTTTAGTGTTTTTTAAATGTCTGTATCCGTTGTCCGTTCGATATCCGTATGTGTTTTCGTTTTAGTTATTTGTTGTAAACCAAACATATAGTCAAAAGAGTAGTAAAGACTAACATAATTTGTGAAGAGAGGATTTGATTGGTTAAACATATTGTTGGCCTGGAGACCGGAGGGTATAGAGGGTCAAAATGGCGATCAGTATGTAGGCACCGTTTTTTACCCCAGACGAGACGTCTATAGAAATATACCTCGTTGTTTCTAATGATTTAACCCCTAGCGTTATTAAATCTATTGTCTGTACATTTTACTGAATTTGTATTTTAAATATTTTTCTAGCCTACCGGTATATTCTTACTCATATTTACTTCTTTATCAATCCAATTTACAATTCTAATTATGAGAATTAATACATGCACAAAAACTAATTTGTTCAAAACGTTTAGTTCAAATAAAATAAGTTTCCCTCAGAAATCCGTTTCTTCCTCCGACATTAAAGTCTGCCGTAGCCGAGATAATTATCTAGTAGATCCACTACTAGGAGAGAAAATCATACTGCTGGGTTCGAATCGGTTGACAAAACATTGGTATCTTTTTATGGACATTTTTCACATGACAATATGTATTAAAAGTGTTGAATGTTATTGAACAAAATGGATAAACAGTTTTTTTAGAGTAATTCCTAAAAGCTGTTTACATTAGAGATATCAATAAGTATAGGCGTAACATAAAGAAAGAAGGGCGTAGGCCTAAGCTACCTTATAAGTAGTAGACCAACACTGATGTAAATTTAGGATTATGCCCCACGAGTAATATTATGAATTATCATATAGTCAAGCAATGGGTTTATTAAATGCATTAGTGGATTTTATTATTTCTTTGATAAAGTTTTAAAATCAAAATTAAACATCGATTAATTAATACAGTGGAGTCTCACAAACTCGACACAATGTGGACTAAGACCCTGTCGAGTTTGTGGAATGTCGAGTTATCCAGAATTACATTGGGAGGGGAGGAAAACACATTATTTAGCTGTAAATTGTTTAATGTATTAGATTTTACTTAAACACATTATATTATAAATGTATAATGTTACTGTATTACAAACTTAAGGACAATATAAAAATTAGATAAATAATTAAAAATTGAGAATTAATAACTAACTGTCCTTGTTTCCAAAATATATAGTCTTGTAATGCATGTACTGTATAGTAAATGAGGTGTCGAGTTTCCCAGAGTGTCGAGTTATCGGGAGTCGAGTTTGTGAGACTCTACTGTAACAGGATATCAGTTAAACTCCTCTTAAATTTGTATCTATGATCTGAGCACTTTTTTTTGATGCAGGAAAAACGATTTTGACGATTTACTCTCAATTATATATAATAATAAATATTAATTTTTATTTAGATTGGGTCAAAGGGCATAATTACTTTTTTCTTCCTAAAAACTGTTTTTAACAACTCGATTAAAGTTGATTTCTTTCATCTTAAATTTGACGTACAATATGTAAATAATAAACAAATGTGGAAATGTGCATACACGTTGGCTAACTGTGTTTAACTAAAGCATTAAAAACAAGAAAATAGCTACTGCCGTATATCTCAAATTTTCATAGAAATTGTATAAATTTACATACATTTAATGTAAAAGAAAGTAACCATTAGCATAACTATAATTTAAAGTTATCTAGACATGTATATTATTTAGGGAGAGTCGATTCCAATTGTAGAATCTCGATTCCACCGATTCTCAGGCTTAGAATCGGATACTCCCACCGTTTACCCAGATTTACGCTGCTAACTAATGATTAACAAAATATATGACTGAAATTAAGAAAAATAAGCCTAAAATGTATTTTTAGCTCATATGAAAGGAGACAATGACAGGTGAGTTATTTATGGATCTTACCTGTGAAGTAAGATAAGTAAGAGAGTGGGTTTGGTTTGGGTCGGGGCAAAAAATCTGACTTGGAGATAAGGAAGGAAGACATGACGGGAGGGGAGGGGTGGGGTCCGATTGAAAGCAATAAATCAAAGTTATTTTTTTGAGTCGCTATCTTACAACCGCTTTTCCCCATGAATAGTTTCATAATTAACTATAAAAAGATGTTAAATAACAATACAGTATATTTAAAAACAAAAACGCTGATCTAAAATCATTAAAAATTAATTATTTAAAAAAAATGCTTTCTAAGTTTTATACAAAATTTAAAACCTTAGATTTAACATTAACACTACAAATGCATTTTTATTGGTAAAGAATAGTTAACATCCAAAGTGGCGAAGTGGTTTTGTTTTATAACACAAGAAAACCAATTTCAAAAAATATCATGGGAGATTTATGTAACTTAAAGCATAACAATTATATGAAAAATAAACATGCAATTCTACTTAGTTTTTCTAATTATTTTTCTTGTAAGTTTATTTTATTTTATTAATGAAAAATAATCACCAACCAACTCTGATTGTTTAAATTTATTAAATAAAAATCAATTACTGACTAACTTATTGTCTTTTACTAATTTTTAAAACATTACTTTGCTATTTCACCTATTATAAGGAATCAATGGAATCGGGAATCGAGTTGTAAGAATCAGAACCAGAATCGACTCATCCCTAATATTATTACAATTCATCTGAAAACTAAAAAAAAATCCATTAGTTTTGCTTTGTTAGGATACTAGCACTTGATGATCCAGCGATGGATTGATCTTCAAGGGACGTTTGTGAATTCGGTATTTTTATCTGCGGACGGTTGAAGGGAGGTTAAAGGTAAGCGGGCTTGGAGGAGCGTTTGTGAATTCTGCCCTGTGTGTTTACAATAAAAAAGTACACCTGTCGCAGCAAACCTGCGTACTCAGTGAATTTCCAATGCATGTATAAGTTTCTCACTACCACATAAGCTACTTACTAAGTTTCATAAACATACAAAAATAAATATGTGATCTATAGCACTTTATTTATTCTCCATAAGAATAACATTAGGGCTGAGTATGCAGGTTTGCTGCAAAAAGAAATAGAAGAAATATGTTTTTTTGCAATTATTAATATAACACAACCAGGTGGCTACGTATTAAGTTTTATTAATTTATGTTCATAATTATGGGATATATAAAACTTTACTTATCAAACGTAAGAATAACATTAGGGCTGAGTATGCAGGTTTGCTGCTATCAGGATATTCAACACAAAATCAATTTTTTGTGCAAATATCAATATACCAGTACGAGGTGAAGCCAAATTCCAAGTTTCATCAATACACATTCATAAATAATCGAGATATCAAATTTTATTTATTCTTCAAGGGATAACATTGGACAATGTACTGTGCTTAGCACTTTGAATATCTCTGCAACAGTTGGACTTAGAATCAAAATTTAAACACCAAAATGATTGCTTTGTAAAGCTGAACTTATTGGTAAAAACAAAAGTGAACTTTTTGGTAAAATTAACTGAAAAAAAGCTAACAAACTTTTTCCCATAAGGTTAACATGGGCAATTTTATGAACTTTTTTATTTTATCCGCAACCACTTAACCTAGGTTAATGATTCAAAATACTATATTATTTTTTTTAAGCTCTATAAAATGGTTAAAACCAAAATTGAGTGTTTTACAAATTTTAGGGTAAAAAATGCAAAAAAATTACATTTTGGAAAATTTTAAAACCTACAATCCCAAGGTCCGATTTTTCATAAGTCATGAATGTTACTTTACACATTTGAGCCAAATTTCAACGAAATCGGACGTTTTTTACTCAAGTTATCGCATTCACAGACACACACACACATATATATATATATATATATATATATACATACATATTAGGGGTGTGCGAATGGTGATTTCTGGCTCAAGCCGAGCTTTTTTCTAAGTTCTCGAGCTTCGAGCTTTTTTTATTTGGGATGTGTCGGTTGTCGCGAAACCGAGAACCGATGGTCTATTGTTTTTAACTGTCAGTTAGTGCTTGTATTGGAAATAAGCATTATAATGTTATACAAATATCAAATGACAAGCTAAACAATGTTTAACAATATAAGTGGTTGTAATAAGACTCCTCCCGACAGCTAATCACTTCTTTTCCAATCCCAAAATAACTCTCAACTAACGCAAAAAGAGAATTGACAGGAGTTCTATTTATGGAAGTATGTGAATGAGGAAAACAGATAAGGAAACAAAGCTAGTGGCCCGAGTCGCCGAGCGACCCTACATCTTTTGTCCCATTCTTAATTGCTGGTCTATTATTCGACTTCCGGTCGAGGGTCCCAGTAATTTATTCAAGAGATAAGGAGTTTATATTTCAAAATGCTAAAACCGAAACTAATTGTAGTACTAAGACAAATGACCGCTCATTTTTTTCGTCTGATTACCACAGATAAAATAAAATGTCAAAGTTGTGCGACTTTCGGTTCAAGAGATAATGGATAATACAATAATACAATCACTGTTTATCAGAACTTCTATTTATGGATGTACGTGAATGAAGACAACAGATACGGAAGCAAGGCGAGGGGGGTGGGGAGGGTTTGGTTGCGATAAAAAATTTGACCTTGACAGGTCCCGAGCGAAATTATCAGTTACTGTTAAACATCTTTCTCTCTGAATATGGAATTGTATATTGTTTTATAATCGTGCTATTTTCCCATTATAAATTTAAACTAAACTGATTTGGTTTATTTCATATTATTGTAGGATATTGATGAAATCAATATTAAATTGCAATTGACAAGGTTGTAAATTAGGTTAAAAATTAACCATAAAATAGCTATTAAATAATTGTAAAATGGCTACATATGAGTTAAAATTGTATGCGTTATTTAAAATAAAATCACTTAAAACAGGATAGAGCCAATTAGGATTTTAGTATTTTTCAGCTTCATCAGGATTCATTGTTTTCATAAACTCTCAAAGGCATTGAATGACAGGTACAGATAAGCGATTTATTGCTCTCTATTCATGAAAGGTGCTAATGGAAGACGTCTGAAAGTGAGCAAAAACCTTCCTGGAGCCTGGACACAACAAAATGTCCGTCTGTTTGTCTAGGAATATTATTTGTGATCACTTCCTTGTATAAAATGTTCTGGTTTGGTTTTTATAAACTAATATGAAATCTATAAACTGTATTTACGAATAGATTCTGGGTTTCCAATGTCTCCAAAACTAAAATATCAGCAAAAACAGGTAAACTTATTTTGTTTTTAAGGTTAGGCCTACAGTAGGCTAAACTTAATGTGTGTGAAACTGTCCAAGAAATATCCATGATTTTTACAGGGTTTTTAAACTGTGACATCACTTGTCTCCTATTGGTCAGGGTTTTGAAACTGTGACGTCACCACTCCAAGCTGGTTCTGAAAAATCGAAATGGCTGCCACAAAAGTATGAACCTAACCTCAAAACTATTTTTTTTTCGAACACCCCCGCTCCTGCGGGGGTACAGACACCCGCACTCCCACGGGGTTAGTGTTCCTGCCGTTATGTGTAACTAACCTAAACAATAAATGATATTTGCCTGCTATTGTTGTTAATTGTAATAAATATTGTTAAAAACATATTCAGTGTACTTTATTAATCCATTATGTGCCTAATAAACATCCCGCAAGTAGAAGAACGTTGCCTAAGGTTTCATCTAATGGCAATGACGATGGTCCATCCATAACTCATAAAAAGAAAACTGTCTTGAAAATTTTTTATTTTATGATTGAAATTGAAAGATAATAACATTATCTACCACCCTCTGTTCATATAATGTCTGCTTTATTGTTAGAAATAATTTTTAAAAATTGTTAAAACACTATCATTTTCACTGTAGCGATGGTCCTTCCATAACTCAAAAAAAACTGTCGTGAAAATTTTTTATTTTATGATTGAAATTGAAAGATAATAACATTATCTACTACCCTCTGTTCACAGAGTGTCTGCTTTATTGTTAGAAATAATTTTTAAAAATTGTTAAAACACTACCATTTTCCCTGTAGCGATGGTCCATAACTCATAAAAAAAAACTGTCGTGAAAATTTTTATTTTATGATTGAAATTGAAAGATAATAACATTATCTACCACCCTCTGTTCATAGAATGTCTGCTTTATTGTTAGAAATAATTTTTAAAAATTGTTAAAACACAACCATTTCCACTGTGACGATGGTGCATCCATAACTCATAAAAAAAACTGTCGTGAAAATTTTTTATTTTATGATTGAAATTGAAAGATAATAACTCTTTGTTTGTTAAACATAACATTGTAAATTATGTGGATGGCAAAATCTGTGGCTATGAAGGTTACGAGGATTGTGACGACGAATGCGAATCTGAACACAGTTTTACAGAGCAAGTTACAGAAGGCGATGTTAAGAATCCTTATTACTGCCCATCTTTTGGAAAAATCATTGCTAAGAGATATGTTGCCTATCTACCAATGTGATCCGGAATGTTATTGAAAGGCGATAAATACGACATAGCATTACATCGAATGAGCAATGCACCTGTTGAGAATTGGTTCGGTCAGGTTAAACACATGATACTCGATGGTCAAACAAATCTTAGAGCAAATAGATTTGTCAGAAAGGTTAGGAGTGTAATAAAAGCTCGTTGTAAAGAAATAACATTGAACATTCCCAAAGAGGGATGCTGTGGTCGAAAGAAACAAACAAAATTTGGGAAAAAACAACTGAAACTAACAACTAAAGAGAAATCAAAAGATCAAAGTGAGAAAAGGAAAAGAAAAACTCAAACAAATGAACCTGGCATGCTATTGTTGTCGGACGGCGATGTTGATGTAATCGAAGAATCGTGGGAGAAACCACCTAAAGCGGCACGTCGTAATTACTTTCAATCTCAGTACATTCAACAACACATTACAGAACCTTTCAGTATGGAGAAAGATGATCAACTGAAGATAAGTAAATTAGTGATGGACAATTTACTAATTAGTGATCCAAATTACTATACACAGTTGAGTCCTAAGATGAATTACCAAGTCTGTACAATTGTCAACCCTATTGGTTCAAAATGCTGTTTGAATATAGATGATATCGAACATCTAAGAGGTCAAACTTGGTTAGATAACACTATAGTAGAAGCTGTTGGCTATATGGTTCTGGAACAGGATGCACAAGGCACTTGTGTAATTTTCCATGACAATATAGCAACATCAGCACTAGTCCGAAGAGAAACTGTCGCTCGCTCGCATTGGATGCTGGATGATTGCATCGGAAAAATTGGCGTTGCTAACAAACTATTCTTTCCTCTAAACCTTAATAACCAACATTGGGTTTTAGGTTAAATGCTAATGTCCAGGAACAAACATTTTATTTCTTAGACCCAGCAATAACAAGTGTTACAGTTGAGCGAATTGACATGATATTCGGTAACTTTTTACATTTTTACTCAGGTGTAACACAGACAAGCGAAAGTGATTTGAAATCAAAATGGAATCTGGGAAAATGCAATCACCCTGCCCAGACTGATGGTTACAACTGTGATGTTTTTATTCTATACTTCATGGAACAACTCATCACGAAAAATCACATTGAGTATCAATTCGATGCGGACAGACATAGAATTACTTTATTCAAAATGTTGCTTCAATCGTCAACTAACATGAAAAATACATGTTACGTTTGTCAGAGAGATTTTCATGAAATCCCCAAAAAAGTAGAGGAGTGTGCTGAGTGCACTACCTGCAAAAGATGGTTCCATGCAACGAAACGCTGCCTACCGTGTGATATGCCTACCTCTATTAAAATATTAGAAAAAATTGACCTATATTGTCTACTGTGCAGAAACTACTACAATAAATTCATCAAACAATACTAAATTAAGAATATTTGCTAACTTAGCTGTCTTCATTATGTGAACAAGTGGAAACGTAACCCTTTGTAAACAATTTAAATGCATTTAACATATTTCGTGTCTACATGATGACAGAGGTAAAGGCCGGCTTTAGAGGAGGGGAAGACAGTAAAACAAACACAACATTTTACAATTCCTTACACTGTACAGCGTTATTGTGATTACTCTGTTTATTGAAACAAAGTTTGTAAAAAAGGCATTCTACGTCTAAAAATAACTATTATATATTTATACAACATACCCTTTTCAATGTTAGTGGAGAGGAAGATGGCGGCTATTGGGATGGAGGAGGCCGCTAACAAAGATAAAAGCTGTAATTTATTTATTCCAAACACTGGCATTCAAGAATAATCATAAATCTGTGCTATACTAAGGCAGTGTTTGCCGATGTCACTAAGAATAATGGGGGATAAGAAATCAGAAAAAAATCAATATTACAGGACAAATTACATACCAACTTATATCATCGAGGTAAAACTACTGGAGAGATCGCTAAGTGAGCTAAAAACGGTCCGCGTCGGACTGTGCGGAACAGAAATGGTGGGCCACTGTGTGCTCAGAGCTGATTCTGGCGATGAACGCGCTGTCGTTTACACGCTCCTGGACTTCACTGCCATGTTTGAATTGTAATGAAATTTATATATCCGTTGTGTACGTGAACTACGGAATCCGAAAGTATAAATATTGTTTTATTTTACCGTGTTTTAATATTTTTAATAATCAAAAACTCTTACGTATTATTAAAGAGGGACATGAAAAAGTTACTCAGCGATGAAGTTTTTTATTTTTAGGTTAGAAACAAACTTCCAGCGGGAAAGTTGTGCTTAATTAGTTTCTCTAAAACTTTTATTTCAAACATTTTTCGGTAAAGTTGTTGGTTTGCCTACAATTCGTTTGGAAAGATGCTGAAACCTTTCGCCGCGCTCTATCCAAGACGTGCCACGCGCCGTGCCGCGCTGTTAAATTCAACTCAGTGATGCTGTGTTACAACATGGCCTAGTTTTTTGGTAAAATACATAGTCATACGACTTTTTTACTGTACTTGTATTGTCTGTTAAATAAATCATAATCAATTGTTATCATACACTGAAGATAATGTTTTGGTATTCAATAGTGAAATGTTGTATTAATGCAACATTATGTAATCGTTCTTACTACTCTAAGTGGACGGGTGAACGAACCATGTTGGTAATTAATGTTTATTAAGAATACATTTGCTATTAAAAAGTATTTGTCTTGTATGGTATTCATTCATCAACAAAATTTTATGATATAGGCCAATTAACTTTCATGCAATCTACAACTTTTGGCGAACTTCGAAGTTTATATGCTACAATTCAAAGTTTCACTAGTCCAAAGAACGATATTACTGCTCATAAAATATTCATTCCAGTACCAAAAACTTCCAAACATCATTATTGAACAACACCTAAAGCCTAGTGGATCGTACATAAATTTATATGACTGGAAATATGAAAGAATCAGCCATCGAGGAGATTATTTTACAAAACTCCCAACTTTCTGTTTTTTTTACGCAACTAACCCTGGTCGAATATAGTTACTTTTGGTATTAAAAATTCGAGAAACTATTCAGGAATACGGGTCAGAAGGCCATTCAACCATAAAAAATGTTCTCTGGCTGCAAATTCAATTCAAGTGAGCGCACGTCGTGTTTTTCCCTATATCCCACCATTTGCGCTGCCACGGTGGCCCACCATTTGCGGCGCGACCTCGAACGCGGCCGGACCGAAATTTGGTTCGCTTCACCACGGGCACGAGCGGTCCAGTAGTTTTAAGTCTTTGACTTATATACAGGAGAGGAGTAGGGGAGGAGGAGGCCGACAATAAAATCATTTAAATAGGCATCTTTATAGGGAAAATAGTCATTTAAAAAAGTTTTACAAAAAACATTTAAAAAAACAGAAAATCTATTTAATCAACAATTAAAAAAATATATTTTGAACAATAGACCAGACATTCTATGAACAGAGGGTGGTAGATAATGTTATTATCTTTCAATTTCAATCATAAAATAAAAAATTTTGACGACAGTTTTCTTTTTATGAGTTATGGATGTACCATCGTCACAGTGGAAATGGTTGTTTTAAAAATTTTTTAAAATTATTTCTAACAATAAAGCAGACATTCTATGAACAGAGGGTGGTAGATAATGTTATTATCTTTCAATTTCAATCATAAAATAAAAAATTTTGACGACAGTTTTCTTTTTATGAGATATGGATGTACCATCGTCACAGTGGAAATGGTTGTGTTTTAACAATTTTTAAAAATTATTTCTAACAATAAAGCAGACATTCTATGAACAGAGGGTGGTAGATAATGTTATTATCTTTCAATTTCAATCATAAAATAAAAAATTGTCACAACAGTTTTTTTTATGAGTTATGGATGTACCATCGGCACAGTGGAAATGGTAGTGTTTTAACAGTTTAAAAAAATTATTTCTAACAATAAAGCAGACATTCTATGAACAGAGGCTGGTAGATAATGTTATTATCTTTCAATTTCAATCATAAAATAAAAAATTTTCAAGACAGTTTTCTTTTTATGAGTTATGGATGGACCATCGTCATTGCCATTAGATGAAACCTTAGGCAACGTTCTTCTA
Source organism: Allygus modestus (assembly GCA_963675035.1). NCBI lineage: Eukaryota > Metazoa > Arthropoda > Insecta > Hemiptera > Cicadellidae > Allygus > Allygus modestus. Next base: position 68,776,353 of record OY776115.1, read on the forward strand.
CTTGCGGGATGTTTATTAGGCACATAATGGATTAATAAAGTACACTGAATATGTTTTTAACAATATTTATTACAATTAACAACAATAGCAGGCAAATATCATTTATTGTTTAGGTTAGTTACACATAACGGCAGGAACACTAACCCCGTGGGAGTGCGGGTGTCTGTACCCCCGCAGGAGCGGGGGTGTTCGAAAAAAAAATAGTTTTGAGGTTAGGTTCATACTTTTGCGGCAGCCATTTCGATTTTTCAGAACCAGCTTGGAGTGGTGACGTCACAGTTTCAAAACCCTGACCAATAGGAGACAAGTGATGTCACAGTTTAAATACCCTGTAAAAATCATGGATATTTCTTGGACAGTTTCACACACATCTAAACTTAAACCTTAACATCGTAAAAAAGTTTAAGTTAAAGATTATTTAGACTACGTTATTGCCCTAGGCTAACTTGATAGTTTAAGCTCAATTAGCGAGAAGTATATTTTTTTATTTCTACAGTCTATTCCAATTATTTGGCTAAACAAGGTTTTAAGCCTAGGTGATTAATTAATTATGTAGTGGCCCATAATATTTAATTTAAATGAATTTGATGTGTCTTTGATTGATTACTTGTGACTTTTTAACCAATTCTCCTGAATAGTGTCTCTGCAGCAGTATTTATGTAAACCAGTGAAACTAAGTATGAGATAGGGATCTATAGGTACCGGTATATAATCAATTACAGTTTTTTTAGGCATGATTTTAGAATCTAGGTAGAATCTTAAATTTACAGTATGGACGAGATAGTTATTAGTTAAGTTCTTTGAAAAATAACCGAAACCGACAACAGTTTTTTGTAAAAAACCGAACCGAAATTGAACCGATAAAAAATGCAACCGACCCATCCCTATTTTGTATGGGAATTTTCTCTAGGGATATGCAATATACCGGTAGTAATTTTCTGACTCGAGCCAAGCCGGGCAGAATTTTTTCAAAGTTTTTGAGCTTTATGCATTTTTGATTAGGCCTATATATATTCTTTATTTACATTGTGTTTAAAACAAACATTTAATTCACTACGGTAATGTAAAGTAATTTATAGCTTTCAATATTTGTCATCTTTCATTCACTTCTTCTATATTCATTATGCCTACGTTCAATAAATAAAGGCCTTCAGAAGGAAAATAACAAAATAAGTAGGACAATTTATTGAGACCACTTGTAGACAATAACAAACTATTTTTATTGCAATATAAAGTAGGTAGCCTACTTAGGAAAAAAAATAACCTAAAGATAACTAAAAATGTAACTAGAATGATAAGCCCACAGGTTAACTAATGCAGTTATTACCATATTTATTAACAGCCATAATAAACAGACTATATGTCAATATGTACTCTCCATGTAACCAAACACTTAGGCCCTAGCCTAGGGAATTGCCAAAACCCAGTAGCCTATCTCTCATTCAACTGTTTGTAAATAGTCAATTTTAGGGTATCCTTTTATAAATAAAAGTTAGTTAAACCAGTCTATATTATCTTATTGTTCTCACTGAAATAAGTTATCCAATAACATAGGCCTAGCTTATGTTGTATCTAACCTATTATATCTGCTTCTAAAACAGAAGGTGGAAGAGGATCGTCAATGCATTCTTCTTCCATCACTGCTTTAACAATTTGATAGCATACAATTACAAAATGATATGCTTTCTACTGACGTTTATTCACAAATTCAAACAGTCCCGCGGATTTAACAATGTTAACAATATTATTTTAATCGCACAGCGGTAGCGTTACAAAGAACTGCGCCATTTTGAATGCGTCTTGCCCTTGGTTAGGCGAACATAGAATATAATCAACCTTTTAAATAATATGACCACCGGTATTATAAATATGCATTACGTAACCATTCAGAATATTTTTCTTTAGATTTTGTGAACCTTGCAATTAGTGATTGAAATGTAAATTATTACAACAGCGATGTGACACTAGCTAATTGTAACTTTAAAAACTACAGTATGATTTCAGTTGTATTTCTATTCGCTTTATCTCTAAGTACTTTAGATTCTACCGTAAACTGACGATTTTTTAACAAATCCAATTTTTGGAGAGTCCTATTTTAGCTGTACACTAAAACGCCGTGATGATTATTAGTCGTTCATCACCTACAACTTTCAGCTTTGTCCCTATCTATTGGTCACCCTACATAATTATTACATTGTCTTAAGGCAGTTGCAATGTGGGTAAGCAAACAGTGTTGCCAGACATAATTTCAGACTCTGGGGAATATAATTATTGTGTAATGTACGAAGTTGTAAGTTGTAGAAAAGACTGTACCGATGCAACAGTTAGAAAAAATGTTTTCATGGATTTTAGTTTTTGGCTGGGGTACTTTTTCTGGAGCAGTACATTGTTGTATTAATTATTAATTTTATTATTAACCATGAAATATTGCACAACTCAACTGGGCAACGGCAACACTGCACTGCAAACAGAATAGTGTGATATGTCCACTTGATGTGATTGAGCGTAGAGAAAGTAGCTCCATTGCGTTGGTTGATCAAGTCAGCAGTTAAAACAGTACTTTAATATTTGGTTATTTTTTTAGCGAAGGACCGAAAGCATTATCAATCACAGGACTCGAGGTTCAGTATCGGTGGCAATGGAGACACAGCAACATGGACTATAATAATAAGACAAAATACAGGGTTGACACCATTTGGAACTCAGAACAAATTAAACCTTGGTCAAAAATGTTCAGATAACAGAATAAAACTCAAGGAATGTTATTAGTGGCACCAATTACACTGCTTAACACAACATTCTGACATTGGCAAAACTGAAAACATTTGGACTTGGGCCATATGCTCGCTCGGTAACGATGTGCAAATAACCCTTAAATCAAAAAGCTAACAATGAAAGGTTTACATTTAACTACCCATTTTACAATCTCAGCAAACTTAAGTTTGCATCGTGTGGAGACAATCACACACAACAACATTCAACAACTTTTATGAACAAACTCTGAAGATTTCAGAACAACCAAAAAAGTCACTGAGTTAAAAAAAAAACTCCTCTGTAATAATATATAAATTCATTATTTTTTGTATAAAATAAAGTTTGAATTAAGGGAGTGAAAAACAAAAACAAAACAATGATTGTAGAAATAATTTTATTAATTAAGACAACACAGCTCAGGAAACCAGTCATTCAATTTCTACATGAATAGATTGAGGAAGAAGAAATTCTCATTGCTATGGTCTAACTTACAATATCATAACAGCTTTTAACAATTTCAACTACTAAATTATGAATGTTGCAAAAATATTGTCAATAAAAATTTATTAATTTAAATAATGGGATTCCATAAGTCTCATACATCATGGGTTCTCCAATGTTGTAAGGAGCGGCAACCAGATTGTCATGCATGCAAATTTAAAATTCTGCCATTATTACACAAATTACAGATTATTTACCTATATGTTTGAAAAATTATCTGAAATGTTACTAACCATTAGGATCAACGTTTTGTTAGTGTCAACAGCTTTGATGCTATTGTTCCCTGGACATTTTCTTTTTTCAATAGATTATTTTGATGAGTCAGCTTCCCGTTAACTAAACAATTCTCATGTTTTGAGGATTTTTATCAAAAAAAACTGAGAGGTTGATATTAGACATATTGATTTTATGACAATCAAAGATGATAGTTAAGTATAAAACTTAATGTTTTTATTAAATGGAATATTTAGTCTCTGTTGTATTCTACGCATATTATTTAATATTTATGGTGGCTGATCTACGTTTGGGCCGCTGTGAAGGCTATTTAGGTCCTCATGTAGTACTGTGTACTCGGTACGTGAACCTATAATGCTATCCAGTCGCTATCTGTGAAGGCTACTTGGTACTGTCACCAAAAGCATTCTAATGCCAGGGGTAGATTCATGTTATACTGGAAAAAGGTGTCTAAAGGTTCAATTTTGGGGTATTATCTCCCATTATTTCATTTTATTTCTAAAACTGCTCTTTGAGGGGATATATCAATTCCCTTCAGGTCTACCAAGAGCTTATTACACATAACCAAAACAAAACAAAACCAAAAACAGATACAATTTATGTAACTAAAGTAGTTTTAAGGTGATTTTCGGTAGATGTACGTACAGGGTTCAGGAAGAAAAGCCAGCTGCCTTGGGGTCTGCCGCAACAAAGCCATAAATGTAATTGGTAAAACATAACACCAAAATACATTAAATATTATATTTATTATTATTAGTTAAAACTGGTAATCAAATAAAACAAAAATTATAAAACTTGCACGTATCGAGAAATTTGTAATAAGTTAACAAATTTAAATAAATAACAAAACAATATGAAAACTTGTTAAAAAATAACAGAATAATCTTAAAATATTGCATTCACATAAAGGATAAATATGAGCTTTATTACAGAAGTTATAGCCAATACAACAGCTATTTGTGTATACAATAATCATTTAAAACTAAAATATTGAGTCCTACTTTTCTGTCAGAAAAATTAAAATACATAGAACTGTATCATTATATTATTTAATAATATAGAGTTTTGTATTTACAAGGGATAAAAAACAACACAGCAATTTACAGCCAACAACAGTCACAATTTCACCACTCAATTGATTTCCACATTGATATCTAAAAAAATAAATTGGTTCCTATAATCGATTTACATTATGTACACGGGGGGCCGGGTCATCAGAGATCTTGGGAGTCAGCTACCTGCAACGCCAGAACTGAGGTTAGTTTGAGGCAGACCAATGAGGAAAGTAAAGGTCAGATCCACAGAATACAGATTATTTAGTCCCACACTACTCGTAAATATATCCAAATGTTTCTGAACATTCATCACTGTTTTAACCCTTTTACTGCCGACCATTTTTTGTATGATGTCACAAAAAATGCCACACCACTATTAAGAATTACTTGCCAAGATTGCCAGGTTCAATTAGAGCAAATTTCACGCTCACATTAAAAATTTTTTAACTTTTATATTTTTTATCAGAAATTTATAATTAAGGTCTTGTTTTATTTGTATTGAGTTGCTTGTTTCAAATAAAATATATATTTTGGTGTATGTAATAGTTTTTTAGTTATCAAAAAAATAAAAAATGTACATATAAAAATAAATATATATTTTTTTTAGTTTGGACAAATTTTCTGGTTTTGATAAACTATCCCAAAATCTTTGTATGGATATATATTTGTAATACTTGTCTTTTGTTTGCTATGGTTGTTGAAAACAGTATTTATATATTTTTCATTTAAATCATTATTCATTCATTGTAAAATAAAGGTTAAAATAAAATAAATAATAATATAAATAATTCATATTATAGGAATGAATTAAACTTGAAATCATTATGCATATTATGAATTTGAAATCGATAGTCTTGTACCGTCTTTTATATCTGTTTACCGTCTGTATGTGAATCAGTATAAGTGTAAGTGTTGTAAGACTTCTTTTATTACATCCCATAATAATTCAATAAAATGTTATGTTTATAATTAAAATTTAATATGTAAAAAACATAGTTTTCAAAAAATTAAATTTTTTTTATCTTTTTAAAGAACTTCTCGAATCGATTAAAAAAAAAAAACTACCTAAAAAAATGTTATGTGTGAACCTTAAATGACGTGCCACTGTTTGTGGAGTGGTGCCAACGGGAGTGTCGCCACTAATATTTGCGGCAGGTGTAGGTGAGACAAAGAATGACATAACGGCCAGTCAGAGAGAGAAGGAAATACTGAACATGGTGTCACGGGTTGATGAGTCACAGAAGGGTGGAATTTTCAGCCAGCGCTGCCTAGCGGCTGCAGCGCTAAGCTTGTTATGGCAGCAACCAACCGGGCTGACTATTCTCCATAAGCGTTGCGCTTCTTATGAGGTTTGTATTCATTGGCGACAGTTCTAGTTACAAATGTTAGCTCCAGTAAACTTGTTCTGCTGTTAAAAAAATATATCCATTTAGACTTACGCCGTTAACAGTGGCGTACAAAACAAATTTTATTTTAAATGTAAACCTTCAGAGCGTGACACTACTAGCTAGTGTAAACCAGGCTTTACCGTACCTTTAGGTCACTTGGCCTCGACTCTCATCTCCAGCGGCTGTTCGTCGTCCACTGCACGGCCGCGGATGAACACGGGACTGCTGTGGCCCAGCACCACGTCCTCGGAAATGTGAACGCTCAGGATGTCCGAGCCAGGGATCTCGAACATTGGGTCCAGCAGCAGATTCTCCTGTTCAATTGTAAACAGATTAGTGAAAACGTGATGGGAAATTTCTAACAGAAACGTCTTTTTCAGGAACAAAAATATTACTATAGTTTTTAAACATACATTATACATGTATAGTTAAATATAAGTAATAAGGTAAACCTTCTGTTTGTTAAGTAAATATTTTCAACACATTGCTAAATTGGAAAAAAAACATGATAGCAGTAACGTTATATTTTATTGATGTTTTATGCATCATAATATTAAATATCAACTTGTACTTTTAAATTTGAAAGTGGTTTTATATTTTTCTTAAGATAGCTATACCCAGAGTATACACGAAACAATCATGTAAAAAGGGGAAAAACAATAAAAACAGTATCAAATTTAAAAAAGACAAACCATGATAGCTCGCAGACCACGAGCGCCAGTTTTCCGCTCCATCGCTTGACAAGCGATGGCCTTAAGAGCTTCAGAGGAGAAGCTTAACTCCACCTTGTCCATGCTGAACAGTATCTGGTACTGGTGGACCAGAGCGTTTTTGGGTTCAGTCAGAATCCGCACCAGCATTTCCTTGTTGAGCGAGTGGAACGGAACAATTACTGGGAACCGGCCGACAAACTCCTGCAGATAAAGGACAATGTTACAATCAGTGTGGGGATCCACCAGGCTCCCCCTCCTGAGCGAGTGGAAGGAACCATTATTGGGAACAAAACTGTCTGAAAACTCCAGCTTACATAAAGAAAGTTACATTATCCAAACCACGCATGGGTTTTTAGAAGGTAAAAATCTTTGAATTAAAATTATGAATAAGTCTGTATAGTTTATAAATAACCTACCTCAGAAACAGCCAAGTTTATGGGAATCAACAATTGATAAGAATCTATATTGTATGCCTCAATCATGTAAACAATCTCTGAAAGAAACTCAGTTCCAACCCTTTTAAACTTAAACAAATTAAGAAAGCAATAGAGTTAAAAAATAACGGTGATATCATACTACTGCGAAATTAACTAATCCGATTATGAGCTTGACTGGGTTGGGCTGCGGTTGGATCGAGTTGTGAACAATTGTTGGGATGCACCAATTCGGCCCATGTATGAACGGTTGGCATCCCCAACCGGGTTGATCTCAACATCGGTGTATGACTCTTAGAGTGGCCACATCGGCAGATTGGCACAACGGGATAACCTGACACGTAGATATGGGAGTATGGAATATCCACCCCCATTTATTTTATCAGAAAACATTGTAAATTAAATGCTGTATTTCAAAGCTTCTTTAAGATCCAAATATCTGCTTACAGCACATCTCAGAGGTCCAAGTATTCAAAATATTTTCTTGACAAAATATACTATTATTTTATATTTTTTTATTCGGTAATTCTAAGTAATGTGTGGGTCAGCTTAGAAAACACTACCAATAATTTTTGAGAAGGAGTAATATGGAGTAGGCAACCCTTCGAAGGTCAAAGTTCGCATGGCGTTATCTCTCGTTATCAGCCGCTTCTAATCAGTCCTTACCGTACTCGTCCTTGATGATTATTAGGATAGTCATTTAATTTATATTTAGTTTAGTTTATAACGTAAACTAACCTAACCTAACTCCGCAGTGTGATGTATACATTCGTTTTCTGTACACACAGCGCACTGCGAAGATAGGTTAGGTTAGAAATTAAAAAGGTTAAAAAAACCAAAAAAAATACCGTTTCCAATATCATATTCTATCAAATTTTGCACGGTGTTATCTCTTGTTATCGCCCGCTTCTAATCAGTCCTTACCGTATTTGTCCTTGACGATAATTAGGTTAGTAATTTAATTTATAATTGGTTTAATTTCCAATGTAACCTAACCTAACTTAACTCCGCTGAGCGCTGAATACCCCCGTTTCCTGTCCACATAGCGCTCTGCAGAGTTAGGTTAGGTTAGGTTACATTACAAATTAACTAGGTAAAAAAAACTCAAAATTGAGCGTTTCCGACATCAAATTCTTTGTTAAAAATAATTTAACATATATTTTCTTTGTTATTTCGCAATATGAACAAAATTGAAACTGACCCACATATTACTTAGAATTACCTTTTATTCCAAATGTTAATAACAAAAATGCTGGTAAAATGTTATAAATTGCTGAACCAATACATTTGAACATTTCACTTATACATAGGAACAATACAGTGCAGTAATAGAACTGTATTCCTGATCTGTGATTGATGCTAGACTCTAGACTGTTCAGCTAGACAATTCGTTCAGCAGTCTCAACGCTCCCAACACTTTTTGGGACTCCACGCCATGCATGTATGGCGAAGCGCACTTCAAAACATTTATCAGTCCCAACTTGAATGAGACTCGCTCCCAACTGGGTTGGATCGCATATGAGCTCCTTACCCTTAAATAGGGGTCTGCGGTGCACGGAAAAATCGGTACCGGTTCGGTACAAAACGAATTACCGAATTCGGTTTGGTACCACAAACGGCGCCGGTACTAAGTCGGTACGGTACAGCCTAGAACCACAAAAAATCAGTATTCACTGTTATCAGCCACATTTTTCCTTCAGTTTTATTCATACAACATCTTTTTCGTCCGTTGACATTCTATTGACATGCCTTTCCTCGAGAGAGCAGCCTTCAACTTTGACCGGCATTCGCAAGTTTATAGGTTCACAATCGGATCACGAATGAAGACGAGATGCCTTTACAGCATTGATAAAGCCGCCTCCACAGACTGGCCGAATGTTTCGTCGAGTTACGTACGACTCGGCGAGTAATGTAACAATGTACACAAACATCGAGAGTAACAGAGGTTAATAACAACAAACTACTACGCATTTACACTGTCACGCTCGTCTTTGCTCGCCTAGACTTGGCCAGTGTACGGAGGCGGTATAAACGTAAACAAAAACCTACAACCGAATTTGTATGACATTTAATCATTTTTAAACCAAACTGAGGGATAAACACACAAATATCTGTTTGCTTTTTATACCAACGAAATTATAACACCGTTTTGTGTTGTTCATTGCCGATTGTAGAACAGCCCCCTAACCTCAAATGAGTACTCGATACTACTTAAAATCGCAAAACATTTGGCAAACACATTCTGATCTAGGATCATGTTACAGAGAGTAATAAAATGTAGAAGGTTGACACTTATTTTCATATGCAAACGTAATATCATGCACAACAATTCAAAAACACAAATCGGGCTTGTCATAACATTTTCCTAATAGGCATTATGACACTTCCTAACGTTTTAAGGATGGAAATTAAACCAATCAAAAGAAACTGTTTGAATTAAATATTAAATATGCCGATTTTAGGTTAAATATTAGTTTCATTGCTAAAACGTTGATTAATAAAAAAAGTTTTACACACACTAATGTTGTAACAAATATAAAAGGTTAGCCTACATTGGTTCATAATTTTATGCCGTATATCATAATTTTGGAAACTGCGTATTTCTTGCTCTCTGATATTCACTTTCTAGGTATACTCTTTGTGTGACGATGACGTTTGGACGTAACATCTCTTCCACTGATGCGCGTCGTCTTAGTTGATAAAATGTGTTGATCAAGCCTTGGTAACAAGTTTTGTGATAGCCTTTATAGTATAAATATTTAAACAAACAATATGTGATTACGAAGGATTCTTGATTCTTGATGAATCGCCATCGCCGTCGACTTCTGTTACAACGAGTAGGTTACAACTTTGACGTCCGCTGAGTATGTGTCATCTGATTGCAATACAAATTCTTATTCTGTTGCGTTAAGTTACTTGGTTATAGGATTTTAAAATTTGTTGGAGGCTATAATTAATTTATAATTCATTCAACCTGTATTTAATTAAAATATGCACACATACCTTCCTCTCTTTTATTATTATTTTACCTTCTTATTTGTCAATAAAAGTTTATAAAGAAATAGATTTGTCTTATTTGTATTTTATGTGACTTTTACTTGTATTATCTTGTTTGAGATCAATTTTGATTATCTATATATATATATATATATATATATATATATATATATATATATATATATATATATATGAAATGTATTTGAGATAGCTTTACAATTTAAATTAACTAGGAAATTACCTAACATAACTCGTGAATATGGGGAAAATTGAATAAATGGTATCTACTGAAATTATTACAAATACAAATAACAAAATCTTATCTTATAGATGAAATAAGCGTACATAACTAAATTAACATTATTTAACAAAAAGGGAATTATTACTGTTGGGGTTATATATATATATATATATATATAGGGATTTCTTCCTTTATTTACGACGAGATTTAACACAATATTATTTTTACTAGGCCTATATAAATATGTGTGAACTATTAAAAATTATAATCAAAAGCTTACCTAAATAAATTTTTATGTCTGCAAGTATATTTTTCTTTAAACATATTCTTTCTGTATTTGTTCTGTTTGGTTTCCAAATACACTTAGTCTATGCTATATTACGGCTATTTTATTACCGCGTACCGTACCAATTTTGTACCGAGAACCGAGGTACAAAAATATTTATCATACCGAACTGTACCGACCTTAAATTTCTGGTACCGCAGACCCCTACCCTTTAATGGGGCTTTCTGAGGCAGATTGAATTTCACTTATACAACCTCATAAACATATAACAATATGGTACTTAACCTGCCAGCAAACTGGATGACTCTTTTTGCTAATAAACCATCATATAAACTGATACAATCAGGAAACTTTACAATCATCAACCTGTTGAACCAAGGACCAAGAACAGAAAATACATCGAGCATGCACTGCACAGATGGCTCAGCAATCATTATTCTTCAACGACAGAGTGTTTCAATATGAATCACTAACACTGTTATCTAAGAACATGTCGATAGAAGATTCCGCCTACTGTATATTGTCTATAGTTTCCGTTAGGTTGCTAGACACACTGATTACAGTGAACTTACAGGAATCATCCCAAACTCTATGAGATCTCGAGCCTCGACATGGGCCAGGAGAGCATCTTTTTCCAAGTTGTCCTCCTCAGCTGATGTTATTGCGCTCTGATTGGCCACGTCTGCTTGGCTGGCTGCTCGTCGGCCTGGACTCTCCTTGGCAGGCACACCAAATCCCAGATACTGAAAATTGTATGTCATTCTCTTAAGAAGAGCTGTAAATCTTCACCAGAAATTCAGTATACGAGTTTTGTTAAAGGGGACTGTTTTTGTAGTCCCAATTTGATCTTTTACAAATAATTCAACCGGTAAAATATATTCTTGGAAAAATAGTCTTACATTTGAATATCAGGTTAATTAGGGCGCATAAATTTAAATTTTATACTTGTTTTGGGAGGAATGTAGATTTTAGTGATGTTTTTGTCATTATTCAAATAACTGCTAAGAATTTTATAATAATTTTAGGTAAAATAACACATTTGACGTAACAAAATTAAGGCTAAGGCCTTTTTAACTCTAAACAACTTTTTAACAACTCCCCCTATACATAGTATATTGACAAAGTATTGTTTTCCTTACAAATTTCTAAAATTACATAAATTTGTATTTGGAATTATTATCATACGACTAATATCCCTAGGTCACTTTGCGGCTAACATAGTGAGCTTTCAACTTTCAACAAAAGACCAAGGCTGCTGTAAGAATAGTGACTTACTATCAATCTTCCAGAAGAATTCTGCACAATGGCCTTACTTATAAAGATTTTGTGCACAGTTTAAGAGCCGCCATTTCTGAAGAATATCAAAACCAAAGTACAACGATTCAGAGCTTACTAAGGATAGTCAAGATCAAGAACCTCCTACCCAGACTTTAAATCAAGGAGAAACACCACCACACCACACCGTAATGCCACGTCAGTCCCAAATGGAACAAGCAATGCTGAGCATCAATCTGTAAAATAGGCAAGTAATACCAAAAGAAAACTTTATGAAATTTCCAAAATTAACAATTCTGAACAGTTTAAGGTTTTCTTCAAAAGTTTCAAGGCTAACTACAGTAAACAAATAAAAGTGCAAAAAACAATTTAATACTAAGTACATAGAAAAATCATGCAATGTAACAATACCGCCATAGAACAATCTGCTTGGCGGGTTTACAAAATGAACTAGTGAGTTGGAGTGATAATGCATGTAAGCAAATCATTGTAAATGGAAAAAATATTAATAAGCCTATTAAAATCGCAACTTGTTTTAATAATTTTTTCTCAGAAATAGGAACTAATACTAGTTGTCATGCTGACCTGACTTCATCAAACAAATATTTGAATAGCAGTAACAACATTACAAATTTTACATTTAAACTAGTAAATGAAAAATGTATACAGAGTATAATTAATGGAATGGAAATGAAAACATCATCTGGTTGGGATGAAATTCCTACATCAATGATGAAATTAGTTAGCTGTTAATTAATTAAGCCATTTACTCATAGTTTTACTATCCACAGGCATCTCTCCTCAGAAAATGAAATCTGTTATCGTTAAGCCCTTGATCAAAAAAGGTGACAGTGGACTTATTGAAAACTACCGTCCCATAGCTTTGCTACTTGCTTTCTCCAAAATAATTAAAAAAATAGTATCTAACCAAATCATGGAGTATTTAGAAGAGCATCAATTACTCTCCAATTATCAGTTTGGATTTTGTAGCAAGGGAAGGAATTCACAAATGGCAGTGTTTGAATTGGTCAATCATGTTTTGGAGGCTCTGGATGGATCACAGAGTGTTCTTGGAACATTCCATGATCTTTCCAAGGGCTTTGATAGTGTGAATCATGGGATTCTTTTGAATAAATTGATCCATCTAGGATTCACTTGAAAATCATTCACTTTTTTTGAATCATATTTAAAAATAGATTTCAGAAAGTAAAGGTCACGGACAATGAAGGGAAAACTTTTTTTCTGATTGGCGACTAGTCTCCGTGGGTGTGCCCCAGGGTTCAATTCTGGGTCCTATTTTATTCTTGATATTCATAAATGATCTGCCACAGAACATTCAGTCCAAACTAATATTATTTGCTGACGATACAACCTGTCACACACCTGTGTATCTACTGAGAAAAACCAATCTTCTCTAAAGTCTTCAGCCAAAATAACAATAACAGACATGTAGAAGTGGTTCAATACAAATGGATTAAAGTTGAACTAATAAAAAACACAAATATTAAATTTCCATACAAAAACAAAAAACAAAGAGATTATCAGCATTTCCTTGCCTTTGGGAGAAATTACCTCGAATACATGCACATTTCTTGGAGTGAAACTAGATGACAAAATGAATTGGCACTCCCATATAGACATGCTTCAAGGTAAATTAAGCAAGTCAATATTTGCAATCAAAACAATATCAGAGGTAACAGGCAGAAAAACAGCCTTATTGGTATACCATGGTTACTTTGTTTCATTCTTTGATTATGTATAGTGTAATATTCTGGAGAGGCACCTCAACAATTAATTCAATTTTTCTCTTATAAAAAAAGAGTGATCCACTACATTTTTAATTTAAAGTTCAGAGAATCCTGCAAAAACATTTTAAAGGAATACAAAATTGTAATAGTCCCTGCCTTTATATTCCAAAAATTTTAAAGTTTGTAAGAAATAATAAGCATATTTTTAATGATTCCGTCCTGTTTGTTATTAAAAGTAGGGCTACAATTTGCCATAGCCGTAACTTCATACCGTTCATAGCCGTTTCTGTGTACCGTATATGTGTTTGTGTTTTGTACTTTCAACTTTCAACACACCTGTTGAAGGCAAGATAGGTTCTATACAGATGAATCTGAAGATGGCAATGTTATTGTCAAAATGTACGTAATCCTGCAGGACAACCCTTGGATCAGACGGCAAACTATCAGGTACGTTAACCTTTTTTAAAAGATTATTTAATGTTTTTTTAAGGTACTCAAAATCCATGGCTTACTCAAGGTTTCACGGTTTTCAGGGCTGGTTGGCGGCCCGGAATAATATTTTTCAATGTAACTTATAACCTAACTGGCAAGGTTATAGACCAACAAAACCGATAGCCTCCAAAAGAATTTGATTAGAAAACATTAAATAATTATTGGTTCACTACTCCATTTAGGGCTGTAAAAGAGAATTAACTTAAACTAATTATGAAAACAAAAACATATTACTTAAGAAGTCTTAGAACTTAAGAGACCCATACAACACTTTTATTTCTTTTAGCCTACATAGCCTAGGTCAAAGTATTTGATTTAAAATCTGTAACAAAGGCCGAAAGAAACACAAACAAATCCACACTCAATAACAATAACAACAGTAACACAAACGTATTAAATGTTGTTGAAAGAGGCTTCAATAATGAGTAGGTATGTTATTTCAATAGTAACAGTGAGTTTGAGATTTTTCAAAAATGACTTCATTAATATCTTAAAATGATCATAGATCTTCTGTAAATAAATAATCATCACAACTTTTATGTCTTGTTGTCTATTGTCAAATTAAAATACATATTTTGTAGAGATGTGCGAGTACTCGAAATTTCGAGTTCGAGCCGAGTTCGGCTCTGAAACTCGAGGTTTTACTGAAACTCGAAGGTTTCGAACGAGTTTACTCCCGCCGTTTACCCGCGCTACCACGGGTCGTTCGCGGCCGAGCGTCGTCTGTAAATTCAAATTGAGTGTCAACACATTTGAGGTCTTAAAGAGTTAGTTGTGATGTGAATTTTAGTGTTTTATTTATAAATAAGTAAGTTGTGGCTTATAAATTTGTGTTAGCCTGCTCTTTACACCAAAAAGGAAGATTTACCAGGACCTTCAGATTGAGTTCTATGAACACTGCCTGTATAGTCATAGTCCATTTTTAGGTTAACCTAACTTTGTAAAAAAAAGTAAAATATCAAAAAAAATCTGTAATGAAATCTAATAGGTAAGCATAAGAAGTTTGTGCTTGTTTTTTGTTCCATAGTAATTGAAATTGTGTCAAAAGAGACTCAACAAAATTCCATCCATTAATTTTAGGCTCAACTATTGTCCTTTGGCATTGAGCTGATTTTAAAGACAAGTGATTTGTTTAGGCTTTGTTTAAGTTTCATTAATGATTTTTTAAATCATTCTTAATATTTTGAAACTCCATTTAAGTCATGGCTTCAATTTTATCAATTGATTTGCCAGGCACTTTCAAACATAGTACCTTCATGTTTTTATTAACTGATTGTTCTTATTAGGACTATTAGTGTTAAAATTAATGCTAAGATATGTTAGTAAATACATTTTGTGTGGTAAGTAAGTAGGTTAATGCTTTACCATGTAATAGGCCTTTTAAATATTAACATAAAGTTTATTTTAACTTTTAGGCCTAAATGTAATTTTATTTCCTCCATTCGTAGAAAGATGTAGCTTAGGCCTAAACATAATATAAAATAAAACGTAGGATAAATAAAAATAGGAAATAAAATAAAAAACTTAAATTATTTTTTAATGAAACTGTTAATTAATACCATATAGGTTATAAAAGCCTTAATACCAAAATATTAAAAGTATTTGACCTTCATGGCAAAATGTTAGGCAATAACTTTGGTATGATTTATTTTCAGATAAATGTACTTATCTTTTTCCAATGAAGCAGGAATCCATTTATTTGACTTACTATTGTTATTTTCAGGGCATAGTGACTAGAAAAGTATATTTTAATAACAACATTTATAAATAGAACCCTATACACTGTTTTGATCCAATTTAACTCGACCTATGTTTTTTTTATTTGTATACTCGACTCGAACTCGAGATTCGAATCTTTTGCCATTTACTCGACTCAAACTCGACTTGACTTAAAAAACCTGTACTCGCACATCTCTAATATTTTGTATTTTAATTAGTTAAATTTTTGGAAAAATCTATTATGTAAGATTTTTGGAAAGTTTTAAGTTGGAATATATTAAAATACAAAATATGTTCCAAATACAAATTTTCCAAAAATCATTAACATCTGTGTTCTTAAACAAATAAACTGAACAATTTTGGTGAATTTCAACGAAACAAAAAACTGAAGGTCATGGCCATTTTTAAATGCGGCATTAGTCTAAGCATGTAACGTTCGTGCATAACTATTTTTTGTATTAAGCTATGCAATTGTGCCAAATTCAAGTTCATGATATCGATTTAATGCGCCAAAACGCTGGTGACGGCCACCACCCGCCACCGGCAAGAATGCTCCTCAGAACATTCAGGGCAGTCCTGTGCCATGGTGTGCCGTGCTGCGCTGTCGTAGTGGGTTACGTTCTATTTAAAACAATATATAGCATAGTTGCCGGTGGTGGGCGGTGCCGTGCTGCGCTGTGCTGTGCCGTCAAAGTGGGTTTCCTGCTTTAGTAAACCTAAATGGGTAGCAAATCATATCCTCGTTTCTGTAATTTCCAAATAGCACTACCAGGTGTACTGAGACCATTCAAATGTAACAATAACATTTGTATGGTTTTTAGTGGAGGTAAATCTCTAATACAGAGAGTTCTCTTCACCTCCGACTAGGGAATCCAATCCCGGGAGTTTTGGGATAGTGAAAATATGTCGAAATAGTGATATACAGAAGGGGTTTGAATATTATAAACACAATAAATAATTGTAAATTAATTAAAAACAGTTAAAGAAGTTTTAAAGCTGAAATTTATTTAATTTAATTAAACGATAAATTAATAAACAATTATTTATTTATCATTCAAACAAATTATTATTGCTAAGTTTCAGTTGTTATATTGAAAGTTGCAAGAGAATTATGTTGTTGTTATTGATAATACAGGATAACCTAATCTACATCTCACAACACTACAAAATATATTCACACTTATACTGTACTTACATTCAAGACAGTAAATTTACAAAAAAGATGGTACAAGGCGATCAATTTCAACCAGTTACACCGGTCATCAGGCCCAATCAGAGATCGTTTTATCATGTTTAATTTTGTAAAAACGTATCATACTACTCAAGAAATTGAATAAAGTAATTAATTACACTATTTATCATCACCAGAAAATTTTGAAAAGATGATGACATAGACATAACCTATAAAAGCAGTGGATTGTTACACATCGTAGTTTATACTTCTGGATGTTCGAATACTTGTACCTGATTTGATTTTAGTCGAGATAATGAATAATTATAATGTCAAAGTTATAAACCTCGGAGATTTAGCGTTTTGACTTATAAAGACATGAAGGTCTTTATAGCTATGCTTCTATAACAATTAGGCCCATATGTCTCATTCTCTGATTGGGCCTGATGATGACCGGTGTGACTGGTTGAAATCGATCGCCTTGTATCATATTTTAGCGAATTTCTCCTATAGGGAAGAAGCTATTACCATAGGTCTCATGGTAAGACTTAAGCCCGAGACCATGACAACTTTTCATTTTGAGTTCCCCAGATGTCAAAAACACCATTCGTTCAAATTTTTATATATGTATATATATATATATATATATATATATATATATGTGTGTCCGTAAGCACGATAACTCTTGTAAAAAAGGTCCGATCTTAATGAAATTTGGCACAAATGTGTAAAGTACCATTTATTTGAACGAGTTCGAAAACCAGATGAATCGCACGATCCAAAGGGGGGTTTTTGGGGGGTTTTGTACCCCAAAAATGGGTTTTTTGGTGTTTTCAAATGTAATTTTTATTTAAATAAAAATTTAATTTTACCATTGAATTCAGCTTAACCCATTGAGGTAGTAATTTTATTCTATTTGTAGTAGCCTATAACGGGAATTGATTGGTGCTGCACTCTAGTAGCAAAATATGTAACTAATGACCGCGGGCGTCTACGGTTCTATCCGCTAGGGGCGCGGACTGACTGAAAACCCTTAATATCGCCGCCAGGCCTTTGGTCGTGTTAGCTGAGTTGGCTACGTCGTGGAAATACCTTGGCCAGGTGGCGATACGATGTTCGTGGGTTCGATTCCCGCACACGACCAAAACTGACCAGTTGTGCAACTCTCAATGAGTTAATCGGTCTGTGGCAACGTTGGTGGGAGGGCCCAAGTAAAATAAACGGTGGCAGGCTTGCTTGGAAGTTGACGGGATCGGTTAATTCTTTGAGACTTGCACATGGTCAACACTGATTTTGCTAATTTTTACTCATGTCTACTGTGTTTGTGCCAATGCGACTCTCTAAACTGAAATAAAACAATATTTTAATTAAAATATGCCATTAATCCATTTAAAAACACCAATTTTATACTTAAATTCACACGTTAATAAAATTACAAGTAAGGAACGAGACCTGCTCGTATGTCTACGCCAATGGGTTAAAAAAACGAACAATTTGGTATTTTTAACATTGCTCTACGTCAATCGGTTACTGAGATATTGAAAGTGCTAAACACAGTACGTTGTCTAATGTTATTCTTATGGAGAAAAAGACAAATTTTACATCTCGCTTACTTAGGAACATAAACTGACAAAATTTGGGATATGGCTTCATCTGGTTGTGGTTTATTGGTTTTTGCACAAAAAAATTTTTGCCTATGTTTCCCGTAGCAGCAAACCTAGGTACTCAGTCCCCATGTTATTCTTATGGAAAATAATTAAAATGTTATATATCGCTTATTTATGAATGTATACGGATGAAACTTGGTATGTGACTTCACTTAGATGAGTTCTATTGATATTTGCATAAAAATCCATTATTTTGTGTTCCTTGTTGCAGCAAACCTGCGTACTCATCCTCAATGTTATTCTTATAGAGAATAATTAATATTTTAAATATCACTTGTTTTTGAATATATATCTTATGAATCCTGTTAAGTGGCTTAATCTGTTATGTTATATATTTATTGGAAATTCGCTGAGTATGCAGGTTTGCTGCGACGGGGGTATTTTGTATATTTACCATCTTGTATGCAAGTAAATTATAAGTGTAAATATATTTTGCAGTGTTGTGAGACGTAGTTTATTGTATCCTGTTTATTAGTAATAACACGTTTCATGCTACTCATGAAATTATTTATTAATAATACTAATCATTTTAGAATACAGGTTAAGTATCCTTAGTTATATATATGTTATATATCCTTAGTTATATAACCCCGTATTTATTATTATTAGAGAATCCTTTGTTAAAATATAATTTATTTTTTAAACTAAGCTTACATGTTATTAAATATTTTATCTGTGATCAAATATAAATACATTTGTTAGGGTTTTCAGAATTCAGAGTGAAGCTTAATCCCGATAACCAGTTCCAATATTAGAGTAGATAGAACCAAGAGTGTCGGTCCAATAGTTTTATGTATATAACATCTACTGAGCAATAGTTTTGCGTTAAGGGCTAAGGTGTGTTCATGGTCCAAGAATTTATCATGACAAATGTTAGACGCTCAAAACTGCATTCTGTACTGTACTGCATGCACAGGTAATTGACACAACAACTATTTAATTTCATAACATTTTGAACATTATAACAAATATTTTTTTGTAGCAGCTATCTGATTAAATAGATTTCAAATGTGTACAGAATTGCCTAGATAGATTACTATGTTCAACTCATTAACGTTAAACATAAGAAACCAAAAATAAATTTGTCACTGTTATTTGTATGCAAATTAATCTTAATCCCGGGATTAGTCACACGATCCCAGGATTCTTTAACGTAACCACGAAATCCCGGGATTGAAAATATCATCCGGGATTGGATTCCCAATCCTCCCCCTCCGATCTCTAGCTTCAGCTGGTATTTCGAACCTACCTTCTCATTTTTCCGCCGGCTGATGAGTCTGTCCAGACCGTTGTATGCGCCGGACGCCACGAACAGTATGTTAGTCGTGTCCACCTGCACTGTCTCCCCCCGCAACTTACGCGGCGAATTCTTCTCCGGGACATTGACTATCGTGCCTTCCAGCATCTGTAATTAAACGTTTATCATCAGATCAATTTAATATACTTCTCTTTTCACTACTTCTGTCGTATTTTGCTTAAAATATAATTTAAGTAAATTATAAACTTAAGAAAATCACCCGTTTAAAAATAGTATGAAATATTGGGTACTTATGTGGTATATGGACAGGCTGAGTACAACTTTTCAATATTTTAAATATTTAATCTGGAGGAACAAATTAAAATTCACTTTACATTACAAATTTGAGCAAAACACTATTAAAACTTAAAACACTATTAAAAACTGACACATTCACTACATAAAAAAGACGCTAGCGATCCTAGTGTCTAGCAGTAGAAACACGACAAAATCAAAATCAGTCCGATTAAGTCGGCTAGGTTAGCAGACGGGTTTTAGTGCCAGACACCGCGAGCGCTTGTAATTGTAGCAATTTACTTCAGGGGACATTGCAGATACAGTTGTTAGACGGTAGTTACAACTGCATCAATAATCCGATACTTCGAAAGTAGCTTGTCAGACAAAAACCACTGAGTACAAACAACTTATTGCAAATATGGCCGCAATCATGTACGCCCACGATGAACAAATTCAACTCGAGGTGACGGAAGTAAAACTGGAATTTTTTCTGAAGGCCTAGATGGGTTTATATGAAACGAAACGTTTCACTCACGAGCCTGTTTTTAAATGCTACTTAACTGTAACAAGATTAATGATCCGAATCAAACAATCGACCCTACTGATACAGTATTCGTTTGGTCTTGGTCTTGTTATGAATAGGATTATGATTACAATCATTGACTTAATCGATTCTTGTCGTACTGCGTATGTAGATCTTCCAATCGGAAAACGGAAGTTATAGTTTGCTGTGTTACTCAAGAAGGGATAAAAATGTAACAAGACCATTAAATAAAACAAAATAACATTACTTGAAAGTCGAATACCGCTAGCAGTATGATTTTTAACCGCTTTAAATCTGGAATCGGTATCGATCACATAGACCCGAGGAATCGAGTATCGTCGATACCTCGATGCCACTAGTATCGAAGGTATCGTCGATTCTGGAATCGGAATCGGCCCATATTTAATTATTAGTTAATACTGTTTCATCCGACACAAAAACTGAATGGTTTGAGCCATTGTTTTTCCAAGGACAGTACAAAGTTCGGTTCAAACTTGACAGCGGTTCTCAGTGCAATGTAATTCCTTATTCAATTGTTGAGTTGTTTGGAATGCAACTAGAAAGTAGCAATGTCAATAGTCTAGTTTCCTTTAATAAATTACAGATTAATTAATTAAATTATTAATGGTAACTCATTGTATGAATGCTCCAACCCCAGTTATTGTAGAAATTAACGTAAGAGTCAATACTAAGAAAAATAAATCTCATTACACTAAATTTCTAGTAGCATCGAATACACAGAGTACAGAAGGACAACGGTATAGGGAAACCTGTGATGGGTTGCTCGATCCCCAACCTGGCGTCAGATGTTAGAACCAGCTGAAATGATTAACCAGCTGAAATGATTACACTATTTGCTGCTGATTTAATAATGTACTACTGTGTACACTTTGATATTTTTAAATATTTGCTAACTTCTTTATTTCTTTCTTACTTAACTTACTTGAAGGTTTATAAACAAAACTTTGATGTTATTGCCTTCTGCTAGCTAGAGGTTATGGGTAATGTTACTCCAACTGTCTATGCGTTCTTCTTCACTGCTTACAATTAATTACTCTAAAATAATGGCATCTCTGCCTACAACGAAAACTCAGATGTACACAACAAAACCTATGTTTATTTCAAAATATACAAAACTGATATTCTTTTAAAAAGAGAAGGAACTAACAACATATTTAAAAACTTGGGGAAAACTCTTAATATTTACCTTGACAATTATTAAATATATAAAAAGGTCTTTGATTGTCTCAGGGTTTACATGAAATTCATATCTCAGGTTGAGGTATCGTGCGGCGTTAGAATTTATTCTTATGATCGTTTGTACTTAATAAACTCTTGATGAATAAAAATAATATCAAATAGTTCTGAATAAATTATGATTCGGATTCTGAATGATTAGAGGTTGCTCAGTAGTAGGTGGAAAAGTTATAGTTCACTGAAAAGTTTATAATGTCCAGCAGTCAGGTACGCTCTCAATAAAATACCAAGTAGGCTATTGATCAAATAGATATTGAAAGTTTCAGAATTATACTGGATGCAATAAAATTATTTTAAAATTTGTCTTGGTTAATAATTGAAAGATTTGATGGATAATAAAATTGGTCTGCTGATTTCAATTAGTTAATAAATCAATACCTGTAGCCTAAACTGTAATTTAATGGCTTCCTTGGTACAAGAAAAAGGATGGATCTCACCACTGTTTAAAAAATTCGTTGCTACAGGTAAATAAGTCTTCTCGGCCTTGCAAAAGGGTCAAATACCTTTAGCTGTAGGCTGTATGCCTGTAGCTCTTCTTTCTAAATAAAAAATTGGACTTTTAGTATCCAAATACTAATTTAATGGGATTATTAGGCTGGAAAATGTGTCCCACTTATTTAAAACATGTTAACACTTGGCCATCATGAAAGAGAAAGGAAGGTTCTGGTGTTGTAAGAAATCACACATGTCATGGTTCACTAGATCACTGTTGGCTCTTGTTGCCCACTTTTACACATACACTATATAAAAACTGCTAAGGAGCTTAATTTGGAATTTGGAAAATTATTAAAATAGATTGATATTGATTATGAAGCAATTTTGTTACATGGTAATATAGGCTATTATATATTTATTAACAAGGCTATTTAATATTTTTTCTCTCTATAAAATAATAACTAAATTACCTAATAGGCCTATCTACAACATTCTTAATATGGAGTTTCCTAAGGTCGCTGGTATTTACAATTACATATACATTAAATATGGGAACATGGAATTAAAATTACTGATTTTAGGGGCAAAGTTATCAGGGTAAATATATGAATTGTTGCATGATCCTACCGGCAATTCTTTGCACTACCACGACCACGGCGCGGCGCTAGCGCCAGTAGCCCGGAACTCTCTCTCTCTCTCTCTCCCCCTCTATCCCCCCTCTCTCTCTCTCCCTCTCCCACCGCTTTTGCCACCGCAGAGGAAGTGAGTCACTTACAAGCGCCCTCGCCCCTTATGGTCAAGGTTACCGACACTATTCTCACTGTGTTTGTAAACAACTTTGACCGTGTTAAAACAATGTGCGTGGTGAAAGCGATCCTTTCTGATTTGATGCGGGCAGACATTTTAAAGATCGTTCCCGAATGGTTCGTCACTAATCAGTGTCTTGATCATCGTACATTTTTTATTAACTTATGTTTGAGATTAAAAATAATCTAACATATTTTGTAGGAATCACAAATTCTGAGAGTTCCGAAACCGCAATAATATTGTCATGTGAAGTGGAAAAATTACGGAATATGTAAGAAAGTGAGCACACGTTGAGTATCAGAGCACTTAACATTCAAGTATCGTGTATTCCTTCAATTTTTAAATATATCCCTTGTTCATGTACCAAATTCAAAATGCTACTGTTAGTTCTTATGTAAACGCTGTTTAGTATAATAATGTACAGGATACGTTTACCAGTTATAAATAATAATTATTATTATTATTCGTCCACATTATTTTCTATATTAAAATAGACCTATGGGTTTCCTTTCTGTAAAAGTTAAATTAGTTCCATAATTTTCACTTGTTAGTGTGTTTTTCTCACGAATAATGCGTGCACTCATACACATTATGTTTATACTCATTATTATCGTTTATTGGTAAATGATAAGTTGTTTATCTGGCCTTTTATTAAATTGTTTAAAGATCTCATTAATCATAGCTAAAAACCCTTCATAAATTATAAATACATGATTATTTCTTTATTTGTTTTTTAAATACGCTAGACAACTTGTATGTACATATGATAGGTGTGTGTAATAATTACATGTACATAATGATGGTTTGATGTAATTTTAGCGAATTTCCCCTATAGGGAAGAAGCTATTACCGTAGGTCTCATGGTAAAAATTAAGCCCGAGACCATGATAACTTTTCATTTTGAGGTCCCCAGATGCCAAAAATACCATTCGTTCAAATTTTTATATATGTATATATATATATATATATATATATATATATATATATATATATATATATATATATATATATATATATATTTATATATATATGTGTCCGTAAGCACGATAACTCTCGTAAAAAAGGTCCGATCTTAATGAAATTTGGTACAAATATGTTATTTATTTGAACGAGTTCGAAAACCAGATGAATCGCATCATCCGAAGGGGGGTTTTTGGGGGGTTTTGTACCCCAAAAATGTGTTTTTTGGGGTTTTCACAGGTAATTTAAATTTAAATCAAATTTTAATTTACACCATTAGGTTGAGCTTAAAAAAACAAACAATTTGGTCTTTTTATCATTGCTCTACGTCAATTGGTTACCGAGATATTGAAAGTGCTAAACACAGTACGTTGTCTAATGTTATTCTTATGGAGAAAAAGAAAAATTGTATATCTCGCTTATTTATGAACATAAACTGACGAAATTTGGTATATGGCTTCATATGGTTGTGGTTTATTGTTGTTTGCACAAAAAAACTATTTTTCGCCTATGGTTCCTGTAGCAGCAAACCTAGGTACTCGGTCCCCATGTTATTCTTATGGAAAATACTTAAAATGTTATATATCGCTTATTTATGAATGTATATGGATGAAACTTGGTATGTGACTTCACATACATGAGATTAGGGATGTGTCGAAACCGAAACTCGAATCTCGAAACCACCGAAACTTTGGAAAAGTTTTGGTTTCGAGATTCGATCGGCGAGTTTCGAGAATCAAAACTCGAAACTGCCGAGATTTTTTGCGTCATTATTGTTGTTTTTGATAACAGAAATCACGCCCGTGTGTCGATCAATATAATGCAAAGGTCAAAAGCCGACTGTCATCGGTCGTCTACTAACTTCACTAGCGACGTCGTGGATATAAACATCATTCATTTCCTTTCCCTTCCTCTCTCCCAAATAATTGCGTAACATCCATTAATCGAGACTTCACAAGAAAATAAATTAAACTTGTTTAATATTTTACTACCCACAAATTATACAGACAAATTACCATTCACATTATATGTTTCCTAAACTGAGAAACATTAAGTTAAAACTACGTGGGAAAGTGGAAACAAAAGAAATCATGTGAGCGATCTGGCAACAGCGCACCGATCATGCACAAGCCGGCAACATAGGAGCAGACGACTCACCCTTAACTTGGAATGGAACAAGGCCACACTAAATAAACAAACAGGCCGTAATGCTGCCCCGACACTACGTCATCATACGCGACGGCAATGACGTAATGTTCCGTATGCAATCAGCTGCTTGTAATTGAGGGATTAAAATTCCAAACAGGATAACAAGCAGCCGATCACAAACAAAACATGACGTGATTGCCGTCGCGTATGATGACGTGTTCCCGAGCATTACGGCCTGTGGAATCAAGGTCCATAGATTCTTTCCAAGGTCTGCTCAGTCGATATATTTAAGGTTTCCTAGCTATACGGAAGAGACAGTGCAGTGTTGCTGGGAACACGATATTTATCGTACGCGTGCCATATTTTCCTCATAATTGTAATTAAAATAAACATTGTTTAACCTCTCACATACTTGGTCAGCTGTTAATTTATGAAGTAAATGTGTGGGGATATTTATGAATTGGGGAAATGTGGGGAATTTTTAGTTTGATATATTGTATGCGTCATTACTGGCCACTACAGACTGCACTTGTTGGTTCAGCCTGTGAATGCGAACGCGGTCACGGTTTGTGTTTGTCACGGTTTGTGTTTGTGTAATTTACACTAACTTCTGGTATTTACATTGACATTGACGCATGCTGAAAGATTTATCTGGTTCTAGTCTTCAGTACGTGTTTTATTGAAACTGATCGGGTCGGTGCCGGGCGAATATCTTTTTAAAAGTTCAAGAAATGGGCGTGGCGTTTTGACGTGCATTATAGTTGCAGTTTTATTGATAGTTAGTTTACGTGGAAATTGTTGTTTTAGGGTAACTTATTCTTTGTCATTATGGTCTAAGTTGTGAGTTTGTAGATATCTCGTATCTGAAATGAGCTTCGCTATGGGAACTGCTACCGTATTGCAAACTTAGTGATTTTTATTTACGTGTGCATTGACACTTATTAGCCTACAAGACTGTTGTTTTTTATTGTTTACTGTGTGTTTGTGAGTACTTTGGACTTCATCATGAGTTCCGAGGTATGGAAGTATTTTGTCATTGATAATGAAAACCTCAACTACGCCAAATGTAGACTTTGTTCGAAGTTAATATCTAGAGGTGGAGTAAGTAAAACTACTTCAGGATTATCTAAACACCTTCAATTTAAACATAAATCTGAACTAAACATAAAACTAGAACCAGGTCAGTCTATGAAAAGTAAAACTACTGTAGCTCTTAAAAATGAATCAAAACCCTCAACCTCAAAATTTACCAGCAAATTGAAATTTTTTGCCAAACCAAAACCTCCTCCTGCAGCAGCTGAAATTGGTCCTACTTCTGAAGAAATGGATTTAGATAATGACCTTTTGGAGATGTCTACACCAATAAATGAACCTCTTTCAATTGATGTAGGCCTAGGCCAAAGCGATCCTGAAGTAGGGCCTGTAGAGGAAGGTAGTATTGCTTCACCTGAATCTACTAATATTTCAGTGTCTGACACAGAACTTCAGTCTCCCATGAGTTGTGCCTCATCAATCAGAACACCCGATAAAGAAGGTTATGTAAGTCCTGCCACATACCCTAAATCGATCAGATTGCCTGCTAAAAAGCAGAAAACTATTCAGGAACTCTATGAAAAAAAGATTAAATTTACTTCAAGTGACCCAAGAGCAGTTAAAATAGATACACTTATAGCTGAAATGATATGCTTGGATTTTCAGCCTATATCCATTGTGGAAGATAAGGGATTTTTAAGATTGCTGAATCACATTGAACCAAGGTATAATGTACCATCCAGAAAAACTTTTTCAGAAAAAATTCTGGTTAAAATGTACCACAATGTTTTAACACAAGTAAAACTAGACCTTCTTCAGGCTAAGCATGTGGCCATAACCACAGACATGTGGACCTCTGTGGCGAATTGTGATTTCATGGCTGTAACAGCCCATTTCTACTGTCCAAAAACAAATGTCATAGTGCATAAGTGCCTTGAGTGTGTGCCATTCCCGGAAATAAGCCACACAGCAGTAAACATGTTGAACTTTATGAACAAAGTGTTTGAAGATTGGGGAATTCAAGATTCTATTGTAGGAATAGTAAGGGATAATGGTACTGACGTAACTGCTGCTGTAAATCACAGCAAATACGAAGCCTATCCGTGTGTGGCTCACACACTACAACTTGTAATTAAAGATGGTTGTATGGACCACCCTAAGATTTCAAATGTGGTGAAGAAGGCAAAAAAGCTCGTGGGTAACTTTAAAAAGTCTGCAAAAAACACAAAAGTGCTGAAAAGTCTGCAAAAACAACTGAATCTTCCAGAGCATTGCCTCATTCAGGAAGAGCCCACAAGGTGGAACACAACATTTTATATGTTGAAAAGACTTGTTGAACAAAAAGACGCTCTGATCTTAATTGCAGCAAAGCCAGAAGTCAATCTATCTGTTGAATTGACAACAGATGATTTCAAAACTATGAAGGTTGCATCGGAGATTTTGGAGATTTTTGAAACTGCCACTTGTCAAGTGAGCAAGGAGTCTTCAACTATTTCCGAAGTAAGTAACGATTAAAATCACGCTTTTTAACCTGTAAATTGTATTTTTTTGTTTTTTTAATTGTAAATGTCCAGTTGTTCAGTAGTATAAATGATGCAGCCTTTTTTTTCTAATTGCATAATGGACAATTTTAAAAATGAATAGGCCTATATGATTTTGTTCTAACGGGTTTTGCACAATTTTTAACATGATAATTACATCAAAGTTTAGTTTTTTTTAATGCAGTACATCCCAATTTCTCTCTTGGGGTTAATATAAAGTAAAAAGTTCCCTACTCCCTGCCAATTAAAAGACATATTAGGACTTGGACTTATTCTTACGATGGGTTATTTATCTTGTTTTCCCTACTTTTTCTTGAAAGATTGTCTTTTATTTAACAATATTCTTGTGAGAGAATTTGTATTAATCATTTACCAAATTAGGCAATAGGCTATGCCTTAACCTAAAATTAGCCTAAAGGAAATAAATATGAAAAGATGAGGCACATTGACATGTGTAAGAAAAATCGTAATTTTGTAATTTATTACGGTAGGCCCTACCAATTTGATCTTTAGTTTTTACGTACAAAACCGAAATTATTAATATTTATTACTGTTCCAGATAATTCCATTGATACACACGATCGAACATTTCCTGGAGAATTTAGATGTGATCGGATCTGGATTGCAGGGTCTCAAAAATGACGTGTTGTCTTTATTAAAAAGAAGATATGCGTCAGTAGAAGATAACCTAAACTTGGCAGTTGCTACACTCCTCGATCCTCGCTTCAAGGCAACTCCTTTCAAACAACCAAACTCCCTGGAAAAAGCGAAGAGACGAGTTTTGGAAGAGATGGAGTCGGATGTTGCCGCCTCAACACCAGTTCATGAAGATGTCTCCAGTGAGCCTGAGCCTAATGAGAAGTCCAAAAAAAGCTTTTGGTCTCACTATGCACAAGCTTTTGCTATTGCTCAA
Source organism: Allygus modestus (assembly GCA_963675035.1). NCBI lineage: Eukaryota > Metazoa > Arthropoda > Insecta > Hemiptera > Cicadellidae > Allygus > Allygus modestus. The sequence continues at coordinate 68,805,200 of OY776115.1, forward strand.
GTAAATCCTGTTGCTTCAGAACCTGTAAGTACTTGTGACAGTGAACTGAACCTTTACTTAAATGAAAAAACTCTGAATCCGAAGGAAGACATTTTCCCCTATTGGGAAAAAACTAACTGTTTAAGGCTGAAGGAAGTTGCCACCAAATATATGTGTATTCCTCCCGCCACAGTGTTTAGCGAACGCTTATTCAGCACCGCTGGACTAATCTGCGACAAAAAACGCAATCGCCTTGATCCCGAGCGGGTTAAAATGCTTGTGTTTTTACACAAAAATTTGCAGTAGGCATCAAGATTTACAGGTATTCCTGTAAGCATCAAACTTCTCCCCCCATTTGCATTTTGAACCCTCATTGAATTCAATTAATGATTTAATTTTATTATTATAGTTGTTACATTTACACACTGTATTTCCTTTTGTTAAAGTGTTTCTTTTTATAGGATATAAGTATGTGAGACTACTCGTACTCATCTTACTATTGTCAGGCAAAATTTTTGGGACGGAAAGCTAAGGCTTACATATATTTGCATTGATCCAATTCTTTTAGTTTTTATTATTACATTTTTGTCTATTGTTGTTATTAGTTATCATATCTGCATTATTTCTTTTTGTCCAAGTGCTTCTTTTGTTGGTGCTAAAAAAGTATTAGGCTATGAGACTTCGAGACTTCTCATACATGTTATTAATATTAAGGTCAGGCAATATCTGTTGTGAAGGAAAGCTAAGGCTTACAATGTTCCTAATAATCCATTAAGTTCCGGTTTTTATTATTGCATTGTTCATATTGTTCGTTTTTTTTGTGTGTTTTTATGATGTTCTCTATTACAATATTTCATTTATTGAGTATGCTTTTGTAAAATAAAAGCACTAGTTAATATGACCATTAATCTTTACAACATAATAAGTAACATAATTTGTTGATTTTAAAATATATACAAAAAACATTAAAGTAGGTAAGTCGAGTTGTACATTGTGCACACATATTGAGGAAGTTGTCAAGGTATGTTGATGGAGAAAACTTGTGATTTGTTTTCTTAATGTTAATCGTGAACTATAAAGTTCTCTGGTTCTCTTAAGTTCAACTGTGGACTATCTCTTAATGTATACTGTATTCAACTGTATAGAACTGATAATAAAGTATTTTTTTGGATTATTGATTTTTATTTCTGAAATAACAACTCTAAGTTAGGCTACAAATATTTTGTTCACTAGCAATTCTGAAACTAATATTTTTATTAGGCTACTTTGATAATGACAGTAAGTTAACTGGTTTATTTGGAGTAACTGGATTTATTTTTCATAACCATACCCAGGCAAGTAAATAGGGTTTCGCGATTTGAGTTTCGAGATTCGAGATTCGAGATTCGATTTTGTAAGTTTCGGTTTCGGTTTCGAGATTCGAAATTTCTGGTTTTGACCATCACTACATGAGATCTATTGGTATTTGCATAAAAACCCATTATTTTGTGTGCCTTGTTGCAGCAAACCTGCGTACTCATCCCCAATGTTATTCTTATGGAGATTAATTAATATTTTAAATATCGCTTGTCTGTGAATACATTTCTTATGAATCCTGTGAAGTGTTTTAATGTGTTATGTTATATGCTCATTCGAAATTCGCTGAGTATGCAGGTTTGCTGTGACGGGGGTATTTTCTTTTAGTATGTTACTGTTCATAGTTAGGCTATAACATTTTGAAAAATATATTTGTACAGTTTTACATTAGTATCAGCGAATTATATTTTTATCATCTTTTTCCCATATAGTACAAACCTGTACCTTTTCAAAACAACGTATAAGATTGTTAAATGTTTATCCTTCCAGTGTGCAGTAAGGATTCAAAATATGCATTAAGGAATTCCATTCATAATTTGAAAGCTTATTTAAGTGTCTTTTCTGTGCCCCTTCTATCTCGCGGCATTATTGCATTTATGTATGGTTTATGGTCTTAACTTAATTAAGTTTTAATGAAAGGATTATAGAATATTCTTGTTATTTATTTAATTTGATGTATACTACTTTTATTTTCCAGTTTATAGTTTAAATATCAATTTATTTTAACCCATTAATTTTTAGAAAGGAATAAGGGAATAAATCTACCATCTGTAAATCGATTTTTTCTAAATTAATAAATAAATAAATCAGTTGAAAATAATATTAGTTATTATTACAAAATGAGTAGTCCTATTATTAAATTCAGTATTAAGTATTTGTACTTGTAAAGTTTTGAAATAATAACATTACAGCCCTGGTAAATGCCAGAGTACACCATTTGGTTGTGTTTACGTTTGCGTGATAAACTGACAGACGATAACAAAAGCGACGGCGCGGCGCCTGTAAGGCTATTGGTGGGGTACGGTTTGTTGATGGTCTGCAAGTCGTCAGCTGTGCTGCGCTCTAACAGAGAACTCGTTTACTAAGCGGTGACGGTGTCGCTTGTACCATCAGATGCGTGTACTTGCCTCTAATTGAGATCACACACTCCAACATTACCGCTGTCTCTCTAGTTAGTGTATGCTCAATGCTAGTAGTCAATATGCTCAATGCTAGTAGTCACTGGTGATCTACAACCGATTTTAGGCATTAATTCATGTCAGGAAATGGGATTCATTTCAAGGATCAATGAAATAGATAAAACAAACCAAAAGGGTGTTGATAGTGGCAAGGATGATCTGTTCAGTGGTATCGGGTGTCTCAAAGATTTTATTTATTATATTGACCTTATTCACAATCCAAATCTAAAAATTCACCCTGCCCGGAGAATCCCTCACTCCCCTAGGGATAACGTTAAAGCAGAATTGGACAAGATGGTTTTTGAAGGAATAATCAAACCAATATCTGAGCCTACGCCCTGTGTATCTCCAAAGGTAGTTGTAAAGCAAAAGGATACAATTTGTATTTGCATTGATCCAACATGTCTTAAAAAAAATGTAAAACGTCGTCCCTATCCTCTGTCTACCTTGGAAGAAATAGCAGCAAGACTTAATGGTTCAAAGTATTTTACATTTGTGCTTAAACAGAAGTAAAAAAAGAAGTAAAGTATTTATATCTTGTGGGAGTCGTATTAAGAAAGTGCAAGTGCTGATATGTCCAGTACTGTTAAATGGATTTCCGACATTAGTGTCAAATAATAGTTTCAGTTAAAAAATCATATTTCCTGGTATGTAGACAGACAAATTCTTATTATTAAATTAAATTTGTTCTGTACACACACTTCTCCTTTGCAAGGTTACTTTTACATTTCTAGGTTGTTTACAAAATATAAAAAAAATAGATTACTCCATAATGGAACATAAAGTTCCTACAAAAATGTGTCAAAGGCTTGTGAAAAACAGTATATCAGTGTGCAAAACTGTATAACTGTTTTTACAGTTTTTCACACTGTGTTTAAGGTCAATATAATAAAATATTAGCAATGAAGTTAGTTTACTTTTTATACTTTTACTTCTGATAAAGTCTCATCTATACCTTGAGCATCCCTTGCTGCACTCCCTCGCCGCCGACATCTCTCAGCTGGTGGATACCGGGAACCGCTCCTATCTTGTCCACTTCATCCAGGAACACAATCCCTGGACAGAGAACACTATTAGCTTGTAACATCTCAGCTGGTGGATACCGGGAAACGCTCCTACCTTCATTCAGGAGCACGATCCCTGGATAGATAACACTATTAGCTTGTAACATCTCAGCTGGTGGATACTGGGAACTGCTCCTACCTTCATCCAGGAACACGATCCCTGGATAGAGAACACTATTAGCTTGTAACATCTCAGCTGGTGGATACTGGGAACTGCTCCTACCTTCATCCAGGAGCACGATCCCTGGATAGATAACACTATCAGCTTGTATCATCGCAGGTGGTAGAAGCACTGGGAACTGCTTCTACCTTGTCCACTTCATCCAGGAACACGATCCCTGGATAGATAACACTATTAGCTTGTAACATTTCAGCTGGTAGATGCACTGGGAACTGCTCCTACCTTGTCCACTTCATCCAGGAACACGATCCCTGGATAGATAACACTATTAGCTTGTAACATTTCAGCTGGTAGATGCACTGGGAACTGCTCCTACCTTGTCCACTTCATCCAGGAACACGATCCCTGGATAGATAACACTATTAGCTTGTAACATTTCAGCTGGTAGATGCACTGGGAACTGCTCCTACCTTGTCCACTTCATCCAGGAACACGATCCCTGGATAGATAACACTATTAGCTTGTGACATTTCAGCTGGTAGATGCACTGGGAACTGCTCCTACCTTGTCCACTTCATCTAGGAACACGGTAAGATAACACTGTTAGCTTGTACCATTTCAGCTGGTGGATACTGGGAACTGCTCCTACCTTGCCCACTTCTTCCAGGAACACGATCCCTGGATAGATAACACTATTAGCTTGTGACATTTCAGCTGGTAGATGCCCTGGGAACTGCTCCTACCTTGTCCACTTTATCCAGGAACACGATCCCTGGATAGATAACACTATTAGCTTGTAACATTTCAGCTGGTAGATGCACTGGGAACTGCTCCTACCTTGCCCACTTCTTCCAGGAACACGATCCCTGGATAGATAACACTATTAGCTTGTGACATTTCAGCTGGTAGATGCACTGGGAACTGCTCCTACCTTGTCCACTTCATCTAGGAACACGGTAAGATAACACTGTTAGCTTGTACCATTTCAGCTGGTGGATACTGGGAACTGCTCCTACCTTGCCCACTTCTTCCAGGAACACGATCCCTGGATAGATAACACTATTAGCTTGTGACATTTCAGCTGGTAGATGCCCTGGGAACTGCTCCTACCTTGTCCACTTTATCCAGGAACACGATCCTTAGATAGACAACACCATCCAAAATTAGTTAAAAAAAACTCCCGCCAATTGTGAACTGCAGCGGGGAAAGCCTAGAGCTATGTTTGAACTTAACGCCTTCTTATTAGAGCTGGCCATGGCGCGGGTCAGCCAATTGCTGGTTTTTCCCCTGGCTTTATCTTACTAGCTAATTCGCTAACAATGCTATCAGTATATCTCGATACGATTATTTATCTCGATTATTTATCAGTATATTGATGAAACTTGGTATGTGGCTTCAGTTAGTACTGGTATATTGATATTTGCAAAAAAAGAGAAGATTTTTGGTTGATTGTCCCCACAGCAGCAAACCTGCATAATCAGCCCTAATGTTATTCTTATGAACAATAAGTAAAATTTATATCTCCCTTGATTATGAATATAAATGATTAAAACGTGGTATGTAGCTTCGCATGGTTGAGTTATATTGGTAATTGCATAAAAACACGTTTCTTATATTTCTTGTTGCAGCAAACCTACATACTCAGCCCTAGTGTTATTATTATGGAGAGTAAATAAATTGTTATGTATCACTTATTTATAAATCTATTTTTATGAAACTTGGTAAATGGCTTTATGTGGTAGTGAAAACATATAAATGCATTGGAACTTCACTTAATCTGCAGGTTTGCTGCGACGGGGGTATTTTATGACTTCTTTCAAAACCAATTGAAAAAGGACACGTCAAAAATGTCACCATTAAGAATATTGAAAGTTTGAGATGGTTCAGTGAATGTGTTATTTTTCTAAGCCAACAAGTACATTTAAACACATTTACCAGTGAACCTTCACCATAAGAGAGCAAATGATCCTGACTGGAAGTCACGTAGTTAATCCAATCAGGGTCTATTACAAATTATCACTGAATTGTACGATTATCCACTATGAGGAAGACAACCCTTCAACATAGGGAAATTAAAACAAGGCAACAAGGCAATTTTACTTTGAACGCAAGCTCTGATAAAGATATAAACGTACAGACCTGCTTGTGCCTTCTCTACACTGTAATTAGCATCTTGCAGCAGTTTGCCGATGACGCTCTCGATATCTTCGCCGACGTATCCAGCCTGTGTTAACGTGGTGCAGTCGCAGATGGCAAACGGCACGTCCAAACACTGTGCGATCGTCTGTGCCAGGAGCGTCTTGCCTACAAAAACCATCCAATACATCCATCTCAGGGTGGGATTCTCAAATGTTCCTCAAACAAAGCTTGAGTAAAATATAGACGTCTAACACAGACATCTAATTAAATGTATAAGTTTGATTAGTGATGTTCTGCCAGAGCAAAATCAGTGCACTCCCATTTACAGTCAAATCGCAATGATATAAATAACGAAAGAAGTTTTAATAATTAATACTCAAAAATAGCCCAATTTTCTTAAAATATAAAATTTCAAATAAAATTAGACATTTTTTATCCTTTATCCATACGTTTGCACAAATGTTAAGTACGTTAAGCGTTGGGAAATGTGATGCCATTGACTGAAGATGGACAGTAGTAAACATAAAACATGCAGAGTTGACCTCAGGTAGAAATTTAAAAATTGAAATAAACTAAATGAAATAAATCATGAGAAAGAGGCTTCACCGAAGATGAAAAATAGACAACAGACAAATCTTTATTGTACATAACGCCTTACAAACATTTTATATGTAATTTTAAAGTAGTGCAGTCGCAGATGGCAAACTATTTTGAAAAATAGCATTTGCTTGCTATAATTTCAAAGCATAAAACACCATCTAGCATATAGCAGCAACAGATTATTTGTCAACAACATAACTTAACAATAATTTGTCCCGATTAAAATTATAAGCTGTAAAATATTTTTTCAGCTCAAATAAAGAGTAAAAATAAGGGTAATTTAAGGACATTTAAAATGAGATAGGATCGAGGAATGTTTTGGTATTTTTCTCCAAGTGTATTCCTATTTGTCTTCTATTTTTCTGTTATTTATGTAAACTATGTTTAACTTTATATATATATGTATATATATATACTTTTATATATACCGGTATATAAAAGTACATTCACAAATATTTATCCTACTAATATAACACATGTGAAAGTTTGGATATATACATACAGAATGCATATATAAGCTTAAATTTTGCTGGAACATATCATACAGCTCACATTAACATATTATAGACAAGATAATATCTAAATCCAACCTTAGGGCTCTACCCCACGGGCCCCGAAACTTCCGATGCTAATCTTATGGGACGATATCATTTATAAAATAACCAGCTGTAGTTAAGATGTTTGTCAGTAACTGTACAGGAAGTCTTATGGTAAAACGTATACAACATTTTGATAGTGCTGGTCAGATTAATACTTTTGTTTTTAAATTTTTCATAAGCGAAGCTGTGGGTAATAGCATAAATTGACAATTTATATAAAAATTTAAACAAAAGGTGTTTTTGGCGTTTGGGGCCCTCAAAGTGAAAAGTTATAATGGTCCCGGGCCCAAGTCTTGAGATACCACCTATGGTGGTATATGGTGGTTTCCCTTCTTTCCTGTAAGGGAAATTCGCTAAATACTGAGTGTCTATAAAATAATGGTGGGGTTTTTATTTGCATTACCACAGACACAGGAAAACTTTCAAAAATGTGTACTCATGATTCTTTTCATGTTTTAGCGATTTCCCCTATAGGGGAAGCTATTATCATAGTCGGCATGGTAATACCATGGAGGTAGTATTACTGGAGAGGACATGCCAATGCTTTTACATTAGGGCCGATGAAGCCAGGCACTCCCCCTCGCAACTGGTGATAAGATGGCAAGAGAAACAATAAGATGGCAAGAGAAACAATAAGATGGCAAAAGTGCTCTTGTTTAGATAGGGAAAAACCCGTCTTGCGCTTGGTTTAATTAGAATTCCCGCCAAGCTAATTGGCTTTTGGGCAAATGGCTTTTTTATTCATATTTCTTATTAAATTCTCGAGACGTTGATACCACATATATCATATAAATATTTAGTGAATGGAATAGAAACTTAGAAGGATTATTTAAAACTCTTGACATGCGCTCACTTTAATTACGTTTTTGGACAATATCTGACTTGTTCATCCAAATAACCTATTTATTTGTGTTCTTAATGAGTTGCTAGAATTTTTAATACAAAATTTAAGCATATTAGTTTGGAATTTTTTAAGTAAAAATTATAATAATAAAAAAATATTTTGAAAACTCAACCAGCGCTCACTTGAATTAGGTTACTGCCCAACATAAAGTGATTTTGGCCAAACAAACTTACTAATTCATGTTGCTTACCAACTGCTTAAACTTTTAATAAAAATTTTAACCATATTTGAGTGCTATTCTTTTAAATAAAAAATATATAACTAAGAATAGTTATATAAATATTTTGACCCGCACTTCCTTAAAATTAGCTCTTGGCCTATATAATAGATTTTTAACCAAACAAACTAAAGGTTTTTTCCCCCTATTAAGTGCTGAAACTTTTAATACCAAATTTAACAATGTTCGAGTGGTATATGCTTTCTAAATGTAATAATATACTTAGAAAAATTATAGAAATCTTTCAACAAACACTCTCTTTAATTGGTTTCCTTGCCCATAAAATGTGATAATAAACATATCAACTATTTATTCATGTTCCTAATTTAGTGCTCGATCAGAACCAATACTAACCATTTCTGAGTGGTTTATGTTTAACAGAAGTAATAATTACTCAGAAGAAATATAGAAAACTCTCAACCTAAGCTGACTTTAAATAAGTTCCTGGCTAATTTGGAACCAAATAAAAAATAATCCAACAATTCCCCCCCCCCCCCCTTATTAACTGCTGAACCTTTTAATCCCAGATTTAACCATATTCTGGTGGTATGAGTTTTATACCAAGTCATAATAAACTAGAAGAATTTTATCAATCTTTTAACTCACGCTCATTTGATTTACTTTCCTTGCCAAAACAGTGTGTTTACAAACATATAAACTATTTATTTATTGTGCTCAATCAGGTAATGAGGTATTGCGACGCACGGCCCCGGTGGCGTGCGACGGCTGCCTCCCCTCCCCCCCGCATCAGTGCAGTCCGGCACGGCTTCACTATCCGTCCGTAGTGACTCCTCCATCTATACTACCTCCATGGGTAAGACCTAGGCTCGGGACCAGGGACCATGATAACTTTTCATTTTGAGGTCCCCAGATGCCAAAAACACCATTAGTTAAAAACTGTATGTATATATATTATATTCCTTAGTCCACTGCATAGTGCTACAATTATTATTTAAAAAATAATCTATATATATATATATATATATATATATATATATAATGATATAATATGTGTCCGTGAGCACGATAACTCTTGTAAAAATGGTCAAATTTTGGTGAAATTTGGTACAAACCTGTAAAGCAACATTTATGACTTTAAGTTTGAAAACCAGACAGATGGACTTATCCAAAGGGGTATTTTAGGAGGGTTTTGTACCTCAAAAATGGGTTTTTAAAATGTTGTACATAAATATTCTTTCTCAAAATCAAATTTTAGTTTTCACCATTGGATTCAGCTTAAAAAACACACAATTGGATGTTTTGATAGTTGCTCTAAGTCAATTGGTTCCAGAGATATTGAAAGTACTAAACACAGTACGTTGTCCAATGTTATTCTTAAGGAGAATAAGAACAATTTTATATCTCGCTTATTTATGAACGTATACTGACAAAACTTGGTACATGGCTTCATCTGATTGTGGTCTATTAATATTACCACAAAAAATCAAATTTTATTATTTATGATTCCTGAAGCAGCAAACCTGCATACTCAGCCCACATGTTATTCTTAAGGTAAAGAAGTAAAATGTCATGTCTCCCTTCATTATGATCAGAGTTCCATTGATATTTGCATAAAAACCCATTTTTTGTGTTCCTGGTTACAGCAAACCTATGTACTTAGCTCCCATGTTATTATTTTTATAGGGAATAATTAAAATAGCATATATCGCTTATTTATGAATTTATATTGATTAAACTTGGTATGAGTCTTTACCTAGTTAAGTTATATTGATATTTGCATACAAACACATATTTTGCATTCCTTGTTGCAGTAAACCTGCGTACTCAGCCCCCATGTTATTTTATGGAGGATAATTAAAATGCTGAATAATTTTATTGGTTATTTATGAACGTATATTAAAGAAACTTGGTAAGCGGCTTTATGCAATATTAAGACATATATATGCATTGGAAATTCGCTAAGTTCGCAGGTTTGCTGCGACGGGGGTATTAAACTTATCATACACCAGCCCCTTTCTGTGAATTTGATTTTCTAATATATATACATACATAAAACTTTGAACGAATGGTGTTTTTGGCATTTGGGGGCCTCAAATTAAAAGTTATCATGGTATTGAGCTTAAGTCTTACCATGCCACCTACGTTAATAGCTTCTTCCTTATAGGGGAATTTGCTAAAATGTCATATCTCGCTTATTTACGAATACATTTTAACACAACTTGGTAAGTGGATTTATGTTGTAGTGAAGTACCATTTGTCATTCGCTGAGTATGCAGGTTTGCTGTGATGGTGATATTATTAGAAATGTTTCTTTCTGCTTCTTTGTTGGTAAACACAAGTATTACCAGATCCTGTGGGGCCGAGCAGCAATATGTTGCTCTTCTCCAGGCGCAGTTCGTGGCTGTTGGAGTCGAGTATGTCGCTGCCGATGGCGTTGGCCGATGGCTGTCCCACCCTGCGATCAACCCCACTGTCCGGCTGGAAACCCACACCTAGTGCGGCAGGGTTCAGCCCCATGTTGCTCAGGTTGAGAAAGTCCACTGGAAGGAAAAACATTAACTGGTAAAAATCACCGAGCGATTTTCGTGTTTTGGTTATGAAAAATTAAAGCTATCACCATTGTCGAATGTATAATAAATTTATGGACGATTAACTAGGGTGGCCATACATGTTTTGGGCAAAAATGGGACACATAATACAGGGAGGGGGGTCTCCCAACCAGAAAAAAAGGGAAAATAGGATCTGGGAAAATTTCAAATTAATGTGTTTTTGTAAATTTTAGGATGACACTGATGGAGTAGACGGAATCCATACAAAACAAGATTGAGCGGGAGGTATGTAAGATCACGACAATTAACAACTGGAAGGGACAGCAGAATTAGTAGGAAATGCTGTTCTGAGGATCTACGAAGAGAACTGCCGTCTCAGAACTAAATGATAACCAAAAATGTGCTATGGTGGAATGGAAACTTTAAGTCAATGTAGAAAAAGCTGAGAAAGCTTTTTAACAAAATAAAAGCATTGGTAGCATGGGATGACAAAGTGAGAGCTTTGACAGAGTTCAACAACAATCTCAGAGAGTCCAAAAGAAGGACCTGGAGGAACTTTTGTGAAGGAATAAGTAACCTCCCAGAACCTGCAATAATACAAAAAGATTTTCAAAAAGACAACACAAACATCTTAGATTCGCTCAAATTGGAGTGGGGTAAATGCACAAGGAACGTGAGTGAAACAAGTGTTCATGAACAAACATTTTCCTTAGAGAGTCCCTGCTAAAATTAGTGATAATCTAGCTCTAAGGCTAAGGAATTCACCTAGGAAAGTGGCTAGGACAAGGAAGCTTTCGGGATTTCTTCTCTGTTCAGAGAAGGTTCAAATGGACAGTGAGCTCATTCGGCCCTTTGAAATCTCCTACAGGGGATGGCATATTCCCGCTTTTATCCAAGAAGGAATTGAAATCCTGATGGATATACTCGTAGTAATGTTCAAGGGTAGCTATTCCCTGGGGTTAGAGGATGGCCAACTCAGCCCAAATCATAAACCCGGTCAGCTTATCCTCTTTCATGCTCAAAACAATGAAGAAAATTATAAAGAGGCAAATGAAAGATGATATCTTGCCAAAATCTTCTCTGAACGTAAACAAACTTGTCTTTATGATGGCTAAGTCGACAACACTGGTTCTGCACAATCTTGTTAAAAGATAGAGGATACTGTGGAACACAAACAGGTCTTAGTTGGAGAGCTCATCAACATTCAGGGTGCCCTTGGTAATGTGGAATATCAGTCCAAAGAGGCTGCAGCTCTAAGAAGGGGGATAAACACAAACAGGCTTCTGGATCATGCACGGCAGAATAATAACTGCATCCAATGATGAAGAGTTGATCATAATCACAGCGCAAAGAGGTTGTCCTCAAGGGGGTTTCTGTCTCCTACTATGGGCCTTGGTGGTGGACGTTCTTCTTGTGGAAGCAGAGAGAAGAGACATATGCCTTAAAACTTTCGTGGATGATCTGTTCTCAAACGATAGGGGAGCGGGATTAGGGTAAAAGCAAAGGAAACTAAGAATCTACGAGTAATTCTGGACCAAAGGTCAAACTGGAACAAACAGATGGAGAATGTTTACCGAAAGCCTCCAGGAGCTCTGGGTGTCTGCAGGATATACTTTGGGAAGGCATGGGGGGCTAAGAAAAAATATAGATCCTGTCTGACAGCCAGGCTGTGCTGATTTCACTAAATGCCAGTGCACTGGAATCCAAGCAAGTCCAGAACCACAGGAATGCATTGAAGGCTCTTGCAAAGGATAATTTTGTCTAGTTGGTGTGGATACCTGAACACTCCGAAATAGAGGTGAATGAAAGGGTGGATGAACTGGCAAGGAAGGGCTTCTGAACCCGTTAACAGCATCTCTATCAACAAAGGAAAGACAATAATTATCAGAGGGGTTTGAAAAGAAAACTAAGGTTCACACTCGGGGGAACATCTAAAGTCCCTAATGAGTATTTGATATTTTTGACTACCTGAGGCTTAAGAATCTTAAGCCTCAGGCAGTCAAAAATATCAAATACTCATTAGGGACACACTATTTAAAACATATTTATAATAAATTATTCCCTGTTTAGTAGGCCTACTTAGTGATGTAAAATACCTGGGTATTTAAAACTTGGTTTTTAAAAACACCAACGTAATTTATATAAACCCTTACTACCCTTGTTATTATCAATGTATAACATTTGAGAATATTTTATTGATTACATTTATTAATTATTTTACTAATAAATAAATAATAACATGGAAATTTTGTAAAAAGGCCTGTCAAGCTTACAAACCACACCACCGCCAAACTATGAAGGAACTAGTCAAATACCAGACATTCTATACAAATTTTAAACGATGCAATTTTATAATTGGACAAATACACAACAAAATCACAATGTAATTGAATTTCAATTCTTTTCTTCCAAAATTTTAAATTTATTAAACACTCCAAAAGACCATCAAAGTAGTAAATACACTGTCCTGGGTATTTCTCGATCTTGTTCAGAAGTTAAATGTGTGAGGTGACCATGTTATACTGTTCAAAACAGTTTTTATGATCATGTTATAATCTTTACAGTATGAGAATTTCAATACACCTTGACAAAATCCTCTAAATGTTATGAAAATCATAAATACCCACATATTTGGGTATTTACCCGGGGCTTGGGGTAAATACCCATTTCCTTTATTTACCTACCCGCTGGGTATTTACCCGGCCTAAATAACTAGGCCAACCCTGTATAGAACAATTTGTCACAAGCAACAGGTTGCAGTTGAAGATTGCAAAACAACCTAGCAAAATAGATAAAAGATGACGAAAGAAGAAGAAACTAAAATAACCAGTATACAATTTTTTTGTTTGTTAAATAAATAAATCAAAATATTTTTAGTGTAGAAACAAATGAGTACCTACCTCAAATGTATTACAAACGTCAAAGATTGTATTACAAACATCAAAGATTATACTAAACTTAATCTAAAACTTAATTATATTTTCATTTTCATCAAATATGAAGTTTTTATTACTAAGTCGATCAAAACAGTGGTATCACTTATTGCAGTAAAACAAACACCAAAGTAAAAATATCTTAAATAACAATAGTTGTTATAAACATTTTAAAAATATTACCGTACTTTAAATTACAAAACTTAACCCATTGCGGGCGAAAGACAACACGTAGGCGTCCACGCGGTGAGTGGACCGGAGGCCGAACGACGCAACCCCGCCATCCAAAGTTCTGTGTTTACCAAAGTTAGTACTGTTCTTAGTCATTGCCACCAGTGTGTGTAATGATGTGTTTCTTGGTTTAGCCAATAGACTGCACGTGGATGTATACTAAATAGCTTGTTATTTTCCGCCAATTCCGATAGATTGTGCGCTAATTCGTGCTCGGTACTGCTGTCAGTTTCGTCCATCCCGTGTGGTCGTGAGTTTTGTTTGAGCTATGGGTGATCGTTTCGTTCATCAGAACTTGATAGGTTATTATTGGAAAGTGGTAGTGACGGTAGTGATAGTGATAACGATGACCAATTTGGTGAGGAAAATGAATTACTCCGCATTTGTCCCCGAAAACTCGTACACGATAAACATTTATTCGAGACTTTTGACGAGCAACAGGTAGATGAATCTGCAGACCTGTCTGATCCAGATGTTATTCCGCCGTCACCGGAGAACCGATCAGGCAATAATAACAGTTTGTCTTATCATATATTACAACCTATTTCATTATTTGACAGCGTAGAACCACAGCTGGGCCGTTCAAATTATAGTATGCCTAGTACGCCTACAAATATTAATTTTGTTGAAGCTATTTCAACCAGTCCTTTTTGCCCAAACGTTGTTGAAGGGGCAAATTTTGATTCAAACCACTCCAAACCTGTTCTGGCTCCCAGTGATATTTATGACTTTCCTGAAGAGAGAGTTTTGTATTCTAACACCCCCGAATATGATAAGGTCCCTAGTGAATGTACTGCCAGATATTGATATAGATCCTCGACCTACAGAGACGGATAGGTCTAAAAGTAAAATAACAAATTCTAAGGATAGGAAAAAAACGAAAGTTAGTGCACCTAAAAAAGGGGGCAGTAAGATAAGTTAAGTTACTCTGTCCACAAAAAGCAATGGTAAAAAACCTAGTAACAAAAAGAAAAGAGAATCTATTTTCAATTGGGAAGAAGTTCATAATAATGTAAAGGACATCCCCTTCACGGCAAGTCCGGGGCTTGATTCTGATATATCGGATAACCTAGGCGATAACTGTATTGAGCTTGATTTATTTTCAGTTTTTTGTGGGGATAAATTGTTTGAAATGATCGCTCAGGAAACAAATGATTATGCTGCTCAGCAGATAAATAGCGCTGCCAGAAAAACCCTAAAAGTGATGCGAAGTGGACCAATGTTACAAAAGATAAATTGAAAACATATGTAGCCCTGTACATTGCAATGAGCCAAGTAAAAAGACCGAACATACAAATTAATTGGTCTAAAAGAAGAATTGTTGAGACACCAATTTATTCAAACAAAATGCCCAGGGATAGATTTTTGGATATATCTAGGTTTTTACACTTTTCCGATAATACAGTAGAAAGCAACAAAAATGACAAACTCGTAAAAATCAGGCCAATAATCAGATATTTTGAGGCTTAGTTTTTGAAAAACTACCAACCAGAACAAAATAGTTTTCTTGATAAGACCCAAATAAAAATGAGGTCTCGCTTGTCATATATTCAGTTCAACCCTAAAAAAGGGCCAGATTTGGCATAAAGATTTACAAGGTTTGTGAAGTAACCTCTGGTTATTGTTCGGTTTTCAAGATTTACATTGGGGAGGACAAAGTTTGTGCTGAATTCCTTGCAAGTGAGTCAGTTGTGCTAGATTTGATGCAGCCCTATTTTGGCCTTGGTTATAAAGTATTTCTTGACAACTGGTATGTTTCTCCCTTGCTTTTTGTCGAGCTTTTGAAACAAAATACAGTACTCATGCCATTTGAACTGCCCTAAAAACTAGAGTTGACATACCAGAGGTTTTCAAGTCAATCAACCTTGAAAAAAATGATGCAGTGTTTAGATCTTCACTCGGTCTTTTGGCAATAATGTGGAAGGACAATAAAGATGGTGTGGTATTATCTACTTATCACACCGACCTGTCATTTGAAGAAACACAAAATCGTAAAAGAAAACGTTGGGTTGAAGAAGAGGTGAAAAAGCCCAAAGTTATAAGAAGAGGTGAAAAAGCCCAAAGTTATAAATGACTATAATAATGGGATGTTTGGAGCTGACAGAATGGACCAGCAGCTATCGTGTTTTCCTATCATGCGCAGGTCGGTAAAGGCGTATAAAAATATTTTCTTTTATTTGCTTGACCTGGCAATTTACAACTCGTTTGCAGTGTACAACAAAGTAAGGCCTTCAAAACCAAAAGAAAAAAGACACTACACGGATTTCAGAATAAATCTCGCAGAACAGTTGATTTCCCCCGCACAGCTTCCAACCAGAACTTCACCAGGCCGGGTGCCTCACATCCTTTACAACTGCAGGCAAAAAACTGGGCTCATTTCCCCCTCAAAATTAATAAACGAAGAAAGTGCAAAGTTTGCACCTCAAACGGGATCCAAAGTGAAAACCAGGTTTGTTCGTGAACGCTGTGATGTGCCGCTGCACGTAGACAAAGACTGCTTCAAGTCTTATCACACAAAACTCCATTATTAGAGAAGAAAAAAGTATCATGTAAATAGTGTACATATAGTCAGTAACAATAAATGTATTTTTAGAGTTTTCACTTTAGTAAACGTCCATATAAAAACATTCACGTGTAACTGAATAACTTCTTTTTGTACAGACCTGCAATAAACAAACGTAAGTAAAATTTTTAGTCAACTATTATAGTTATAATTTGTTTATTTTAATTAGTTTGTCACTGTAAAATTTTATATTAGAAAATATCGCTTCTTAAAATACAAAATAGCATCATCGAAGTTAGTTGTGCGCGATGCTCCGAGATGACGCGCGAAGCGCCTAGCGCAGGAAATAACTCCGGCCGCTAGGGGCCGCATGGCTCGGGTTTTCGCCGCCCGCAATGGGTTAATTCAAAGAACTCATCAATATCATACATACATGTAGCAGTAAAAAATGTTGAATCTCTTTTTTAAACCTCTGTAAAGGTAATTATTTCAATGATAAAGGAAGAAAGTTATAAAATTTAATGGACATATAGTAGGAAGTCTTCTGAGTCTTTCTATAACTACACATAGAAAGACCTAAATTATCCTACATCTTGTTTGGTCATTATGTGTGGACATTAATTCATCATTGAGGTGAATATTTTCCTTAATATATAATAAACATTGATAAATAAAAATGGCCGGACCAGTCACAATACCCAACCTGACAAAACTTAACTTACAATGACCCACAAACCCCTAACACACATTTTACTGTAATTTTAAGAGCTTTGAAATTGAAGTTTGTTGACCCCGAAGTAAAGTGCCATAACTCAAATGACTATGAATATGTGCATAATACACAGTTTTTCTAAGCTCAAGCATTGTCTTAATCTACGTATTAAATCAATTCCTTTAGAAACTTTTGAACTTATTCGTAATATTTGATCTTCCCAGTTCAGATTCTGATCAATTACAAAACCCAAAAATTCACTGAGATTTTAGTATTCCCAGTTAAGTTATTGTTACATAACTTAAATTAAAAAGAAATTTTAGTTACATCGTCTTAAAAAAAAACTGGTGATGATTTATATGTATATTAATTAAAAAAACCACGATTCGACTAAAATGTATATGATCAGTTTAGTGAAACAGCAACCAAATAATACTTTTACTTTATCACTATGCTTAACTTAATTGAGAAGCAAATTTTTACTTGCTATACTATCGTTTTATGTTACGCTGATACGACATAAGCAATATTGATTTATCTGCAAACTTTAAATACATTACCAGAAATGTTGTAGCTGACCACAACATAAATAAATCAATAAATCAATACAAATATTTACCCATTCAACCAATATCAACCCATTAAAATCATTCTAACTAAACTAAGCCTTTTTTGCAGGTTATCTGAGATGATTTGGCCGAGCCTAGGTTTAGCCTATATCGAGACTGTCTCATTACTTAACTTAGGTCTACGATATAGGCTACTTGAAATTTAAAAAGTATTGTTTCATATAAGGTTGTAAACTAACCCATGTTTATAGCATTTACTATCATGTATGAATCCATATTTGTATGTCTAGTTTTGTCATATGTGGTTTGTATCTAAATAATTAGGCCTGGGACCCATGGCAGTTAAAATTCGGAGTGACTTGCTGTTAGTGAATTTGTATATTATTTTCAGATCTTAAAGATTTTTTAGTATAGAATTAAAATGTGACATTAGTTTTGTGATGTACCAAAAGTAGACCTTGCCTAGATTGTAGGGAATTTATGTTAAGAAACATTTTAATTGCCATAACTGAGTTGTATTAATATTTGTAACAGGTATTATTATTGATATTTTATGTTTAATTGAAACAGTTGTATGATATAATTGTAACGGATTCCTAAATATCATTTGTTAAATGTTTATTCAAACGTAGACCCACTTACCGTTGAGGTTAGGCTATCCACAATGATGATGTAATAAGTAATATAGACATTTCCCAATACTTTATTTGATGTATATTTAGTTTAAAAATTATAAATAGTTCATTGAAATAATGTTTAGAATAAGTAGAAAACATTTTACAAAGATTTATTGTAATGTAATACAGTTTAGCACTATAAGGTTAATGTTTGACAACCAGTTGAATCATGGCGGCAGTCGTAGTTGCAGGCGACTCCAAGCCGAGCATCTGCTTCTGAACCCGGAAGTGCCCCAGCCTCATATATAAGAAGCCCTGCTGCCAGCAAGAGGACACACTTCTCCGAGTCGCTGCGGGTCGACAAGACCATTTGTCCTGCTACAGGACTGAGTCAGTGACAGTTCAGTCTCCAGTCGCTGTGGGTCGACCAGACCATTTGTCCTGCTACAGGACTGAGTCAGTGAGAGTTAAGTCTCCAGTCGCTGCGGGTCGACAAGACCATTTGTCCTGCTACAGGACTGAGTCAGTGACAGTTCAGTCTCCAGTCGCTGTGGGTCGACCAGACCATTTGTCCTGCTACAGGACTGAGTCAGTGAGAGTTCAGTCTCCAGTCGCTGCGGGTCGACAAGACCATTTGTCCTGCTACAGGACTGAGTCAGTGACAGTTCAGTCTCCAGTCGCTGTGGGTCGACAAGACCATTTGTCCTGCTACAGGACTGAGTCAGTGACAGTTCAGTCTCCAGTCGCTGCGGGTCGACCAGGCCATTTGTCCTGCTACAGGACTGAGTCAGTGACAGTTCAGTCTCCAGTCGCTGCGGGTCGACAAGACCATTTGTCCTGCTACAGGACTGAGTCAGTGACAGTTCAGTCTCCAGTCGCTGCGGGTCGACCAGACCATTTGTCCTGCTACAGGACTGAGTCAGTGACAGTTCAGTCTCCAGTCGCTGCGGGTCGACAAGACCATTTGTCCTGCTACAGGACTGAGTCAGTGACAGTTCAGTCTCCAGTCGCTGTGGGTCGACCAGACCATTTGTCCTGCTACAGGACTGAGTCAGTGACAGTTCAGTCTCCAGTCGCTGTGGGTCGACCAGACCATTTGTCCTGCTACAGGACTGAGTCAGTGAGAGTTCAGTCTCCAGTCACTGTGGGTCGACAAGACCATTTGTCCTGCTACAGGACTGAGTCAGTGACAGTTCAGTCTCCAGTCGCTGCGGGTCGACAAGACCATTTGTCCTGCTACAGGACTGAGCCAGTGACAGTTCAGTCTCCAGTCGCTGCGGGTCGACCAGTCCATTTGTCCTGCGACAGGACTGAGTCAGTGACAGTTCAGTCTCCAGTCGCTGCGGGTCGACCAGGCCATTTGTCCTGCTACAGGACTGAGCCAGTGACAGTTCAGTCTCCAGTCGCTGTGGGTCGACCAGGCCATTTGTCCTGCTACAGGACTGAGTCAGTGACAGTTCAGTCTCCAGTCGCTGCGGGTCGACAAGACCATTTGTCCTGCTACAGGACTGAGTCAGTGACAGTTCAGTCTCCAGTCGCTGCGGGTCGACCAGACCATTTGTCCTGCTACAGGACTGAGTCAGTGACAGTTCAGTCTCCAGTCGCTGTGGGTCGACCAGACCATTTGTCCTGCTACAGGACTGAGTCAGTGACAGTTCAGTCTCCAGTCGCTGTGGGTCTCTGACCATTTGCCTTGCGACTTCAAAATTACGAAATAGGGAAGTTTTGTATAAATATTGTATTTTGATTAATCCAGTTTGTTTATTTGTTTGACCCACTGTTAAACCAAATAAAAGTCCAGTAAATTGCTAAATACAAGTTTTTCGTTTCATAGCAAGTTATTAAAAACAATTATTTTCCCAAATACACTTGCACACAAGGCATTTGTCCTGCCCCTACTGTTCGTCGGCGCTGCGGCCTAACATTAACACTCATTCACACGGCACTTGTCTTACATACCTATAGGTACTGCTGCGGCTGAACACTTGCAATTAGTGACACAACGCATTACATTTGGATCTACCTTAGGCAAAGAACCCTCACCCTGAGTACAAAATCACCCTAAAAACAAAATCTATCAAGAAGAATAAATTCCTTTTAGTGAAACATTTTGAAACACTGTAGTTTTGTCGGAAACTCGCTGTTATCTTTTAAGTCGCCATAGTCACCAAACCATTGGTAGCTGATAGACTGAGATTTCAAAGGGTGGTACTAAAGATCTTAGGTCGAAGTGAATAGGTAAATATAGAATACAATACCCCTAACCCTAAAAGACGAACAACACAAGCCGTTTATATACCAACAATCATTATAAGGAATCAAATTTAATTGAATCACCATCACAAATGAAATACAAATCACTCTCACACAACTACATATGAAAAGTGTGTTTTTACTACCCAATTTCATGGAGCAAATTTATTTTCAACTTATGCCCTAGCATATATAAAAATCAAACGAAAAAATAACCACGCATGCAACCGTAAGCAAACTATATGGCAAACTAACGGCAATGTTATTTCTGCATGTGATTAAAATTTGCTCATATATATTTTGTTCACTCAATACCATATTAAAAAAATTGCGGAAGCTCTAGTGCAACTCAGAAGTTAAATCTATAATCAAAATTGCTTCAGATATTGATTTTTCTAACTGCGATGTTGCACTTCGGAACCGTTAGCGATCTGCTTAAAACACTCTTTAGCAATTTTGTCCATATTATTAAAACATTTGTATTGTTTACATTTTATGTGGTTATATGGTACCTTATATGATAAACTAAGTTATGTATGACAAACTTTATTTAAATTATTATCCAATGAAAAATTATTGAAATAATGGTGGGACTTAATTTGTCCCACAATTAGAGATTCACCCTTAGCAAAAACATTCTGACCTTCGACAAATGATCTAATTGGGCCCCAGAGTCTGTATGAGGCCTCTTTCTGTTTCGTCCTCTTCTCATCTAATAAAAAATCTTGAAAGGCAGGTTTTAACAAGGTTAAAACTTCTTACTTCTTAGTTTCTAGTTCAAAAACAATTCTGCTGGAATATGCCCATCACAGAACTAGGAGTGTTCCGGTAAGCAAAGAGAAAATTATTCAACTTATACTGCAAATTGGTTGAATCTTTACTTTGACCTTCAAGAACTTGTCGAAAAAAATGTTTCTTAGCCTCTTGTAGGCTTTTCTCTGCAGCACTATTAGACTCTGAATGATAAGGAGGAGTAAGAGTAAAAGTGACGGCATTTTTCTTAAAAAACTCCCTGAATTCATAACTTGTAAAAATACCACCATTATCACTGACCAACTTCTCTGTTAGGCCATAAGAAGAAAGCAAAGTTCTGAAACGTCCGTTTTGGTTGAGACGAAATTGAATTCATTATGGACACTTCCAATCACTTGGAATAACTGTCGACTAAGATAAATAATTGTTGCCTCGAGTGAGGGTCTTCAGCAAAAGCAATATAAACTCTCTGCCACGTTTGGTCATTGGTCACTGCTGCAACAATAAGACAATAGACAATATTCTTTATTCGCATGAACATTGAGAACAGTGGTTGCGTCTAAAAACAGTTATTGGGAATTACAACTGGTTCTTAAGAAGGTTGATTTGTGAGTGGGTCAGTCCATTTGGTAGTATTCAGCGAGTAGAAAGGGTGATCCTGCATCCAGCTTCTCAGTCTGTTTCCAAAGTGTTTCTTCTCTGATTTCTTCAGCTCCTCTAGCAGAGCATTCCACAGTTTAGCTCCCATGTAGCTCAGTGTTCTCTCAGTGGTAGTGAAATGATGCACATGAAGACAGTTTGATGCATGTCTGGTGTAGTTGTGATA
This sequence comes from Allygus modestus, assembly GCA_963675035.1. Classification (NCBI taxonomy): domain Eukaryota; kingdom Metazoa; phylum Arthropoda; class Insecta; order Hemiptera; family Cicadellidae; genus Allygus; species Allygus modestus. The sequence continues at coordinate 68,827,264 of OY776115.1, forward strand.
GTGAATTCTAGTCTATACTGCTTCCGGCGACTTTGAGTATATGCAAGTTACTTTAGCTTGAATGTAGAGGTTCACCAAAGTGAAGATTTTCAATTCCCTGAAAGTTTTCCTACAGGACTGTCTTGGTTGAAGGTTTCCAAGGATTCTGATAGCTCATTTGTATCCCATGTATTAACATATCAAGTTTCATTAAGAAACCCACCAAATTTATATAAACTCGCCAAGTTTCATGGCAACTGAAAAATCAGCAATTGATTCAACTGTCTTTTGGCAACATAAATAAAACTCGCAACGTTCAGACACGACTAGTTTTTTTATGGGAAAAAAATTAAATTTTAAGATTTTAACTAAATCATCATAGGACTTACTTTCGACTTCATCTGGGCAACTAAATCTGGCAAAATTGCAAGAACTTTCGGACCAATAACAGTAATCAACACTGACACTAGATTTAATTGACATGGCTTTGAAATAGTGCTTCAATTCAACTAACTATGGACCTACATCTACGTTGGAATTGAACTTGTTTACCTGACCTTTGCAAATTTGTACACAAAAGTAGAAGAAAATTTAAACTTGTATAATACTATCGTGAACTACCCTGTGTCATTGTAATATCGTTAAAACTCATAATAAATAAATATATACGAGAAATGGCCACAGTAGTATCTTACTTCTAAAACAGCAATCTATTTTCAAAACATTCACCAGCTTGCTTTTCAACAATAATAAAGATCGGCCATCCAAATCATAACATTAGTAATCTTGTAGCCTACAGTCAACTCCTGATTATCCGGGAGCGGGTTAATCGGGCTGAGGTTTAACCGGGGTCACGAAAGGTTTATTGTTATTGTTTTTATTTTTCCCTTTTTAAACAAAATAGAACAATAATATAAATTTATTTGGTTTAATTATTTCCAGAAACGTAAACATTACTTTATTTATCAGAGTAAATACTATATAAACAATTTAGTAAATACAACGTAATCTGAGAGTCTGTTATCTCGCTAATGAGTGTGGTCGCGTGCTAGAGAGCGATGACCTTGACATTTTTCTATGCCTTGACAGTGCTCCCGGTCATCTGCACCTGCGCTGAATAGAGCGACAGAGTGGAGCAGTGTTGATTTTCAAGATTTTCAAAAGTATTTGAATTACATAAATAAGTCTTAAATGACATTAAAACACAACACTGTAGTACAAAAAAGGTGGATAATCCTTTTATAATATTTGCAAAATTCAGTTAATTGAATCCCTTTGTTTTAACTGTGGTTTAGGGTTATCCCTGACCCTCCAGCCGGTCATTACCCCGGATAATGGGGAGTTTACACTTACAATTACTACATGATTTGTCAGTTCCTATATTACACGTTGCACACTTGGCGAAAAAACTTTTTTGTGGCCAGGGTTTTCTAAAACCCCAACATCCGTCCTTCTGCCCATATATTGTGCAGCTGCACTAAAAACACATCAAGGTCAACACACCTCTCCCTTTCATTGCGTCGTGTCAGGTGAGTCAGTTGTACTCTGTGCCGCTGTTACCGTTTTGAGTGATAAGTAAGTTACTCGTCACTCACACATAAGTGAGTTACACCTTTAAGTCAGGTTAAATGAACTGATGTCTTCAACATTCAGAGATAAATTTAGCCTACGAGTAATTATGTTTTTAACAGCATAAATCATCTGAAAACCTGGTTTTACACAGCATTACAGTACTGTACACTCTTTCAAAATGTTAATAAAACATTATTTATGTAATATTTGAAAATATCCGGTCTTAAAATAATCCCTGACTGACCTCTGTTTGGGAAGACAAAACTCTGGCCTTGGTTGTTTTGTTCCATAACTGTGACGTCTTGCCGAGCATTGCCCCCGTGGGCCGGGATGTTGTTGTATATCCGCTTGTAGTGGTTGTAAACTGCCACTGACAACACCTTCTTGGCTTTCTCCTGCCCCACAACATGCTTGTTCAGGTATTCGTAAATCTAAGAAAGAAAACGATAACATAATTTTTGTATATTTTCTCAGATTTTATAATGAATTTGTGTCATATCAAATAAATTAGCGAAGTAGTAAGTAAGTTCTGTAGTAAAATGTTCAAAGGTGGGACAAATTGTGCATAAATAGGGCTTACTACTCGTTTTAGTTTGTTTGAATAAATAAATTTTTCATTTTAATTTCAAGGCCAGTGTTTAATTTGTAATAATGGATAGTGGATAACAAAAAAACCCAATTTTTGAGGTCAAAAGTAGGGTTATTTTGTAAGGGTGTGTGAGTACACATGAGTCCGGCTAATCCGAACTAATTGGGACCGAACACTGTTCGGATTAGCTAATTTTTTGGATTAGCCGAAATAATTTAAATAATAGAGAACGAAGCAACTGAACGGGTCTGTAGTGTTTTAATATGAACGAATGATGCACAAAAACAAGTATCAATAGACCGTTTACTCTTTCAAACGCAGAATCAACAATATGCACAGTGCATTGCAGACAGCACACTGGCCCACTGTGTGTAGTTTTGTGATGTGATGTGAGCGGGAAAGCGGACTGTACGCATGACAATACTGCACACGGACTGTACGCACTGCCATCCGAGACTGTACATCTGCCTCCCCACTACTACTAGCTCAAGCGCCAAAATCATAACAAAACCTTGACATAGTCTGCTATTGTTTGTACTGTTTGTAAATTTAGTCTTTTCACATTAAACAAAACATTTGTATTCTTCAAAATTTTACTTTGTTTTCATTTTGTTACAACATTATTTACCTTTCCCATTATCTTTTGTCTTTGAATTACGTAAAATATATATATTTTTCATTAGTGCACAGTATTTACAAAAAAAACCCAGAACCTGTTCGGATTAAGCGGACGTTCGGATTACCCATGTTCGGACTAGCGGGACTCAATTTAGGCCAAGTCGAATTGGCCCAGTTATTCTCGAGATTTCAGAACTTTTGAGTGAGTAGTAGTCATCAGCATTACAGCCCAAACACACAAACAGCTGGCACTTGGGCTTGGCGACCCGATGCGACGGACTAAAGGCGATGGGAGGGTGGAGGTGCAAGTATAAATCCTTTTGAAATACGTTGACTCACACACATCCGGTGACTCACGGCGATGATGGCTACAAGAACACTAATCACACCCCAGTAGTTGATGTTTTCAGAGTACAATCGGACGAAAACTGGATTATGACGGTATTTTTTGATGAACAAAACATTGTTTGGCCTTCTTTTCCTATAATAAAACACAGTCTGGATGCCATTGGGACAATATCACTTGGTTTGGTCATCGCTTACAATCAATATTAATATTACGTAACTAAATTGTTCTTTACGGTTACAAGTGGTCTGGTCATAAATTTTTACCAATGTTGTGTTTTCCAACACCATTTACAGCCATTTTTGTAATTTTGGCCGATTATACAAAGTCGTTGTCTTCCCTGGTCGATATTATGTGTCACGACGGCAATTACAGGCGATACCAAGTGGCCTGGTCACCATTTTGAACCAATACTGTATTATGTTCCCTGACATAATTTTCAGCCGATATCATGTCATACAATCGTAATTTTTGGCAAAATGGTTTTCAATCATCATTTACAGCTAATATTACATGGCACAGTCGTCACTTCTGGCTAATACCATTGTCGTGTCCTCTCAATTACACCCAATATTACGTGATCTAGTCATCATTTTCGGCCAGTTAATGTGGTTAGGTAGTTTTTTGCGGGTGTTATTAAAGAATTTGGCAGTTCCCAATCATTAGCAATCCTTCAGAGATCTGCGAGAAATACTTGCTTGAACTTTCGAGTATATTTTAAACTTTCGAGTCAAGTATTGAAATACTCAGCCGAATTACTTTCCGACTACTCACATACCCCTACTATTTTGCTGCTGAAGATGGCTATATCTCACTACTTTGGATCTCTAAATTTGAGGGTTATGTCACGCATTAGCAAGACCAAAGGCGATATAAACCATTGGATTTATCAATTAATTGTCTAAATATTTATAAACTTCAAAACTCTCTGTAATTTTTGTATAGAAATTTATGATTTATTTTTAAAACAAAAAGTTGGGTCGGATATAAAATGCTGATATAATTTATAATGTATTCCGTTAAACATTCAGACCAAGTTTTATTATTTTATCTTAAACTGAGCCCGAGATATTAAGGTTTGTAACAAACAAAAACAGACAACACAACCAGGTAGGAAACCAGGTAAGGTCTGTTTTGCTCGGAGCGGCTGTTGCGACAACCGCTCAGCGATTGATGCTGAGATACAGACGCCGGGCGGTGATCGTTGTGTTGTTTTCCTCCACTCCAATCGCTAGCGTCCGCGTCGGCAGTTGTGCTATCACTACTATAGTGCAGTCTTGTGTGAGCTTGGGGCCATACACATATTACGTAACGCAATTTTTGTCATCTGAAGCCCCCTCCCTCCCCCACATAACACACCGTAACACCTGAGCTATTGTTAAATCGTGGAAAAAATACGAACAAGAGTGGTAGTGTAGATAGTTTTGTATAACGTTTATTTTTATATTAAATTTGCATATTAAACAACACTTGATGTTGAAGTTTACTCAAGAAAATAAAAGAAGCCTATCAAAATCATATTTTGTGAAATAAAATACTTAAACTGAGATAACTCTTATAGTGTTCGGAGAACAAACTGCCCAAAACTGACTAAGTTTTGGACAGTTTTGTTAGGACAGTTGAAAACAATAACAAATAAACTTCACGTAGTAATGGTGACGCGGTGCAATGTATACATAACCCTATAGGTTATGTATGCAATGCGCGGTGGAGGAGTGGAGTGAGTGGAGAGGAAAATCAGTGTTGCCAACTATGTCTGCAAAAGCGGGAAGAATTGCGTTCCTTAAGCAGAGCACTGAGACCTAAATAAACACTCAGAAGTTCTTTGCCAAAGATAAAATCCATGATTTGGAAATTATTAATAAGCTAAAATATAAAAGAGTTCGCACACAGCACGCTGACGTGAGGGAAGTGAATTTCCACATAAAAACTTTAAAACTCAAAATCTGTGTAAAAACATAGATGTATTCCAATTTTTATTGAAATCTGAAAAAAAATATTTTTTGGCTGTTCTGATGCTCCTGGTTTCATTTACCTGCAAAGCTGGGAATACAATTTTGCGCATTATAATGTTAGGAGAAGGTCCAGGCAGGCTTGAAAGTAGGCGTGAGTTGCTGGGGATGATAAAAGTACACCAACAAATGAATAACAGGCTTTTCCCCATAAGACAACGTACTGTATTTAGTCGAAACACATTTTCTTTAATAACTCGGTAAATATTTATGCTAGAATGAAGAGAGAGGGCTTAAAACTTTTGCCCCACTAATTCCCATATTTTTACATGCATTAATTTTGTATCTTGAGCTTTTCTGACCCTTTTTGGACCCAAAAACTCAAATTTTGAAAGATTAATTCCCTAAAAAGGGATTTAGAGTTTTCCGATTGTTTTTACCAACGAACCTGTCTAACTGATTACAGAAAGGAACGTCCCTACCAAATTTGAAGTAAATCGGACAAAAAATGTGACCGCTAGAGTGCAAACACATATATATATGTCTATATATATATATGTCTATATATATATATATATATATCATACAATTTTGAACGACCCCCCAAAACGTGTTCAGGGGGTCACGTTAGGAACTTCTATGGTGGTTCCGGGCTTAAGTTTCACCATGCGGGTCATGCTAATAGTTCACATTCCAAAGGAAATTCATTAATAACCCACTTAATAGAAAAACCTACCATTTTGAATTGGTAAATCCAACTCAATCATTTAGGGAGAAAGTCCGATATATCGTAATAAAAAGTCGATTTTCCCGATTGTATCGAAACAAAAACATCGATTGCAATATATCGGGGGTAAAATATCGATTGTTACGATATATCGATTTATCATTCCCATCCCTATATCAATCTGAAAATCTTTATTTTGCCATTTTCAAATTGCCTTTTCTTTTAAAAACGAGTTCGCACGCAGCACGCTGACGTTAGGGAACTGAATTTCCACATAAAAACTTTTAAAACTCAAAATCCGTGTAAAAACATACATGTACTCCAATTTTTATTGATTTCTGAAAACATTGATTTTTTGGCTGTTCTGATGCTCCTGGTTTCATTTACCCGCAAAGCTGGGAATACAATTTTACGCATTATAATATTAGGAGAAGGTCCAGGCAGGCTTGAAAGTAGGCGTGAGTCGCTGGGGATGATAAAAGTAATCTAACAAGGAATAACAGGCTTTTCTAGTGTAAAACCCCCATAAGACAACGTACTGTGTTTAGTCAAAACACATTTTCTTTAATAACTCGGTAAATATTTATGCTAGAATGAAGAGAGAGGGCTTAAAACCTTCACCTCACTAATTCCCATCTTTTTAAATGCATTAATTTTCCACTTGGGGCTTTTCTGACCCTTTTTGGGCCCAAAAACTCAAAATTTGAAAGATTAATCCCCAAAAATGGGGTTTAGAGTTTTCCGATTGTTTTGCCCATCGAACTTGTCCAACTGATTACAGAAAGGAACGTCCCTGCCAAATTCGAAGTAAATCGGACAACAAATGTGACCGCTAGAGTGCAAACACACATATATATATATAATTATTTATATATAATATAAAATTTTGAACGACCCCCCAAAACGTGTTAGGAACTTCTATGGTGGTCCCGGGCTTAAGTTTCACCGTGCGGGTCATGCTAACAGCTGTTCTAGCTTCTGTACTGTGATTGGTTGGTATCAAAAGTTGCTGTTAAACGTTTAAATTGATTTATATTCTCCCATAAGATTAACATTGGACCTTTGAAAGCCCAGGGGGTGAAGACCTAAAAGTGAATGTTTTCCAACCCCAAAAGACACGTCTAGGCATTAACCCATTGGCGTAGATATACGAGCTGGTCTTGTTCCTTACTTGTAATTTTATTAACCTATGAATTGGGTATAAAATTGATGTTTTTAAATGGATTAATGGCGTATTTTAATTAAAATATTGTTTTATTTCAGTTTAGAGAGTCGCATTGGCACACACACAGTAGACATAAGTAAAAATTAGCAAAATCACTGATGACCATGTGCAAGTCTCAAAGAATTAACCGATCCCGTCAACTTCCAAGCAAGCCTGCCACCGTTTGTTTTACTTGGGCCCTCCCACCAACGTTGCCACAGACCGGTTAACTCATTGAGAGTTGCACAACTGGTCAGTTTTGGTCGTGTGCGGAAATCGAACCCACGAACATCGTATCACCACCTGGCCAAGGTGTTTCCACGACGTAGCCAACTCAGCTAACACGCCAAAGGCCTGGCGGCGATATTAAGGTTTTTCAGTCAGTCCACGCGCCTAGAGGATGGAACCGTAGACGCCCGTGGTCATTAGTTACATATTTTGCTACTAGAATGCAGCACCAATCAACTCCCTTTATAGGCTACTGCAAATAGAATAAAATTACTACCTCAATGGGTTAAGGGCTTTCAAATGACACACAATAATTCAAGACCTAATAGTTTTACTAGTAGCCTGCTCACAAATGTTGCCTTATTAGTGAATTTCCTATGGAAAAGTGAACTATTAGCATGACCCGCACGGTGAAAATTAAGCCCGGGACCACCATAGAAGTTCCCATCGTGACCCCCTGAACACGTTTTGGAGTGACGTTCAAAATTATATATATATATATATATACATGTGTAGGCACTCTAGCGGTCACATTTTTTGTCCGATTTACTTCAAATTTGGTGGGGATGTTCCTTTCTATAATCAGTTGGACAAATTCGTTGGGCAAAACAATCAAAAAACTCTAACCCCTTTTTATGGGACTTTTTGGGCCCAAAAAGGGTCAGAAAAGCCCCGGACGTAACATTAATGCTTATATTAAGATGGGAATTAGCAAAGCGAAAGTTTTAGGCCCTCTCTCGTCATTCTAGCATAAATATTTACCGAGTTATTAAAGAAAATGTATATCGGCTAAACACAGTAAGTTGTCTTATGGGGTTTTTACATTAGAAAAGCATGGTACATTCATTTGTTGGTGTATTTGTATCATCCCCAGCAACCTCGCGCCTACTTTCAAGCCTGAGATGGACCTTCTCCTAACCTTGAAATGCGCAAAATTGTATTCCTAGTATTGCAGGTAAATGAAACCAGGAGCATCAGAACAGCCAAAAATCAATGTTTTCAGATATCAATAAAATTGGAATAAATATATGTTTTTACACTGGTTTTGAGTTTTAAAAGTTTTTTATGTGGAAATTCACTTCCCTCACGTCAGCGTGCTGCGTGCAAACTCGTTTTTTCAATATGATAAGCGAATCCAGTTGCTCGAACTCAAACATACTATGTATTTTCCTTTTTTGGTACTATACACCTCATATGCCTATGAGCTTAAATTGTGATATTTTGACACAGCAGTTCTAGCTTATTTACTGTCTTTTGTTACTATCAACAGTTGTTAAATGTCCAATTTAATCAATTTCAATTCTTCCATAAAATTAACACAGGAACTTTGAAAATCCAGGGGGGCAAAGCTCTGAAGGTGGATGTTTTCCAAACCTCCAAAAGGCACAAATAGACACTAAGGGCTTTCAAATAACATATAGACAATAATTCTAGACATAATAGTTTCGCCAGTGGTCTGCTTACAAAAATCACCTTATTTTAACAAGTTTTTATTACCTTGTTTTCTTGCCTGTTCGGTACAAACGTTGCAATCAAATTTAAATTAACTTCCTGATGAGCTAAAGGCTTGAAACTTGAAACATGGCTCAGAAATGGATAAAAATGCAATATTACACCATTTTCTTGTAATACATTTTTGTTATATATTTGATTTAAGTTTAAACTCTCAATAACCTAAATGTAGAGAAAAACAAATATCTCAATGCTAATAAAACATCTGACTACAGAAAAACAATTATTTACTTTGGTTATCTATTACCATATATGTCAATACTTTCATTTTGATTTATTATCCCATTAAGTAAAGGAATTGCAGAGAAAGGTCAAAAATAAACTACATAAAAAACTAAAAAGTATAAAATAATTCATTAAATAAAAACAGATTTAAAATACCAAGTTTTTAAAATACAGTGCAATCGCGATAGTCCGACATTTGTTAGTCCGACACGTTCGGTAATCCGACAGCGCCGCAGAGAGCTATTGTCACGGAAGAGTGGGGGAATCCTGTCAAAACGTGAAAGATTTCTGTTCATTGTCTGTGCATTGTTTACTGTTTAGTTATGTCGCTACTACAGACGAGTGATTTAAAGGTTAATTTTGTTGTGCAGTGTAAGTGAGGTGAGTTTGTGAAATCAATTCGATTCACAATCAGTTTGTGAAACTGCTTATTTGATTGTTCAGGTCAGTCTTAAGTTAACTTTTCTTTTCTTTCATGTGTTTAGAAATTTGAATAAACATTTTATTATTGACACTGACTTTTCTTTTAACCTATAAATCAATAATAATTGCATTGTAGTGTAATTTATAGCTGTTTTAAGGGTACTCTCGGTAATCCATAATATTTGATAATCCGACAAGGGCCCGGTCCCATATCTGTCGGATTATCAAGAGTTTACTGTATACTAAAAAATAAAAACTAATTTACTCTATCCCAATATAAATTTTCTTGAAAATTTGTGATTCTGTGATTTGTGATTCACTATGAAAATACTTGTAAGATTTCAAATGAAAACGTGGGGCCCATGAAATAGATAATTGAGGATTATTATCTTCACCTACTGATTTATGAGCTATTTTTTACCTCAATTATAAATTATAGATGTAAATTATAAAAACCATTATTCTGTTGTTTTCCTACCAACAGCTACTCCCTTCTTAATATCTATTACATGCGCCTAGTATCTATTAGGTGCTTTTTAGTCCATTTTAAAAACGTGATGTTTTAAAAAGTTGTTGTATTTAATAAATTATTTTAAATAAGATAATAATCGAGATTTCCAGATTTATGTAATTGTGTGGGGTAAAATATATCTGGGTACTAAACAAATTTCTGGAATCCACATTTTTGTAGTTTGTACATATTCTACTTTTTTTACAAAGTACTAGCTGTTACCCGCAGTCTTCGCACCGCAAATGATTTAAAAAAACTATGACAGTTGTGTGTGATGCATTCTGTGGTTAGCCACAAATATATTTGCTATATTACCATATGTACCATTTATTATACTATAACAAAGTAAAATACCCCGTCGCAGCAAACATGCGTACTCAGCGAATTTCCAATGCAAAATATATGTCTTATTACCACATAAAGCTGCATACCAAGTTTCATTAAAATATGGGGATGAGTACACAGATTTGCTGCAACAAGGAACAACAAATATGGGGTTTCATGTAAATATCAATATAACTCAACTAGGTGAAGCCATTTTTGTAGTTTGTACATATTCTACTTTTTTTACAAAGTACTAGCTGTTACCCGCAGTCTTCGCACCGCAAATGATTTAAAAAAACTATGACAGTTGTGTGTGATGCATTCTGTGGTTAGCCACAAATATATTTGCTATATTACCATATGTACCATTTATTATACTATAACAAAGTAAAATACCCCGTCGCAGCAAACATGCGTACTCAGCGAATTTCCAATGCAAAATATATGTCTTATTACCACATAAAGCTGCATACCAAGTTTCATTAAAATATGGGGATGAGTACACAGATTTGCTGCAACAAGGAACAACAAATATGGGGTTTCATGTAAATATCAATATAACTCAACTAGGTGAAGCCACATACCAAGTTGCATCAATATAAACTCATAAATAAGCGATATATACCATTTTGATTATTCTCTATAAGAATAACATGGGGGATGAGTACGTAGGTTTGCTGCAACAAGGAACACCAAAAATGGGTTTTTATGCAAATATCAATAGAACTCAACTAGGTGAACCAATATACCAAGTTTTATTAATTTATGTTCATAATTAAGGGATACATTACATTTTCTTATTCTCCATAAGAATAACATGGGGGTTGAGGATGCAGGTTTGCTGCTACGGTAATTATCGGTAAAAATTGTGTTTTTGTGCAAATAACAATAGACCACAACCAGATGAAGCCGAATACCAAGTTTTGTTAGTTTTCGTTTATAAATAAGCGAGCTATAATTTTTTTCTTATTCTCCATAAGAATAGCATTGGACAACGTACTGTGTTTAGCACTTTCAATATATCTGTAACCAATTGACGTAGAGAAATGATCTAAAAATTTGAATTTTTAAAATATTACATATAAAAACTTCAAAAAACCCAATTTTGTGGTACCAAACCACAAAATACCACAAAAACCACAAAATACCAAAATACCACTTCGGATGGGTCGATCTGTCCTGTTTTCGAACTTAAAGTCATAAATAATGCTTTACACGTTTGAACCAAATTTTATCAAAATCGGACCATTTTTACGAGAGTTATCGCACCTACGGACACACACATATATATATAGATATATATATACACTTTCAAACGAATGGTGTTTTTGGGGTCTGGGGACTTCAAAACGAAAAGTTATCATGGTCCCGGGCCTAGGTCTAACCATGCCGACTACAGTAATAGCTTCTTCCCTATAGGGGAAATTTGCTAAAATTATATCTAGCTTCGAATAACTAATTTTGGCTCTCTGCGAAACTCAAATTTTGTTTTTTAACTCATATAAAGTCATAAAAACAGTTATTACTTTGTACAAAATATATTATTTACAATAATTATATTATTACCAAGTAATATAACACTGTTGGTATATTACTTTTATACTTTTGATTTTATTTTTATTTTTCAAATGTACAGCGTAATTGTCGATTTTCCTCGGTTTCCGTATTTTTTTCCGTAATTCGGGTAAACAAAATTGTTCCAATAAATCAAACACATTTCCACATAGAGAAATAAATTGCCTACATCCATAAATAGGGATTTCTTTTCTTCTATTTTATTCAAAATCTACTTATTTTTCTGATCAAAACGAGTATACATATGACTAGGTTATCAACAGTAGTTTAGGCACTGCGAATTGTTAAAAAAACCTTTGCAAAATGGCAAAAATTGCTAGGGCACCGAGCAATTTAGCATAAATCAGGCCAAGGCAGTCCTAGGCTTTCATATATCACAGAGAGAACGCATTTGGATAGTTTTTAAAACCAGTAAGATTGATTTCGCTGACGTCCAAAATCTCGAACTTCGGAGGTTTTTGTAAATTTTTTGAATGTCTGGTATATTGGACTGCCGAGTTTTTGGCAAAAACAGCGGCGTCCGATTAATCGGACGCCAGAATGCAAATGGTTAAAACATCACAAATTGTAAATCTAACCTTTTTGGGAGGAGGAGGTGGTTTCCGAACATAAGTTCCAACTTTGGGATCGTCCCGCAACTGCTCTTTCATTGTGCGTTTGTTGTCCAGCTCAGAAAGCACCATGAAGAAGTGGTCGCACTTTCCACATTTGACAAACCTTGACGATGCTGAAATTTAATATTATCAAATTTACGATTTTCTTATTAGATGTTTAAATATTATTTATAATAAAAGAGATTCTAATACAAATTAATATTTTTCTTCACACCACAGCCTCACCAAGAAGCTTACTATATGAAGCAGCTTAAAACTGGCAAGAACATTAGTTTTTCTGTAAAATAAATCTAACCACAGACAAATGTACTAAGTATTTAAAAATAAGGTTACAAAATAAAATAACTAGCTACCGGTACTACAGGTTGGCATAGTTTTTTTAATCTTTTTTATTGCTGTCTATGCCAGTGGCATTTTGAACAAGGTCTTTTGCTGGAATTATGATACTTAGCGGTTTGGTGGGAAAATCCCCAAGATGTTGGCCCTGACTATATGGGTGGGTTTCCTAAGGCAGAATTCATTTGCATATAGGCTCAGATCAGCGGGATTCCATTTTCCTATGCACAGACTCTTTGGCGAACGACTGGGAGAAAAGCGTGGTTCATTTTTAGTAATAAAACATTGTGACTTTAGTAGAAAAAACATTAATACCAGCAAAACCAATGAAGAAGCCAAGAAATTTAGAGAAGTGTATAGCAACATTATCAGAGATAGTTTTCAGAAATTACCCTAACCACTAGAGGAACTGAAGAGACTGTATGATTTTCAGGTAAAAACCATGATTCCATTGGAATAAGGGTTGGTCAATTCACTGGAGGGATCGTTTTGCCCAATATTTACAAAATATTAGGCATTTTATTAGAAGTTAAGTTAATGTTGATTATTTTAAGGATTTAGTAATGAAACCCATCTGCCCTGTTTGCTTGCTCTATATTCAATAGGCCTTTAAAATATATTAAACGATTCTCAGATTTTATGATTTTATTTATTAATAGCCTTGGAAAAATATGTTAACAGCTGTAAGGGCCAACCTTATTCTGTGGTAGAGATCGGACTTCTTTGCTCTTGGAGCGGACAAAAGCGAATCTGAGGCAGAAAAACAGCCCTATTGATTTCCATGATGAGGCATGACAATCATACTCTGCTTCACTCATTCAGCTCTCCGCTGGTAAAAAATCTTGGCCTATAAAAATTCTCCTAAAAGGTAATAAATTAAATATGAGATCTTTTCCATCATAGAGGTCTACAAGCCCCCTGCACAACCCCTAGTGTGATAACCATGGATGACTGGAGCAACTATCAGGATGAAGGATTTGTTTTAGTCCATTTTTGATCAAATTAAAATTAAAGTCAATGGGAATCAATACTTTCTAAGCTTGGACCACCAAGATGGTGATTCTGCAAATATCAGCTGCAATGTTGAAATATCCCCAGTCTACTTTTTTCTATGGACTCTGGTTTAAACCAAAATATTAAGCACTTACACATAAAAGTCTCCACATGTATAGTGGGGTCACCACATTTGGGGCACGTTAGGTGGCTATCTGAGCCTTTTCCTCCACCTGGGATCTTCTTGGGGTCCTTGGATGGCGGCTCGTTCGCTCCATTCGAGTCTGCAGCTCTCAGTCGAACGGAGCTCGTTACCAAGCCTCGTAAATGGTAACATCTCAGCTCGTTGCGTAAGTAGAGCTGTAAACCTGTTGGCAATAAATAACCAATAAGCTCAGCACTGAATTTACTTAGGCTTCCTGATTCATAGAGGCAAAATGTTAAGAATTAGTTGTTATTGAGGGATTTTAAGGCTATAATACAAGCCAAGAAAAATGTACTTAACAGTGTTTCTTCAAAAATTATACTTCTTATAATGTGTTAACTATTTAGTATTCAACCAAAATAAGAGTTGAAAAAATGCATAAGGTGTCAAAGACTGATAATTTTTAGTGCTAGGTTATAAATAAAGGAAACCATATGGGGTTTCAATCCCTATAGTTAAAATCCTGGGATTTCAGGATTGTATTAGGCCAACCCCAGGGTCGTGGGATTATACTGATTCAGTATTACGTTATAAGGACAAATATTTGAGTTCGTAGTACTGTTATAGGTTTTAATCTATTCGTTGCAAGTTATTGATGGTTTATCCTAGGATTGATGACCATTAATTCCAGGATTTTAAGATACCTTATACTAGCCAAGATCCCAATGTCGGATCTTGGGATTGAAACCTCTGACAAAAGCATAAGCAATAACTATATTTAATATTATTTAAAGATATCTCTATGTAATCAAACAAAACTATGAAATTTTGTTCATGTTGTTATTTTTCATCATTATATTGGTGAAGAATATTTTTAAATGGTGTGTAATTTGTTTGTTGATAAGGGTTTTATTTGTAATGGCAAGGCAATTTTACATTACTTCTATATACAATGGTTTTGTTGATGACCAATAACACGATGTCGTTGGGATTTGCCTTCAAAACTTACAAAACTACTACATTAGATTTATTATGTATTTAAAGTATATATATATATATATATATATATATATATATATGATCTCATTTCACCTGCTTAGAATCAATTGGTACAGCTGAAATTAAACAAATCCAGAACATATAAATGACCAAAATTACTTCATAAAGTCTTTCACACTAAAAGATATTTATCACAAACTTTCATATTTTTAAATGATATTAGTGGTCGAGGAACCAGAGAAGGTGCTTCTAAACTCTCTAGTCAAAATTTTCACAAAACAATAATATTCAATAAATCTTTCTGTGTCAATTGTTGTAGGAAATGGACCGTCCTCCCAGAACCAGAATAAAGAGAATAAATCTATACCTATAAAAAGCAAAACCCAATCTCACTCATCACTAATTCTCCAACTTATGGTATGATGAAATTTGGTACTTTGGTTCGAGCTGATGAAAATCCAAACAGCTGATCTTTATTTGTAGTAGTTCCACAGGCTAACCACAGAATGCATCACTAACAACTGACATTGTTTACATGGTCAAAGCCGCAACAGGTCTGCTAGTTAATTATATATTACTGTGTATTAATTTTTGTAAATTTGTAAAAACATAGCCTATATAATATAACATTTAACATTCAATTGATGAACGAGTTTGCTGAAGTGGGGGAAGCAAATTTACACATTAAAACTTAAAAAAGAACAACGGGTTTAAACAAACCAGGGGTTATAAAACTACATAAAGATAAGAAAAACAGCCTTTTCCAATGTAAACCCCCCCCCCCCCAACTGTCTTTGGTCAATTTACAGCCCTAATGACCTTCAAAATGTCCACGATACCAATTACCCCGGTACTACTTCCTAGACCAACTGAGCAAAATTTAAAAAAGACAACAGGCTATGCACCATAATCAGAATCAGGTCTATACTTTCTTCCTGTTCGTCCTTTGAGAATCATTTGCTCCCTTAGTTTTTAAAATTTGAATTTAAACATCACTGACGTCAACAGCTAAGTGGACTGATAGAGCATACATTTGTTAGGAAGAATCAGAATAAAACCTTTGCCTACGCTCCAAAAATGCTTTAGGGCTCTCCAAATGGAGCTATCAAATTTATGGGTAAAGAAATTTGTTCTAATCCGACCTCATCCCTGGAAAAATAATTTTTGCATACAAATTATTTAAAATACTAACATTGTAAAGTATCATATGATTTTCGTGAGAATAGTCATTAATACCAATATATACATAACTTAAATATAGGCCTACAGTATGTAAATTAAGTATTGAAACAAATATGTATTTTGTTTAAACTAAAATAGATAGAAATACTTTGTTCGTGGCATTGACTGTTAACAAAGGTTCGGGGATTTTTTACTTAGAAAAATTGTTTCAACCCTCTAAGGGGGTGGGGGGTAGGAGGTAACTTAATTTTAGCGAATTTCCCCTATAGGGGAGAAGCTATTACCGTAGGTCTTATGGTAAGTCATAAGCCCGAGACCATGATAATTTTTTGTTTTGAGGTCCCCAGATGACAAAAACACTATTCTTTCAAATTTATATATATGAATGCGATAATGCGATAACTTGGGTAAAAATCGTCCGATTTCGATGAAATTTGGCTCAAATGTGTAAAGTGACATTCATGACTTAAGTTAGAAAACCAGACAAATCGGACCATGGGAAGGGGGGGGGGGGTTATGGGGGTCTTAAATTTTTCAAAAATAAGTTTTTTGCATTTTTCACCCTAAAATTAAAAAAAAACTTAATTTTGGTTTTGACAGGGTTGTCATCAAAGTTTAATTTCAAAATTCATGCATAATTCAAGGTTTTCCAGGTCAATATCTCAAAATTCAAGGTAAACTCGCGTGGCATTTTTTATGTATTTGTGACACCTATAATGATTTACAATAATATAAATAAAAGTGCTATTTTAACAAACAATTATAACTTTTTACAAATAACTATATAATTATTAAAGTTATATCTCATATTTTTTATGCTTTCTACAAAAAATGGGTATATACGGGTTCAATTATTTATATTAATGAACTTGATTTTTCTCTCTATATAAAAATAGTACAATATTTTAATTGATAGGAGGAGGAAATTACGTCAACAGATACACCCAATTATATAAAATTCCATTATATTGCACAACTTTGGCAATATACTATCGACTATAAGAATAAGAAAATAGTACATACCAATACTGTTCTGTGTGTCTATCGAGACAAAGGAATTTTTCAATGATCTTGATAGTGGGCCCAAACCCTGATCTAGTTATTATCTAAATTAAACATTTTCTTAGAAAACATTGTTATGGTGGTTGGATCCAGTTTTGAACTTTCCAAAAACTTGCAAGATTTTTGATACGAATCAATCTGAAAACTAACCTCAGATTATGAAGCAACCACCCTGACCACTTATAAACTACCCAGCCAATTATGCTTTAACAAAATATCCAGGGACTCAAAAGACTACATACTAGAAACTGATCTCCATATCAACGATTAACAATTTTGACTAGACCGCAATTAATTACAAATGAGCCACTTCTATTACCCACTATTTGGAACAACATACAAAGTAATCTTATTGATCTTAATAAAAAAAGTCGCAGGCAGTCGCGACTGCATATCGTAAAGTTTCCTCAACAATAGCTCTCACACTCATATGGATAACGTCGCCGACCATCGGGAACACATCGCTAAAGTTGCCGACCAACGGGAACGCATCGCTAACGTCGCCGATCATCGAGAACGCATCGCTTATGACGCTGGCAATCTAGAACGCATCGCTAACGTCGCCGATCATCGAGAACGCATCGCCAACGTCGCCGACCATCGAGAACGCATCGATAACGTCACCGACCATCGGGAACGGATCGCTAACGTCGCCGATCATCGAGCGAGAACGCATCGCTAACTTCGCCTACTATTTAGAACGCATTACGTAATCGACAATGATCGCGACCCTAAATTCCCGGTTCGGCCGAAAATTCCCGCATAATCCAAGCATTTTTCCCCGGTCACCAAAGTTCACGCATAATTCCCGGTCGGTGGCAACCCTGTTTCGACCATGATATAGAGCTAAAAAAAACAAATAATATAGCATTTTGAATTATTAACCTAGGGTTAAGTGGTTGCGGAGAAAATGCAAAAAACTTACTCATGAAATCTCCCATGTTATGTATGGTAAAAAGGTTTTTGGCTTTTCCCCAGTTCATTTTAATGTAAACTTCACATTTGCTTTTACCAATCAGTTAAGCTCCACAAAACAATCATTTTGGTGTTTAATTTGTGATTCTACACCCAACCGTTGCAGAGATATTTAAAGTGGTAAACACAGTACGTTGTTCAATGTTATCCTTATGGAGAATAAATAAAATCTGATATATCGATTCTTCATGAATTTATATTGATACTGAATATATACTGGTATGTTGATATTTGAACAAAAAATTGATTTTTAGTTGATTATCCCCATAGCAGCAAACTTGCGTACTCAGCCCCCATGTTATTCTTATGGAGAATACGTAAAATGTAATGACTCCCTTAATTATGAACATAAATTAATAAAACTTGGTATGTGGCTTCACCTTGTTGAGTTATATTGATATTTGCATAAAAACCCATTTTTTTGTTCCTTGTTGCACCAAACCTGCTTACTCAGCCTCCATGTTTTTCTTATGGAGAATAATTAAAAAGTTATATGGCGCTTATTTATGATTGAATATTGATACAACTTGGTATGTGGCATCGCCTAGTTAAATTCTATTTATATTTGCATAAAAACCAACTATTTGTGTTTCTTGTTTCAGCAAACCTACATACTCATCACCAATGTTATTCTTATGGAGAATAATTAAAATTGTATATATCGCTTATATGGGAATATATTTTTATGAAACTTGGTATGTGGCTTTATGTGGTATTAAGACATATATTATGCATTGGAAATTCGCTGAGTACGCAGGTTTGCTGTGACAGGGTATTTTAAATAGCAACCCCTATTAAGTGACCCCTAATTTTATAGGTCTTGTCACGCTAAAATCGATGATATAAAGATAATTCAAATCTGTTAATCCTAAACAAAATGGCGGCCAAAACATCTACGTTTTAAGTATAGTATCTTAAAATGAAGTTATTACCGTAATTAAATAATGTTCCATTAATAAATTTGTGTTTAATAGACCAATCTACCATTGTTAATGGTTTTATTCATATTCTTTTGTATTTGGATTTCTAATAAAAAGGACTCTTTGTTGGTTCTCAACCTGAGACATCTATGTTGCGTTTTTTCTTACCAAAATCATAAAACTCTATAAGTAGTAATTACTATGAGAAACAGTGTAATTACCCAAAACGATTAAAATAAATGGTGTTATAAATTAGAAAAGAATTGTAAAACATTTATTAAGTAATAACTCCATTCATTATAATAGTCCAAACATAATTGACGTATTTTTATCTTTATAACATTGGTTTTAGCGTGACAAAACCTAAAAAATTAGGGGTCACTCAATAGGGGTTGCTATTTAAAAAAATAAGTTACCCCCTACCCCCCACCTCCTTAGGGGTTGAAACAAATTTGTTTATGTCGAAAATACAGGAACCTTTGTTAACAGTCAATGCCACAAACAAAATATTTCTATCTATTTTAGTTTTAAAAACATATATTGTTGTTTCAATACTTAATTTGCACATATGCATGATTTGGTTACGTGTAAATTACTAGAACAATTAAAAATGAAGATTGAATATAAAGTGGACATGTCCAAAGTGTAAAGAAACGAGCAAATAAGCAAATAAAATATGCTCGCCTTGGAGACGAACCATGAAGATGAGTACTCTAGGCATTGCAAACAAACTGACCGGCTCTTTTATCAAAGTTAGGTCCTCAGGTGATTTAACAAATAATGTAACTTTCTCAAACATAACACTGCACTAGCGAAGCCGCGATGGGCTACTAGTTTAATGAAATACCTTAGTAGAAAAAAGTAAAGTAAAATCTGAATTTCTTTATTTTATAAGTCGATATTTTATTAGTTCACCTTTAGGAATACACCGAAGTGTATTCCTAAAGGATGAAGCAAGAAGGATGAAGTATTCAAACATTTTGTGAAATGAAAGATTTGGGGTGCTACCATTTGACCCCAAAAGACACCAGATTGTCCAGATGACAATTTGATCGACATTTCAAATATTAATAATCTATACCTATAAAAGGCAAAGCCCTCACTGACTCACTCATCAAGAATTCTCCACCTTCCCATGTATGTAGAGAGCTGAAATTTTGTACACTGATTCTTTAGGCCTTAAATAGGGCAACTAAGCAGTTTACACGCCGGTATCTCCATAGGGCTCCACCCTACAGACCTTCAAAGTTACCATGTTATTCTTATAGATGAAAGATTTGTTTTGATGATATCAGATGACTAATTTAAAATATTGTAAACAGCTGTTGCTATTCTACACAAACAGTAAAACCACGGTAGAACGTTGATTTATAATTCTTTTGAACTGGAGTAAGCCAATAATGTTAAAAATGGGCGAGTGTCTTGCAAACTCTACATTACCACGTTTCTTTAAAATTTTTTACAAACAGCTGCTATTATTAATTGGTTTGTTTATGTTTATGTTCTTTATTTTGTGTTGTGGTGTGACAGGTTAAAACTAATTTATTGAATTTGTTTATGTTTATGATCTTTATTTTGTGTTGTGGTGTGACAGGTTAAAAGATAATTTTTGAATTTTATGATATTTTAGTTTTTTGTTTTTGTCACAATTTTAGTAATATTTGGATTATTGAACGAAGTGAAAGTATCCTTATACACAACTTCACTGCTTAGACTGGTAAGAGAATCAACTCAACTGGCGTGTCTGTGACCACAATAACTCGAGAATGCCTCCACAGTTAAACTTAAAATTACCCAGAAAAACTTAACAGGTCAAAATCTCGGTCAAGTTCGTTATTCAGATAATTTCGTTCAGTATTAATCAAATAATCTTAAAACCAAATTTATTTTTTTCTCCATAAGAATAACATTGGAAGCCATTTTAGTGGTACTTGAATCGTTAAAATTTAGCCGACGTCTATGTTTCAACAAAAGAGTAACAATAGTTAGTTTACAAGAGTATACTTTGTTATACTGGATAACAACAGCTTTTTTACCAACAAAAAACACACAAGAGATATAAATCGAAGTATATTTTTAAGTTGTGAGCATATTTATTATTTTATAAATTATTAAGTGTACGTTTAAAAAAAAATCCAAACAGTTAATATTCCCTTAGTACGCCTACTCTGTGTAAATATCGTCAGTCGGACAGAGGTAACGATTGTAACAGTGGCAGACAACAGACGACGTGTGTGGCAGATCGAAAAACTCAAAATACCTTTGTGATGACTGTAGATACTAAGATATTAACTTATAAAATAGTTTGTTTTATTACATTTTCTTAGACAATTGGTAATATTGTGATAAAAAGTAATATTGTGTGTGTAAAAAGTATACAAAGCCTCAATTTGTCTAGAAAGCGTTGATGAAGTTAGTCACAGTAAGCGAACAACCTTAAAATTTATTTTTGTAGGACAATTATTTGCTAGGTTATATTTTCACTAAATTAATAATAAAAATTGTCTACATTACCTAAAATACATTACCAGTAATGTAGTAGGTAACCACAATAAAAGCTATAGATTATTCTAACCAAACAGCTTTTTTCGGGAGGTTATCTTGGAATGATTTGACATAGCCTAGGGTTGGATTACAGTAAGAGTAAGGCGACATTAAACTGGCAATACAATGTTGTAAAATACTTTAAACACATTACCAGGAATGTTGTAGTGAACCAAAATAAAAGCTTTAAACTATTCTAACCAAACTAAGCCTTTTATGTTATCTGAAATGATTTGACAAATCCTAGGTTTGGATTATACTGAGCTGTTTTCATCATAAACTTGGACCAATGGTTATAAAATGTAGGTCTATACACTTAGGCTACTTGCCATTTTAGAAGTTTTATGTACGGTCTTGGACCAACCCATGTGTATAGAATTTAATTTCATGATAGCCTAGGCTATTGAAATATCATTTTGTAAAATACAACAGTTGTAAAATACTTTAAACACATTACCAGGAATGTTGTAGCGAACCAAAACAAAAGCTTTAAACTATTCGGTACTTTGGTATTATACGGATGCCACCCTTATACAGCGCGCTGCGGCAGTTATGTTAGGATGGGTTATCATAAAAGTGATTGTAGGACTTTCCTTGTTTCGTTACGTATCGAACGATACCTGATGAGTCATACTTCCGGCCGCCAAACCCCCTCCAAATACGCCAAGGTCAGGTCGTTGACCGGAGCGCGCGCATCACCTGTCACCGCCTGTATCCGGGTCAGTGTCATGAGTGATTTATTGCCGTGAACTACGTTACATTTGTTTTCATAATGAGTGACGTACTTTTGGTGTGGGATTTACCTCGAAATGACAAGGAAAGTCCTACAATCACTTTTATGATAACCCATCCTAACATAACTGCCGCAGCGCGCTGTATATTTGGCGGAGTACATGTGGCGATCGGGTGTGGCTGCTAGCGGCAGCGACGCATTCAACACGATCCTAGCGGACATCGCTGCCTTTAGGGAGGCACAACACAAAGACCGCTCATCAGAATGATGTAAAATTTGTACAGTAAGTCAATAAAAGTACATTTTGTCAAATTATGTAGTTATCCTTTGTATCCGGTAAAAATTTAACCTCCAAAAATAGTGGCATCCGTATAATACCAAAGTACCAACTATTCTAACCAAACTAAGCCTTTTGTACAGGTTATCTGAAATGATTTGACATCTCCTAGGTTTATATTATAATGAGCTGTTTTCATCATAAACTTGGACCTATGACTAAAATGTAGGCATATACACTTAGGCTACTTGTCATTTTAGAAGTTTCATGTACGGACTTGGGCCAACCCATGTTTATAGCATTTAATTTCATAATAGCCTAGGCTATAGAAAAATATTTTGAAATCTCATTTTTTCATCTAAATAACTGGGCCTGACGATTTATTGTTAATCATTAAGGATATTTTGACTTGGCCTATAGAAATTGTTAATATTAGTTCATATAGGAAACTCGCTGTTCTCTTAAAAGTTAAATTAACCACACTGCTAAGGTCACTGCTTAGCCCAAAATGCTCTGTTTGTTCTAAGATAACGCACCCATGCCAATCCTAACAACAAACCATGCCTGAAATCTTCAATTTATTTTTAAAATAAATAAATTTACGTATTTATACAACATTTACTTTGATAAAAACAAGTGATAAACCTATGTATATTTTTTCTACGGATAAAATGTTAGGTCGGCGGCGGGATCCGAACCTGCGACCTTTCGCTTCAAGAGCCAGTGCGATACCTCTCAGCTACCGCGATAATTGATTCTTAGAGAAGTGACTAAAACTATAGCTATATAGACATAAAATCCGGATTCTGGCGGCAGTTAAATGATAACGGAATGTATTCTGATGATGTTACTCAAATCAGATATTGAATTTTTTATGAGACTCGATTTAAGTTTGATCATATGTTTCAATTATCCTTATACGCGAGGAATGAGCGTACACCTAGTTTTATTTTTATTGGTTTCTTTTATATATATATATTTTTTGAATTTTAGATATGGATACAAAATTAACACTATTTGGACAAACAGACTCACAGTAAATTCAAACGGGGCGAAGCCCGTGGGTAACTGCTAGTTATTAATAAATAGGTGGCTGAAACCAACTTATCGACATGAAACTTGTCCGTATGACCATATGATTGACATAAAAAAAATCAACAATTATTAATAAAAAGAGTAATTATTAATAAAGAGTAATTATTAATAAAACGAGTATTTATACAAAAGTAATGTATAAGGATTTCACTCACTTCGTGAGCTCATCCAACTATTTAAAATGTCGATAATATGGTCATCCGGGCAAGTGTCATGTCGACAACTTGGTTTCAGCCCTCTTTTTATCAATAATTACTAATTTTCTAAATATCGATCAAATTATCATCCGGACAAGTGTCATGTCGACCAATTGGTGGGTCCCCGAATAATTTTGTTCCTTCCTTTATTTGTTGATACATGTATTTTATTGTCTAAAAAAAGGGTGAAAAAAACGTATCTGGCATAACGTAATCCGATTCTACATATCAAAATAAGTATAAAATGTTCATTTTTGTCGGTTTACTTTAAGGGCCATGCATCAATTACATCTCGCTATATTTAGCCCTTTTTTACCCCCTCCCCCCCCTGAGTCACGCTCTGTCATGCTGATCATTACTCCCCACTTTCCCGTCACATCACACTTATTAATTATTAAGTATTGGATTGTAGCGTACGGTATTTCGTCACTGTAACTGACGATTTCGCAGGATTTTCAATCGTGACACATCACGCAGCCCTTAACTGCCCCCCTCCCCCGTGTCATGGTCTGTCACGATATGTCGCACTCCCTCCCCTACAGGGAGGCATGACGTAAAATATGCACAGCCCCTTTAGTCGTAATTTGCTTTTAGGTATTTTCCCTTAAGAACTTTTATTAGTGAATTTCCTATGGAAAAGTAAACTATTAGCATGACCTGCACGGTGAAACTTAAGCCTGGGACCACCATAGAAGTTCCTAACGTGACCCTATGAACACGTTTTGGGGGGTTGATGAATTGAGTGTACTCTAGTGGTCACATTTTTTGTCTGATTTACTTCAAATTTAGTAGGATAATTCCTTTTAATAATCAGTTGGACAAGTTTGTAGGGCAAAGCAATCGGAAAACTCTAACCCCCTTTTTTTAAGATTTTATATTTCAAATGTTGAGTTTTTGGGCCCAAAAAGGTCAGAAAAGCCCCAGATGTAAAAGGAAAAAAGATGTAGATTAATGAGACGAAAGTTTTAAACCCTCTCTCATCATTCTAGCACAAATAGTCCAAAACCCCTCCAAAACCCCCCGTCGGATGGTGCGATTCGTCTGGTTTTCAAACTCATTCAAATAAATGGTATTTTACACATTTGTGCTAAATTTCATTAAGATCAGACCTTTTTTTCGAAATAAGTCTGATCGAATCCTACTCGAGAGTTATCGTGCATACGGACACATTAACTAATATATATATATATATATATATATATATATATATACACACATACATATATACAAATTTGAACGAATGGTGTTTTTGGCATCTGGGGACCTCGAAATGAAAAGTTATCCTGGTCTTGGGCTTAAGTCTTACCATGCCACCTACGGTAATACAGTGGAACCTCCCATATCCGACCTTCCCATATCCGACTCCTCCCGATATCCGACCTAGTGTCCGACCGTCCGTCTGTCTATTGTTTACTCGCGTTCTCACGGTCCGTTTCCGTTTGCGAGCCTGTACAGACTTGAAAAAGTGACTCATCGATACTATGCTTTACTTTTGGGTAAAAAACTGTCAGTTTAGCCGTGGTTGTTGATGTGGAATGGCTGTATGTGGAAAATAAAGTTGTATTACAGTACTGTGTGGCATTTTTTGTACCTGGGAACGGCATTTTACACTCCTCCCGATATCCAACCTTTTGGCCGTTCCGACCACGGCCCGGTCCCGCCATGGTCGGATATGGGAGGTTCTACTGTAGCTTCTTCCCTATAGGGGAAATTCGCTAAAAAATTGATTTTGGAGAGAGTTTTAAGGTCACAACCTTAAATCATGCCCCTACTGTCATCATTACAATAACCAAACTACCATGATGACCGTGAACTACCACCCATCATTGTTGAGTGGCATTCGCTTCAATTTGACAAAATTAAAATTTTTGTATGCCATCTTGGATCAGCCATTTTGGAAGTACATAATTTTTTTAAATGTAAAAGTAGGATTGTGACCCATCATTTCCAACTGGTTTCCCACGCTGAAATCAATGCCGCAATCCGTTTTCAAATACCACCCTTCATTCTCGTGACATTGTCACCTTTTGAAATGTTAAACAGAAATCTTTTAATATCATGTAAATGAAAGGGGGTGTTCGGGGTTGGTCTGGAGTTGATATCTTAAGAAATGCCCTAGACAAAATTAGGGTGGGGACTCATTTAAAACTCACCCCGTATGTTTGTTTCTAAATTAATTATATTCACCAATAAAAACAAAACCTGTATATAATTAAAAAGAATGGTCAAATCGTAAATTTGTATTACAAGGCCGCCAAAAAGCGCCACGACACATGTTGCAGCGAGGTATTGGAAACGGTCCTGGCACATGCGTTTCCATTTGTTTGTCCAAATGGAAAAGGGGCAGAAAAACCCTCGTGATGCGTCGCAATGCGTGTCGTTACATGAGTCCGGAAGAACTTGTCAGAATGGAGACATACCTTAATGGGGGTTTTACATTAGAAAAGCCTGTTATTCATATGTTGGTATAGTTTTATCATTCTCAGTATCGCGTACTTTCAATCCTGACTGGACCTTCTCCTAACCTTATAATGCGTAACATTGTATTCCCAGTATTGTAGGTAAATAGAACTAGGAGCATCAGAACAGCCAAAAACAAATTTGTTTTCAGATTTCAATAGAAAATTGATGTTTTAACATAGATTTTGATTTTTAAAAGTTTTATGTGGAAATTTAATTCCCTCACGTCAGCATGCTGCTTGCGAACTCGTTTTGGTAACGGATTGTTGTATTGAGTTAAAATTTGACATGAAGGAATAAATACCTAATTATAGCATATATCAAAGTTAATGTGAATACAGTGTTTAAAATTAACATTCCATGTAAATATGTTTTGTAAATTTGTGCAATTTTGTTTAGTACACTTTCCTGTTTTTTCTTGAGTCAGTCTGTCAGAAGAATAAGACAACTAATGTAGAGTATTTTTGTTTTGGTTTTTTGAGGGACAAGCCAACGGGGGTCAATTCGGCAATGGGCTCTCGTTGAGTCTAGCGGAGCCAATCAAACGCGAGTTCACTGCATGCACCGATCATAACCAATCAGCTGTTAGCTCGCTGAAGCACCTATCTGTCAAGGCTTTACTACCTTCCCAGCAATATAATTTTTACACTCAGTTCTGTATCAACATATATAGTAAGAAAAATATATCGTAACTACTTCGGCAAGAGAAGGTTTATTTTATTATTTTAAAACGATAGTGCATTGAAAGTAGAACAAAAACATTAAGATAAGAAGAAAATTACAAAAATAATAATAAAATGATTGTCATAACAAATACAACCTAATTCATACATCGATATGAGTGCGAGTAATTACTATATTATCATGTTATAAATTTATTTTATGGGATAAATTTGTAATAATAGTTTTAGTAAATTTGTTGTTTTATGGAACATTTTACGCATGCTAGTCTGAGTAGACCTTGAATGAACTTGCCACTGGCCAATAGCGTTTCAATTTAATGAAACCGAACGTTTCCATTGGCTAATAAGCTTTTCATTCTACATAGTTGTCCTATTGCCAAATTGGCCGATTGCATGGTTCCTGTTTTTTGTTGAAGATGTGTAGATTTATTTTATTTTGAGAAAACAAAGAATTATGAAGACGAAAAGTTATCAAGGAGGTAAGCTTAAGTATTAAATTTTCACCTGTGATAATAGTATCTTTGCTTTGAGATAATTCGCTAAAATAGGTTATCTTTATATATAATTCTATAAGCAAAATTTTTAAGTTAAAATTGTAAAAGTTTGGCTAGCTGGAAGATAATGAGAGAGGGCTCAAATTAAAGGTCTTGATTCCCAGGACTCGGGAAAAATAGCAGTATTTCCAAAATAATATCAACAAACAAGAAATAAGTTAAAACATCCCCCATTAGAAAAGCATGGGATTTTAAAATGTCTGCTTTGTTTACATTAAAACATAATCACATGTTGTTTACAAACTGACATGAGTTCCTACTTAAACTGTTTTTACTCAGCATTTAAGAGTATTAAGATCAGAATGTTAAAGCAAGGTTAGGGGCTATGGTTATAAAATAGGTTATATTAAATACTTTAAATTGTCTAAAATAAATACAGTAATGCTTTATTTCATAAGATGTTTTTATTATGACTTTAAAACCAAGGTCCTCAGGAATATCTGGAAGCTAACTGCAGTTGTATTATAAGGCCATAATAACAGATCTTTAACCAGAGATTGTATTATTTTCTGGTATAATACCGAAAATCAAACTTGACGCTGGATAAAGTTTAAATTTCTAATTAATTTCAAGGTTTGATGGGCTTTCAGTGAGATGACCTTGATGACTGGACGACCTTGATGTAGTGTCTTTAACTCTTCCTGTTTCAGGCTGGTTTGGTTTTCTTATCTTAGTTCTGGATGGAAGTAGTGATGTGGGCCAGAAATATTCCCAGTGGAAAGCAACTTATAAAATAAGAATATTTATTTAGCCAGGAAATAAAAAAGTGGGAATTTATACAAATCCATACTTTTTATATACAGTTCTGGTACTTTGAAATGAAACTAGTTCAGTAAAATTTCCACAAGTTTATCTAAGAATCATCATAGAGAAGTACTACCCTTTCCTATAATTTGTCTCTTGTATGTTCAAAACTAACGCACCATGAGTCCATTAAAAAAAAGTAATAATTTGTGATAACCTTTTAGGTTTTTAGCGAATTTCCCCTATAGGGAAGAAGCTATTACCGTAGTCGGCATGGTAAGACCTAGGCCCGGGACCATGATAACTTTTCGTTTTGAGGTCCCCAGACCCCAAAAACACCATTCGTTCGAAACTGTATATATATATATGTGTGTCCGTGGGTGCGATAACTCTCGTAAAAAAGGTCCGATTTTGATTAAATTTGGTACAAACGTGTAAAGCAGCATTTATGACTTTAAGTTCGAAAACCAGACAGATCGACCTATCCGAAGGGGTATTTTGGGGGGGTTTTGTACCCCAAAAATGGGTTTTTTGAGTTTTTTACATACAATTTTTGAAAAAGTAAAATTTTATTTTTTCCCATTGGAATCAGCTTAAAAAGACACACAATTTGATGTTTTAATCATTGCTCTACGTCAATTGGTTACTGAGATATTGAAAGTGCTAAACACAGTACGTTGTCCAATGTTATTCTTATGGAGGATAAGAAAAATTGTATATCTCGCTTATTTATCAACTTACCCTGACGAAACTTGGTATATTGCTTCATTTCATTGTGGTCTATTGATATTTGCACAAAAATCCATTTTTTGCCCGATAGTTCCCGTAGCAGCAAACCTGCATACTCAGCCCCATGTTATTCTTATGGAGAATAATTAACGTGTTATCTCCTTTAATTATGAACATAAATTAATAGAACTTGCTATGTGGCTTTACCTAGTTGAGTTATAATGATATTTGTATAAAAGCCCATTTTTAGTGTTCCTTATTTCAGCAAACCTGCATACTCAGCCGCCATGTTATTCTTATGGAGAATAATTAAAATGTCATAAATCGTTTATTTATGAATCTATATTTTTAATACGCTAGGCATATTTTTGTCATAAGTGTTTTGGAGCGGTGGTGCTACCGATCACCATGTCCAAGGTGTGGTTAGAAAGGTCTTAGCATGTAGTTTTGCCATCAATTAAAGAAAATTTATAAAAGTCACCGTGGACATGGGAAAATATGGGGTCAAAGTCGCGATTTTCCCCATCATAGACATAATATGCAGTTACAAACCAACGATCGAGAAATCAGCTGTTTATTTAAGGAAGTGGTTAAACAAATAAAATCTGACCCTGAAAAATGGTTATTGAACGTACAGCTGGCAACAAAACACCAGTTTTTATTTGCACAAAATCAAAACATAACCAAAAAAAGTTCGATATAATGGAGACTATAAGACGTCGACCAGGACGGCCAATAGGAGGAGGCCGACGAACTTTATCTGGTAGACGCGAACGAAATACAAATAATACTATTGTCGTTGATAGCCGAATACAGCAAGCACCCTTCCGTGTTGGGTTTAAGTGTGCTCTCCAACAGCCGCCTGAAGATTTCACATTCAATTTAGGACCCCATATTCCCCCGCTATGGACCCCCGCTATTTAGGACCATGGTTCATAGGACTATGGTTTTTTTTTCTTCACAGTCATAACTCGATAACGGCTGGACGGATTTTAACGTTTGAGGTGTGAAATTAAATGTATTTTTACGTAGATTTGCCAATACGTCTCAGGATTTAAGGAAAGGGCATCATCCAGTGATGGGCTGAATTTTCGGAACAGTGGCGCTATCCGTCGGCGGAAGTCTAAACTACGTGTTGATTGAAAGTACGTTGTTATCATCCATTTTAATATCAGATGTTCAGTAATTTTGGTTTACAGCTGAAGTAACCTTTCGTTGGGTACAAACTTGCTCGAATTCGAGCAACAGGACAACTAGTGTATATTGATGAAACTTGGTATGTGGCTTTATGTGGTATTAAGATAAATTAATATGCATTGGAAATTCGCTGAGTATGCAGGTTTGCTGCTACGGGGGTATTTTATAAAATTATATTAAGGGATTCCTTACTCCCATTTATTCATTCAGGATTAAGGATAGGCCTAAGTAATTTAAGATAGGTAGGTCTGAAGATCCTAGTTACTATGGGAAGATTCATGGGATGGCGAAGAACATTTGTTTGTGCAGCATTCTATGGAGAAACTAATGAACTTTTACAACATACATACTCGTGTTTAAAATGATGATTAAAAGGAAGAAAACAGAGCTAACACAAAATATTACTAGCAATAAACACATTTTTTGTGGTTATAATTTCTTTCTTTTTTAATTTCATTATTTATTCTTACTTTAATTTTTCTATTCCAATGATAATCTATAAGACCTCTTATTCCAGCTATTTCTTAAGGCCACTGCAACTCTACTGTACTCCATAGTATCAAAACCTTTACTAAAATCAATGAAAACTACTATAACTTGCTTTCCTAAACCCAATTGATTGTTAACATATTCCGAAAAATCTAACAAAAGCTCATTTGTTCCCTTATTTCTCCGATATACAAATTGACTTTCCTTTATCATCTTATTATTCTCTAAATGTTTTAATAAATAGTTTGCTAAGTATCTTTCCACAACCTTGCTAAGGGACAGACAATAGACAATAGACAATATTTATTAGTCATTCAGTAATTTACAACAATTACAATAGACCTCGTCACAGTACTTATTACTACAATAAAATTAACCATATAATATATGACATGTAGATGATAAAATATTTATACAAAAACAAAATGCACAGACAGATTAGACACATGTCATAACAGATACAGATTTTAAAATTTCTCCTTATTTAGATTTATTTAAAAAAATTCTCTAATATCATAAAAGGGATGTTTTTTTAGCCAGTCATGAAGTTTGTTTTCAAAAACATTTAAAGGTAAAGGAGAAAAGTGTGAAGGTAACCTGTTATATAATTTTACAGCTAAATTTGTATGATAATTCATAGTCTTAGTCAGTCTACATCTGCTCACAGCTAACTTATCATTTCCCCGTGTAGAGTAAGAATGAAAGTGGTTCACTTGTAAATAGTGGTTAAAATTAGACTTAATTAATAACAAGACATCAAATATATACAGATTTACTATGGTCATGATACCGGTTTCTTTAAATAGAGGTCTACAATGTTCCAGTTTATGTGAATTAGTCATTATCCTCAGTGCCCTTTTCTGCAGTAATAAGATTTTATTAATACCTGTACCATTACCCCATACAATAAGGCCATATCGAATTATACTTTGGAAAAAAGCAAAATAAGCAACTTTTAGATAATCTAAAGTTACATATCTTTTCAAATTACTTAGTAAATATATTACTCTAGAGAGTCTTTTACATACTTCATCTATATGGCAACTCCAAGAGAGCTGAGAATCAAGAGTAATACCAAGTATTTTAACACTATCAGAAACATCAGAATTTACATTATTTTTTGTGGAAGTTAAAGTAACAAGGAGATTCTGAGTTTTATTTTCATTTAAGTACAGTCCATTAGCAAGAAACCAATCTGTAGCTTCATCTAAAGAAATTTTAGTCAAAGTTTTAAGTTGAGTAATATCTTTGTGCGTACTGAGTAATTTGGTATCATCAGCATATATAGTTGAAAATGTGGAAAGATTACAGCTGAGATCATTTATCATAATTAAGAAAAGTACAGGTCCCAGAACAGAACCCTGTGGGAGGGAAGGATCGATATCGGGCGATAATTAAAATAGTTATCAAGCCTACCAGACTTATATTCTGGCCTTACTACTGCAGTTTTCAGCTTGTCTGGAACAACTGAGATTTTCACTGAAGTATCTTCTTTATATTACTAGACAAGCACAAAACTGCCCCTCCTTATGTTGAAGGAGATGGGCAGAGCTCCCTCTTCACAGGGTAAGCAAGCTTAATCTCCAGAGACCATCCCTGCAGGTCACCAGGAAGCTCCTGTGTCTCAGCAGGTTGGACATCAAGCGAACCACAGGTACGATTATGGGCCATGGTCACCTAAGGAAACACCTCTTGCGCGTGGCCGTCTTCAATGGTGACCCTGCATGCAGGAACTGTGGCAGTACAAGGAGACTGCTGGAGTGCTCTTTGATTGCGATGAGCTTAGGGAGCTAAGGGCTTCAACTCTGGGAACTATGGCCAGGGGTGGATACCTGCCTCCTGAGGAGCTCGTCGATAGGATGATGCAGTTTATCAGGCTCTTGAACCTGGAGTAGTTCTGAAACCTCTCTCAATTCTTTTCAGGGGTGCACAATAAGCCCAATGCGGCTGATATGCCTTGGGACTCATGCCCGCCCCTTATGATGATGATGATGATGAACTGTCCCTCCTTTTTTCTCAGCTTGTGTACATCGTAGGCCCTTAGGGCTACACCCCTCAGACTTTCAAAGTTTCAACGTTAATGTTATGTAAGAACAGTAATTGATTGAATAATTACATATTTTACAGCTGTTGATATAACAAATGATATCAGCAAGAACAGATGTTTCAGGCATAATGGAAATAAAAATACATCTGAAATGGTAACCGGGATTGATTTTGAGATCATTAAACACAATAGGGATTGTGTAACCGAAGAATTATTCTGCGTAACTATTAACACAAGTAAATCTGAGATAGAAATAGAAAACTTGTATGTCAACAAAATAAATTTCACGTAAATACATCATAAATATTTCAGATTGAAAAGAGCTTATTTCTATTTTGGCATTTTTATACAATCAAATCAAATCATCTTTATTCATTGCAATACAATAGTACAGAATGGCGTTCAATAGTACAATGTTTACGTTATGTGTACAAATAAGTGTTTAGTGGTATTTTTTTAATTTTTACATAATAGCCTACTTTAATGACAATGTAAAGTGGAGATAAGTGTTTTTAAGACGACTTTTTATAAAAAGCATTATAATTCATATTCTTAAGAATCAAAATGACATATTTCTTGAAATTTCTCATTCACATAACACCAGGTACGCATCAAGAGATGGAATTGTTTCATTACAAATTTATAAAAGTTGTTCAACTACTAACCCATTTTAAATTTATAATACCACGTAATTGTTTTCAGGGCCTGGATTTATTTAATCCCCCTTCAATAATTATACTTTACAAAATGTGTTACAGGTGTGGGGTCAGGTTTGGTACGGGATGAAGCCGAGTTTATTATCGCGACATATTACAGGCGGCCCTAAACTGACCTTTGCACTTTCGTCCCCCCTCCCACCCCCAACCACTGCCATTATGTGTGGACACATCATCTGTTGCCAACATTCTCATTCACTTCATGTACATTTTAATTTATTTTCCAATAATCTCATTCCATAATTTTCATGTGTTTTTCCTTAGTGTTTATATACTAGGTATACAATGCAGTTGTCTGCTTGCATTATTGAGCGGAGCGAGTATTTATTTGCGGCGTACGATTACGATCCCAAGAGATGAAGGTGCAATTGGTAACAAAGTTGCAATATCAGTTATGTCTTGTTCAATATTAATGAAATGTCCTTTATAGTGATACTGGCCAAAGGAACCACTTGCTTTAAACTGATATACTCGCATGACAGGATGGATTCGAGTGATAAGCATTTGCTCAATCATTGAGAGAATGATTGAAGGTTGCATATTGTTGACTACAGAGAATTTTAAAGGATATTTTACGCATGAGGTACAAATATAGTTGTCATCATTGCTGACTATGTCCAAGCGTCTGCAGACTCTGCATTTTTGATACGCGAGGGCTTCCAAATTATGCCTAAACCTCTCAGCATACTCCTCATCAGTTTCAAATGCAGTCTCCTGTCGATGGTACCGGGATGCATTTACGGTGAGTCGTCCAAGATTTGCACCTCCTCTCCGTAAACGTGGCATTTCATTCACGTACAAAGGTAAACAAACCACTAAAATAAACAAAACAACAATTTCACAGAAAACTACTGTATTTACAAACAGCTGATAGTAACAGTCAGCATTTAAATTTGATCCTTATAACAGCTGTATAATCAACACACAGTAAACAAACCAAATAAAATATTTCTCCTATTAAAATAACATGGTAACTTTAAAGGGCCGTAGGGCAGAACCCTTATGTCTGATTTGGACCATTTCAGATTTATACCTTCCCATAGATGGTTACTATGACCGAGCAAAATTTCGTGAGGATCACTCCAGCCGTTCAGGAGGAGTACGTGAAAATAAAAAGCCAGAGTGTAGTATAGGAGCTCCGCTCAATTAAATATCAATTATCTGGTTTATTTTCCTTCTGGACCCAACTCAAAGCCGACGATCAGGCCTCAGTGCCCATGTACGTTTATTATGTCTCACATGTACGTCTCACACACTGCGATGAATTAAACCATAAAAGGATAGCTTATTTTGCAGATACGGTTTGGTATTGTGGGGCAACTGCTCTAGAGTGCATGATATGTTGCTGTAAAAGAAAGCCATCTGCATACTAACAAACTCTAACCTCTCAGACCGTTATTCAATCAAAATTCAAACCGCAATAAATTTCTATTTATTTTAACTCCTCACATATATACTAAACGAGTTTACACGCAGCACGCTGACGTGAGGGAAGTGAATTTCCACATAACAACTTTTAAAACTCAAAACCAGTGTAAAAACATACCTACATGTGTTCCAATTTTTATTGAAATCTGAAAACATTGATTTTTTGGCTGTTCTGATGCTCCTGGTTTCATTTACCTGCAAATCTGGGGATACAATTTTGCACATTATAATGTTAGGAGAACGTCCAGTCAGGCTTGAAAGTAGGCGTGAGATTGCTGGGGATGATAAAAGTACTCTAACAAAGGAGTAGCAGGCTTTTCTAGTGTAAAACCCCCATTAGACAACGTACTGTGTTTAGTCTAAACACATTTTCTTTAATAACTCGGTAAATATTAATGCTAGAATGACAAGAAAGAGCTTAAAACTTTCGCCTCACTAATTCCCATCTTTTTACATGCATTAATTTTACATCCGGGACTTTTCTGACCCTTTTTGGGCCCAAAAACTCGAAATTTGAAAGATTAATCCCCAAAATAGGGGTTTGGAGTTTTCCGATTGCTTTTCCCAATGAACTTGTCCAACTGATTACCGAAAGGAACGTCCCTACTAAATTTTAAGTTAGTCGGACAAAAAATGTGACCCCTAAAGTGCAAACACACACACACACACACACACACACATATATATATATATATATATATATATATGTATATATAAATCTCACGATCTATTCGGCTGCCGTAAGAATTTAGGTTAAGTAGCTGCCACCTCAAAGGCTAGAGTATATTTAAGTTTTAACGTGTATCTTTACTCAAAATTACGTTATTAATATAACTTATTAACTTATTTTCATAATTTTTTACTGTAACTATGTGTATTAAAACTCATGTAATTTGACTACCCTAAGTTTACATTTGATTTGGCGCACCATGTATGTCTAGCAGTTAAATGACTGCCAGCAATAATACTTCATAAATATTTCGCGTTGTTTGGCTGCCACCACTGTTGCCAATTCGTCTTGACGATCTTCCTTGAACATTCACTAAGATAGTGGTAATAATTAGCTCTCGTTTCGCTGCTTTTATCCCGATGTAGTTTTTCCTCTAATGTTTTAATTTAAATCACCCAGTGTTTTAAAAATCTGTAATGTTCTTGTATCTATAACAAGAATTTAATAAGAAATCCAAATACATATCTAACATATTTTGCGAATAGTTACCGAACGTTACCTAATTACCGAATCCGCCAGGTTTATTCATAACTCAGACAGCTTACTTACAAAATTATCTAATTGTAGTAACAAAATTACAGTTCAGACATCTAATATCTGTAAATCATTGTAATCAATATCTTAGATTTAGTAAAAGTGAATCATGGCTCGTATGTTCTCCCATTATTTATATATTAAATTTCCTCCGGAGTTTTTTCATTGCTATATGTCCATTTTTTTGCATTAAACAATTTTGAAAATAATAACTTGCAAAATTAGGCATGGACCTTGGTTCCCTCAGCTCGCCTACCCTCTGCCACACCTTCAATCGTTTGCTCCATCACTGTTAACTGCTGCGGTCACTCCCTCCGACTCGCTGCTCGACCCCCGCCCCCTCCCCACCACTACTACCATTCAACATCAAACACTCTTTTCCATCCTCCCCCGTTGTACAAATAACAAATACGCTTTTTCGCAACTAACTAATTAGGGGGAAGCTGAATTTTTGCAGGATGTTAGTAAACAAAGTATAACATAAAAATACTCAAAGTCCCGACCCCCACCCTTCTTGCTCACCCCCCCACCTCAACCTTACAAGAGCAGTACTCTGTGGTTAAATGTTTACAGCTAAAAAACTAATGAAGTTACGGATGTGTTTTTCCATTATTTTACGCTTAACAATATTCTAAGCAAATTATGTTACATACACTTTTTATGTAGACAGCTTAATTTAACCGTAATACTCAATATATCCCAAACAAACTGCCACCGCTAAAACAAAATGTAACTTCAACTAATTTTACATTCTTATACTTGCGTCATGGGATGAAATGTTTTCAACAAAACTCATATTTAATTTAATTTTCTATAAAATTATAGATATAGTAAGGATATTTGTTAACATGATAGATTCATAGAGAGTGGACACCACGCCGCCGTGCCGGGCCTAGCATCGCCGCGTATTGCGTGGTGACTCAGGCGCTTGGCTGTGTGCATGAGTCGGACTGAACATTTCTACTTGTTTGTTTTTTTGCCTCTCTTCGTTGCTTGTTTTATACTGTCTATGTTCATTAAAAATATCATCTTATAAGGTTTGTATTCATCGTTAATCGTGGGCCTTGTCAATTTAGTGTTCAGTTAACACGAAATGCACAGAGCAGTTCGTTGGCAATTTGTGTTTCGTTATGTTTTATTTTTTTGTATATAAATTCGGTTGTGTTGTGCCAAGTGCAGTGAAATGCCGATAGTTGTGCTATTGTCATGGATTGTTGAACGAGGGGAAGTAGAAATTCTTCAGCCTGTTCCCCACGATAAAGAGTAAACATAGACAGACACAGGTGGTTTTATCAGTAAGGTGCCAACACATTGCGATTTCCTTATACCAGTCTATACTAGGTTACGTGCGGAGCACTGTGCCGAGGACACTGTGTCTCGAGTGTCGCGTGTGTACCTCGTGTTTTTTTCGCTGGAACACTGCGCGGACACTTTCTAAAGGCACCTCCACACCTCGCAATAAATCTGTCCTCATAAGAAAATCTGAATTTTAAACTTATTTACCAGTATATATATATATATATAAAGATAGTTTATTCATAATATAAATAGAGTAACAATCTTCTTACCGATATAGGTTGCGCTAGCACAAAGAATACCAAACAAATTATTTTAACTGTTGCTGTAAAGATGCGATATCTTAGTATTATTGGGGAGATTTTCATAGCCGTTATTGCAACCATTTATAATTTTGATTGATCTAGTTTTAATTTTTTCCAAAAATCGTGCATAAAACTTGGGATTGTTCCTCTTGAACCGATGAGCAATCAAGTTACTTCAAAGTTTTCAAATTAGGCATTATCTGGTAAAGTTTGTAGCACCTAAGCTAAACAGTCTTATCGACAATCTATATAAATAAAGCAGAGTTCTTGTCTGTGTGTGGATCGCCGTATGGCTCAACTAAAAGGAGTTAAGGCATGACATTTTCAGGGTAGGCTCCTTTAGGTTACAGCTGTCGTACCTGACTCAGTTTCCTCTAAATCCTCTAGAGCTACTCCCCGTGGGACATCCAAAATTCCAATGTTAATCAAATGAGACCATACGGATACAGTTTTCTGCTATTTATTGAGCGGAGCTCCTATACTACACTCTGGCTTTTTATTTACACGTACTCCTCCTGAACGGCTGGAGTGATCCTCACGAAATTTTGCTCGGTCATAGTAACCATCTGTGGGAAGGTATAAATCTGAAATGGTCCAAATCGGACATAAGGGTTCTGCCCTACGGCCCTTTAAAGTTACCATGTTATTTTAATAGGAGAAATATTTTATTTGGTTTGTTTACTGTGTGTTGATTATACAGCTGTTATAAGGATCAAATTTAAATGCAGACTGTTACTATCAGCTGTTTGTAAATACAGTAGTTTTCTGTGAAATTGTTGTTTTGTTTATTTTAGTGGTTTGTTTACCTTTGTACGTGAATGAAATGCCACGTTTACGGAGAGGAGGTGCAAATCTTGGACGACGCACCGTAAATGCATCCCGGTACCATCGACAGGAGACTGCACATGAAACTGATGAGGAGTATGCTGAGAGGTTTAGGCATAATTTGGAAGCCCTCGCGTATCAAAAATGCAGAGTCTGCAGACGCTTGGACATAGTCAGCAATGATGACAACTATATTTGTACCTCATGCGTAAAAGATCCTTTAAAATTCTCTGCAGTCAACAATATGCAACCTTCAATCATTCCCGAAGAACTCAAGCATCTCTCAATGATTGAGCAAATGCTAATCGCTCGAATCCATTCTGTCATGCGAGTATATCAGTTTAAAGCAAGTGGTTCCTTTGGCCAGTATCACTATAAAGGACATGTCATTAATATTGAACACATAACTGACATAACTGATATTGCAACTTCGTTGCCAATCGCGCCTTCATCTCTTGGGATCGTAATCGTACGCCGCAAATAAATACTCGCTCCGCTCAATAATGCAAGCAGACAACTGCATTGTATACCTAGTTTAATGTTATTCAAATAAACAGCTGACATTAGTAATTACCCGGGTGAAACCCATATAATCAGCTAATCTAGTAAAACTAAACAAAGATTTGAGAGTGCTGGTCAGGTTAATATTTTTATGTGTTTTAATTTGTCGCGTGCGAAGCTGCGGGTAACATCTATAGATAATAGACGTAATCTTTATATGTAGGCCTAATTCTGTAAGCAAAATTTTTAGTAAAAATAGTGGTAGTTTTGCAAATTGCTGGGTGATGGAAGATTTCTCAAATTAAAGGTCTCGATCCCAGTCACTTGGGAAAAATAGCAGTATTTCTAAACAGTTATTAGCAATTGAGAAATAATGTAAACCATCCTCCATAAGAGAAGCATGGGGATTTAAAAACGTCTGATTTGTTTATATTAAAACATGTGACCGTGTCTATTTTGCTTACGAACTGACACGTGTTCTTACTTATATAATTTCATTTTCATCAGCATGTAAAGAGTAAACAAATCAGACGAGGCAGAATATTAGAGCAAGGTTAGGGGCTATTGCCGGGACCTACGATTGTCCTTTAACCCTTTCAGTGCTATGGCCCGATATATCGTATTTTGAATCTGTTATCAATAAACACTGTTACTGCTTCATAAGCGATTGTACCGTTAGGCGCTCAGTCTGCAGTCTGAGTCTGACATGTGGTGAAACCTGGTAGACACGAATTGAACTACCTCGTCCAGCGCCTAGTCTCTATAATACCAACTGATCCACTGCAGCTGCTAGCCTGACCAGTGGCTGTGCGGTCTAAGGCGTTACCTTCCCGGCCGGGGGTAACACTTGGATCGAGGGTTCGAATCCCGTCACAGTCGGTGGTTTTTATGTGCAACTTATGGAGAGTTCACCTGTCTCTGGCAGAGTTGAAGGGGAGGGCGGACCTTAAGCAAACGGTGGACGGCTCGGGTCCAAGCTGACGGGATGGGTGAATTCTTTGTGAGTTGCACATCTGATCAGGTGTTTTGGTACTTTTTACCTATCCTTTACTGTGTGTCCAGCGGAAGCACGTTTTTATTAATTTTAACTGTTCAGGCGTTCAATATATTAAAAAAATCAACAAAACATCACGGATTCAACTACTCCTTTCAGAAGCTTAGCACTCAAAGGGTTAAGCCACTTATATTATAGTAGTTTACTTTTTATATTATTTACTAGCTCGTATCCCATTCTCCGAAGGGGGTTCTAGTGTGTTTATAAAGCCAAATTATATTTTAATTACCATTGCCATGGTAACCACACACTATATTTATCATTATATCACTTTATCATTATATATTTCATATAATGTTAACTTAGGAACTATGAACAACTAGGGGGGCAAAATACAAATTACAAAAGACAACAAAATAAGGCTATTGATTTAAAATAGCCTAAATATTTGCCAAATGAGCTATACGGTCTAAGGTTGTCGTTAAAACAGAAAACATTTACTAGGACCTTAAAATTTATGGGATTTAATGAACAAGTCTTAAAACTTAATAAATATACAGTGCCTATTTGTGCTTATTCTTTGATGTATGTTCATTCGAAACGTTAAGAGATTATTGTAGAGGCCAAATGTGAGAATCTCATTTAATCTAAGATTTTAAATTGCGCCTGATTTTGTTCTCATGTTTTATTGAAGTCGATTGATTGCCTCGAATTACCTCGTATATACAATTACAGTCATGGAATTTATTGTAAGGAATTTTCTCACACATCCCTTAGTAGTAACAACACGTACTAAGGTAACGTAAAATAGTTATTAACAATTGAACAATTAGTTTAACCATTTACACCTCTAGAGCAAAACACTCTTCAAATTAACACCATCCACCTCTGCTGGTGTAGTATGCTCAAGGTGGAATGTAGGCGAAGAGTCTGCCAGGTTCCAAGTCTCAGTGGCACATGCCCCCTCCGTACACAAACGGGCATCTACCTGAGTGGGTCGACCACGTTTGTCACACTTCAGTGGTTGCTTTTAAGACCATAAACTTTTCTCTCATCGTTTATACACGCGGGTTGTTTATGGTGGTGGTGATGGCGACTATATCTCTGCCATTTGCCTTGTCCGGGAATTTGCCTTTTCTCAATCTACTTTCTAACAATTTGCAGCAGTGATATGTAAATACAAAACCTACTGATTAGTATATCATTAACTCGAATGAAAACTATCACAATCATTGTTTAGTTAGTGGAATGTAAACAAGCATTAGGAGAAATAAAATAAAACATCGTAGTAGCAGTACTTGATGCTCAAGCATAACATGAATAGCGGTTGCAGAAAATATTGAAAATATCAGTCTCCACAACTTCGTAAAGTTGTCAGTTATACAACTTCGTAAGCCCTACAAGGAAACAAAACCTTATATAGAGAAAATAAGAAAAAATCTCAAACATATTTTAGAGTCATGAGTACAACTATACTAAATATTTATGTACTATACATTTATTTTGAAGTTTAACCCTTAAATTGAAGTCATTTAACAGATTTTTCTATAACTGTTTACTCTTGGTTCTTGTGTCCTACTTTATTAGTATGTTTTAATAAATAACGCTGTAAAAATTCCATATACGGATTTAGGTGTTACATCCATTATTGTTTACCATATTATTACAATTACAACGACGTTCCATTTGGTGGTATATCTCTTACAATTACCGAGATAGTGGGGTTTTTCCTACACGGCGCCGTCCGACCCTGACGCTGTGGTTAACTTGAGCGGACGGATGTTCAAAGACTTGGTTGACATATCTTGATAAACTATTCATATTTTAACACTCTAAAATGTACCAAGTAACTCGTGATCTAAGTTATTTTCATTAAAACGGGAAAAAATCACATATTGAATCAAAATGTGTACCTTAAAGATTTATTTTATGACGTTTTATTACGAAGCTCTTTTATTAATCGAGATACGGGTTCAGACCTAATAATAGTTATTGTTTTGAGTATAACAACGTTTTAACCAATGTTATATCTTATACTGTTCCCAAGATATCGTCATATTTACAAGTAGCGCCCGCCGTCATCTTTACCCTCCTCCCACCATCTTTACCACCCTCCCTCCATGTTGACGACCACCTGGGAAACTGACGACATGCATTTTCGCTATCACCTAGGTCCATGTAACATATAACGATAATCAGAAAAAAATTACGTTATCATTTTAAGCATGCTCAAACCCCCCTAGACCCTTGACTATTAAACTTATAACTTAGACGTTAACATATTTCAACAGGCCATAGTCAAGGAAAATAATCAAGCTGCTGGAGTGTTTCAAGTCCCACTATGTGAGCAATAAGGACATGCAAATGTATCATTTATTCCCAAATCGTCGAGTGGTCTAATCGACCTCTAGGTGTGAAGTTACAGTTAAGCGGGCGGGAAGTATGCAGGCTCGGAAATACGCTAAACTTATAACGTAGACGTTAACATATTGCAACAGGCCATAGTCAAGGAAAATAATCAAACTGCTCAAATTGTTCGAAGCCCCACTATTTGAGCAATAAGAACATGCAAATGTACGATTTATTCCGAAAGCGTCGAGTAGGCCTAGTCTAACCGACCTCTCGGTGTGATGTCACCGCTTCACTTAACAGGTGGGAAAGTATGCAGGCTCGGAAATACCGCGGGCCTCGAGTGAGTACAGGAAATTATGATAAATAAGATAACAATATTTGAACATCTGAAGGTGAGTCAGGCCAGATGTGTTTCGGCTGCCACATCCGCGACAAAAATTTATAATCGGAATGCACATTCAACTTGACAGTGTTGCCACTTATGGGCTGCCGAGTCCACAGCATTTATTTATAGGAACATACTTCTCGTGTATCTTTTAAAAGCAGCAGCGTTCCATGTGGTAGAAAGGCGAACTAAATTTTGTCATATACCTATCAAAAATACGTTATTTGGCTGCCACTTCAAATGTTCAGAATTTATTCCTGCCGGCTTCCTCAGTTGATATAACATGTGATGTGAAATTGGCGGCCGGATACGGCAGTCAAGTGCACCGGCCGCCAAATTCAATGCGGTTTTTACCATGAAAGGCAGCCGAATGCCGTACGAGATTTATATATATATATATAAAATTTTGAAAGCCCCCCAAAACGTGTTCAGGGGGTCGCGTTAGGAACTTCTAGGGTGGTCCCGGGCTTAAGTTTCACCGTGCGGGTCATGCTAATAGTTCACTTCCCAAAGGAAATTCACTAATAATCCACAGCTGCTAAGGCTTCCTGAAAATGAATCCAGTACTAGAAACAAAGACAAAGTCCTTAATAGATTTTCTTAGGTTGAGTAAATCTCATAACAGTCATGCTGTTATGTATCTTAAAGTGTA
This sequence comes from Allygus modestus, assembly GCA_963675035.1. Lineage (NCBI taxonomy): Eukaryota > Metazoa > Arthropoda > Insecta > Hemiptera > Cicadellidae > Allygus > Allygus modestus. Next base: position 68,870,742 of record OY776115.1, read on the forward strand.
TTTAACAAATTAATTAATTGCATCAGTAAATATAGCTCTAAGATTTTGAAAAATAAGATTTATGCCTGGCTTCTACACATCTTTTTTATAATGTAAATGAGTTTTTTTTAAAGCAATGTTGACTTTTAGACCCAAGTTATATTGCATATTAGTTTTTAGGCCTGCTGCTTTCTTGCATTGTTCATGGTAGCCTATTACAATGACATAAATGGATACTTATGTAGGCCTATTATACCGACACCACCATTTAGGAGAATGTTCTAGGGGGAGAAACCAAAAAAACTATATGGATAAATAGTAGAGACGTTTTATTTATCGTACAACTTGCAAGCATTTATGATGAAACATTTTTACACTCCCAGACAACAACAATATCTTATTATGTAATCTCTTTCCCTTAAAACAGTGTGCTGCGTCTGTTAGGTTCAGTTAGTTTATCATTTATTTTGTGATTAATAATACATTAACATAACCTAAACTAACTGCCACAGCACGCTGTAAAAGTAGATTCTCCACTTAAAACAAAATCTCTTTAAAAATTGGATGTAGCTATATACCAAGTGAGGGGGTCAGGAGGGGTTTTGCGGCGTGACTTAAGAGGGAGCTCCAGTCCTCCGCGTCTACCTGCTTCTCCCATAAGATCAATGTTAACTTTCAACGTCCGTCCCTCCTCAACGGGTTATCCGAAATTGACAATTTATGGTTAGTTTTAAAGGTAAAAAATATATCTAGCGATTTCAGTAAGCATAATTTCGTTATCATAAATAGTTCACGTATAAAAAATCGTAAATATTGAATATTTTGGAATTTTATTGATCGATTATTATTTGCGATATCGAAATTCTGCTTACTGAAATCGCTAGGTATATTTTTGCTCTTTAAAATGAGCTATAAATCAACGATAACGAATAATCTGTTGAGGAGGAACAGGCTTTGAAAGTTAACATTGGCTTTATGGGCGAAGCAGGTAGAAACGCGAAAAGTTTTGTGACTGGAGCGCCCTCTTAAGATGAATTCTATCGACAAAAGAATACTCTATACAATTACAGAAACCTGACCTATCATAACCACTGCAGTGCGCTGTTACAGGTGGTGGTCGGTATAATGCATAAGTACCCATAAATGTATTTTAACTGTACTACGCTGTAATCACCTGTTTTTGGAACGTCATTTGAATACCAAAAGTAGAACTTTTCCGTCCAAGGGCCGAAAGTCAACTGATCTATTTAGCCAGTGTTGCCAACTTGTTTTTAAGCATACATTACGTTACCTGGTTAATACGTGCATACTATTTTGTGTTCTTTGGTTGAAACATTGAAAAAAAAAATAACAACACAACTCAAAACATTGTACTATCGATGTTTTCTTTATTGGTTAACTGGTTTTAGTCTGGGATTGCATGAGGCCGCTCATGTTTTATGACCGATCACATTTAACTCACGAAAATGTCTATGTGCACTTAACCTCTGAAAGAAGAGTAGGCCCTAATTGAATTTGCAAGAGGATTTATGTTTTCAAATAATCACAGCTGTATTTTCAATTTTTATGTAAATAGTGACAAAAAGTAAAAAAGACTGAGACTAATTTATAACTTCATAGTTTTGATTATAGAATTTTTATTTTCAAATAAATATTCACATTTTTATTTCATCGTTTAGTATGGTGAAAAATAGCGTTCAAACCTCTGCTGAAAGGGGTTTGCATAGCCCTCATACGTTTTTATAACCTCGACTTTGCCTTGGTCATAAAACACGATCTCGGGCCAGTAAAACCCCACTTTCGGCCCTGGGTGCGAAATATTAGGGGTAGGTGAGTACTAGAGTTTTCGAGTACCTGTAGAGTATTTTCTAATACTCGAAGGCCGAGCGAGTATTAGAGACTACTCGAAAATTCAAGTCGAGTAATTTAAAATGGCATATCTACTCCCGCCGCTTACCCAAGTTTATGATGACCAATGTTTTACAAAATAAGTGACTGAAAAAAAGAAAAATAAGCCTAAAATCTATTTTTAGCTCATATGAAAGGAGACAATGACAGCTGGGTTATTTATGGACACCTGTGAGTTAAGATAAGAGGGTTAAGAGGGGCACAGGGAGTGTTTAGGTCTGGGGCAAAAAATTACTTTCTTGTTAAAATGTTCTGGTTTTGAAAAAGTAACCCAAATTCTTTGTATGGATATATATTTGTAATACTCGTCTTTTGTTTGTTATGGTTGTTGAAAACAGTATATATACCGGTAATCTATATTTTTTTCATTTAAATCATTATTCATTCATGGTAAATTAATTAACAATATTAATAATTTAATAAAATGTTATGTTAATGATTGAATTTTAATACGTAAAAAACATTGTTTTTAATAAAATAAAAATAAAAATAAAATGAGTTTATTTTACTTTTCAAATCAAATCAAATCAAATTTATTTCAAATACAACATCATGTACACAAACAATATTGCGGAAACAAAATTCTCACATAGGCCCATCGGCCTAGAAGCGTAGAAGTAGAAGTAAACGGTGTTGTTAGCTTTTGTATTCAGTGACCAGTTGGTGATATAAAGTTAGTCATTGTACTCAGAACGGATGAGGGACTCAGCATGTTCAGAACCGATCTCCAACAGCCAGTTAAGGACTACCCTTTTGTAAACTTTAGTTGTGACCTGCAGGTCCCTAATCGCAGGAGGAATGTTCCTATAGATGAAGTTTGCAATAAAATATGAGTTGGAGTGACTGGCTGATCTAACTGCTTGGGGCACCTGCAGGCCAACGTTAACGGAGTTCCTTGTCCTATAGTTGTGTACCACGGGAGTTATGACTAATTCTTTATGGTATGTATGGTATGGTATGTATAAACCATCAATGATTTAATGTATAATTGCCTAACTGTAAGTAATTTTGTTTCGGAAAATAACAGATTTGTGGCTATAGCGTTTTTGCTTTTTGAATGCAGGTAAGTTTTATAAGAACTACCTGACTCAAATTAAACAAAAAAACTACTCACCCACCCCTACGAAATATACTATTTCCTAGCATATATTAATTACTGACTATAGCTGTTGCTGTAATATTGACGTTGCTGATACATGTGATATTGTCAAATGGCAAATAACGATTTATTTCTTATTTATTCCTATGATCTCTATGTAAATTTGTATTATAACATTACAGGTTGTAATTAATATCTCAAGAGCATGTAAATTTTCCTTTTACATTTTTGTGTATCCTGTCAGGGCCGTACTCAGCTTTCACGGGCCCCTGGGCAGGCTTCGTAGTGTGGGCCCTTGTTGCCGTCTGGACCCAAGTTTGTGACCCCTGTATTTAGACAACAGTGTCCGAAATAAGACACTAGCCCGGCTGTCTGGGCCCCCTCGACGGGCCCGGGCCCCCCCTGACGGATCCGGGCCCCGGGGCAGTTGGCCCCCCCTGAGTACGGCCCTGTATCCTGTACTGTACTTTAAATTCTGTATTGTACTTTACTTTTCAATACCAAAATACTGTACGAATCTGTCATATTTATTTTCCTAGAATAAAAACATTAATTTATTCATAATACAGTGTTTGTGTTAAGAAGTACTGTTCTGTTTATATGTTTGAATAAATTATTATTTATATTTTAATTTCCTCAGCATATTTTTAAAATTTGTTTCTTTTAACTATCTAGCTTTGTATGGGAAATATCATCTGGTGACCATAACTATCTTTAGCTTACAAACAGTCTCAATCTAAACCTGTTCAAGAGATACTAATGGTAAATGACAGTGATTATGTTTCAATGCTACTTAAAGTATGAAGGAAACTTCTCGTGCAGGAGGCAGGACCAAAGAATAACATAAACTGGCAATTGCGCGCTGGGTTTGACACTGGGCAGCCTCTGAGTGGTGAGGATGAATCCACATGAATCGTTCACTACCGAGCGTTGCCGTCGCTGGCGCTGTCTCAGTGCTGTATTTAATTAAAGATTATCCCTCTACCAACAGACTTAATTTAATTCTTATTATTTCCCTCATCATCCTCAGTGAATAACATTTGTTCAATTACTTATTGCCTTTCTCACATGAATAACATTTCTCATAAGAAATATACGAGTATGAAGTTTGAATGAGATTAGGCTATTCCCAACTTTGAGGTTGCCTGCAGGCTAAACTAAGGATTTTGAAAAAAAATATGAAGAATACAAATTTGTTTATCATGTCTTTTCCGAAAACTTTCTCACTAACAAAACTTGCCTGACCAAATAAAAAAAAATCTAAAAGATAAAATTTTTCATGTCTAAATTCAAAACAAAAACTTGTTCTTAGTTTTTAATTTTTTAAGTCATTAAAATATGGTATTTTTTTACTCCAACTTAACCCATTGCTGTTGACATACTGTTTTATTCAATTTCACAAAAAAACAACATTTTATCTTAGCCCTAACTGTACTTTAGACGGTTGTAATGAGACACGGCAAATTAAAATTTGTGCCAGTAGCGGCCAGTGGCTGAGCCGTTTAAACCTCTGAGTGGTGGGAGGGGGGGAACAGCTCGATTCAGTGTTCACCCATGAGAAAGGGTCAACATTTAGCTTAGGTACAGTCTCGTTTAGAACCACCCCAAAAACTATGGGACGATTGGTCCTGTATCGCGGCTCTATGACAAGTTGTGAGAACCTGCAATGTAATGCATTTATTTAAAACACGAACTGCGAAATTTGTTTATTTCAATTTGAGTTAAAAAATATAACTATCAATATAAACTCATCGGAATAAGATAACAATTATTTGATGCATGTGCTAATAACGTGTTTAACTGACTATTTTTAAAACGTTTATTATAAATTTCTAACCACGTGTTTTACGTTTTCATTAGGTTATAAAACAGAACGTTTGTACTTAAACTCGGTCGCCCTGCGGCCGCTCCGCCAGTCATTTTTTTCGATAATCACACTATAAAAAGGGTCACAAAATGATATTATTAAGTGATTATTTAAGGAGCCAATGGACAAAGGTACTTCACACTTGTTAAAAGCATCATGCAACTATAACATATCATGGTGGTTCCTGAAAAGAATATGTCAACAATACCCTTCACACGCAATAGTGACGGATGGGGTGAACTGACGACGGTAGACGTAGAAGGCCTAGCTAGCCTTTACCAATCTAGTTGTCGTTAGCTCCCCTTAAGCCCCCTTAAGCTTGACTGCACTTCGACTTGACCGTTTTACCAACGAGTTACGCCCGGTGTGGGACCAGCTTCAACTACTGTAATGTATAGTGGATAGGGATTGCCAGTCTATGTTATTCTTTGGTCACTGGACAGGACAATGACTTTTGTTGCCTGTTTACAATTTGGACCTACCTGGTTGTATTTTTCCCCGTGGCAAAATGAATTTACCAGCTGAAATTCCACACCTTACAGCGGACATGCTACCCCTAGAAGGAGAAAAGACAACTAAATTAGTGAATTCCTAAATTTGTTTAAAATATTACTATGGTATTATATACCAGTACAATATACAGGGTGTCTCAAAAGTCGACCATCAAATTTCTCAGGCTTGTTATATGGACTATTTCCAACAAAAAAATGTTATATATAATTAAACCATATTCTTCATAGTAGTTTACAAGCTATTAGTGTTTTTATTTTTATTTTTTTAAATTGCAATCTCATAAACTATTTTTGGGCAAGAAAATATGCAATTAAGACCATAAAACTTTTACAACTTTTACATTGTATGAAAATGAACAGTAATTATACAAAATTCACTTTTTAGGAGTTTAATAAAAATACCCCGTTGCAGCAAGCCTGCATACTCAGCGAATTTCAAATGGTACTTCACTATCTCATAAAGCCACTTACCAATTTTAATCAAAGCATATTCATAAATAAGCGAGATATGACTTTTTATTTATTCCCCATAAAATAAACGCTATGACTGAGTATGCAGGTTTGCTGCATCAAGGACCACAAAAATCGGGTTTTTATGCAAATACCAATGGATCACCATTAGATGAAGCAACATACCAAGTTTTACCACTTTATTTTCATAAAAAAGCAAGATATCACAAGTTTATTTTTCTCCATAAGAATAACATTATACATGCTGAGTACGCAGGCTGCTGCCATTGGGTCCACAAATAAGTTTTTTTATAAAAATATCAGTAAACCCCAACCACATGAAGCCACATACCAAGTTTCATTTATAAGCGATATATAAAATTTTACCTATCCTCCATAAGATTAATGTTGGACAATGTACTGTGTTTAGTACTTTCAATATCTCGGTAACCAATTGATGTAGAGTGATGATCAAAATACCAAATGGTTTGTTTTTTAAGCCGAACTTAATAGTGCAAACTGAAGTCTGGTTTTAAAAATAGTTCAAAAAACCCATTTGTGAGGTCCAAATCCCCCCAAAACCCCCTTAATAATGGAGCGATCTGTCTGGTTTTCAAATTCATGGAAATACATGCTGCCTTACACGTTTGTACCAAATTTCATCAATCAGACTTTTTTTACAAAAGTTATACCAAATTTCATCAATCAGACGTTTTTTACAAAAGTTATCTTGCCTACGGACACACATGCACACATATATTTATAGCCTAAGGTGAGTTGTAAATGAGTCACCTCCCTACATTTTTCTTTATACTTTTTTACGGTGAGTATAATACCGCAGTCCATTTTTGAAAATCATTATTTGTTCTCAAGATATTGGTAATTTAAAAAAAAATATTTTAAAGATAATTTTAAATGCCCCATCCAACACACCCGAATTCTCGTCATTAAATCAAATAATGACCATGAACTGCTGCCGATCATTTTTGAGGGGCATTTGCTTCATTTAAAAAAAATTACTATTTTCAGTCGCCATCTTGGAATGAGATTTTTTTTCAAATTTAAGGTGGGGTTGTGACCAATCATTGCGAACTGTTTTTCCATGCTGAAACCAATGCCGCAATCCGTTTTTAAATATAATTTTTTGTTCTCATGATATGGACAGATTTTTGTTAAATATTTCAAAAAGGGTCAATATAAGTGCAGAACTTTTCTGTTGGCATACGCTATGGATTTGATTGTAGCTATTGCCTTCCTTCTGTTCATTTCAGTTAATGGGATCTTGTAAGCTCTATGCAGCATTGAACGAAATGAAGCAGTCTTGTGGCTTGTTGGATGTACGGACTTGCTGTTGATGGTTGTATTCGTTTGCGTTGTCTTCCTATATAATTCAAATTCCAGCTCATCTTTTCTCCTTAACAGTGTTAGATCCAGGAAATTGATTCGTCCCTCTTTTTCCAGTTTGCTCGTGAAAGTCAGGTTTCTGTGGTGGTTGTTGAATATCTTCATCATATCATCTAATTCACCGTTCTTGTTTTCGCTGAAAATTCATCATCTAAATATCTAACGTACATTATCACTTCATGATCTTTTTAGCGAGTTTCCCCTATAAGGAAGAAGCTATTACCGTAGTTGGCATGATAAGAACTAGGCCCGGGACCATGATAACATTTCGTTTTGAGGCCCCCAGATGCCAGAAACACCATTCGTTCAAATTCATATATATGTATATATATGTGCCCGTAGGCACGATAACTTTCGTAAAATTTGGTATAAACATCTAAGGCAGTATCTATTTTTATCAGTTAGAGAACCAGACATGACGCTCTATTTTAAGGGGGGTTTTTGGGGGGGTTTTTACCCCAAAAATGGGTTTTTTGAACTTTTTACATATAATTATTAGCGAATTTCCCCTATAGGGAAGAAGCTATTACCCGTAGGTGGCATGGTAAGACTTAAGCCCGAGACCATGATAACTTTTCGTTTTGAGGTCCCCAGATACCAAAAACACTATTCGTTCAAATTTATATATATGTATATATATATGTATATATATATATCTATATATATTTGATTCAAATTGAAGTTCACAAATTAGGGCTACTTTTATTATAAAAATTAAATAAAAACAATAACCAGAGTACCCTCTTTTTTGAAACATTTTGTATTACTGACACGTGTTTCGACACTTAGGTCATGTTCACAGTGTACAAGTAAAATAACCTAAAAATTATTAGCCAAAATAAATAATTAAATCTTAACATATGAAAATAAACAGATGTAGAAACTTTTCATTCAAGCTTATTGGGTTAAGTTGGTCCTATTTTATATCCGTTTTCTATTGTTTCTAATTTCTCTTATTTTTTCATATATAGGATTTAGTTGTTGTATTTTCATTTTATTAAGGATGTCTTTATCCTAAAAAAGAAAAAAGAAACACATTCTAGGAAAATCAAAAAGCTAATAGATAATCAAATACATGATTTAAACAGAAGCTCTGAAGAGATTTATCATTCATTTTATCCATCAATGAAAAACTTGACTAATATTGAGTTCAACGAAGAAGAAAACAAAACAAATTATTAAGTAAGGCAATTAAATATAATATTAACTTAGATTATAAGCCAAATATCATTGAGGATGAGTTGATCGAACTAGATGTTGCAATAAAAAGAAAACCAAAAGAAATACAAGATTCAGTAAGATATAGCTTTATTCATGAAATGAACAAAACCAACTATGAATTTAAACAAAGCAAGTTGAAAGATAAGTCTATAAAAGAAATTAAATTGGTGAAATCCATATCAGATAAACTCATTGAAAATGAATGTATGATTACTAAAGCTGATAAAAGTAACACAGTTGTCATTATTAAGAATGAGGACTATGAACAGAAAGTTACAGAGTTTATAGAAAACAACTCATTTCAAGAACTAAGAAAAGATCCAACCATAGACTATAATAAAAATATAAACAACATAATTTCAAAGAGCAAAATGCTAACAAATATAGAAAAAAGCAGATTAAAAACAATAAACCCTTCTGCACCAATACTAAGAGGACAACCAAAAATCCACAAAAACAATGTTCCTGTACGACCAGTTGTAAATTATCAAAATGCACCTGCTTACAAAATATGTAAGTATCTAAATAACCAAATAAAAGAATGCTTACCAGATGAAATTAACTACAGTATAAAAAATACGGAAGACCTTATATCAAAACTTAAAGATATTGAAATACCAAGTGATACGATATTCGTATCATTCGATGTCGTTAATATGTATTCTAATATCCCAATCAAAGAAACACTAAGTATCCTTAGAAAAGAATTATCAAAAAATCATCTTTTAACCAAAAACAAAACTGAAGACATCATAAATCTAACAAAAGTTGTAACAAATCAAAACTATTTTGAATACAAATCTACATTCTTCAAACAAGTTGATGGTTTAGCAATGGGATCACCACTTTCGGGTCTCTAGGCAAATATATACATGGCAAACTTAGAAAAAATAAAATACTTAATGAATGCAATCCACACCAAAGTAACATCTTATACTGGTATAGATATGTAGATGATATAGTTTGCCTTTATAAAGGAAATGAAAACGCATGTGCATCATTTTTAGAGTATCTAAATCAAATATCTGAAAAAGTAAAGTTTACCATGGAATCTCAAAAAGAAGAAATCAATTTCCTTGACCTAACCATTGGTAAGAATGATTTAAAGCATACATTCAAAATCTATAGAAAAACAACACAAACAGATCTCATCATACCAGCCAACTATAACCATCCTTGGCAACACAAGATGGCAAGTTTCCATTCCATGGTAAACAGTTTAGTAAAAATCCCTATGAGTAAAAAAGATTTTGACAACGAAAGAAATACCATAAAAAGTTTGGCAATTAGAAACAGGTACAAACACAATTTAATAAATAAACTAATTAACCGGGCACAACTCAAGAAGAACAAAATTGTTACACCCGACAATGACCAAAACAAAGAATATTTATGTGTACCATATAGCTCCATACTGAATAAACCCATAAGAAAAACTTTTGAAGGGTCAAACTATAAAATGAGTTACAAAACTAGAAATAACTCTTTTAAACTTATCCAGAAATTCTCTAATAATCGCCAAAACCAACAAGAAAATAAATATAATAAAACTGGAATTTACAAGATTAAATGCAAGGATTGTCCAAAATATTATATAGGGCAAACAGGAAGAAGCTTTTCATGCCGCTATAAAGAGCACCTTCAAGCAATTAAATCAAATAACCGTACGACTCAAAGATCGATATTTGCCGAACACATTCTCGATTCTGACCATCAATACGGCAAATTAGAAGAATGTATGGATGTTCTCGAATATGAAAAGAAAGGAGAAAAAATGAACACGAAAGAAGAGCTCCACATTTATATGAACTCTAAAGCCGATAAAGACATCCTTAATAAAATGAAAATACAACAACTAAATCCTATATATGAAAAAATAAGAGAAATTAGAAACAATAGAAAACGGATATAAAATAGAACCAACTTAACCCAATAAGCTTGAATGAAAAGTTTCTACATCTGTTTATTTTCATATGTTAAGATTTAATTATTTATTTTGGCTAATAATTTTTAGGTTATTTTACTTGTACACTGTGAACATGACCTAAGTGTCGAAACACGTGTCAGTAATACAAAATGTTTCAAAAAAGAGGGTACTCTGGTTATTGTTTTTATTTAATTTTTATCTATATATATATATATATATATATGTGTCCGTTACCGCGATAACTTTTGAAAGAAACACCCGATTTTGATGAAATTTGGCACAAATGTGGAGAGTAGCATTTATGACTTTAAGTTCGAAAACCAGATTGATCGCACTATGGGAAGGGGGTTTTATGGGGGTTTACAATTTTTCAAAAATCGGTTTTTTGCAAATTTGACCCAAAAATGTTAAAAACACTCAATTTTGGTTATAACCATTTTATAAAGCTTAAAAAAACAAATAATTTATTATTTTGAATTATTAACCTAGGTTAAGTGGTTGCGGAGAAAATCCAAAAAAACGTGTCCCATGTTAATCTTATGGGAAAAAGGTTTTTAGATTTTTCTCAGATAGTTTTCCTAAAAACTTCACATTTCTGTTTATTAATGTGTTTAGCTCAACAAAACAAACATTTTGGTGTTTTAATCGTTGTTCTACGTCCAACCGTTGCAGAGATATTCAAAGTGCTAAACACAGTACGTTGTCCAATGTTATCCTTATGGAGAATAAATCAAATTCTATATCTCGATTATTTATGAATGTATATTGATGAAACTTGGTATGTGGCTTCAACTAGTTGTGGTATATTGATATTAGCACAAAAAACAAGTTTTTTGTTGATAGTCCCCGTAGCAGCAAACCTGCATACTCGGCCCCCATGTTATTCATATGGAGAATAAGTAAAGTTGTATATCTCCCTTAATTATGAACTTAATTAAGAGAACTTGGTATGTAGCTTCACCTGGTTCAGTTGTATTGATAAATGCAAAAAAAAAATTACTTATCTTCCTCGTTGCAGCAAAACTGCGTCCTCAACCCTAATGTTATTCTTATGGAAAATAAATAAAAAGCTATATATCACTTATTTATGGATGTACTTTTGTGAAACTTGGTAAATAGCTCAATGTAGTAGTGAGTCACATATATATGCATTGGAAATTCGCTGAGTACGCAGGTTTGCTGCGACGGGGGTATATTTAAATCCAAATCTTGGTTTACACCATTCAATCCAGCTTAAAAAACCAACAATTTGGTATTTAGATCATCGCGCTACATCAATTGGTTACCGTGATATTGAAAGTGCTAAACACAGTACGTTGTCCAATGTTAATCTTATGGAGAATAAGTACGTAACATTTTATTTCTCGCTTATTAATGAACATTTGTTAATGAAACTTAGTATGTGGCTTTCTATGGTTGAGGCTTACTGATATTTGCATACAAAACCCATTTTTTTATGGTCCCCATGGCAGCAAACCTGCCTACTCAGCAGTTATAATGCTATTCTTATGGAGAAGTACCTGGGGGGCCGAGCTTTGCTCGGGGGAAGGCCAGTCAGTTTGCTTAGATGACTTGGAGTATTATTTCACCACTTCCCCCTACTGATAATCAGATTTGTATAACTAATTTGCCTCTTTTCTGCAGTTTTAAGGTCACTCCAGTTGTTATTTATAGCTCAATGTCCCTTTGATTTATTGTACCATTCTATATATGTAATCTTCACTCAAATATTTTAATCTCTGCTCTCAGGAAATCACATGTTAATAATTATAAACAACACATGAGTATTACTTTGACAGTTCCCTGGTTGTTTATGAACAGCTGTTACAATTCATTTGTTTTGATTTGAAACTCCATGCCCAATGTTAATTTTTTTAACTTTTTAGTTTTTTTACATTATTTGAATTTTCCTGGGGGTGAGGCCTGTCTAGAACTTATTTTTATCCCAGAAATTAGTTATTTCGAACATTTGAAGGAAATCGTTGGAGCAGTTTTTGAGATCAGTGTTGCAAGCAAGCAAGCAAACCTTACTCATATTAGAGTATAGGATAAGAAACATGTGATATTATTGCTTGTTTATGAATATAAATTGGTAAAACTTGGAGTGTTGCTTCATCTAGTGGTGATCCATTGGTATTTAAATAAAAACCAGATTGTTGTGGTCCTTGATGCAGCAAACCTGCATACTCAGTTCTAACGTCTTTCTTATGGAATAAATACAATATATTATTTCTCCCTAATTTATGAATATCCTTTGATGAAAGTTGGTATGTGTCTTCATGACATAATGAAGTACCATTTGAAATTCGCTGAGTATGCAGGTTTGCTGCAACGAAGTATTTAAATTTTTTGAATATACATTCTTCATGATGTTGCAGGGACACGTATGAAATAATTGCGGGAAGTACTCCCCATAAGCTAATCCATCAGTTTGTTCATAAAACCTTTTGTTAGATCTAAAAAAGTTCTGTTTTAGTACACTTTTCAAAAATTGGACAAGTTGATTTACATAAACATTATCCAAGTTATCCAATCCGTTAAACTTATTGATGAAATGGGAGCAAAAATAAAGAAGATGTTGAACCAAGATCAAAACCGAAACATGACAACCCTGAAGAACAAACAAGAGAAGGGCAGTTCGAGATATGCAGCTTTCAACTTCACTGGAGACAGGACACAGTTGCTAATCGATTTAAGAAGTATGGAATATCCGTAGCCTTCAAGACGCAAAACACTATGAGTCAAAGACTGCATCCCAAGATTGAAGATTGTGAAAAATTTGATAAGTCTGGTGTATATAAGATCAGTTGTAATGATTGTGATAATTTTTATTTTAATCAAACTGATAATTTTGTAAAAAGATCATATTTCAGCATGGAAGAACAAGAAACCGGAAAGATATAATGTCGCAAAGCACCTCCTGGAAAATGGCCACACATTGGGGACGATTGAAGACAATTTAAATCTTCCCTATATTATTTGCATGGGAAGAATTGTTTATTTTTAAGAAAAAATATAAAGATAGGAATAAATTGATTAATGAACATGTCAACTTTGACTCTGGTGGTACTTTTCGAAAGTTGTTTCCGGAACTTCCGGTAGCCAATAGTATATTAGCTGTACGCCATCTTGTTTCTGTCATTCTCTGATTGGGCCTGATGATGACCAGTGTGACTGGTTGAAATCGATCGCCTTGTATCATCTTTTTGTATATTTACCGTCTTGTATGTAAATACATTATAAGTGTAAATATATTGTTTAGTGTTGTAAGACGTAGTTTATTTAAGAATAAGTATAAATTTATTGTCAAAAAAATACAATGTTTTACAAGGTTATTTCTTATTGCTAAGTGTGCTTGTATATGTACATGATGCAAGTATACATACGTGTTAAAAAACAACAAACCATAGAATCATAATATATAATATATAATAAATTATTGATATAAACACAAAAATAAATATATTACACTTACAGTGTAGCTTGTTTTCTGAAGGGTTGTTAAGGCAATTTAGGGCCTCTGAAGCTTTACTGATCGTGTAGAGGTTCCTTCTACAGTAGAGGTTCCTTCTACCGTTTAAAAAAAAAACAATCTATATCCAGCGCTCTAACAAAATTTAAACAAAATATTCCTCTCGTTTTATAAAATAAGTAACTAAGAACCAATTATACCACATTAACCTAATTATCCAGTTCACAAAAATAACACACAATATCTATAAATTAAAATATAAATATTCAAAATATTGTATTTATATATTGCATTTATACTTTAAAAGTTCTTATTGCAGGATAAATCAAATTTGATATCTCAATTAATTATGAATGTATTTTTATGAAACTTCGCAAGTTGCTTCACCTAGTCGTGGTATTTTATTTGAACAAAATTTTTTTTATTATTTTAACTGTAGCAGCAAACCTGCATACTGCTCAGCCCTAATGCTATTCTTATGGTGAATAAGTAAAGTTGTATATCTCACTTAATTATGAACATTAATTATAATCAAACTTGGTAGGTATGTCAGTAGCTTCACCTGGTTGAGTTATATTGATAATTGCATGAAAACATATTTCTTATCTGTCTTGTTGCAGCAAACTTGCGTACTCACCACTAATGTTATTCTTATAGGGAATACATAAAATGCTATATATAACTTATTTATAAATGTATTTTTATGAAACTTGGTAAGGGGCTTTATGTGGTAGTCAGAAACATATACATGCATTGGAAATTCGCTGAGTACGCAGGTTTGCTGCGACGGGGGTATTTTAGTTTTAAGTTTGTAAATAAATACTTTTGTATATAGGCTACCGGTCACATTTATTTCATTGCTATTTTAAGTTTAATTGAAAAAAAAATCGTGACGTAATAAGTCATATACAGACAATACAACATTTCACAATCAACCTAACTGATATGTAAAACAATTTCATTTAATTTTTTATTTTGTTTGCTTGTGTAAATGACTCCATTTTGGATTAGGAGTTAGTTACTTACAAGTTTTAATACACCCTAGTAATTTTGCAACTTCTAATCCAAAATAAAAAATGGTACCAGCCTGCAAATGTCAAAAAAATACACTAAATTAATGTGTTAACCTACTGTAGGGCCTACAGTCGATGGTAAAAGAGTGATATCGATTCTAACCTGACCAACCTAATAACCGCAGTAAACTGATACATACGGTAATCGATTCACTTTTGAATTGATGGATTGGGTCAAGAAGTGAGGAATGTGCAAGGTTGGTATAAAAGCATTGACTATAAATATAAATTTAAAAACCAGGTTTACACACGTTTTCTGCCCAAACAGTTCAAATTGACCCTGTCACATAATATGAAGACATGTCTTGGAATTAAAAATTTTATCTTCTGGTCACACAAAAACGTCCGTAGTTCATTAGGCTACAGATTTTGTCAAAATTAAAAAATTAAAACATTAAAGCAGTTTAACATAAAAATACACAAAATTTGATACATACTTCACATAAATTACAAACACTCAAAGAGAGAAAGAAGAAGAAAGAAAGAAAAATGCCATTATTGGTGCAAGTGTTATCTCAGTACAAACTGGTTTTCAGGTACAACTTTTGTAAAATCTTAAATCTAAGGTCTTATGTTTATGTAAAAAATAACAAAATAATTCATATGAAACTGATAAAAAACACTAAAAATGCCAGTCATTGTTTTAAAAATTCTTTAAACTTCCTTTTAAAGGTTGGTAAACCACTTTTGCATACTTCAAAAGGGATAGAATTATATATGGTAGGTGCAAAGTGCGTAAACCCTGTCCTTCCAAATTCATGGCTGACTCTAGGCACATCTTGTCGAGTGCTACGTTCTGAGACATCCCGCCGGTCATCCCGACCGGTGATTAGACTCCGACTGAGCTTCTCAGTTAGATTTTTAATAGTTCTAATAGCCCTTATTTGCCACTTTATAATTTGTTCTAAGAATGAGCTTTTCCTATAAAGTTATAACATAAATACCTAAGCTGAGAATTAAAAAAAGGTGTAGTACCTAGCCATTAATAAACATGGTTTAGCTTATACTCTCTTTAAGTTTTCTCAGTAAGTGATTTACTCTGGCTAGCTTTCTACAAAGGTGATGTATGTGTTCTTCCCATCCCAATCTATTGTCTAAATAAATTCCAAGCAATGTGATATACTTTTCTGTTTTTCATGATCTTTCTATTGAAAAAACTATATACTTTCTGTTTTGCTCTCATTTACTTTCAAAGAGTTTGCTGTAAACCAATCACAAGCTCGATTCATTACTTCTTTTTGCATTACTCTCATACTCTCAGTGTTTCTATCAACTTGTAGCAAGGTTGTATCATCTGCATGTAAAATGGATTTACAAGGCATGTTTTTTTAGAAGTAAATTACGACAATTACACATAAAATGGACCCAATGCTGAGAAATACTGAGGTACTCCATATTTGACGATATTGTTGTCAGATATATAGTTCTTTACAACAATATTTTGTCAGAAACTCAAAAGAAGATTGAGAAGAACTGAACGACTTGCACATTGTTTTAATTTTCTAAGAAAATATAAAGTTCTGGATAACTTTTTGCATCGATTATAAATGTGGCTTCCCATGTAATTTTACTATCTACCTAAATGAATTTCTTGCAATTTTATGTTATATGTGTATTAAAAATGTACTGGTTTGATTTTTCAAAGAAAATTAAATTGTTTCTTTCTTGGAGTCATTGACGTAGTAGATTATTTTCAAAGAATTTTTTTTTAGCACAGAACACTGATTCTTCTAGTTGGTACAGGGGCGGATCTAGGAATTTGTTGAGGGGGGGCGCACTTGAGATTTTTTTCTCACTAAACGATAACGTCCCGCAGCAACGGGAGGCAGTTGTTAGCACCATAGACTAACTAGCACTCGCTAAATTCAATTAAATCATGATGCTAATAAATAAAACACTACATTGTAACACTTATTTCGCAATGAAATGTGTAATATTGATGTATTCCACTGATACAATAAACAGTAGGTACATAAATATACACATTTTTTACAACTACTACCTCAAAAAACAACAATTTTATACCGATGTATTTACTTTCATGCACTACTAAAGGCTAAACCAAAGCACACAAAATGGCTAAGGTAGAACGTAAGGTTTCAGAAAATAAGAAGATTGAGGAAGACTGCAGGATCGGTGCTGCGGTGTGTGCCACTAGGGCAACCAAAGGCGATAGTCCGGTGCTGTGGTGCGTTACCTTAGTGATGCTCGGCACAAGCCCCTAGGCCGGTGATGCGGTGTGTTCCCTTAGGGTTGCCGAAGGCAATAGTCTGGTGCTGAGGTGCGTTACCCTAGGGGGATGCTCTCTCCTGGCCGGTGCCTGGCCTAGGGGTTGGGGCCTAGAACCCAACCCTATTAATGCCTATTGCCAAACACAACTTACTATATGTAAGGTAAAGGCACCGGCCAGGAGAGAGCATCCCCTAGGGTAACGCACCTCAGCAACAGACTATTGCCTTTGGTTGCCCTAGTGGCACACACCGCAGCACCGGCCTAGGGACTTGGGCCGAGCATTCCTAAGGTAAGGCACCTCAGCACTAGACTATTGCCTTTGGCTGCCCTAGGGGAACACACTGCAGCACCGGCCTAGAGGCTTGGGCCGAGCATTCCTAAGGTAACGCACCACAGCACCAGACTATTGCCTTTGGTTGCCCTAGGCGCACACACTGCAGCACCGGCCTAGGGGCTTGGGCCGAGCATTCCTAAGGTAACGCACCTCAGCACCAGACCATTGCCTTTGGCTGCCCTAGGGAACACACCGCAGCACCGGCCTAGGGGCTTGAGCCGAGCATTCCTAAGGTAACGCACCTCAGCACCAGACTATTGCCTTTGGCTGCCCTAGTGGCACACACCGCAGCACCAATCCTGCAGTCTTCCTCAATCTTCTTCTTTTCTGAAACCTTTGCGTTCTACCTTAGCCATTTTGTGTGCGTTGGTTTAGCCTTTAGTAGTGCGTGAAAGTAAATACATCGGTATAAATCTTTTGTTTATTGAGGTAGTAGTTGTATAAAATGAGTATATTTATGTACCTACTGTTTATTGTACCAGTAGAATACATCAATATTACACATTTCATTGCGAAATAAGTGATACAATGTAGTGTTTTATTTATTAGCATCATGATTGAATTGAATTTAGCGAGTACTAACAACTGCCTCCCATTGCTGCGGGACGTTAGCGTTTACTGAGAAAAAAATCTCAAGTGCGCCCCCCCAACAAATTCCTAGATCCGCTTTTATTAGAACTACGTGGAGAATCCCGCCTCTTTTGTTATCAGACGGGCCCATAAGGTTTTTAGTCTAGTAAAGATACATAGTCAATACTATTACCATTAATTACACATTTTCTGAGTCCAAGGGGGGGCGCGCGCCCCCCGCGCCCCCTGGCTGGATCCGCCACTGAGTTGGTATTTTAGTCAAATTTCAAGTGTGTTTCCAGGTCTCTGTGAGAGCTTAACACACTTGTGTCATCAGCATAAAGAATAAATGTTGACTGAAGATTATAATCTAGACATAAATTGTTCGATTAAGCACTAAGAGCACTAAGATTGTTTTGGATACACTAAGAAGAGAGAGGTACACAGGACTGACCCCCTGCCCCTGTGGAACCCCTGCTGAAACTAGTTTTGATTTGGAAGTTTTACTATTTATTTCCACTATTGTTCGACTGTGTTCTAGGTAGGAACCTAGAACACAGTTAATAAATTTAATTCTGTTCCTTTAAAAACATAATAGCCTAATGCAATTTTTTGCATAATATAGAGTGAGAGAGGCAGGCAAACGCCTTGCTTATGTCCGCAAGAGTCAGCCCCGTTGTCTCCAATAGATAAACCAACTGCACAATGTTGTATGAGCATCAACAACAGTTACTAATGTGATATTTGATGTGATTAATAGCATCACCAATTAAATGAATGAATATTGAATCAAATAGCAGGATGTGATGTCATAAAACAGCTATTGGTTTAGAGTCAAAACTTGATGACTTTTACGTTTTACAAAGTTTAAAAAGGATTTTCCAAATACAATCTAAGTCATTCACCTTTGGCACGACAAACTGCCACCTGTGGCAACAGGTTTTTTTAGAATGGGATTTATAGCCAGGCTATCATTGCCTCTCTGAATTTGGGGCCTTTACAGTCACTTATAAGAGGAAATTTGGAAATTTTAATGATAAGATACGCCAAAGACAATACAAAGTTATACAATACACGACGCCTGATACGATATGGCAAAATGATTTTTTATATCGATACTTATCGTGTAGTCATATTGCGATATGTGATCGTATTGTAGCCTATATCACTAATTCATCATTTAAATCTCATGTGGTGTATTCGTTCAAAATTCCAAGAGCATATATAAACGCTATGCACCTCAATTCAGTCCAGATAAGCCTGCACACAGCTTTTATATTGTCGGCTATAAGTTTCTGACAAAAATTATCGTATTTATTCTACAGTTTCTACATTATTCTACAGTAAAAAATTGTTGAAAAATATAAAGTGTACTTAGCTGTTCCTGTGGCTTTGATCACGATCACATAAAGTTTTCACACAATCAATGCTATTGACTGTGAGTCTACAACAACATCTGGGCCATTGAAATTGTATGTCCATAGGATTAATGATGCAAATTTGGAGGCCAATAGGGCAGAGCCCTAAGGGAATTTGGTTCTGTTTCTTAGCGAGCGTATTTGAACTAAGAATAAGCTACGTTTAAAATTTAATTTAAATCGGTTCAGTGGTTTCAAAGAATTTGTGATGAATCAGAATTACGAAGTATTATAGTATCTACCTTCCTTCATAAAATAGCACTAACATTCCAGTATTAGGTACCTAATAGTGAACATAACTTAGATACCAGTGGGGCAGAGTACCGAATAATTTTAAGGATTGATATTGGGATTGGGAAGGTCTATGTTTGAATTTTGTGTATTTTCTATCGTTCTTCCAAATTTCAGCTTCAGCGTACAATAGTTGGTACGTGTTGGAACAGTGGAATTAAAAGGCCAGGAGGTCAGGGCCCTAAATAATATTGTTAACCAGGAGAAGGCATTGATTGTATTAGCTATCTCCCTACTGAACTTCATCTGATGGTCATCTATTCAGTAGTAGAGGCAGGGATTCAGCTGGGGTAAAAATTCTTTGAGCAAAAATGCTACAAGCTCTTAGAGACTTGTAGCAAAAATATTTTCCTTTTCGCATTTTTATCGCGTGTCATTATACTATTTTTTGGTCTTAAGTTGTTTTTTGCTTGTATTTGTTTTTAAGGTTTAACATTTTAATAATATATAATTCAGCAGAGTCTACTTTCCTTGGAAACTTATCTTATCCATTTTAACCATTAAAGTCGGTAATGGAAATATACTAAACATTCTAATAGAATAGGCCTAATATGGCACCAGAACAACTAAAACTCACACACCCCGAACATTACCAGAAACATAACCTCAAAGCATATCGCGATCGCATTTGCGCATCAGCGATTTTGAGTTGTCTGTTTTCGCTAAGGTACCTCAAGACTTTGGCCCGATCATTGCGATTTCGAGCGACTCGTGCTCGTGTAACTGTCCACATTCTGCAGCGAATCGAGACCGCGAGCGGCACTAAGTATGGAGGACCTGCCGCTCGTCTCCTTTGACTCGGTCACAAAAACCGACAAGAATCGGTGTGATTGCGAGGCGAGCGCAATCATCCCTTCGGTGGCGAACTAGCCCTCGACATTCTCGCATTCGCCGATTCGCTCGGCTAGACTCGGCTACTACAGAGTGCGCGCCAAACTTGAGTCACAGCGCATGACGTCTGCTAGGGGGTTAGCTACTGTCACTACAACTGTCATATCAGTAACTCGCCCGTTCTGTTTACAAGGTACGCAGTTGAAATCAACAGACACTGTTTACGTAATGTAGGCTCGTCTCCTCTACCACTCGCTCAGAGGCGATCGGTAAAGTGACTTAGTGCAACCAACGCAACGTTAAGCCTCTACAACATCCCAACTACTCTTCTAATCTTTTTGGTTGTGGATCGTGATCATGGACTTTTAATGCAATTTGTATTGTTAAAACCAGATTTTCTGCAATAAAATTTAAAACAATTTCTTATACTTTTCTTTGTAGCAAAAAAGCGACAGCCTGCCCAAATATTGTCGCATTTTCGTGGTGCATGTCACATTTTGCGACAAATGCGACCGCAGCTTAAACCCTGAGTAGAGGTGCGAGATGGTAAACACAACATTGAATGCCAGCAGGGCAAACAAAGCCCCAAGAGGATCTCGGAACGGGATTAGATATATATATATATATATATATATATATATATATATATATATATATATATATATATATATATATATATATGTTTGATTTTTGTGAATTATTTCAGCTTCTACGGTTCAGTAATTGATCTGCTGGTTAATTCAAATTCAAAAATCTTTATTCATGAAAAGCATGCATTTTATACAATGAATAGTGTCAAATCTATTTACATTATGCCATTATGCTAAAACTCACAGTATAATAATAGTAAACTCCTGGCTAAATAAATGATCAGATTACAAACAAGTAAAGTAAACTATATGTTACATTATTTTTTGGTTTTTGAGGGGATGAAAAAATTATCAATTGAGTAGGGAGCTGTGGTTGTTAAATATTCTTCTAAGCACCTTTTAAATTTTACATTTGTTTCCTGTTTAATTGCTGAAGGAGGATGTTTTAAAAATGTTGATCCCATGTAGGTCGGCTTCTTTAAAAAAAACGTTGTTTTATGCTAGGATAGAACAATAGGACCTATCTTATTTTTTTCTGGTATTATATTTATGTATTGGGTATTGGGCTAGAATCTTTTACATGGATTATGTTTTAAAGGTTAGTGGGATAGAGCCCTAAAAAATACCTATCTTAAGACTGCAACAACTGTTTATGAAGTTGAAAATGTAACTATCCGACCCATTAAAATTGTATGTCCATAAGACTAAAACTAAAACTTTGGATGCTATTGGGGAAGAGTCCTCAGGGAATTATGTAAAACCATTTCCTAGAAAGAGCCTACTATATAAGAAGAGGATGCATTTCAAATTTCATTTCAATCTATTAAGTGGTTCCTAATATTATGTTGTGAGTCAATACGAGGTATTTGGATTATATAGATATAAGTTAAAGTTAACAATGGTCCAAAACTTTCTATTTGAACCCTAAATATTTTAATATTTTGAATATGTGTCACAGTCATCTTAATTAGCTTTTTTGATCCTGAAAAGGCTGAGGACGTAGGTTTGCTGCTAAAGGGGCAATCAAACAAAAATGTTTTTTGCTTAAATATAAATATACCGCCACCAGGTGAAGCCACGTACAAAGTTTCATCAATATACATTCTTATTTTGTATTGTAATTGTGTGTATTGTAAGCCAAACTTTTTTATCCCCCATAAGAATTTAACATTTGGACAATGTTCCGTGTATAGAACTTCGAATATCCCTGCAACGGTTAGACGTAGAACAACAATTTAAATACTAAAAAGATTGTTTTTTTAGACCTGAAGTTATTGGTGAATACCAATATGAAGTTTTCAGTAACTGAGGAAAAGCTAAATACTATAATACCCCCATTGCAGCAAACCTGCATACACAGCGAATTTCCAATGCAAATATATGTGTTTCACTACTACGTAGAGCCATTTACCAAGTTTCACAAAAATACATTCATAAATAAGTGATATACAGAATAGCATTTTATTTATTCTCCATAAGAATAACATTAGGGATGAGTACACGCAGGTTTGGTGCAATAAGGAAGATAAGAAATGTGTTTTTTTACAATTATCAATATAACTCAACCAGATGAAGCTACATACCAAGTTTTATTAATTTAGGTTCATAACTAAGGGAGATATAAAACTTTACTTATTTTCCATATGAATAACACAGGGTCCGACTATACAGGTTTGCTGCTATGGGTACAATCAACAAAAAAACATTTGTTAGTGCAAATATCAGTATATCACAACTAGTTGAAGCCACATACCAAGTTTCATCAATGTACATTAATAAATAATCGAGATATGAAATTTTATTTATTCTCCATAAGGATAACATTGGACAACGTACTGTGTTTAGCACTTTGAATATCTCTGCAACGGTTGGATGTAGAACAACAATTAAAACACCAAAATGAGCTTAAGTTATTGTTAAAAAGAAATGTGAAGTTTTTAGTAAAATTATCTAAGAAAAAGCCAAAAACCTCCCATAATATTAACATGGAAAATTTTATGCACACGTTTTTTGACTTTTCTCCACAACCAGTTAACCTAGGTTAATGATTCAAAATACTAAATTATTTGTTTTTTCAAGCTCTATAAAATGGCTATAACCATTGACTATATAGTCAATGCTATAACAAAAATTGAGTGTTTTTAAATTGTATTGTTAAAAAATTCAAAATACCCCCGTCGCAGCAAACCTGCATACTCAGCAAATTTCCAATGGAGATATAAATTTCTTAATACTACATAAAGTCACTTACCAAGTTTCATAAAAATATATTCACAAATAAGCAATATATACAATTTTGATTATTCCCCATAACATTGGGGCTGAGTATGCAGGTTTGCTGCATCAAGGAACACAAAAAAATGGAGTTTTATGCTGATATCAATATAACTCAACTAGGTGAAGTTATATACCAGTTTTTATTCATTTATGTTCATAATTAAGAGAGACATAGCATTTCATTATTATCCATAAGAATAACATGGGGCTGAGTACGCAGGTTTGCTACTACAAGAGCCTTTGACAAAATATTATTTTTTAGCAAATACTAATGTACCTAAATTAGATGAAGCCATATACTAAGTTTCATCAGTGTACATTCATAAATAAGCGAGATATAAAATTTTTCTTTTCCTCCATAAGAATAACATTAGACAACGTACTGTATTTAGCACTTTCAATATCTCGGTAACCAATTGACGTAGAGGAATGATCAAAATACCAAATTGTGTGTTTTTTTTAGCTGAATACAATGGTTGAAACTAAAATTTGACTATTTCCAAAATTATATGTAAACAATCCAAAAAGCCCATTTTTGGGGTACAAAACCCCCCAAAAATACCCCTTCGGATAAAGCGATCTGGCTGGTCTTTGAACTTAGTCATAAATGTTGCTTTACACGTTTATACCAAATTTCATCAAAATCGGACTATTTTATGAGAGTTATCGTGCTCACGAACACGCACATATATATAGTGTAGCAGATGCGTGTAGCATGCGATAGTTCCTGTAGCAGCAAACCTGCGTACTCAGCTCCCATGTTATTCTTTTGGAGAATAGGTAACGTGTTATCTCCCTTAATTATGAACATAAATTAATAACATTTGGTATGTGGCTATACCTTCTTGAGTTATATTGAAATTTGTATAAAACCCCATTTTTGGTTCCTTGTTTCAGCAAACCTACATACTCAGCCGCCATGTTATTCTTATGGAGAATAATTAAAACGTCATAAATCTTTTATTTATAAATGTCTATTGATGAAAATTGGCATGTGGCTTCATGTAGTATTAAGATACATAAATATGCATTTCATGTAGTATTAAGATACATAAATATGCATTGGAAATTTGCTGAGTACCTATGCAGGTTTGCTGCTAAGGGGGTATTTTTACATGTTAGAGTGGAAATTGCAAAACAAAAATATATTTTTGGAAAGTTTTAACCCATTGGCTTAAAATGACTTGCTGTTGCCATCATTAACTTTTAATGTTTAAACCTTTGAATTGGAATGTACAAACTGATGTTTTTAAATGGATTAATGGCGTATTTTAATTAAAATATTCTTTTACTTCAGTTTAAAGAGTCGCATATTTCTACACACAGAGTAGACATAAGTAAAAAGTAACAAAATCAGTGTTGACAATTTGCAAGTCTCAAAGAATTAACCGAACCCATCAACTTCCAAGCAAGCCTGCCACCGTTTATTTAACTTGGGCCGTACCACCAACGTTGCCACAGACCGGTTAACTCATTGAGAGTTGGACGACTGGTCAGTTTTGGTCGTGTGCGGGAATCAAACCCACGAACATCGCATCACCACCTGGCCAAGGTGTTTCCATGAAGTAACCAACTCAGCTAACACGACTGAAGGCCTAGCGGCGAAATTAAAGTATCAGTCAGTCCGCGCCCCTAGCGGATAGAACCGTAGTCGCCTGCGGTCATTAGTTACATATTTTGCTACTAGAGTGCAGCACCAATCAAATCCTGTTAAAGGCTATTGCGAATAGAATAAAATTACTATGTCAATGGGTTAAACCCCCATAAAACACATTTTTCATGATCCGATTTTTCTGAATTTTGAACTTCCAAGTCATGAGTCACTTTACACGTTTGTGCCAAATTTCATTGAAATCGGACTTTTTTTCAAAAGTTATTATTGCATTTACGGACTCATGGGGATACATCTATGGGGTACAACACCCCCCTAACACCCTCATTTGGATAATGTGATCAGTCTGGTTTTTAAACTCGTTCAAAGTAAATGCTACTTTACATACCTGTGCCAAGTTTCATTAAAGTCGGACCTTTTTTACAAAAGTTATTGGGATAAATAAATAGTTATAGGCTACCTGTATATAAAAATGGCCCAAAAATGTATGTAACAACTATCGCCCGATATCACTTTTATGTGTTTTCTCAAAAATATTGGAAAAAATAATAAAACTAAATCAGTAAACTTTTAGAATCCATTAATTTTTTTAGTAACAGTCAATTTGGATTCAGAGAGGTATTATCATTGACTATACATCTGCACTAGACTGAAAAGCTCATGGGCCCTTCTGAGAGGCGGGATTCTCCACAGAGTTCTGACAGCACTGGATAGAAATCGCCACCATCGCACGCAATGACAGACGTAACTCTCTGGCTCATGCCGCTTGGCACGCTCAGCTCGGCCGTGGCGGGTTTTTAAAATCTCATTTTGCTAATAAAACAACTGTCTCACTTTCCTCGCAACTCAGAAGTTTTAACACACGATTTAACAAAGGCTGCAAGGTTGTAATAACAAAGGTTGAGTGAAATAAAAATAATATTGTAATAACTGTTAAAAACTTGTAATAAAATTGGTGTAGACGTCATAACCGTCTTTCACCAGCATCAATCAAGCATACTCTGTCTGTTCATCTGCTTATGCGATCCCAAGTAGTTTGCGTAATGTCTACTCGGAGGAAGCACATTCGATAGCCGCTGTTGCCGACTGCACTCAATAGATTGCACGTGCTGTTTCTTGGTTAACCGATTTTAGCATTCCATTTACTGTCTACTAAATGTGTACGGTATATCAATGGTATTATGTACTGAGTATGCTTTACATAGTTTTTTAAATAATATTTATATTGGGTTAAATGAGGGGAAATGTGTAAGTGGTTTGTTTTTAGATATTAAAAAAGCATTAGATACAGTTGACCACAATATATTACTAACAAAGCTTTACAGGAGTGGAATAAGAGGGGTTGCTTATAAGTGGTGTCAAAGTTACCTGTTAGGGCAAAAACAACGTGTAAGAATTAACAATAAATTAAGCAGTATGGGTGAAATTTTAACGGAGTTCCACCAGGTTTTATGTTAGGAGCAATACTATTTAAAGCCTATGTTAATGACCTTTGCGGTGCTCACTTAACTGGGAAAATAACTTTATTTGCAGATGATACGGCATTTTGCTATACTGGAAGTTTGTGGCGAAGGTTGAAGTTGCAATGAATAACGACTTGAAAGCACTTCAGTGGTGGTTCATTATTAACCACATGGTTCTAAGTCCAGAGAAAACAAAGTTTATAAATTTTAGCATACGAAAATAAAATATTTGTAGTAATCCTGTAGGCCTAATGTAAAAATGTGTAAATTGCTTAGTCAATGATACAGTTTATGAAAAAATGTGTGCTGAAGTCCTACAAGCAGTTTCTTTAAAATATCTGGATTAATTTTGGATCAGGATAAGAATTTCAAAAATCACATCTTGTATATAAACAATAAACTTAATAACTTGTTGAGGAAATTGTATTTTTTTAAACAAATGTGTAACGTCAGTGTATTAAGAAAGTTATACTTTCTAGTCCACAGTAGAATTGATTATGGGATTGCATTTTGATGTGGTACTTATCATACCGGTACTACTATATAATCTATTTATATTAAGTAAAAGCATTTATAAGCCTAATATTGAATAAGAACATAACTGAACCGTCTTGACCAATGTTTGACAATTTTAAAAATTCTACGTTTAAAAAATATGTTTTGTATAAAGTTCTTAAATTTTTTTACAATAGAAGCCAAAGGTGTGTTAATCAGGCCAATCCGTATAGACAAATAATGAGGAATGCTGACCACCTGCTAGTGCTAAGACCACAAAACACTTTTCTTGCACCTAGATTGTACAATATTATTCCACAAACTATTAAAACCTCAAGAACTGTGAAATTTGTTTTGTCAATGTTAAGAAAATGGCTGTTTTCTCAAATGGATATAGATTCTGTTATTGATATGCAAATTTGAGAATAAGTATTTGACAGCAAGCAGTGAACATTGGACAATGTCCAATGTACTATGATTAGCACTCTGAATATCTCTGCAACGGTTGGACGTAAAATCACAATTTATACACCAAAATGATTGGTTTGTTAAGTTGAACTTATTAATAAAAACAAATGTGAAGTTTTTGTAAAATTAACTGAGGAAAAGCTAAAAACTTGTTTGATTTCTCCCGCTATAAATAGGTAGGTAGTATAAGAAGAAAGTAGGTATTGTTTTCGTAAAATTTTTGAATTTGAGTTGTTGGAAATATTCGTTTTGGTGCACCCTGAACAAAAAAGTGATTTTTACGTGATGTCTACCTGTGTGTGTGTATGTGGATGTGTACAGAGCTAGAGCCCTCACCAATGGGCCGATTTTGATAAAATTTGGTACTGTATGTAGGTACTAATCCACAATATCTCCAGGCGTTTTTTTTCATGTTTTAGAATTTTGTATTTAGGCCCTATAAGGGTAATTAATATCCCAAAACCGCCAAAAAACGTGAAAAATCCAAATTTCTCAAAAACGGCTCTCTAACGATTTTGATTAAACTTAGTGTTTTATAGAACTTTAGGTTTCCAACAAAATAACACCACCCGCATTTCTATAAAAATTCGGGTTCAGAAATTAAAACATCCAACATTCATTATAAATATATATATATATATACATATATATATATATATATAGGTATATGTGTATAAATTTGGTATACTAAATTAGGTAAAGTTTATGTATATAAATTTGAACGAATAGTGTTTTGAGCATCTGTGGACCTCAAAACCAAAAGTTATCATGGTCTCGGGCTTAACCCTAGCAGGGGCCAATATTAGAAGTGGGAAATGGCCAACCCATTATGGCGATTTTGCAGACCTTTTTTTTAAAAATCTGTAGAAATTACAAATATGAAGTAAACCAATCAATATACATATTAATTTTATTCAGAAAGACCAGGGAAATCGGAATATATAAACAAAAATTGAATCTAGGAAATATTTTCTAGAAAATGCAAAAAAAAAAATTTGAAAATTTCCGATTGAAGTTTCAAAAGTAAAGTTTTGGCATTTCTACATTAGATTGTTTAGGCAAAATCCATTATATACATTTTGTAGTAAATTCAATTCCCTACAAAGAAATGTATAACTCATGGGGGAAATCTTCTTTTTTTACTTGTGTTATTTATGAAAATACTAAAAATCGTAACTTTTGTCGAGTAAGACGTATAACTAGTGAATTGGACATAACTGATGTAAGGTAAGGTAATAATACTGTACGTATATAATTGAAGGTAATGAAATAAGGAATAAAAAGATGCCATAATGTTGGGAGTAAAAAATTATTATCACCCGTTTATAATACAAATAACTAGAAAATTTGTATTTACCAAAAAATATTTCTAATACATTGTAATACATAAATCTTTTACAGATTTTTGTAGGCCAAACATATTATATACATTTTGTAGAAATTCAATTCCCTATTTATAAATGTATAAAACATGGGGAAAATATTTGTATTTACATGTCTTATGTAAGAATATACAAAACATAAGTATAAGCGCAATAATTTGAATGATAGGCCTAGCCTAGCCTAGCCTTCTGAGGTCTAGATGGTGGATAATTCACCGAATAGGGTGCTGATTGGCAATGAGGAGGATTCCGAATAAGTTCCAAAGGCAACACATCATCAACGTCCTCCTCATCATCACTAAATAGTTCTATTTCTCCTGCAGAACTCATGTCTGCCTAGAGAATATGAGCAATGTAATCTATGGACATGATGCTAAAACACACAAAAACTTAAGAAACACACAAACACTAAACCCTACACTATCACTATAAACTCTGAATTTAGAACGATTCGCAGCAAAATCTAATCTAACCTCATGCGTCACACGAAACAGGAGGAGTTTCTTGAGTGACAGTGAACTGAAGATTTACTTCTGTTCTGAAAGAAATGTTCCCGACCAGTGCTGCCATTTGTCAAAACAAAATTCCTCTACGATTCTCCCGCTTCAGTTTGACATAATGCTTCACTAGTTATACAACTTCCTTTAAATATATTTACGGCGTTTAAGAATGGTCCCAGTGGGACAATTGGCCATTTGTTAATTTTGGCAAAAACAGCTGTTTAATAAAAATCAAATGTTCTTTGTTATCAATATATCGTTCAAAAAATCAATACTAAAATAAAGTGCAACTATTTTGCTGTCCAGTGGTACCAACCGCAACTCTATAAGACGACATTCACCCCAGTTCTGGTATTTTGTACCAGACCGTGTTTTACGATTTTTGACGAGTCGTCTGCAGGTATCAATTTGCACTAATAAACCATTCAAATTAAAATAGTCGTTACGTTTTTTTACAACTGCTACACGGTTCATTTATATAATTAAATGAAAGTTCAGAATGTCATCTTTCGAATGATATATAAATTGTCCACCTTCAAGTTGATTATAAATTACTTTTTAGCGTTGGAAAATTTTTGGAAATTAATCGTCCCACTGGGATGATGGCCATTTTATGGGTGCATGGAGAAATCGTCCCAGTGGGACCATTGGCCATGCCTAGGGTTAAGTTTTACCATGAGACCTATGGTAATAGGTCACTTTAGGGGAACGAAACGAAACAAATCGACAAATTTAAAAGGTTTCTAGGATATAGCTTTCTGGTACTGTAGCAAGTAAGAAGAACAAATACCCCCGTAGCAGCAAACCTGCATCCTCAGCGAATTTCCAATGCATATATATGTAACTTAATACCACATAAAGCCACATACCAAGTTTAATCAATATACCGTACATTCATAAATAAACTATTTATGACCTTTTAATTATTTTCCATAAGAACAACATGGCGACTGAGTATGCAGGGTTGCTGAAGCAAGGAACACAAAAAATGGGGTTTTATACAAATTTCAATATAACTCAAGAAGGTATAGCAACATACCAAATGTTATTAATTTATGTTCATAATTAAGGGAGATAACACGTTACCTATTCTCCAAAAGAATAACATGGGAGCTGAGTACGCAGGTTTGCTGCTACAGGAACTATCGGCCAAAAAATGTTTTAGTGCAAATATCAATTAGACCACAACTATATGAAGCAATATACCAAGTTTTATCAGGATAAATTGATAAATAAGCGAGATATACAATTTTCTTATTCTCTATAAGAATAACATTGGACAACGTACTGTGTTTAGTACTTTCAATATCTCTGTAACCATCTGACGTAGAGCAATGGTCTAAACACACAAACTGTGCGTCTTTGACTTTTTCAAAAATGATATGTAAAAAACTCAAAAAACCCATTTTTGGGGTACAAAACCCCCCTAAAATACCCCTTCGAATAGGTCGATCTATCTGGTTTTCAAAACTAAAGTCATAAATGCTGCTTTACACGTTTATACCAAATTTCGTCAAAATCGGACGATTTTATGAGAGTTATCGTGCTCACGAACACGCATATATATATATAGTGTAGCAGATGCGTGTAGCATGCGATAGTTCCTGTAGCAGCAAACCTGCGTACTCAGCTCCCATGTTATTCTTTTGGAGAATAGGTAACGTGTTATCTCCCTTAATTATGAACATAAATTAATAACATTTGGTATGTGGCTATACCTTCTTGAGTTATATTGAAATTTGTATAAAACCCCATTTTTTGTGTTCCTTGCTTCAGCAACCCTGCATACTCAGTCGCCATATTGTTCTTATAGAAAATAATTAAAAGGTCATAAATTAGTTTATTTATGAATGTCCGGTATATTGATTAAACTTGGTATGTGGCTTTTTGTGGTCTCAGCTAAAGTGAAGCAATAGCTAACTTTGTAATTATAAATATCATATCCAAGTTCTTATGGGGGACTCCCCTTGATTTTTTAAGATGTTTTTCGGGATGGTTCCGAATTTATTAAATATGGCCGTAATTTTCCAATATGGCGGATAACTTTAAAATTTCTTATGGAACACCCTATTTTATGATGTTTTAGGTAGAACATGTGATTTTAAGACATTTTTATTCTTGGTAATTTTTATCTAAATATGACCGTTTATGTGCTAGAGCCAATAGTTTTTGCAAAAATTACTCAAGTTTAGTGGACCAGTCCCATGGCCTCCGAGGTCACCTGATCTGACCCATCTAGATTTTTTCCTTTGGGGGCAATCAAGGATAAAGTATACCAATCTCGACCATCAACACCCGAGGATATGCAATGGAGGATCCGAGCTGCTTGCAACGCTGTTAGTGATGCAACAATAACACTTGCACAACGAGCACACAGATAACGACTGGAAATGTGCATAGAACAACAAGGACATGTTTTTGAGCATTTGTTGTAAACAGTTCTTGTTGCTTGAGGTATCAAAGCACACTGTTCTGTATGTGTTCGTGAGAATTTATTTGATTATCACTGTTATATTTTGTAAAATACATATTATTTGTCTTTTTCAATGATGACATTTTCTTGAAGCATTGCAGCACTAAACTTGAGTAATTTTTGCGAAAACTATTGGCTCTAGCACGTAAACGATCACATTTAGGTAAAAATTACCAAGAACAAAAATGTCTTAAAATCACATGTTCTACCTAAAAACATCATAAAATATAGGGTATTCCATAAGAAATATTAAAGTTGTTTGCCATATTGGAAAATGGCGGCCATATTTAATAAATTCGAAACCATCCCGAAAAACATCTCAAAAAATCAAGGGGAGTCCCCCGTAAGAACTTGGATGTCATATTTATAATTACAAAGTTAGTTATAGGTTCACTTTAGCTGAGACACCTGGTATATATAGGCTATATGTATACAGTTTTGAACGAATGGTGTTTTTGGCCTCTGGGGACCTCAAAATGAAAAGTTATCATGGTCCCGGGCCTAGGTCCTACCATGCCGAATACAGTTATAGCTTCTTCCCTATACTTAGGAGAAATTCGCTAAAAAGGAGTATGATTTTTATAGATCCGTTATAATGGTTGTTCCTGAATTACCGGTATACATGTTTAAGAATAAGTGGAATCAACAATTGTTATCTGGACAAATTTCAAGATGATATCCTCCACATCTTTCGAGACCGAACATAACCGAAACCTAAAAAACCGAAACCATGACCGAATAATCTAAATAATCTATATAGGTACCAGATCGATATATCGAACAATTTCACCCGTCTTTTTATAAAGTTCCACTTATGAAAGTGTACCCTCCAAAATAAATATGTATACCAACCTCCCAATATCAAAAAACAACTATTCATATAGGCTATTTCCTGACTGATAAAAAAACCTTCCTAAAAATGGCCCAGCTGATGAAGCAATTTTTATACTGGGAATTAAGATTACTAAGGCTAGTACAACTACCAACACTACCAGATAATCTATAGGCTTATCTCGTTAAATCAAGAACAAATAGTGCATAATATGTCAAAGCCATAACAAAATTGGACAGTGAGGACTATAATTTGATAAAATAAATTGTTAACCTCCATAATTTCCAATTCGCAATGTAATCCCATTAACTACGTTTGACGAAGTAAGCAATAAAATCCAAAAAGTATTAATTTGAAACGGAATACTTACCACTGAAGATTGTAAGACACTGAACACTGTGTCTAAGATAAATTTAGATAAGACTGTATAACTAACTTGATCAACAACAAGATATTAATGTAGGGTGTTAGAAAAACGAGATCAGCTGATCTGATCTGAGTGATCTAAAATAGGCAGTGGCTACGTACACGTCCGACGTGTGCCGCTACTGTTCACGTCCGTTCCAAATTATGCACCGTACGTTACTTTTCCTGTGATTTTTAAAACAAATTGAGAGCCAGAAAACCTCCTAACCTAACCTAACGTAACCTAACCTATCCTAACCTAACGTAACATAACGTAACGTAACCTAACCCAACCTAACCTAAGCGGTAGCGAATTGAATTTGCCCTTACATTGGACGTGTATGCAGTCACTTAGTCTAAAATATATACAGCCGCATCTGAACTATACACAGTTCCACACTAACAAGCAGCTGATGAGAATGGCAAAAATTCAAGCTATAGAGTATATAAATATTATAAGTTATCATGGTATTATGTATAGTATTGTTAACTTGTAATTAGCTATTATGAATTTCAAATAAAACTATTCCTAAAATTAAGTTCTAAAAATTAAAATTAATAATCATGGGTATAAATTTTGGGAGGTCACTCAACGTAATTGACAATAACAGGAAATGATGTGTTGAGCTACAAAAGAAGTAAACAACCAAAGATCATGCAAATTAACCATACAGTATAACCAGTGAGTTAAAACTGAACAGAAGTCACTTATTTCTAGCTAATAACCTTAAAAAAGCGTGCCGTCATATTCAATGAGGTATATTTCTATACCGGTAGTGGTCTCGTCTGGGACATTTTGACCCTCTATACCCTCCGGTCACCATGGCATAAAATGTTAACCAATTAAATACTCTCTTCACAAGCTATGTTAGTCCTTATTACTCTTTGCCAGATGTTTTGTTCACAACACGAAGTGACTACGTAAGCCGCTACTATACTGTTGTTCTAGGTCAATACCTACTTTGTAAGGTCTGTTCAGTCGGTGTATTTATGATTTTCTAGCTAACCAGAAGAGACCTCATAAAAACAGCTGCACGGTCACGTAATCACCAATCCAATCTGCAGTGTTTCTGGAAACACGATATTGTACGCGTACCATATTTTCCTTATCATTGTAATTAGAATAAACATTGTTTAACTGCTTAGAATATACATACTTTGATCAGCTGTTATTTTATGAAACTATATAATACATGGTTTTGATTTATCTTTATATATAATCATGAAAGCGAAATGTTTAAGTCAAAATTGTGGGAGTTTCGAAAATCACAGGACGATGGGAGACGGCTCAAATTATAGGTCTCGATCCCAAGGGCTTGGGAAAAATAGCAGTAATTCCTAAAGGTTACCACAAACAAGAAATTATGTAAAACACCTTACAAAAAGAAAAGAAAAGCATGGCAATTTATAAAGGTCTCCTTTGTTTACATTAAAACATGTGATTAAGTGACTATACTTTGTTTGTGAACTGACATGTATATATAGTAAACAATCAGAATATACAGTGCATTGGAGCAAGGTGTGTTAGGGGCTATCCCTAGTAGCACACATCGTTGGCCCAACGATGGGGAATGGTTGGGATGGTTAGAAGTGGTTGGATAATGGTCAGTTGGCAAATCCAACCGTAGGATACGTTGGGCCAGCGAACCAATTGTTGTTGGGTAACGCACGTTGGCAAATCCAACCATAGCAGACGTTGGACCATCAAAAGCTATTGTTGGCAAATCATACTATATTATATTATTATTAATTATATATCAGTAGTAATGTATTTATTATAGTATACCGTATTAACATCATATATTTTATTATTATAATTATATTAAAAATATATTAATTTGCTTATAGTTTAGTTTATCATATTTCATAGCAAGAATAGACACATAAATCAAAATAACCAAATCACATTGTTCCAACTTTTATTACTCCTATTACAGTGATTTGCGCAAGTAGATTAATTCATAGAAGAATTAAAGGAAAGTGTTCCTAGTCGTGTAGGTGTACACTATTGGTAATTTTTATATCCTAGTTCTTCCATTCGCTTTCATGAGTCAGTGGCCGGGAGGTTTAAGGCGTGTAGACAGTAAGTCAAAGGTCGTTGGTTCAAGACTCGACCAGGAAATAATACTTTTGCTATTCAAGTCATTTAAAAATATTTATATTGTTGGTTTACCAAGCCAATTCAATGTGAAATCGTGTTTTTTTTATATAAAAAATTACCATTTAAATACAAAATTATAAACTGTTGGTATTTGGTTGGGTATGGGTTGGCATTGTTGGCATTTGGTTGGCAAATACAACGTTGGCCCAACGGTGCACCAATGGACATTTCTCACCGTTGGCCAAACGAACTGTGCCAACCATTTCCCAACGTTGGCCCAACGATTTGTGCTACTAGGAATGGCCCCTTTAAGCCACTAGTTTGTATTATTCAATTAAAGGAATAAGGGTTTAAACTTTCTGTCTGCATTTCTATCAGTGGCAATTTAAAAATAGCTGTACCATTATTATCAAATCAAATCATTGATTGTCATCAGACTATATATAGCATTGACAATATGTCAGGTCATAAATATAATACTTAGGTATAATATTTGCATGGTAGTACACTAACAACCCTAGTATACTAATTAAAACAGTTCACATAATCTGCCCAGTAAAATAAAAAATATACTTCTAACATAACTTGTCATTAATATAGTATTGTACACAGTATAGTATTCCTTTTCCAGGAGGAGCACTTTCAACCTCGATCTAAACTTGCCAACGTCTGATTCTTGTCTAAGGTAAATCGGAAGAGAGTTGAATAATTTTATTGGAGAACATATGTTTGCTTTTCATAAGTTGAGGTTCTATATGAAATTGAATGGAGAGCAAAATATTTTCTCGAAGATTGCACTGTGTAGAGTTTCTATGATGGTATATTTGCTGATTCTTAGCCAAAAAGGTTAAACATACTAGGATATACAAACAGGGAATGTTAAAAGGTTATTAGAACTGTAAACTCTTTTGCATGAGCCAGACCTTTTCAATCCCCTGTATCCCCTGTAAGGTTGGCAACACTTATAGTATGTTGTGGATTTATGCATCAGCTAGACGACATCGCAATACATCTCTGCTGCGAACATTACTCTTATGGAAATTATCATACCTGTGCTGAAAACTCAACGAACCTTGGCTACTGTTCACGTCCGGTCCAAATAGTGACGCTACATCATAGAACCATAGATTAAGAATACCACAAGTAGATTCTCCACGGCATAGGGATCGGTGTGCTCGGTTTGCTTATACGGCGAACTTGCTGGCTCACGTAGTTCTGTACGGTTAAGCTAGGGGCGCTAGAGGTCTCGCCGTTCAACACAAACACACTCTGACCGGGTAGCCGCTCACACGCGCGTTCGCACGCCCCGCGCGCCAACGCCAGTACACTCAACACTCTCGCCCAGCCGCTTACACACGCGCCGCGCCAGCTCACACACACAACACTCTCACCCAGCCGCTTACGCACGCACATCCGCACGCCAACGCCCCGGCGCGCCGGCTGACTGAATCGCAATGTGAACCGAGACCCCACTATGGTACTGAGATCAACGCAGCGTTGTCGGTAGTACGGCATTTCAAAATTAAAAATATATACTATATACTATTATTTTGTATTGTAAACTGTTTTAATCGATGTAATAAAAGTGACCCCGGGCCCGGTCTGTTTTGAATACATTGTAAACTTTTATTGGCAAAATTTCCTGCTTCCGTACGGTCAGCAAAACAATTGCGCTTTCGTAATCAGGGTAAAATTCCGCACAATTTCAAAACCCACATGACAGAATTGTAAGACAAATAATTGTACCGATTTTTCGTGGTTTTTACGACTATTCCGCTGAAAAACGTGTGATCGAAAAAGTAATTGCACGTACGTTTTCAGGGTGAAATTCCGCACATTTTGAATATCTACATGACAGTATTATAATAACAAAGTTATTTTCCAATTTTCCTGTTTTCCAATATTTCCGCGGAGAAAAACGTGTGATCGAAAAAGTATTTGCACGGACATTTTCAGGGTGAAATTCCGCACATTTTGAATACCCACTTGACAGTATTATAAGAACAAAGTTCTCTTCCGATTTTCGACGTTTTCCCAACTTTTCCGCGGAGAAAAAGTGTGACCGGAAAAATAATTGCATGTTCGTGTTCAGGGTGAAATTACGCACAATTTTAATATCCACATGACAGTATTATAAGAAAACAATTATTTTCCGGGGGTTTAACAACTTTTCCGCAAAAAAACTATCATTTCTATAATCAGCGTCAAATTTCCAACATTTTAGAAAGAAACGAAATCGCACGCAGCACGCTGACGTGAGGGAAGTGAATTTCCATATACAAAACTGTTAAAACTCAAACCCAGTGTAAAAACATACATTTATGCCAATTTTATTGAAATCTGAAAACATCGATTTTTTGGCTGTTCTGATGCTCCTGGTTTAATTTACCTGCAATGTAAGGAATACAATTTTGCGCATTATAAGGTTAGGAGAACGTCCATACAGGCTTAAAAGTAGGCGCGAGGTTGCTGGGGATGAAACAAATACACCAAATAATTAATAACATGCTTTTCTAATGTAAAAACCCCATAAGACAACGTACTATGTTTAGCCGATATACATTTTCTTTAATAACTCGGTAAATATTTACGCTAGAATGACGAGAGAGGGCTTAAAACTTTCGCTTCACTAATTCCCATCTTTCTACATGCATTAATTGTACGTCCAGGGCTTTTCTGACCCTTTTTGGGTCTAAAAACCCAAAATTTGAAAGAATAATACCCAAAAAGGGGTTTAGAGTTTTCCGATTGTTTTGCCCAACGAACTTGTCCAACTGATTATAGAAAGGAACGTCCCTTCCAAATTTAAAGTAAATCGGACAACAAATGCGACCGCTAGAGTGCATACACACACACACACACACACACACACACACACACACACACACACACACACACACGTGTGTGTGTGTGTGTGTGTGTGTGTGTGTTAATCCACTTAAAGCCAGAAACCA
Source organism: Allygus modestus (assembly GCA_963675035.1). Lineage (NCBI taxonomy): Eukaryota > Metazoa > Arthropoda > Insecta > Hemiptera > Cicadellidae > Allygus > Allygus modestus. The sequence goes on from OY776115.1 coordinate 68,908,882, forward strand.
AGTTTCATTAAAATACATTCATAAATAAATGATTTATGCCATTTTAATTAGGCCTATTCTCTATAAGAATAACATGACGTCTGAGGATGTAGGCTTGCTAAAACAAGGTACACACAAAATGGGTTTTTATGCAAATTATTTTACAACTCAATTAGGTGAAGCCACATACCAAATTTTATTAATTTATGTTGATAATTAAAGGAGAAAACATTTGACTTATTCTCCTTAAGAATAACATGGGGGCTGAGTACGCAGGTTTGCTCCTACGGGAACTATCCGAAAAAAATTATTTTTCGTGCAAATATCAATAGACCACAGCAGTATGAAGCAATATACCAAGTTTCGCCATAATAAGTTGATAAATAAGCGAGATATAAATTTGTCTTATTCTCCATAAGGATAACATTGGACAACGTACTGCGTTTATCACTTCCAATATCTCGGTAACCAATTGACGTAGAGCTATTATCAAAACACCAAATTGTTTATTTTTTAAGCTGAATTTATTGGTGAAAACTAAAATTGGATTTACTAAAACATTATATGTAAGAACTAAAAAACAAACATTTTTGGGTACAAAACCCCCCAAAATATCCCTTAGGATAGAGCGATCTTGCTGGTTTTCGAACTGAAAGTCATAAATGTTGCTTTACATGTTCGTACCAAATTTCATCAAAATTGGATCATTTTTACGAGAAAAAGTGTGCAGAAAAAGACTGTTTCTTACACGAGTAATAATATAAAGTATTTCAACTAAAGCTTAGAAAATTAAGGTTATAAATAATTCAAAAGTTCACATTACGGTATACAACTGCATGATAAATTACAATGAATTACTAAAATGTGAACATAAAACTGTTAAAAATAACTTTATTTTCAAGGAAAATAAAAAATTCAAACTAAAGTTTAACAAACTAATTTGAATAATCTTGGAAAACAACCATTTAGTACCAAATGCTATAGAATAATAAATAATTAAATATTAAATTATACACAAATATAGAAGTGTCGTTGTAGCGATTTTACGATCCAAAACAACACAAAACAAAGCTGTAAAGTAATAGTAGGGGTGCCAGGAGACTTTAGTATCAGGAGGAGCAGAGGAGCTCCTCCCCCCTCCCCCTCCCACCCATAGATTTTTTTGCGATTTTTTTGCCAATATTTTTTTTGCAAATATTTTTTGCAAATTCTTTTTTTTGCAATGACCCAAACCAGGGTGGTGGGGGGAAGGGGGGGTTGAGGGGTCTCGGTTACCATAGGTCGGATCTGAATTCTGATTGCAGATTCTTGTTCGTCTAGTTGAGCCGAGTCATTTGAGTACCCACATCGTACACTTTGGATGATGTTTACAAAAAAGGGGCCCGCACCACACTTTTGACATTTTTTTTGTATTTTTGGAATCTCCTCGTCAAGCCGAGTATTCTCAGTACCCACATGACATACTTTGGATAATTAATACAAGAGTTGAGCAGGGTAACGCTACAACCAACAGAGCTAGCCCATCAGCGCCTGCGGACAATTGAACTACCAGTGAATGCAAATTTTGAGGAGAATATAATTGCAATGCTTTGGGTTAGAGTACTTGAAGGGGGTTGTATCGATACACCCCCCTTCAAGTACTCTGCACCAAGGCTGTTCGCACAACCGACCGACGCGTCCAGTCCTGTCTGGGATGCAGCTGCTTTAACTGGATACCCCAACAAGCTGGCGCTTGACGCAGGTTTTCACACAAAAAACCGACGAGTCGAGACATGTCTGGGGTGCAGCTGCGCCCGACCCCAGCAGGAGCAGCAGGAGCCCCCCCGGTCAACGTTTCGTCTGTTACACTTTTGCCAAGGCGCCTGCGGACAATTGAACTACAAGTGAATGCAAATTTTGAGGAGAATATAATTGCAATGCTTTGGGTTAGAGTACTTGAAGGGGGGTGTATCGATACACCCCCCTTCAAGTACTCTGCACCAAGGCAGCTGTTTGCACAACCGACCGACGCGTCCAGTCCTGCCTGAGATGCAGCTGCTGTAACTGGATACCCCAACAGGCTGGCTCTCGACGCAGGTGTTCACACAAAAAACCGACGTGTCGCCCTCCTGTCTGGGAATGCGGATGCTGTAATTGGATACCTCGACGGGAGGGCGCAGATGTTCACACAAATAACCGTCGCGTCGCCCTCCTGTCTGGGAATGCGGTTGCTGTAATTGGATACCCCGACAGGAGGGCGACCGACCCTTGCAGGAACCCATAATTTATAGACCACCTGCGTCGAATTCCGAGCAAAAAATCACCAGTTGTCAAACACCCACGGTCTCATTCTTGTTCTAGTCTTCAACAATTCCTGAAGTACGGGGGAGCGAAAATCTCCCCCTAAGCCATTATGTGTTAGGGGGAGCGAAAATCTCCCCCTAGTAATTAAATCAACAGAACACCATGGGAGTGCAGCTACGATCAAATGGACATCATGATTGACAGTCCTCCGAAGTATACCGATCGCCGTGATTTATTGGAGAAAGAAGAAACGAGGGAGTGGTCAGGTCTCACGGTGAAATATCAGTGCCTGATTCAACAGTGGAAACAGTGTCAGTTCGGTCATATTCAACAATAAACATTATTTTCTTTCGAGAACCTAGGGTCCTGAGGCGAATAGCCGAGCTAGAATGGGACTGATTAGGAGAGAACCTTAGCACCCGACGCGCCCCAGAACTTCCCCCACCAAAAACTGAGAGCGCCACCCCACAACGCCAACGCTCTCTCAGTTCAGTTTTAGAACCCAGTGCGTGGAGATGTGTTAGTTCGTTACTGCTCCGTTATAATCGATTATCACCATTTGCATCTAACATCTAGGACTATTTAAAACGTTTGTGTTGTGTTGTTTGCGTTTATTAAAAACTTTATCATTAGACTAATTAAAATGAACGCTACACACGTTTGTACCATTTGTGGCTGTGTGTACGTGCGCAGATACAATTTGATACACCACCTTATCAGAATCCACGGCTTGAGACAACCGCCACCACAACCAACTGGAGAAGTGGCATGTCGACTTTGTCGTGACCCATTCGTGGACAGGGGCGCTTTAGAGAGGCACATGGAGGTGAACCACCACGTCGAACCACCCCGGGAGACGATTGTTGCACCGCAGACAGACGTCAAAGACAACCCAAACTCCGATGAAGGTAAGAATCAACATCAAAAAACTTTTTCCTTGAATCTATTTAGTTTTATAATTATTCCGCTAGACGCATCAAGAAGAAGAAGAAGAAGAAGAAGACTGTCTACCTGTATTTAACTAGCCAATATGTCGAAGAGGATGAGGAATGAGAAGAAGAAGATAACTATCGATGTTTGATAAATAGCATTTCTTATGTAACAGTTTCATTTTTAAGTATGAGTTATCCTAATTTGTTTTATTTTATTTTCACACGAATGTCCGGGCCCCGACCACTACTCGTGTCGGTATTGCGATCGAAGATTCTGCCGGGCAGCCAACCTGCGACGACATGTGGATTCGGCACACAGCAGAGTCCCCCGGCTCCTATGCGCAACATGCGGAGCCCTGTTTAAGAGAGAGGACAACCTGCGACGTCACACCAAGCAATTCCACGGTGATGACCGAGCACGCAGCTTCCCATGCGCATACTGCGGCCGGGATTTCAACACGGTGTTTAACAAGGACCAGCATGAGCGTTACTTCTGCAACGTCATGAAGGACCTTGTCAGAAACCGAGAGCCTTTGGTGTTGGAGGAGGAACCTCAGCCGGGGCCCAGCGCCGACCCTCAGCCAGGACCCAGCGCCGAGCCGCAGCCGGGACCCAGTGTAGATCCGCAGCCAGGACCCAGTGCGGATCCGCAACAAGACTCCACCAGCTCAGACGAACAATCCGAAGATGAAGCAATGATGGTGGATGATGATCCTTCCAACCGCCCTCTATTCAAGCTCATCCAGCGTGGGTTCCGGTATCGTTTGCTAACATACCGCCTGCAGCAACCGATGGGGAACTTTGTCACAATCGGTGAAGTGATGGTGCTACTATTTGACATCCTCACGGAGGTGTTGTCAAACGCCTTGTCCAATCACCACAGCATCAAGACCAACTTAGTCTAGGAGTGCGATTTCGCGAACGTGTTCTGTACCGCCACATGTACGCGTACGTTCAAGACGATGAACGTTCCGCTGACCAAGACCTCGGCCCTGAAAAAATACATCACGGATGCTTTTTCGAAGCTCATCAGGGAGAAGGAACAGTGTGAGCAGATCGGCTCAGGATGGTCATACATGCGCGTACGTGATTTGGAGGTCAGAATAAACCGCTACCTCCCGTTAGGTCAAGAAGGACGATCGTTTATCCCACTGCCCGAGACTATCGAGAACACTCGCGCAATAGTCAACGTGCGGAATGACGATGAGCGTTGTTTTATGTAAGCTTCCTAGGCAAATTCGTTCAAGAATATCCATACAGACAGGCGGCATACACACCCGACATCATCGCCAACTGCGATTGGTCCGGCCTGCAATTTCCCGTTGCTATGAAGTGTATTAAGACGTTTGAGCGAAATAACGACTTAAGCATCAACGTCTACGGTATCGATCACACGTACGTGGGTCAGAAACCTAACGGACGACCAAAGTATCAAGACACCATATTTCCCTTGAAGATTTGTAGGCAGGAGCGCGAAGACCATTGTGACATTTTGTACGTGACTGAGGAGGGGAACAGCCACTACGCATACGTCAGAGACCTGAATCGACTGATTCGACCGCAACTCACAGCGCACCGTGGCAGGATATTCATCTGTAAGCGGTCCTTCGCGCTCTTTGACAACCGTCCGAACAAGCTCGGTCTGATGGGTGCACAGCGTCTGGAGGAGCACAGACGATACTGCTCCACCTCGGCCCAATCCGCATGGACGTCCCGAAAAAGACAGAAATTAAATTCAGCCATCCAGAGTTCACCCGACGCGAGCGTTTCACCATCTACGCGGACTTTGAGTGTGCCCTGCGCCCAGTTGCGGAGATGGAAGAACAAGTTGACGAGCCCAATGCGGGAGTAGCAACCCACATTCACATACCATACGCATTTGCGTATTAAATCATCGACTCGTACGGTCTGGAGGAGTTCGAGCCTCGTGTCGACTTCGGAGATGACGCGTCCTCCACCTTCATGGAGATGCTGAAGACAGATGTCGAGCGGTTGTGGATCTTCCTGTACGAAGCGAGAAATCTCCGGCCTGTCCTGACCCCGGTGGAGACGGTGGAGTACAACGTGGCAACGGCTTGCTACCTCTGCGGGAAATTTTATTCGAAGGAAGATCCCAAGGTTCGTGATCACAACCACGCACCGCCCTACGAGTTCCGCGGAGCGGCGCACCGATCATGTAACTTACGCTACAGCGAACAACGTGTTGTCAACTGCTACTTTCACAACCTCTCCAACTATGACGCTCACTTCATAGTGCGGGAGTTGGCGGTCGACTCTGGTGATGTTGAGGTGTTGGCTCACACGGAAGAGCGTTACATCGCTTTCACGAAGCGGTTCCTGTTCGACCGAGCATCGGCACCGGTTGGGATGCCAGGGCGTGGAAAAAGACAGCCAGGATTCAGAGTCAGGTTCCTCGACACCTACAGGTTCCTGGCTTTGAGCCTCGCCAGCCTCGCCGCAGCGCTTCTGCCAGCTCAACTCTTGGAGACTAGGAAGATATTCCCCGAAGACCACCTCTTCGATCTATTCAGTAAGAAAGGCGTGTTCCAGTACAACTTCGTAACGTCGAACGCCGTGTTGAAAGATACAACGGAACTGCCTCAGCAACGTGATTTTCACAACGACCTGACCCTGGAGGACATCACGGATGCAGACTACGAGCATGCTCGCAACGTGTGGGAAACCTTCGGTTGTAGGAACCTCAAGGACTACGCCGAGAAGTACCTGCGCTGCGACATTGCGCTGTTGACCGACGTCTTTGAACGCTTCAGGGACACGTCGATGGCTGAATACGAACTAGACCCTGCGCACTACTACACCCGACCGTCGTACGCCTGGGATGTCATGTTAAGGACCTATCGAGTGGAGCTTCATACGATACAGGACTTTGACATGTACCTCTTCTTCGAGCAAGGCATCAGAGGAGGTATTTCCCAGGCGATCACCAGACACGCCAAGGCCAACCATGATGGATGTTGCCCTGAAGATCGACGACCTGAAGAGCCAACGCATCACCTGCTATACTTGGACGCCAACAACCTTTACGGTTGGGCCATGTCCCAGTGTCTTCCGCAGGGACACTTCCAATGGCTCAGCCGCGAGGAGATCACGTCCCTGGATATTGCAGCGTTGGACCCCGAAGGACCCACGGGCTACGTCTTGGAAGTTGACCTTCGCTACCCCGCCCACCTGCACGACCTTCACAAGGTTCTTCCTTACTGCTGCGAGACCAAACGTCCGCCAGGAGGGAAATTCAAGAAGCTCGTTACGACTCTGAATGACAAGAAGAAATACATCTGTCATTACAGAATATTGCAACAGGCGCTGGAAAACGGACTGGAGCTTGTGAACGTGCATCGCGTCATCTCGTTCCGTCAGTCTCGGTGGTTAGAGAGCTACACCCTAATGAACACCGAACTGAGGAAGAAGGCCAAGACCAAGTTTGAACAAGACTTTTTCAAGCTTATGAACAATGCGGTCTTCGGCAAGACGATCGAGAATGTTCGCAAGCGAATGAACTCTAAACTGGTGTGTACGCCGGAGATGTTCAGGAAGTACGTAGCCAAGTCAAACTTCCTGGACCGAACCTACTTCAACGATGACGTCGCCATTGTCCACATGTCAAAAGTCAATATCGTCCTGGACAAACCGCTCTACGTCGGAATGTGTGTCCTCGATCTGTCAAGTGGCTCATATACGACTTCCTTCGGAAGATGAAGAACCGCTACGGTGATCGTCTGAAGGTTGACTACATGGACACTGACAGCTTTGTGTTCGACGTCCAGACTAAAGATGTTTATAAGGACATGTTGGAGCATCTGGATGACACCAGTGCTTACCCCCGGAACCACCCCTGCTACAGCCCCGTAAACGCAAAAGTCATCGGAAAGTTTAAGGATGAATCGAACGGACTTCCACTGCTCGAATACCTCGGTCTACGCTCGAAACTTTATTTCATGGATATTGTTGAGTTCGAGGAGAGGACCGAAGATGACGAGTTGCAGGTCATGACGGTGAAGCGCGCCAAGGGCGCTAGGGGTGTTGTAAAACACAATCTAACCTCTGACGACTATCGGGAATGCCTCTTCAACGGTGTATTGAAAAGAACCATCAACACCAGGTTCCAGTCCCGAAACTACCGCGTCTTCACAGTTCAAGTTGAGAAGCTATCCTTGAGCTATAACGATGACAAGTGTTACATCCTTCCGGACGTTGTGAATACACTGCCATGGGGGCATATTGACATCCTACCTCAGCCCGAAGACATCCCTCAAGACGATGAAGAGGCGGAGGATGAGGAGCGTTGAGTAGTTGTGACAACACCAAAGACCCTGACTTGTCTTGTATATTATTTTGAAAAATCTAGTCATTAGTTTGTATCGAGTCTCGTAAAAACTTAAGAGATGTACTCCTTTTTCTAGTCATTAGCTTGTGTCAAGTCTCGTTTTTGCTAGTCAATATCAATTGTTCAGGAGTACATACTCGATGTAAAATATCTATAAGGTGTGTAAATAAATAGCCAAATTCTTCGTATATACATTCGTCTTTTTTCCCCTCACATAGTCTTAAGATACAAAAGTAAACTACCAATTCAAATGTCTGACTACTTGCTAAAAGTAATTGCTAAAGGAGGCGAGGATATGAATGTTACTTTAGAATCATTGTATGATAGGTATGCCCCAAATTGGGACAGACCTAGTGTTTTTCACCAACACGCATTAGTAGGACTTTACCTGGGTTAGAGTTAATGAAGGGGGGTGTATCGATACACCCCCCTTTGCAGTATATGTTCAAAGCATTACATTCATCTTTTTCCTCAAAATTTGCATTCACAATCTGTTTTAAAGCGGGGTGTATCGATACACCCCCCTTTGCAGTATATGTTCAAAGCATTACGTTCACCTTTTTCCTCAAAATTTGCATTAAATATCTGTTTTGCTAGTTCAATATGTGTCTGTCTGACTAATTGCTAAAAGCAATTACTAAAGGAGGCGAGGATGGGAAATAATAAGAATGTTTCTTTTTTATTCTGAGTACACAACTAGTTTATTGAGAAAAAATGCAAAATTTCAAAATTCAATTGGTATACATTTGTGCAAAGAGTCTTCTGATCAGTGCGTCGTTGTGGCCAGTAGAAGAGTGTTCAAAGAGCTGCACAAAGTCCTTCATCTTCATGCCGTAGTGTGTGCGGCAGTACAGGAATACAAGGCAGTATTGACCGCAGACCAGAGTGTTGTCACTTTGAAGGCGATGCTCGTTGTACAGGTAGCGACGAGCGTTGCGTCTCAGGAATCCTTGGTAGAATTGAAGATGTGGCGGTTGACCGTAGCTGTCAAAGAATTCAATTATTCCTCCTCCTTTGTTAAGGTAGAAAGCGACCCAGTGAGTGCCGTCTTCATTGTGTGGATCAGTGTTCACAATCATAGCAGTAGATGGTGAAATATAATGGGGCAATTGATCCGCAGCGTAGACACCAACGGACAGTACGGGCAGTTTAGCCATACACTTTTGTATCTCTAAGGTATTCATTCTACTGTGTCGACGCCGTCAGTAGTAGTAGAAGAAGAAGTAGTAGTACTAGTAGCGAAACAAAAGCAGGAACTGGTATCACTCTCACCATCGGCAGCGTAATCATCAGCGTCATCGATATTTGTACTTAGATGTAACCAACCGCGTAATGTGATGCAATTGGTTAGAGCACATCGTGTGTGAGCTGTTCTGTGATGGCGACATCGCACTGCGTTTGTTGACAGTAGACTGTTGATTGACGATAGTGATCCGCAGCCAATATCGCTGATATCAATGACATTAGTAGTACAGTGATCCGTGATGAAATTGCATCGTACAAACTCTTTTTTCTCAGCACCTTTGAAATAGACAATTGGTCGTTTGGCGATACATGCACTAACTTTTCCTCTAGCACATGATACCAGATATCACCTTGATCCCATTCCAATCCGTGACAGTGCTTTGTGAGCCAATAGCTTTCACGCAGCTTCTCTTTTGATAGTAAATCTCGACTGAATGGTGATTTGGCGATATGATGCATTAGCAGTGTTCCATTGACCAATTCCAAGACGCACACTTCCTTCAGAATGTAGTCATTTGCGTTGTCCTTGAAACATTGAAAATCCAAAATAATTGGAGATGCTAAATGTTTACGCAGTACTCTGCATAAACGATCCATCTTGTGCGAATGTAGGTTGTTGACTGAGGACGATGACGTCGCCACAGACGATCTAACCGCCAAAGTCCACAGACACGTTGCGATGACGATTGATTTCCATGACCTTGTCAAACTCTGCGTATACCAGACAGTTTACAGTCTCTGTGAGCCCCGTGTCGAAAGCAATCTCCATACGCACACTGCCGTTACGCACTAGGTTCCAATGAGTTGTGTCGCTTGCTGACATATCAGGTGTTAGATCGAATGCCATCAGACAGTATCCATCGTCGTAATCATCTCTATTTATGAGATTACCAGCATCGCTAAAGTGTTTGCCGGAGCCTGAAAACAGACTGTGATACGCCATCACGTATTTTCCCTTGCCGGTTTCATAGTGTGGTTGTAGTGGTTTGGACGGCACTTGTTCACCGTCCACGAACAGTGAGAAATAGTTGGTTTTGAAATGTTGAAAGTTAAATGGATTCTTTTTTAAATCACCATTATAAGCGGCGTTGGTGACTAGTCCGACAATAATTCTTTTCGGCACTTGGCCTAGAAAGACATTACCCAAAGTTTTGCTCCTCACTCCAAACGGCAGTGTGAATGTTTTCAATTCCACTCTTGTGATTGGGTATTTAGCTGTGCCGGTCTGAAGCGTCTTGCTGTGCACCAACAGTACAGTGGGACTAACTTTACACCTTCTTATCCAGAGATTCGCATCAACAATGTGCACCTTGTAGTCACCCTCGTCCGCCATAATGGAGAAGGAATCTTTTGATCGGATTAGTTTAAAACGCAGTTCCACACCGTTCAACAGGAACTTGTTCTGATTACACATGTCCACATGTAGGCGACCGAGCATATCGATTTCACGACTTTTATTTGTCATTTTTCGTCTCGCCTTTAGTTCATCGTTATCGCCCAGAGTATATCGTCCATATAGCCCCGGCGTCGTCCAATTGCCATAGTCAACATGTTAAATGTGATTTCCTAGCATCATAGCCGTAATTCATCAATGTTTCAATATACGCCCGATATGCATAAGTGTTGTTTTGTGGTGTGACCAGTTTCTGATTCATACTCATATCGACTTGACTGAATAACGTGTGCAGCCAATTGTTGACTGGACCAATTTTATCCGATTCATCGGCATCTGCGATTGCCGTTCCTGTCGACTTGACAATAGATGCTATAACTTCCAACATTGTTTGCAAAAGATAGGTGTATTCTTCGCCGTTGCCGGGCACTTCAAACTCAATGGGCGAATCATCAGTCAGTGTGGAGACTGGTTTGTACTGAACCCATTTGCCGCTCTCGATACTGGTCTGCGCCGGCAGTAGGGAGAATAAGTCCAATTCCGTCTTGACGCATTCACACGACTTTTGATGTAGAAACGACATTGCTAGCGTGTGTGTTAATTGAATATATCACGTACAGACGTTCTCCTCACTGCTTTCCTCGTATTCGTCTTCCTCTTCTCCCTTCTAACTATCCTTCTCTTCTTGCTGCTGCTGCTGCTGCTCTTCCCCTTCTTGGATGACGACCTTCCTCGAAGGAGTTTCGCCAAAGACTGCGGTGTGACACGACGGCCGCTGAACATGGCGCGCTTCGCGTTCCTCTTACGCGAGAGTATCGCGTTAGTCTTTCGCGCAGGAGTAGCGCGTTGGTTTTTCGCGTTACTCTTTCGCGTTACGCGACGGTGTTTCGCACAAAAGCCGCCACCGCCGCCACCACTTAGCACACATTGAAGTTTGCCGTCCGCTCTGCGTTTTAGCGAGTCGGTAAACTGGCTGAAATGATCTCTAGCGGCTTCTTTGGGGTCCCGCTGGCGCACGGTCATATCGCCCAAGAATCCAACACCGGATTTCATCGCCTCTTTGGCCACAGCAGAGGCTCCCGACTTGAGTAGCGGTGTGATGGTGCGGAACATACCGCCTAGGAAACTGCCAATTCCATGTCCGCGCTGGTAGGATGCACCGCGAAATACCCTATCGATACTGCCGCCGGTCTGCTGCAATTGCTGGCGACGGTAGTACGCCAAGTACGGATCGTTTGTATTCATCATTGCTGAGCTCTTTTGAAATGAAGCTTCACGTACGACGTCCCAAAGAGGAATGACTCTTTTTTACCAGAGTGATCCCTTAGGTCAATATCGATCGTTTCAAATGTTCCTTTCATAACTGGCACATAATGAGGACTGGTGAAATGCACAGTCTTATGCGCACCATGTGTGTAGTTCTCTCTGTCAATGTTGATAATCTTCAAAAGCGGTGCTGTAGTGTCGCCATTCAGCTGTGGTTCAATCAGATCACAATACACGTACAAGTGTGTCGGCAGTCCGATAGTCAGATTTGGGTGCCATATCGCTGTGAGGTCATTTGACAAAACGTTCTCGTACGGATCGAAACCCAACTGGAGAGACAGTGCTTGGCTGAAATGCACTTTGCTTATACCGTCCACCATTGTCGTGATCTTGACTCTGTCCTGCTTTTTGTCATACTCAAAGTACAAGTACTGAGTCACATCCTTCGCGGTATTGATCATTTTCAATAAATCGGTTATGTTATTGTAATAACCGGGTTTCAACTTTAGCATAATCTGCTCGACACTAAGTGTGACAGGAATACTTTGCAGAACGAGTTTATACTCGAGCCAAATACACGATTCCTCGTTCACAGTCATAAAGGAACATGGATAATGCGCTTCGACCAAAGCCATCTCCCACTCGCCATCGCCTTCTAATCGAATTTGTCTCGGCAGATGAGTAGTGTAATTGGACACTGTGTTTTTTGGAAAATAATCCTTTGAGCTGTTGCTGGGCAATGTCAAATATAACTGGTTGCTATTAGACATTTTGCAGATCTTGCGGTCTTACCCAAGAATTGAACTCGTCTCCGTAACCTTCCCACTTGACGAAATAACGCTTACTGCGACCACGACCGGCAGTGTCTAGTATTTCAGCAATTTTGAACAGATGGTCGTTGTATATTGTCACTTTTTGTAATTCGTATTCGTAAAACTGTCCAGTCACTTGGTCAACTTTGAGATCCTCCAAAGTGTACATTGGCAGAGGCATTAATGTGTTTACACGACGCACCACAAACACTTCTTTACTCCAATTAGTCTCGTAACCTTTTGCGAATGTGCCCTTCTCCTTAGATATGCGCACTGTGGTGCCAACTTTCAGTTTTGGCTTAACACGACGCGGTATCTTACCGAACATGCGACGCCTTACCTGATGCAATATTCGCTTATTGTCGGCAGTCACATCGACTGGTCGTATTCTGCTGCCTAGACTCTTGTGTGTGCTGTTGTTGTATGCGCTAACCAGTTTGTCCAACGCATCAACGTAACGATATGTGTTTTTGTAAGTCAAATATCGCCACATGCGCGTTTTAAAGTGCGATTCACGCGTTCCACTACGGCCACTTTAACATCTGGGTTTTGTGTAGTGACATAGATGATTCCGTATTGTTTGAATAACATTTTCGTCTTGGCACCGGCGAATTCAGTACCTTTGTCAGTTTTTAGACAACGTGGTGTGTCAGCCGCTTCAGCAAATATCTCCTCGAAAGCGTTGGCCACTTCAGCTCCTTCCTTCTGCCTCAACGTCCGCACATACAGGTGTTTGCTAAACACGTCTATTACAGTCAGTAGGTAGTTGACGTCGTCGTTGTGTTTACTAAGACCACGCATATCGTTCAAGTCCGCTTGCCACAATTCAAATGGACCATAAACTATGTAAGGATTGCGCGGGAAACGCTTGCGTGCCGTTTTGTGCAATGTGTAAGTGTCCTGTGTTTGTAACCATTCAATCACTTTAAGTTTAGAAACTGGTTTTGCAGCTTGCGCTAAAGGAGATACACCGCCATACGACGAAGGTTTGATGGGATTGTAATACAAACGCTCCATAATGAAAACCTATCCTGTGTACGGTTCCCACTTGTCCAGATTTGACGACGGCTTGTTTCTATTTAAAAATCAAACTGCTCTGTCACTCGTACCGGTGTGGATGTTACACGTTTTCCTCTTGCCGACCGTAGTCGATGTACTAGTGGTGTTCTCAGTATTGATTCAGTTGAAGTGTCTTCTTCTTCCACTTCATCGTCTGATCCTCCTCCTGTGAATGAAGAACGATATTCGGCATTTATTTCCTTTACCGCTCTTAGATTATTCATATAGTCCTTTGGCACGTTCATCGCTTTCAATGCGTTGAGCACTTCCCGCCATCCTGGCGGTGTATAATCACGCATACTTACCTTTACTATGCAATTTAAGATATCCACTAGATTTGACTCTGGGATTTTTTCACCATTGATGTACACTGAATAGCCACTGTCCCAACTGATTAAGCTACCGTCACGTTTCATGAAACGTAAAAGATTGCGGGCATCAGATCTGTAAGTTTTGGAAAACGTTTCCACAATCTCTTCCACTGGACCACCTACCGCAGCGGGGAGCATTCGTCGACTATGTTCAATCCCACCCGTCTCCACGATTGGTATGCTAATCGTATGGCGTCTATTCTCTGCAATATGCAAGAATCGATGTAACGCTTGTTTGTACAATTTCCACTTTTCACTATCGTCCATACGTTTGTTATTCAATATTTGTTGCATCTCCGCGTCGAGGCTGTTTTCACTGGATAGATTAGTCGGTCTTTTATCCGTAGCATTTGATTGCAATCGATCAATCAACTTTTGCAGCACAACTACCATCTTCTTTGCATGTTCCATTTGTGCACTAATGACTAGCTACTTTTCTAAAGTGTAACTTCACGCACGACGTTCCAAAGTGGAATGGCAAATGATTACCAATGTTATCTCTTAATTCAATTTCCACACTGTCAAAAGATCTATTCATAACAGGCACATAGTACGGATCGATGCATAATGTTGATTTATGCAATCCGTATACATAAGTAGACGTGGATATATTGACAATTTTCAATAACGGTGCGACTGTATCGCCGACCATCTGCGGCTCGACTAAATCACAATACACGTACATGTATGACGGTAAGCCAAGACGAATGTTGGGCGAACGGATGCTTTTGTTAACTGCATCACCTTCCAGCGTCAATTCATTCGGATCAAATCCCAATTGAAGCGCTAACGTTGGACTTAATGTAATTTTTCCAACATCAGTTCCCATCGATACTTCAATGAATTTGTTGTATGAGTTTTCAACGGTGAACTTTACCCCAAAAGTAATCGCTAGATCTTGTGAATTGATATGATCACACAATTCTTGCATATTTGCGTAATCACCAGTCTTCAATTTAATTCTGTGGTTTTGTTTTGGAGTAGCTGACACTAAGTGCAATTTCCCAGTCGCCAGCGTCCAGTTGAATAGCTCTCGGCAAATGTGTTATATAATTTGCAACTGTATTTTTCGGATAATACTGCATCGAACTGTTGCTGGGCAGTGTCAAATAGAACTGATTGTGGATGCCAGTCATTTTTAACTACTCAATGCTGCTTGTAGTACTGCGCTCAAAAGTAATGGTATAAAGATTCCACCGCCTTTTTGTATGAGATACTTTCGTTTCTTTGACCAGCCTTCGCCGCGTTTCACAAATCGACGTAGCGTCGCCTTGTGTTCCCTTAATTGACTTTTACTCTTCTTCGCCAGAGGAACTTTACCTCGCAACACTTTGTATGCGCACTTACACACTGAGCGAATGCGGCTCTTGTCGCACACCTTTAAGAGTGCCTTCCGCTCCTTGGGTGTTGCGTGCATGAAAGCCGTGAGCAGAGCTGCGTCCTTCCGCAAGCACGACATGATTACTACTGATGGCGAAATTACCTTTTCTTTGGCAAGTACACATAGTTGGTAGAATCGTCTGGAAATATGCAACTTCGTATTCGCATATTTTCGTCTATTGATTGTTTAAAGTCTAACAGTAGGTAGCCGTGTGGATTCCTCGTAGCGTCAGCGTACGCCTCCTCGATGAATTTCGGGCTGTCTGGATATATTTGTCTGGCCAAGTACCTAATCTGAACTCTATCTCTAGGATTCATAAAACACACAATGTAATACGCATTCAGTGAGATGTCCCTCTGAACGCGTCCTTGATGAAACAAATGTTGTGTAATGAAAAACACACTAATGTTGTGATGATGACAACCTTTTGTGAAAAGATCCACCACACGATTGTCGGCCTCACGCATCATATCGTCTAATCACAAGTATCGGCTCGTTACCAGAAAAATCCTCCAAGTTTGGTAGACCTTCTATGTGGTTAATGTTGACATTTTTCGAGTCACCACCACCACCACCACCGCCACTACCACCACCACCACTACCATAATGCCAGTTTATACTGGTAAATGGCGTGTCACACATTTCTGTAATGTGTTTTATAAACTTTGATACAAACTGTGACTTGCCACAACCCGAAGGTCCTGCCACAATGTCTGAGAACGAATGTTTCCACATAAAGCTCATGATTAGTACTGAACTAAACACCGCACAGTTACCGTACTCACACTCTTAATCTTACTACTAAAGGACATTTTTGGGGCTAAGTGAAATAAATAACACAGTGGTTATGTTCTGAACGTGACTATAAGTATTGAGTACGAAAACTAATTTACAAAGGTATTTACATAATCTTCAAGTCTTGCTTTACATAAACTCCAAAGGTGTGAATCTGCTATTGGAACCCCTCGGGCTGCGTTTCACCAAGCGAAGGCGTTCTCCAAACCCGCTGTTGTAGCGCTCGATGTCGGTGTTGCTCAGGACCTCGTTGAAGTGCCTAGGCAGGTAGACTCGCAGAAAGAAGTCGTCCCCAACCTGCCCCTCCAGGATCACGATGATCGTCTCGCCAAAGGCTGTGGTGGCTCGCTCCATCGCAGTGATGAGATAGCCGCATTCCTCTTGGAGGTCAGCTATCCTGGTGTATAGCGGAGAGTCAGACTTGCAGTTGTTGAGGGTAGCTCTCAGGTCCGCGGTTGCTGCAGTGCCGTTCACGCTCGGAAACTCTGGCTTGAAAGTGCTGGTGGTCGACATCTCTAGTAGTAGTAGTTGGAGTAGGTCTATGTGAGGTGGTGGTCTGGTGGTGAATGATGCTCAAACGGGCGGGGCTCCGCCTTATAAACCCTCGCCGCCATTTTCTAAGTGGGTGGTCCGGAGGGTCGGGCTGTTGGACGCAGGTGTTACACAAAAAACCGACGCGTCGCCCTTCTGTCTGGGAATGCGGATGCTCTAGTTGACTGCTGGCGCCACTCGTCGTTTCTTCCTCACAGCTCGCTTCTTCGACGTTGGCTGCGAAACTGCACTGCGTTGTGTAACAGTTTGAGTTAAGCCTGTAATTTTCGGTACTCCTGTTGATTTATCGATCCACATATTTTCCACTTTATCAACTACTTGTTTAACACTTTGGTGCATTTCACCATCTTTGTCCAAAAATAAACCACACATGTACATTATATCTGTACCATCCCACATTTCCATTTTCAATAAAATTTGTCCTTTGTTTCCCGGGTTTTGAACAGCAAAAGTATTCCCATCGTCCATCCATGACACTATGGGACAATCATCTGTTGGTTTTGGTACCCATCCTGGTTTCTTTGTTTCCACTTCGATGGGAGTTGGCCTCCTTCGTCTCTTGCAGGCAGTGGTCGGTCTTACAGATGACGTCTGAGATGATTCCAATGACCGATCACTAGCATTATTGTTCATAACCTCAATCTCCTGAATAAACGATTTGATATAGTCGTCCGCAGAAGCGTAAGCGTCCATGTTCACGTCCTTACCGTGTGACTTCAACCGTACTACTGACTGGCGGTGTGTCTGCTCACCCTTGAAGTAAACTGTACGCACTCGCTGTGACACATCTTGTCGCAATAGGTTAGATGTTTGATTTTTTCACCTAACATCAGTTCCAACGGTCTGCGGAATCTCATTTCATCTATTGCGATTTGAGTCCACGTTAATTGTTATACATCCTCACACGGCTCGTAAGTGTAGTGTGTATTTAGCTCCACGTTAAATTTAACAGTCTGTTTTGTTTTCTTCATAGTTATACTGTTTCACATGATATTCACTAGTTTTGTTTTCTTCAAAAGTATGCTGTTTCATATGATATTTCCTCTCAAACACATCTCTCGCTCTATCCAACACTAACTTGATTGCGAGTATCTCTCGGATGTTGTTACGTTTATAACGTATTTTGTTCATTGATATGGTGATTACTTTTCTTGCATCATCCGCACTGGTCATCTTTGGAGCACGTATCGACTGTAGCCACCTGACTAGCGACGAAGGTTCTGGAATTAGTCCACAAGTGCAGACTTATGCATTGTCAAAGATATGTTCAACTACATTAATGAAATTGTGCGAGGTTAGGATGTTGTGTTATCTGCAGTCAATGTGCATGCCGTAACTCTTCATCACTTCTTTAGCCTTATTCACTATGTTTATGCCGTTGGGGACATTTTCTCTACAGTAGCACATTGTAAATCCTTCTTCCTTTGCTTTTTTCAAGGCTTGATTGAAATTCCTCTTCTGTGTTCGAATGCAGTTGTATTCACAAACTCCGTACTGCTCTAGTAGGGTTTACCTAATCATCACACAAAATATATGCTTCAGATTTACATCTTCAGGCAACACTACCACTTTAGATGTCTGTTCGATCAGCGTTTGATTCATGGATTGGTTTTCCATACACAATATATCATTTTTAATTTTAAACTCGGAGTTTGTTTGATCTAGCTTTCGGTTATTTGTCAGCGACTTTGTAAGTGATTGTAGCAGCCATTGGTTCTCGTTTATAAGTCTGTACTGACCACGTTTTCTAATGGAAGGTAAGACTTCACTTGTAACCCATCTTTTGAACGCTTTGGCTTTTGGTTTCAAGGAGCGTAAGATAAGAGAATACAATCCAGATTCGTTGATGACGGTAGACTGAAATTGTAAGTTAAAGGGGAGTGTATCGATACACCCCCCTTTGCTGTATATGTTCAAAGCATTACACCTATCTTCCTCATCAACATTAATCCGCACTGCTTGTTTTGTATCTTGTTAACCTAGTATTTGAGCTTGATCCTTGGCTTTGAACCATGGATTATCGCTGCTATCAAACAGTACAGACAAAGGCTGGTCTTTAAACACATAGTAGGTTAAGTGAGCCATTTTCTAGGTTAGGTCAAAAACGTCAGGTGAACACTCTGACAGAACGACACACAGCAACACTATTACACAACCACAAACTTCAAACTCCCGATCAAGAATGAGACCGTGGGTGTTTGACAACTGGTGTTCTGTTGACTTAATTACTAGGGGGAGATTTTCGCTCTCCCCAACACATAATGGGTTAGGGGGAGTTTTCGCTCCCCCATACTTCAGTAATTGTTGAAGACTAGAACAAGAATGAGACCGTGGGTGTTTGACAACTGGTGATTTATTGCTTGGAATTCGACGCGGGTGGTCTATAATTATGGGTTCCGGCAAGGGTCGGTCGCCCTCCTGTCGGGGTATCAAATTACAGCATCCGCATTCCCAGACAGGAGGGTGACGCGATGGTTATTTGTATGAACATCTGTGCCCTCCCGTCGAGGTATCCAATTACAGCATCCACATTCCCAGACAGGAGGGCGACGCGTCGGTTTTTTGTGTGTACACCTGCGCCCATCAGCCCACGACGTACGGCCCGCCCCTAGCAGCAAAGTTTAGTTTAGTCTTGAGTTTCGAAGCGGCAACAGCTACGACGAGATCATGGACAACATCGAGTGGGATTTTAGATCACAGACGTCGAGTTTGAGGATGTATGTGTTGCGGCGGAAACGTTAATGAATATCAATAATAAGAAGAGGCCGTTTGACGATGAAGATGATTAATTCGAAGGTGATGAGTTCTACAACAGAAAAGACGACGATGATTGCACCTTGAAGCATTTCCATAAGAAGAGGCTATTGCGCATTGACAAAAAGTTCAAGTACGTTCATGAGTCAAAAGTGTGTTCAACTATCCAAGATCTTGATGACGTTCTGTACTCTAGACAACGGGGAATCAACGGCATGTGGAACCATTGTCCGCTGGACAATTTGGAATGGGAATATTGGCAGTGGGACATGGACTACAAGATGAATTTCTACCCCATTGAAGAGGAGCACTTCTACGCCATTGAACATGAGCAGAAGTACATGATGCTTGTCGAAATGTGGTGGAATCGGCGGACGGATGAACTGCATCCGGATGAAGTAACACAGTTTTTCAACAGTAAAAAATAAACGTTTTCCAACACCTTAGCCTCCACCTGATCCCACCATCATAATCGGCCTTTTTCAAGGTCACAAAAACTTTTCATGTTAGGGAATAGAAGGAAATCTGTCTAAAAAGAGGAGATTTTCTTCCAAGTGTTGGTGCAGGCGCCTTCGCTGGCAAAAGTGTTAGAGACGAAACCTTGACGGGGGGGGGGGGGGGCTCCTACTGCTCCTGCTGGGGTCGGGTCGCAGCTGCACCCCAGACAGGTCTCGACTCGTCGGTTTTTTGTGTGAACACCTGCGTCGTGCGCCAGCCTGTTGGGGTATCCAGTTACAGCAGCTGCATCCCAGACAGGACTGGACGCGTCAGTTGGTTGTGCGAACAGCTGCCTTGGTGTAGAGTACTTGAAGGGGGGTGTATCGATACACCCCCCTTTGCAGTATATGCTCAAAGCATTGCAATTATATTCTCCTCAAAATTTGCATTCACTGGTAGTTCAATTGTCCGCAGGCGCCTTGGCAAAACACCTGCGTCAAGCGCCAGCTTGTTGGGGTATCCAGTTACAGCAGCTGCAACCCAGACAGGACTGGACGCGTCGGTTGGTTGTTCGAACAGCTGCTTTGGTGCAGAGTACTTGAAGGGGGGTGTATCGATACACCCCCCTTCAAGTGCTCTAACCCAGAGCATTGCAATTATATTCTCCTCAAAATTTGCATTCACTGGTAGTTCAATTGTCCGCAGGCGCTGATGGGCTAGCTCTGTTGGTTGTAGCGTTACCCTGCTCAACTCATGTATTAATTATACACAGTATGTCATGTGGGTACTGAGAATACTCGGCTTGATCAGGAGATTCAAAAAATGCAAAAAAGGTCAAAAGTGTGGTGCGGGCCCCTTTTTTGTAAACATCATCCAAAGTGTACGATGTGGGTACTCAAATGACGCGGCTCGACTAGACGAACAGGAATCTGCAATCAGAATTCAGATCCGACCTATGGTAACTGAGACCCCTCAACCCCCTCCCCCCCTGGTTTGGGTCATTGCAAAAAAAAATTGAAAAAAAATTTCCAAACAAAATTTTCAAAAAAAATATTGCCAAAAAAATTCGCAATAAAAATCGAGGGTGGAGGGGGGAGGGGGGAGGAGGGGGTTGGGGAGGGGGAGGGGGGAGGAGCTCCTCTGCTCCTCCTGATACTAAAGTCTCCTGGTACCCCTACTAGTAATAAAGAACGTACCAAAAACCCGCTCTTATTTTATTTGTATGTTTACTGTTACAGAATAACGTACATAGTTAATTATTATATAATTAAAACTGCAATCTTAATTTAGACATCAGTTGAAATATCAGTTGAAAATCAAGAAAGTGAAAATATCGATTATACTAGCCTAACCGTTTTATATGTGACCATAGTTGAGACAACTCATAAACATTCAACAATAATCACTCATTCATTTCACGCAATATGATATAGCATAAAAATAGAATAATTAAAGTTTCAAGCATATAGGCCTATCAAATATTTTGTCACATGTTTTTTTTTCTTTTAATTAAATGTTATTATTTTGCTTATTTTAGTTATTTATTTCATTATCACCCCTCAGAAAATTTAAATTTTAAATAATTATTCATTATTTTGTGATGTAATAAAATATTTAAAGTCATATTTCATAATTTAAGCCTACATATACAAAATTACCTCATAATTAACTTAATATAATATAACTAAATTCAAAATTGATCTCAAACTTTCCCCCAGCTGAAGTGTTTTGTGACTAATGTATTTTGGTTCCAAGATTATTGGAAAATTGTGTTTTGAAAATAATTATGTGAACCCCATAGCATCATCTGGAGTTTTCTGAAGAAAGAGAGGTCTGCTGATAAAAAAAAAATGGCTGGTGTTAGATGCTTTGATTTGAGCACTGTCTCATTCAAATAAATTTCCCCTTTTAAAAAGTTTTTTTTTTGTAACCTGCGAAACTCAGAGCAACCCTTATTTAGCCCATCAAGATTCGTATAGCTCTTGAGTGAAGAAATTGTCTGTGTGGTGAGATCTTTCCATTTTTTTAAACTACCTATCTGGAACCACTTACAACCTATATAGCAACTTACAATCCCTAGGACTTTAAACAAAAAAAATCAATTCCTCTTTATCAACGATTTGTTTAATCAAAATTTAATACAAGTTCTCTACCTAACTTAATCAAGAAGATACTTTATTTATTTGGACAAAAATAACTTCAAAAACTTAACTAGGCCCTCAGCCTAAATTTCAAGAAGAAGCTGCCATTTTGAACTTTAAATTATACACCTCAAGATCCCACAACCATAATTATAGATCAATAGTAAATTTTTATCGAATAGTTTAAATTCACATAAATTGGACTTTTTTTAAATTTCTAATGATTTTTATTCATATGAAACAAAGTTATTCTGACCTTTAAGCCTCAGCACGATCACCCCGACCCTGTATTATAAATGACTCATGTTATAAATTACCATATTTATGAAGTATAGCTGTGTATAATACTTTGGACTTTGATATCATCTAAATTGAAAATTACATTCTTATAATTTCATTTTCTCTCCCCAACATTGTACATCTATTGTAACCCTTATTCATTTAACCATAATTTGTCTGCAATCTATAAATGTAAAATAATAATGAATAAATGTCCACCATTACTTTGTTAATTGTATTTATGAGTTTTCATTTTAAATTAGATAAAACAGCTGTTAGGCCTAAATAGTAAACCTGTGAATTTAGTTATCTAGTCAAGGATTAAGTTACGAACAGTTGAAAGGGAATTATTACTGTATTTACCATAAACTCTTAGTCGAACAGTTGATTGTTATTAACCAAAATTATTCAAGAGAGCTGTAATAGTATTAGTTTTGTTTCAATGGCGCCCAATTCGTGAGGCTTAAAGTAATCAGAATAACTTTGATGAGGTAATTTTAACTAGAAATAGTATAGATTTAACCTATATTTGTTTACCTACCTTGTTAAGCTAAGTTATCCACCATGTCTGAAGGTTATAACGTCTAAGTGTCAACAGACACTGTTTACGTAATGTAGGCTCGTCTCCTCTACCACTCGCTCAGAGGCGATCGGTAAAGTGACTTAGTGCAACCAACGCAACGTTAAGCCTCTACAACATCCCAACTACTCTTCTAATCTTTTTGGTTGTGGATCGTGATCATGGACTTTTAATGCAATTTGTATTGTTAAAACCAGATTTTCTGCAATAAAATTTAAAACAATTTCTTATACTTTTCTTTGTAGCAAAAAAGCGACAGCCTGCCCAAATATTGTCGCATTTTCGTGGTGCATGTCACATTTTGCGACAAATGCGACCGCAGCTTAAACCCTGAGTAGAGGTGCGAGATGGTAAACACAACATTGAATGCCAGCAGGGCAAACAAAGCCCCAAGAGGATCTCGGAACGGGATTAGATATATATATATATATATATATATATATATATATATATATGTTTGATTTTTGTGAATTATTTCAGCTTCTACGGTTCAGTAATTGATCTGCTGGTTAATTCAAATTCAAAAATCTTTATTCATGAAAAGCATGCATTTTATACAATGAATAGTGTCAAATCTATTTACATTATGCCATTATGCTAAAACTCACAGTATAATAATAGTAAACTCCTGGCTAAATAAATGATCAGATTACAAACAAGTAAAGTAAACTATATGTTACATTATTTTTTGGTTTTTGAGGGGATGAAAAAATTATCAATTGAGTAGGGAGCTGTGGTTGTTAAATATTCTTCTAAGCACCTTTTAAATTTTACATTTGTTTCCTGTTTAATTGCTGAAGGAGGATGTTTTAAAAATGTTGATCCCATGTAGGTCGGCTTCTTTAAAAAAAACTTTGTTTTATGCTAGGATAGAACAATAGGACCTATCTTATTTTTTTTCTGGTATTATATTTATGTATTGGGTATTGGGCTAGAATCTTTTACATGGATTATGTTTTAAAGGTTAGTGGGATAGAGCCCTAAAAAATACCTATCTTAAGACTGCAACAACTGTTTATGAAGTTGAAAATGTAACTATCCGACCCATTAAAATTGTATGTCCATAAGACTAAAACTAAAACTTTGGATGCTATTGGGGAAGAGTCCTCAGGGAATTATGTAAAACCATTTCCTAGAAAGAGCCTACTATATAAGAAGAGGCTGCATTTCAAATTTCATTTCAATCTATTAAGTGGTTCCTAATATTATGTTGTGAGTCAATACGAGGTATTTGGATTATATAGATATAAGTTAAAGTTAACAATGGTCCAAAACTTTCTATTTGAACCCTAAATATTTTAATATTTTGAATATGTGTCACAGTCATCTTAATTAGCTTTTTTGATCCTGAAAAGGCTGAGGACGTAGGTTTGCTGCTAAAGGGGCAATCAAACAAAAATGTTTTTTGCTTAAATATAAATATACCGCCACCAGGTGAAGCCACGTACAAAGTTTCATCAATATACATTCTTATTTTGTATTGTAATTGTGTGTATTGTAAGCCAAACTTTTTTATCCCCCATAAGAATTTAACATTTGGACAATGTTCCGTGTATAGAACTTCGAATATCCCTGCAACGGTTAGACGTAGAACAACAATTTAAATACTAAAAAGATTGTTTTTTTAGACCTGAAGTTATTGGTGAATACCAATATGAAGTTTTCAGTAACTGAGGAAAAGCTAAATACTATAATACCCCCATTGCAGCAAACCTGCATACGCAGCGAATTTCCAATGCAAATATATGTGTTTCACTACTACGTAGAGCCATTTACCAAGTTTCACAAAAATACATTCATAAATAAGTGATATACAGAATAGCATTTTATTTATTCTCCATAAGAATAACATTAGGGATGAGTACACGCAGGTTTGGTGCAATAAGGAAGATAAGAAATGTGTTTTTTTACAATTATCAATATAACTCAACCAGATGAAGCTACATACCAAGTTTTATTAATTTAGGTTCATAACTAAGGGAGATATAAAACTTTACTTATTTTCCATATGAATAACACAGGGTCCGACTATACAGGTTTGCTGCTATGGGTACAATCAACAAAAAAACATTTGTTAGTGCAAATATCAGTATATCACAACTAGTTGAAGCCACATACCAAGTTTCATCAATGTACATTAATAAATAATCGAGATATGAAATTTTATTTATTCTCCATAAGGATAACATTGGACAACGTACTGTGTTTAGCACTTTGAATATCTCTGCAACGGTTGGATGTAGAACAACAATTAAAACACCAAAATGAGCTTAAGTTATTGTTAAAAAGAAATGTGAAGTTTTTAGTAAAATTATCTAAGAAAAAGCCAAAAACCTCCCATAATATTAACATGGAAAATTTTATGCACACGTTTTTTGACTTTTCTCTACAACCAGTTAACCTAGGTTAATGATTCAAAATACTAAATTATTTGTTTTTTCAAGCTCTATAAAATGGCTATAACCATTGACTATATAGTCAATGCTATAACAAAAATTCTGTGTTTTTAAATTGTATTGTTAAAAAATTCAAAATACCCCCGTCGCAGCAAACCTGCATACTCAGCAAATTTCCAATGGAGATATAAATTTCTTAATACTACATAAAGTCACTTACCAAGTTTCATAAAAATATATTCACAAATAAGCAATATATACAATTTTGATTATTCCCCATAACATTGGGGCTGAGTATGCAGGTTTGCTGCATCAAGGAACACAAAAAATGGAGTTTTATGCTGATATCAATATAACTCAACTAGGTGAAGTTATATACCAGTTTTTATTCATTTATGTTCATAATTAAGAGAGACATAGCATTTCATTATTATCCATAAGAATAACATGGGGCTGAGTACGCAGGTTTGCTACTACAAGAGCCTTTGACAAAAAATTATTTTTTAGCAAATACTAATGTACCTAAATTAGATGAAGCCATATACTAAGTTTCATCAGTGTACATTCATAAATAAGCGAGATATAAAATTTTTCTTTTCCTCCATAAGAATAACATTAGACAACGTACTGTATTTAGCACTTTCAATATCTCGGTAACCAATTGACGTAGAGGAATGATCAAAATACCAAATTGTGTGTTTTTTTTTAGCTGAATACAATGGTTGAAACTAAAATTTGACTATTTCCAAAATTATATGTAAACAATCCAAAAAGCCCATTTTTGGGGTACAAAACCCCCCAAAAATACCCCTTCGGATAAAGCGATCTGGCTGGTCTTTGAACTTAGTCATAAATGTTGCTTTACACGTTTATACCAAATTTCATCAAAATCGGACTATTTTATGAGAGTTATCGTGCTCACGAACACGCACATATATATAGTGTAGCAGATGCGTGTAGCATGCGATAGTTCCTGTAGCAGCAAACCTGCGTACTCAGCTCCCATGTTATTCTTTTGGAGAATAGGTAACGTGTTATCTCCCTTAATTATGAACATAAATTAATAACATTTGGTATGTGGCTATACCTTCTTGAGTTATATTGAAATTTGTATAAAACCCCATTTTTGGTTCCTTGTTTCAGCAAACCTACATACTCAGCCGCCATGTTATTCTTATGGAGAATAATTAAAACGTCATAAATCTTTTATTTATAAATGTCTATTGATGAAAATTGGCATGTGGCTTCATGTAGTATTAAGATACATAAATATGCATTTCATGTAGTATTAAGATACATAAATATGCATTGGAAATTTGCTGAGTACCTATGCAGGTTTGCTGCTAAGGGGGTATTTTTACATGTTAGAGTGGAAATTGCAAAACAAAAATATATTTTTGGAAAGTTTTAACCCATTGGCTTAACCCTTTCAGTGCTAAGCTTCTGAAAGGAGTAGTTGAATATGTGATGTTTTGTTGATTTTTTTAATATATTGAACGCCTGAACAGTTAAAATTAATAAAAACATGCTTCCGCTGGACACACACAGTAAAGGATAGGTAAAAAGTAGCAAAACACCTGATCAGATGCCAAACCAAAAAACCTGATCATGCCTGTAACATACCAAATGTTATTAATTTATGTTCATAATTAAGGGAGATAACACGTTACCTATTCTCCAAAAGAATAACATGGGAGCTGAGTACGCAGGTTTGCTGCTACAGGAACTATCGCATGCTACACGCATCTGCTACACTATATATATGTGCGTGTTTACACACAGTAAAGGATAGGTAAAAAGTAGCAAAACACCTGATCAGATGTGCAACTCACAAAGAATCCACCCATCCCGTCAGCTTGGACCCGAGCCGTCCACCGTTTGCTTAAGGTCCGCCCTCCCCTTCAACTCTGCCACAGACAGGTGAACTCTCCATGAGTTGCACATAAAAACCACCGACTGTGACGGGATTCGAACCCTCGATCCAAGTGTTACCCCCGGCCGGGAAGGTAACGCCTTAGACCGCACAGCCACTGGTCAGGCTAGCAGCTGCAGTGGATCAGTTGGTATTATAGAGACTAGGCGCTGGACGAGGTAGTTCAATTCGTGTCTACCAGGTTTCACCACATGTCAGACTCAGACTGCAGACTGAGCGCCTAACAGTACAATCGCTTATGAAGCAGTAACAGTGTTTATTGATAACAGATTCAAAAGACGATATATCGGACCTTAGCACTGAAAGGGTTAAAATGACTTGCTGTTGCCATCATTAACTTTTAATGTTTAAACCTTTGAATTGGAATGTACAAACTGATGTTTTTAAATGGATTAATGGCGTATTTTAATTAAAATATTCTTTTACTTCAGTTTAAAGAGTCGCATATTTCTACACACAGAGTAGACATAAGTAAAAAGTAGCAAAATCAGTGTTGACAATTTGCAAGTCTCAAAGAATTAACCGAACCCATCAACTTCCAAGCAAGCCTGCCACCGTTTATTTAACTTGGGCCGTACCACCAACGTTGCCACAGACCGGTTAACTCATTGAGAGTTGGACGACTGGTCAGTTTTGGTCGTGTGCGGGAATCAAACCCACGAACATCGCATCACCACCTGGCCAAGGTGTTTCCATGAAGTAACCAACTCAGCTAACACGACTGAAGGCCTAGCGGCGAAATTAAAGTATCAGTCAGTCCGCGCCCCTAGCGGATAGAACCGTAGTCGCCTGCGGTCATTAGTTACATATTTTGCTACTAGAGTGCAGCACCAATCAAATCCTGTTAAAGGCTATTGCGAATAGAATAAAATTACTATGTCAATGGGTTAAACCCCCATAAAACACATTTTTCATGATCCGATTTTTCTGAATTTTGAACTTCCAAGTCATGAGTCACTTTACACGTTTGTGCCAAATTTCATTGAAATCGGACTTTTTTTCAAAAGTTATTATTGCATTTACGGACTCATGGGGATACATCTATGGGGTACAACACCCCCCTAACACCCTCATTTGGATAATGTGATCAGTCTGGTTTTTAAACTCGTTCAAAGTAAATGCTACTTTACATACCTGTGCCAAGTTTCATTAAAGTCGGACCTTTTTTACAAAAGTTATTGGGATAAATAAATAGTTATAGGCTACCTGTATATAAAAATGGCCCAAAAATGTATGTAACAACTATCGCCCGATATCACTTTTATGTGTTTTCTCAAAAATATTGGAAAAAATAATAAAACTAAATCAGTAAACTTTTAGAATCCATTAATTTTTTTAGTAACAGTCAATTTGGATTCAGAGAGGTATTATCATTGACTATACATCTGCACTAGACTGAAAAGCTCATGGGCCCTTCTGAGAGGCGGGATTCTCCACAGAGTTCTGACAGCACTGGATAGAAATCGCCACCATCGCACGCAATGACAGACGTAACTCTCTGGCTCATGCCGCTTGGCACGCTCAGCTCGGCCGTGGCGGGTTTTTAAAATCTCATTTTGCTAATAAAACAACTGTCTCACTTTCCTCGCAACTCAGAAGTTTTAACACACGATTTAACAAAGGCTGCAAGGTTGTAATAACAAAGGTTGAGTGAAATAAAAATAATATTGTAATAACTGTTAAAAACTTGTAATAAAATTGGTGTAGACGTCATAACCGTCTTTCACCAGCATCAATCAAGCATACTCTGTCTGTTCATCTGCTTATGCGATCCCAAGTAGTTTGCGTAATGTCTACTCGGAGGAAGCACATTCGATAGCCGCTGTTGCCGACTGCACTCAATAGATTGCACGTGCTGTTTCTTGGTTAACCGATTTTAGCATTGCATTTACTGTCTACTAAATGTGTACGGTATATCAATGGTATTATGTACTGAGTATGCTTTACATAGTTTTTTAAATAATATTTATATTGGGTTAAATGAGGGGAAATGTGTAAGTGGTTTGTTTTTAGATATTAAAAAAGCATTAGATACAGTTGACCACAATATATTACTAACAAAGCTTTACAGGAGTGGAATAAGAGGGGTTGCTTATAAGTGGTGTCAAAGTTACCTGTTAGGGCAAAAACAACGTGTAAGAATTAACAATAAATTAAGCAGTATGGGTGAAATTTTAACGGAGTTCCACCAGGTTTTATGTTAGGAGCAATACTATTTAAAGCCTATGTTAATGACCTTTGCGGTGCTCACTTAACTGGGAAAATAACTTTATTTGCAGATGATACGGCATTTTGCTATACTGGAAGTTTGTGGCGAAGGTTGAAGTTGCAATGAATAACGACTTGAAAGCACTTCAGTGGTGGTTCATTATTAACCACATGGTTCTAAGTCCAGAGAAAACAAAGTTTATAAATTTTAGCATACGAAAATAAAATATTTGTAGTAATCCTGTAGGCCTAATGTAAAAATGTGTAAATTGCTTAGTCAATGATACAGTTTATGAAAAAATGTGTGCTGAAGTCCTACAAGCAGTTTCTTTAAAATATCTGGATTAATTTTGGATCAGGATAAGAATTTCAAAAATCACATCTTGTATATAAACAATAAACTTAATAACTTGTTGAGGAAATTGTATTTTTTTAAACAAATGTGTAACGTCAGTGTATTAAGAAAGTTATACTTTCTAGTCCACAGTAGAATTGATTATGGGATTGCATTTTGATGTGGTACTTATCATACCGGTACTACTATATAATCTATTTATATTAAGTAAAAGCATTTATAAGCCTAATATTGAATAAGAACATAACTGAACCGTCTTGACCAATGTTTGACAATTTTAAAAATTCTACGTTTAAAAAATATGTTTTGTATAAAGTTCTTAAATTTTTTTACAATAGAAGCCAAAGGTGTGTTAATCAGGCCAATCCGTATAGACAAATACTGAGGAATGCTGACCACCTGCTAGTGCTAAGACCACAAAACACTTTTCTTGCACCTAGATTGTACAATATTATTCCACAAACTATTAAAACCTCAAGAACTGTGAAATTTGTTTTGTCAATGTTAAGAAAATGGCTGTTTTCTCAAATGGATATAGATTCTGTTATTGATATGCAAATTTGAGAATAAGTATTTGACAGCAAGCAGTGAACATTGGACAATGTCCAATGTACTATGATTAGCACTCTGAATATCTCTGCAACGGTTGGACGTAAAATCACAATTTATACACCAAAATGATTGGTTTGTTAAGTTGAACTTATTAATAAAAACAAATGTGAAGTTTTTGTAAAATTAACTGAGGAAAAGCTAAAAACTTGTTTGATTTCTCCCGCTATAAATAGGTAGGTAGTATAAGAAGAAAGTAGGTATTGTTTTCGTAAAATTTTTGAATTTGAGTTGTTGGAAATATTCGTTTTGGTGCACCCTGAACAAAAAAGTGATTTTTACGTGATGTCTACCTGTGTGTGTGTATGTGGATGTGTACAGAGCTAGAGCCCTCACCAATGGGCCGATTTTGATAAAATTTGGTACTGTATGTAGGTACTAATCCACAATATCTCCAGGCGTTTTTTTTCATGTTTTAGAATTTTGTATTTAGGCCCTATAAGGGTAATTAATATCCCAAAACCGCCAAAAAACGTGAAAAATCCAAATTTCTCAAAAACGGCTCTCTAACGATTTTGATTAAACTTAGTGTTTTATAGAACTTTAGGTTTCCAACAAAATAACACCACCCGCATTTCTATAAAAATTCGGGTTCAGAAATTAAAACATCCAACATTCATTATAAATATATATATATATATATATATACATATATATATATAGGTATATGTGTATAAATTTGGTATACTAAATTAGGTAAAGTTTATGTATATAAATTTGAACGAATAGTGTTTTGAGCATCTGTGGACCTCAAAACCAAAAGTTATCATGGTCTCGGGCTTAACCCTAGCAGGGGCCAATATTAGAAGTGGGAAATGGCCAACCCATTATGGCGATTTTGCAGACCTTTTTTTTAAAAATCTGTAGAAATTACAAATATGAAGTAAACCAATCAATATACATATTAATTTTATTCAGAAAGACCAGGGAAATCGGAATATATAAACAAAAATTGAATCTAGGAAATATTTTCTAGAAAATGCAAAAAAAAAAATTTGAAAATTTCCGATTGAAGTTTCAAAAGTAAAGTTTTGGCATTTCTACATTAGATTTTTTAGGCAAAATCCATTATATACATTTTGTAGTAAATTCAATTCCCTACAAAGAAATGTATAACTCATGGGGGAAATCTTCTTTTTTTACTTGTGTTATTTATGAAAATACTAAAAATCGTAACTTTTGTCGAGTAAGACGTATAACTAGTGAATTGGACATAACTGATGTAAGGTAAGGTAATAATACTGTACGTATATAATTGAAGGTAATGAAATAAGGAATAAAAAGATGCCATAATGTTGGGAGTAAAAAATTATTATCACCCGTTTATAATACAAATAACTAGAAAATTTGTATTTACCAAAAAATATTTCTAATACATTGTAATACATAAATCTTTTACAGATTTTTGTAGGCCAAACATATTATATACATTTTGTAGAAATTCAATTCCCTATTTATAAATGTATAAAACATGGGGAAAATATTTGTATTTACATGTCTTATGTAAGAATATACAAAACATAAGTATAAGCGCAATAATTTGAATGATAGGCCTAGCCTAGCCTAGCCTTCTGAGGTCTAGATGGTGGATAATTCACCGAATAGGGTGCTGATTGGCAATGAGGAGGATTCCGAATAAGTTCCAAAGGCAACACATCATCAACGTCCTCCTCATCATCACTAAATAGTTCTATTTCTCCTGCAGAACTCATGTCTGCCTAGAGAATATGAGCAATGTAATCTTTGGACATGATGCTAAAACACACAAAAACTTAAGAAACACACAAACACTAAACCCTACACTATCACTATAAACTCTGAATTTAGAACGATTCGCAGCAAAATCTAATCTAACCTCATGCGTCACACGAAACAGGAGGAGTTTCTTGAGTGACAGTGAACTGAAGATTTACTTCTGTTCTGAAAGAAATGTTCCCGACCAGTGCTGCCATTTGTCAAAACAAAATTCCTCTACGATTCTCCCGCTTCAGTTTGACATAATGCTTCACTAGTTATACAACTTCCTTTAAATATATTTACGGCGTTTAAGAATGGTCCCAGTGGGACAATTGGCCATTTGTTAATTTTGGCAAAAACAGCTGTTTAATAAAAATCAAATGTTCTTTGTTATCAATATATCGTTCAAAAAATCAATACTAAAATAAAGTGCAACTATTTTGCTGTCCAGTGGTACCAACCGCAACTCTATAAGACGACATTCACCCCAGTTCTGGTATTTTGTACCAGACCGTGTTTTACGATTTTTGACGAGTCGTCTGCAGGTATCAATTTGCACTAATAAACCATTCAAATTAAAATAGTCGTTACGTTTTTTTACAACTGCTACACGGTTCATTTATATAATTAAATGAAAGTTCAGAATGTCATCTTTCGAATGATATATAAATTGTCCACCTTCAAGTTGATTATAAATTACTTTTTAGCGTTGGAAAATTTTTGGAAATTAATCGTCCCACTGGGATGATGGCCATTTTATGGGTGCATGGAGAAATCGTCCCAGTGGGACCATTGGCCATGCCTAGGGTTAAGTTTTACCATGAGACCTATGGTAATAGGTCACTTTAGGGGAACGAAACGAAACAAATCGACAAATTTAAAAGGTTTCTAGGATATAGCTTTCTGGTACTGTAGCAAGTAAGAAGAACAAATACCCCCGTAGCAGCAAACCTGCATCCTCAGCGAATTTCCAATGCATATATATGTAACTTAATACCACATAAAGCCACATACCAAGTTTAATTAATATACCGTACATTCATAAATAAACTATTTATGACCTTTTAATTATTTTCCATAAGAACAACATGGCGACTGAGTATGCAGGGTTGCTGAAGCAAGGAACACAAAAAATGGGGTTTTATACAAATTTCAATATAACTCAAGAAGGTATAGCCACATACCAAATGTTATTAATTTATGTTCATAATTAAGGGAGATAACACGTTACCTATTCTCCAAAAGAATAACATGGGAGCTGAGTACGCAGGTTTGCTGCTACAGGAACTATCGGCCAAAAAATGTTTTAGTGCAAATATCAATTAGACCACAACGATATGAAGCAATATACCAAGTTTTATCAGGATAAATTGATAAATAAGCGAGATATACAATTTTCTTATTCTCTATAAGAATAACATTGGACAACGTACTGTGTTTAGTACTTTCAATATCTCTGTAACCATCTGACGTAGAGCAATGGTCTAAACACACGAACTGTGCGTCTTTGACTTTTTCAAAAATGATATGTAAAAAACTCAAAAAACCCATTTTTGGGGTACAAAACCCCCCTAAAATACCCCTTCGAATAGGTCGATCTATCTGGTTTTCAAACTTAAAGTCATAAATGCTGCTTTACACGTTTATACCAAATTTCGTCAAAATCGGACTATTTTATGAGAGTTATCGTGCTCACGAACACGCATATATATATATATAGTGTAGCAGATGCGTGTAGCATGCGATAGTTCCTGTAGCAGCAAACCTGCGTACTCAGCTCCCATGTTATTCTTTTGGAGAATAGGTAACGTGTTATCTCCCTTAATTATGAACATAAATTAATAACATTTGGTATGTGGCTATACCTTCTTGAGTTATATTGAAATTTGTATAAAACCCCATTTTTTGTGTTCCTTGCTTCAGCAACCCTGCATACTCAGTCGCCATATTGTTCTTATAGAAAATAATTAAAAGGTCATAAATTAGTTTATTTATGAATGTCCGGTATATTGATTAAACTTGGTATGTGGCTTTATGTGGTCTCAGCTAAAGTGAAGCAATAGCTAACTTTGTAATTATAAATATCATATCCAAGTTCTTATGGGGGACTCCCCTTGATTTTTTAAGATGTTTTTCGGGATGGTTCCGAATTTATTAAATATGGCCGTAATTTTCCAATATGGCGGATAACTTTAAAATTTCTTATGGAACACCCTATTTTATGATGTTTTAGGTAGAACATGTGATTTTAAGACATTTTTATTCTTGGTAATTTTTATCTAAATATGACCGTTTATGTGCTAGAGCCAATAGTTTTTGCAAAAATTACTCAAGTTTAGTGGACCAGTCCCATGGCCTCCGAGGTCACCTGATCTGACCCATCTAGATTTTTTCCTTTGGGGGCAATCAAGGATAAAGTATACCAATCTCGACCATCAACACCCGAGGATATGCAGTGGAGGATCCGAGCTGCTTGCAACGCTGTTAGTGATGCAACAATAACACTTGCACAACGAGCACACAGATAACGACTGGAAATGTGCATAGAACAACAAGGACATGTTTTTGAGCATTTGTTGTAAACAGTTCTTGTTGCTTGAGGTATCAAAGCACACTGTTCTGTATGTGTTCGTGAGAATTTATTTGATTATCACTGTTATATTTTGTAAAATACATATTATTTGTCTTTTTCAATGATGACATTTTCTTGAAGCATTGCAGCACTAAACTTGAGTAATTTTTGCGAAAACTATTGGCTCTAGCACGTAAACGATCACATTTAGGTAAAAATTACCAAGAACAAAAATGTCTTAAAATCACATGTTCTACCTAAAAACATCATAAAATATAGGGTATTCCATAAGAAATATTAAAGTTGTTTGCCATATTGGAAAATGGCGGCCATATTTAATAAATTCGAAACCATCCCGAAAAACATCTCAAAAAATCAAGGGGAGTCCCCCGTAAGAACTTGGATGTCATATTTATAATTACAAAGTTAGTTATAGGTTCACTTTAGCTGAGACACCTGGTATATATAGGCTATATGTATACAGTTTTGAACGAATGGTGTTTTTGGCCTCTGGGGACCTCAAAATGAAAAGTTATCATGGTCCCGGGCCTAGGTCCTACCATGCCGAATACAGTTATAGCTTCTTCCCTATACTTAGGAGAAATTCGCTAAAAAGGAGTATGATTTTTATAGATCCGTTATAATGGTTGTTCCTGAATTACCGGTATACATGTTTAAGAATAAGTGGAATCAACAATTGTTATCTGGACAAATTTCAAGATGATATCCTCCACATCTTTCGAGACCGAACATAACCGAAACCTAAAAAACCGAAACCATGACCGAATAATCTAAATAATCTATATAGGTACCAGATCGATATATCGAACAATTTCACCCGTCTTTTTATAAAGTTCCACTTATGAAAGTGTACCCTCCAAAATAAATATGTATACCAACCTCCCAATATCAAAAAACAACTATTCATATAGGCTATTTCCTGACTGATAAAAAAACCTTCCTAAAAATGGCCCAGCTGATGAAGCAATTTTTATACTGGGAATTAAGATTACTAAGGCTAGTACAACTACCAACACTACCAGATAATCTATAGGCTTATCTCGTTAAATCAAGAACAAATAGTGCATAATATGTCAAAGCCATAACAAAATTGGACAGTGAGGACTATAATTTGATAAAATAAATTGTTAACCTCCATAATTTCCAATTCGCAATGTAATCCCATTAACTACGTTTGACGAAGTAAGCAATAAAATCCAAAAAGTATTAATTTGAAACGGAATACTTACCACTGAAGATTGTAAGACACTGAACACTGTGTCTAAGATAAATTTAGATAAGACTGTATAACTAACTTGATCAACAACAAGATATTAATGTAGGGTGTTAGAAAAACGAGATCAGCTGATCTGATCTGAGTGATCTAAAATAGGCAGTGGCTACGTACACGTCCGACGTGTGCCGCTACTGTTCACGTCCGTTCCAAATTATGCACCGTACGTTACTTTTCCTGTGATTTTTAAAACAAATTGAGAGCCAGAAAACCTCCTAACCTAACCTAACGTAACCTAACCTATCCTAACCTAACGTAACATAACGTAACGTAACCTAACCCAACCTAACCTAAGCGGTAGCGAATTGAATTTGCCCTTACATTGGACGTGTATGCAGTCACTTCGTCTAAAATATATACAGCCGCATCTGAACTATACACAGTTCCACACTAACAAGCAGCTGATGAGAATGGCAAAAATTCAAGCTATAGAGTATATAAATATTATAAGTTATCATGGTATTATGTATAGTATTGTTAACTTGTAATTAGCTATTATGAATTTCAAATAAAACTATTCCTAAAATTAAGTTCTAAAAATTAAAATTAATAATCATGGGTATAAATTTTGGGAGGTCACTCAACGTAATTGACAATAACAGGAAATGATGTGTTGAGCTACAAAAGAAGTAAACAACCAAAGATCATGCAAATTAACCATACAGTATAACCAGTGAGTTAAAACTGAACAGAAGTCACTTATTTCTAGCTAATAACCTTAAAAAAGCGTGCCGTCATATTCAATGAGGTATATTTCTATACCGGTAGTGGTCTCGTCTGGGACATTTTGACCCTCTATACCCTCCGGTCACCATGGCATAAAATGTTAACCAATTAAATACTCTCTTCACAAGCTATGTTAGTCCTTATTACTCTTTGCCAGATGTTTTGTTCACAACACGAAGTGACTACGTAAGCCGCTACTATACTGTTGTTCTAGGTCAATACCTACTTTGTAAGGTCTGTTCAGTCGGTGTATTTATGATTTTCTAGCTAACCAGAAGAGACCTCGTAAAAACAGCTGCACGGTCACGTAATCACCAATCCAATCTGCAGTGTTTCTGGAAACGCGTACCATATTTTCCTTATCATTGTAATTAGAATAAACATTGTTTAACTGCTTAGAATATACATACTTTGATCAGCTGTTATTTTATGAAACTATATAATACATGGTTTTGATTTATCTTTATATATAATCATGAAAGCGAAATGTTTAAGTCAAAATTGTGGGAGTTTCGAAAATCACAGGACGATGGGAGACGGCTCAAATTATAGGTCTCGATCCCAAGGGCTTGGGAAAAATAGCAGTAATTCCTAAAGGTTACCACAAACAAGAAATTATGTAAAACACCTTACAAAAAGAAAAGAAAAGCATGGCAATTTATAAAGGTCTCCTTTGTTTACATTAAAACATGTGATTAAGTGACTATACTTTGTTTGTGAACTGACATGTATATATAGTAAACAATCAGAATATACAGTGCATTGGAGCAAGGTGTGTTAGGGGCTATCCCTAGTAGCACACATCGTTGGCCCAACGATGGGGAATGGTTGGGATGGTTAGAAGTGGTTGGATAATGGTCAGTTGGCAAATCCAACCGTAGGATACGTTGGGCCAGCGAACCAATTGTTGTTGGGTAACGCACGTTGGCAAATCCAACCATAGCAGACGTTGGACCATCAAAAGCTATTGTTGGCAAATCATACTATATTATATTATTATTAATTATATATCAGTAGTAATGTATTTATTATAGTATACCGTATTAACATCATATATTTTATTATTATAATTATATTAAAAATATATTAATTTGCTTATAGTTTAGTTTATCATATTTCATAGCAAGAATAGACACATAAATCAAAATAACCAAATCACATTGTTCCAACTTTTATTACTCCTATTACAGTGATTTGCGCAAGTAGATTAATTCATAGAAGAATTAAAGGAAAGTGTTCCTAGTCGTGTAGGTGTACACTATTGGTAATTTTTATATCCTAGTTCTTCCATTCGCTTTCATGAGTCAGAGTGGCCGGGAGGTTTAAGGCGTGTAGACAGTAAGTCAAAGGTCGTTGGTTCAAGACTCGACCAGGAAATAATACTTTTGCTATTCAAGTCATTTAAAAATATTTATATTGTTGGTTTACCAAGCCAATTCAATGTGAAATCGTGTTTTTTTATATAAAAAATTACCATTTAAATACAAAATTATAAACTGTTGGTATTTGGTTGGGTATGGGTTGGCATTGTTGGCATTTGGTTGGCAAATACAACGTTGGCCCAACGGTGCGCCAATGGACATTTCTCACCGTTGGCCAAACGAACTGTGCCAACCATTTCCCAACGTTGGCCCAACGATTTGTGCTACTAGGAATGGCCCCTTTAAGCCACTAGTTTGTATTATTCAATTAAAGGAATAAGGGTTTAAACTTTCTGTCTGCATTTCTATCAGTGGCAATTTAAAAATAGCTGTACCATTATTATCAAATCAAATCATTGATTGTCATCAGACTATATATAGCATTGACAATATGTCAGGTCATAAATATAATACTTAGGTATAATATTTGCATGGTAGTACACTAACAACCCTAGTATACTAATTAAAACAGTTCACATAATCTGCCCAGTAAAATAAAAAATATACTTCTAACATAACTTGTCATTAATATAGTATTGTACACAGTATAGTATTCCTTTTCCAGGAGGAGCACTTTCAACCTCGATCTAAACTTGCCAACGTCTGATTCTTGTCTAAGGTAAATCGGAAGAGAGTTGAATAATTTTATTGGAGAACATATGTTTGCTTTTCATAAGTTGAGGTTCTATATGAAATTGAATGGAGAGCAAAATATTTTCTCGAAGATTGCACTGTGTAGAGTTTCTATGATGGTATATTTGCTGATTCTTAGCCAAAAAGGTTAAACATACTAGGATATACAAACAGGGAATGTTAAAAGGTTATTAGAACTGTAAACTCTTTTGCATGAGCCAGACCTTTTCAATCCCCTGTATCCCCTGTAAGGTTGGCAACACTTATAGTATGTTGTGGATTTATGCATCAGCTAGACGACATCGCAATACATCTCTGCTGCGAACATTACTCTTATGGAAATTATCATACCTGTGCTGAAAACTCAACGAACCTTGGCTACTGTTCACGTCCGGTCCAAATAGTGACGCTACATCATAGAACCATAGATTAAGAATACCACAAGTAGATTCTCCACGGCATAGGGATCGGTGTGCTCGGTTTGCTTATACGGCGAACTTGCTGGCTCACGTAGTTCTGTACGGTTAAGCTAGGGGCGCTAGAGGTCTCGCCGTTCAACACAAACACACTCTGACCGGGTAGCAGCTCACACGCGCGTTCGCACGCCCCGCGCGCCAACGCCAGTACACTCAACACTCTCGCCCAGCCGCTTACACACGCGCCGCGCCAGCTCACACACACAACACTCTCACCCAGCCGCTTACGCACGCACATCCGCACGCCAACGCCCCGGCGCGCCGGCTGACTGAATCGCAATGTGAACCGAGACCCCACTATGGTACTGAGATCAACGCAGCGTTGTCGGTAGTACGGCATTTCAAAATTAAAAATATATACTATATACTATTATTTTGTATTGTAAACTGTTTTAATCGATGTAATAAAAGTGACCCCGGGCCCGGTCTGTTTTGAATACATTGTAAACTTTTATTGGCAAAATTTCCTGCTTCTGTACGGTCAGCAAAACAATTGCGCGTTCGTAATCAGGGTAAAATTCCGCACAATTTCAAAACCCACATGACAGAATTGTAAGACAAATAATTGTACCGATTTTTCGTGGTTTTTACGACTATTCCGCTGAAAAACGTGTGATCGAAAAAGTAATTGCACGTACGTTTTCAGGGTGAAATTCCGCACATTTTGAATATCTACATGACAGTATTATAATAACAAAGTTATTTTCCAATTTTCCTGTTTTCCAAAATTTCCGCGGAGAAAAACGTGTGATCGAAAAAGTATTTGCACGGACATTTTCAGGGTGAAATTCCGCACATTTTGAATACCCACATGACAGTATTATAAGAACAAAGTTCTCTTCCGATTTTCGACGTTTTCCCAACTTTTCCGCGGAGAAAAAGTGTGACCGGAAAAATAATTGCATGTTCGTGTTCAGGGTGAAATTACGCACAATTTTAATATCCACATGACAGTATTATAAGAAAACAATTATTTTCCGGGGGTTTAACAACTTTTCCGCAAAAAAACTATCATTTCTATAATCAGCGTCAAATTTCCAACATTTTAGAAAGAAACGAAATCGCACGCAGCACGCTGACGTGAGGGAAGTGAATTTCCATATACAAAACTGTTAAAACTCAAACCCAGTGTAAAAACATACATTTATGCCAATTTTATTGAAATCTGAAAACATCGATTTTTTGGCTGTTCTGATGCTCCTGGTTTAATTTACCTGCAATGTAAGGAATACAATTTTGCGCATTATAAGGTTAGGAGAACGTCCATACAGGCTTAAAAGTAGGCGCGAGGTTGCTGGGGATGAAACAAGTACACCAAATAATTAATAACATGCTTTTCTAATGTAAAAACCCCATAAGACAACGTACTATGTTTAGCCGATATACATTTTCTTTAATAACTCGGTAAATATTTACGCTAGAATGACGAGAGAGGGCTTAAAACTTTCGCTTCACTAATTCCCATCTTTTTACATGCATTAATTGTACGTCCAGGGCTTTTCTGACCCTTTTTGGGTCCAAAAACCCAAAATTTGAAAGAATAATACCCAAAAAGGGGTTTAGAGTTTTCCGATTGTTTTGCCCAACGAACTTGTCCAACTGATTATAGAAAGGAACGTCCCTTCCAAATTTAAAGTAAATCGGACAACAAATGCGACCGCTAGAGTGCACACACACACACACACACACACACACACACACACACACACACACGCGTGTGTGTGTGTGTGTGTGTGTGTGTG
The DNA here is from genome assembly GCA_963675035.1 of Allygus modestus. Taxonomy (NCBI): domain Eukaryota; kingdom Metazoa; phylum Arthropoda; class Insecta; order Hemiptera; family Cicadellidae; genus Allygus; species Allygus modestus. The sequence continues at coordinate 68,949,589 of OY776115.1, forward strand.
TGTGTGTGTGTGTGTGTGTGTGTTAATCCACTTAAAGCCAGAAACCAAGTTTCATTAAAATACATTCATAAATAAATGATTTATGCCATTTTAATTAGGCCTATTCTCTATAAGAATAACATGACGTCTGAGGATGTAGGCTTGCTAAAACAAGGTACACACAAAATGGGTTTTTATGCAAATTATTTTACAACTCAATTAGGTGAAGCCACATACCAAATTTTATTAATTTATGTTGATAATTAAAGGAGAAAACATTTGACTTATTCTCCTTAAGAATAACATGGGGGCTGAGTACGCAGGTTTGCTCCTACGGGAACTATCCGAAAAAAATTATTTTTCGTGCAAATATCAATAGACCACAGCAGTATGAAGCAATATACCAAGTTTCGCCATAATAAGTTGATAAATAAGCGAGATATAAATTTGTCTTATTCTCCATAAGGATAACATTGGACAACGTACTGCGTTTATCACTTCCAATATCTCGGTAACCAATTGACGTAGAGCTATTATCAAAACACCAAATTGTTTATTTTTTAAGCTGAATTTATTGGTGAAAACTAAAATTGGATTTACTAAAACATTATATGTAAGAACTAAAAAACAAACATTTTGGGGTACAAAACCCCCCAAAATATCCCTTAGGATAGAGCGATCTTGCTGGTTTTCGAACTGAAAGTCATAAATGTTGCTTTACATGTTCGTACCAAATTTCATCAAAATTGGATCATTTTTACGAGAAAAAGTGTGCAGAAAAAGACTGTTTCTTACACGAGTAATAATATAAAGTATTTCAACTAAAGCTTAGAAAATTAAGGTTATAAATAATTCAAAAGTTCACATTACGGTATACAACTGCATGATAAATTACAATGAATTACTAAAATGTGAACATAAAACTGTTAAAAATAACTTTATTTTCAAGGAAAATAAAAAATTCAAACTAAAGTTTAACAAACTAATTTGAATAATCTTGGAAAACAACCATTTAGTACCAAATGCTATAGAATAATAAATAATTAAATACATATTAAATTATACACAAATATAGAAGTGTCGTTGTAGCGATTTTACGATCCAAAACAACACAAAACAAAGCTGTAAAGTAATAGTAGGGGTGCCAGGAGACTTTAGTATCAGGAGGAGCAGAGGAGCTCCTCCCCCCTCCCCCTCCCACCCATAGATTTTTTTGCGATTTTTTTGCCAATATTTTTTTGCAAATATTTTTTGCAAATTCTTTTTTTTGCAATGACCCAAACCAGGGTGGTGGGGGGAAGGGGGGGTTGAGGGGTCTCGGTTACCATAGGTCGGATCTGAATTCTGATTGCAGATTCTTGTTCGTCTAGTTGAGCCGAGTCATTTGAGTACCCACATCGTACACTTTGGATGATGTTTACAAAAAAGGGGCCCGCACCACACTTTTGACATTTTTTTTGTATTTTTGGAATCTCCTCGTCAAGCCGAGTATTCTCAGTACCCACATGACATACTTTGGATAATTAATACAATAGTTGAGCAGGGTAATGCTACAACCAACAGAGCTAGCCCATCAGCGCCTGCGGACAATTGAACTACCAGTGAATGCAAATTTTGAGGAGAATATAATTGCAATGCTTTGGGTTAGAGTACTTGAAGGGGGTTGTATCGATACACCCCCCTTCAAGTACTCTGCACCAAGGCTGTTCGCACAACCGACCGACGCGTCCAGTCCTGTCTGGGATGCAGCTGCTTTAACTGGATACCCCAACAAGCTGGCGCTTGACGCAGGTTTTCACACAAAAAACCGACGAGTCGAGACATGTCTGGGGTGCAGCTGCGCCCGACCCCAGCAGGAGCAGCAGGAGCCCCCCCGGTCAACGTTTCGTCTGTTACACTTTTGCCAAGGCGCCTGCGGACAATTGAACTACAAGTGAATGCAAATTTTGAGGAGAATATAATTGCAATGCTTTGGGTTAGAGTACTTGAAGGGGGGTGTATCGATACACCCCCCTTCAAGTACTCTGCACCAAGGCAGCTGTTTGCACAACCGACCGACGCGTCCAGTCCTGCCTGAGATGCAGCTGCTGTAACTGGATACCCCAACAGGCTGGCTCTCGACGCAGGTGTTCACACAAAAAACCGACGTGTCGCCCTCCTGTCTGGGAATGCGGATGCTGTAATTGGATACCTCGACGGGAGGGCGCAGATGTTCACACAAATAACCGTCGCGTCGCCCTCCTGTCTGGGAATGCGGTTGCTGTAATTGGATACCCCAACAGGAGGGCGACCGACCCTTGCAGGAACCCATAATTTATAGACCACCTGCGTCGAATTCCGAGCAAAAAATCACCAGTTGTCAAACACCCACGGTCTCATTCTTGTTCTAGTCTTCAACAATTCCTGAAGTACGGGGGAGCGAAAATCTCCCCCTAAGCCATTATGTGTTAGGGGGAGCGAAAATCTCCCCCTAGTAATTAAATCAACAGAACACCATGGGAGTGCAGCTACGATCAAATGGACATCATGATTGACAGTCCTCCGAAGTATACCGATCGCCGTGATTTATTGGAGAAAGAAGAAACGAGGGAGTGGTCAGGTCTCACGGTGAAATATCAGTGCCTGATTCAACAGTGGAAACAGTGTCAGTTCGGTCATATTCAACAATAAACATTATTTTCTTTCGAGAACCTAGGGTCCTGAGGCGAATAGCCGAGCTAGAATGGGACCGATTAGGAGAGAACCTCAGCACCCGACGCGCCCCAGAACTTCCCCCAAAAACTGAGAGCGCCACCCCACAACGCCAACGCTCTCTCAGTTCAGTTTTAGAACCCAGTGCGTGGAGATGTGTTAGTTCGTTACTGCTCCGTTATAATCGATTATCACCATTTGCATCTAACATCTAGGACTATTTAAAACGTTTGTGTTGTGTTGTTTGCGTTCATTAAAAACTTTATCATTAGACTAATTAAAATGAACGCTACACACGTTTGTACCATTTGTGGCTGTGTGTACGTGCGCAGATACAATTTGATACACCACCTTATCAGAATCCACGGCTTGAGACAACCGCCACCACAACCAACTGGAGAAGTGGCATGTCGACTTTGTCGTGACCCATTCGTGGACAGGGGCGCTTTAGAGAGGCACATGGAGGTGAACCACCACGTCGAACCACCCCGGGAGACGATTGTTGCACCGCAGACAGACGTCAAAGACAACCCAAACTCCGATGAAGGTAAGAATCAACATCAAAAAACTTTTTCCTTGAATCTATTTAGTTTTATAATTATTCCGCTAGACGCATCAAGAAGAAGAAGAAGAAGAAGAAGAAGACTGTCTACCTGTATTTAACTAGCCAATATGTCGAAGAGGATGAGGAATGAGAAGAAGAAGATAACTATCGATGTTTGATAAATAGCATTTCTTATGTAACAGTTTCATTTTTAAGTATGAGTTATCCTAATTTGTTTTATTTTATTTTCACACGAATGTCCGGGCCCCGACCACTACTCGTGTCGGTATTGCGATCGAAGATTCCGCCGGGCAGCCAACCTGCGACGACATGTGGATTCGGCACACAGCAGAGTCCCCCGGCTCCTATGCGCAACATGCGGAGCCCTGTTTAAGAGAGAGGACAACCTGCGACGTCACACCAAGCAATTCCACGGTGATGACCGAGCACGCAGCTTCCCATGCGCATACTGCGGCCGGGATTTCAACACGGTGTTTAACAAGGACCAGCATGAGCGTTACTTCTGCAACGTCATGAAGGACCTTGTCAGAAACCGAGAGCCTTTGGTGTTGGAGGAGGAACCTCAGCCGGGGCCCAGCGCCGACCCTCAGCCAGGACCCAGCGCCGAGCCGCAGCCGGGACCCAGTGTAGATCCGCAGCCAGGACCCAGTGCGGATCCGCAACAAGACTCCACCAGCTCAGACGAACAATCCGAAGATTAAGCAATGATGGTGGATGATGATCCTTCCAACCGCCCTCTATTCAAGCTCATCCAGCGTGGGTTCCGGTATCGTTTGCTAACATACCGCCTGCAGCAACCGATGGGGAACTTTGTCACAATCGGTGAAGTGATGGTGCTACTATTTGACATCCTCACGGAGGTGTTGTCAAACGCCTTGTCCAATCACCACAGCATCAAGACCAACTTAGTCTAGGAGTGCGATTTCGCGAACGTGTTCTGTACCGCCACATGTACGCGTACGTTCAAGACGATGAACGTTCCGCTGACCAAGACCTCGGCCCTGAAAAAATACATCACGGATGCTTTTTCGAAGCTCATCAGGGAGAAGGAACAGTGTGAGCAGATCGGCTCAGGATGGTCATACATGCGCGTACGTGATTTGGAGGTCAGAATAAACCGCTACCTCCCGTTAGGTCAAGAAGGACGATCGTTTATCCCACTGCCCGAGACTATCGAGAACACTCGCGCAATAGTCAACGTGCGGAATGACGATGAGCGTTGTTTTATGTAAGCTTCCTAGGCAAATTCGTTCAAGAATATCCATACAGACAGGCGGCATACACACCCGACATCATCGCCAACTGCGATTGGTCCGGCCTGCAATTTCCCGTTGCTATGAAGTGTATTAAGACGTTTGAGCGAAATAACGACTTAAGCATCAACGTCTACGGTATTGATCACACGTACGTGGGTCAGAAACCTAACGGACGACCAAAGTATCAAGACACCATATTTCCCTTGAAGATTTGTAGGCAGGAGCGCGAAGACCATTGTGACATTTTGTACGTGACTGAGGAGGGGAACAGCCACTACGCATCCGTCAGAGACCTGAATCGACTGATTCGACCGCAACTCACAGCGCACCGTGGCAGGATATTCATCTGTAAGCGGTCCTTCGCGCTCTTTGACAACCGTCCGAACAAGCTCGGTCTGATGGGTGCACAGCGTCTGGAGGAGCACAGACGATACTGCTCCACCTCGGCCCAATCCGCATGGACGTCCCGAAAAAGACAGAAATTAAATTCAGCCATCCAGAGTTCACCCGACGCGAGCGTTTCACCATCTACGCGGACTTTGAGTGTGCCCTGCGCCCAGTTGCGGAGATGGAAGAACAAGTTGACGAGCCCAATGCGGGAGTAGCAACCCACATTCACATACCATACGCATTCGCGTATTAAATCATCGACTCATACGGTCTGGAGGAGTTCGAGCCTCGTGTCGACTTCAGAGATGACGCGTCCTCCACCTTCATGGAGATGCTGAAGACAGATGTCGAGCGGTTGTGGATCTTCCTGTACGAAGCGAGAAATCTCCGGCCTGTCCTGACCCCGGTGGAGACGGTGGAGTACAACGTGGCAACGGCTTGCTACCTCTGCGGGAAATTTTATTCGAAGGAAGATCCCAAGGTTCGTGATCACAACCACGCACCGCCCTACGAGTTCCGCGGAGCGGCGCACCGATCATGTAACTTACGCTACAGCGAACAACGTGTTGTCAACTGCTACTTTCACAACCTCTCCAACTATGACGCTCACTTCATAGTGCGGGAGTTGGCGGTCGACTCTGGTGATGTTGAGGTGTTGGCTCACACGGAAGAGCGTTACATCGCTTTCACGAAGCGGTTCCTGTTCGACCGAGCATCGGCACCGGTTGGGATGCCAGGGCGTGGAAAAAGACAGCCAGGATTCAGAGTCAGGTTCCTCGACACCTACAGGTTCCTGGCTTTGAGCCTCGCCAGCCTCGCCGCAGCGCTTCTGCCAGCTCAACTCTTGGAGACTAGGAAGAGATTCCCCGAAGACCACCTCTTCGATCTATTCAGTAAGAAAGGCGTGTTCCAGTACAACTTCGTAACGTCGAACGCCGTGTTGAAAGATACAACGGAACTGCCTCAGCAACGTGATTTTCACAACGACCTGACCCTGGAGGACATCACGGATGCAGACTACGAGCATGCTCGCAACGTGTGGGAAACCTTCGGTTGTAGGAACCTCAAGGACTACGCCGAGAAGTACCTGCGCTGCGACATTGCGCTGTTGACCGACGTCTTTGAACGCTTCAGGGACACGTCGATGGCTGAATACGAACTAGACCCTGCGCACTACTACACCCGACCGTCGTACGCCTGGGATGTCATGTTAAGGACCTATCGAGTGGAGCTTCATACGATACAGGACTTTGACATGTACCTCTTCTTCGAGCAAGGCATCAGAGGAGGTATTTCCCAGGCGATCACCAGACACGCCAAGGCCAACCATGATGGATGTTGCCCTGAAGATCGACGACCTGAAGAGCCAACGCATCACCTGCTATACTTGGACGCCAACAACCTTTACGGTTGGGCCATGTCCCAGTGTCTTCCGCAGGGACACTTCCAATGGCTCAGCCGCGAGGAGATCACGTCCCTGGATATTGCAGCGTTGGACCCCGAAGGACCCACGGGCTACGTCTTGGAAGTTGACCTTCGCTACCCCGCCCACCTGCACGACCTTCACAAGGTTCTTCCTTACTGCTGCGAGACCAAACTTCCGCCAGGAGGGAAATTCAAGAAGCTCGTTACGACTCTGAATGAAAAGAAGAAATACATCTGTCATTACAGAATATTGCAACAGGCGCTGGAAAACGGACTGGAGCTTGTGAACGTGCATCGCGTCATCTCGTTCCGTCAGTCTCGGTGGTTAGAGAGCTACACCCTAATGAACACCGAACTGAGGAAGAAGGCCAAGACCAAGTTTGAACAAGACTTTTTCAAGCTTATGAACAATGCGGTCTTCGGCAAGACGATCGAGAATGTTCGCAAGCGAATGAACTCTAAACTGGTGTGTACGCCGGAGATGTTCAGGAAGTACGTAGCCAAGTCAAACTTCCTGGACCGAACCTACTTCAACGATGACGTCGCCATTGTCCACATGTCAAAAGTCAATATCGTCCTGGACAAACCGCTCTACGTCGGAATGTGTGTCCTCGATCTGTCAAGTGGCTCATATACGACTTCCTTCGGAAGATGAAGAACCGCTGCGGTGATCGTCTGAAGGTTGACTACATGGACACTGACAGCTTTGTGTTCGACGTCCAGACTAAAGATGTTTATAAGGACATGTTGGAGCATCTGGATGACACCAGTGCTTACCCCCGGAACCAGCCCTGCTACAGCCCCGTAAACGCAAAAGTCATCGGAAAGTTTAAGGATGAATCGAACGGACTTCCACTGCTCGAATAGCTCGGTCTACGCTCGAAACTTTATTTCATGGATATTGTTGAGTTCAAGGAGAGGACCGAAGATGACGAGTTGCAGGTCATGACGGTGAAGCGCGCCAAGGGCGCTAAGGGCGCTAGGGGTGTTGTAAAACACAATCTAACCTCTGACGACTATCGGGAATGCCTCTTCAACGGTGTATTGAAAAGAACCATCAACACCAGGTTCCAGTCCCGAAACTACCACGTCTTCACAGTTCAAGTTGAGAAGCTATCCTTGAGCTATAACGATGACAAGCGTTACATCCTTCCGGACGTTGTGAATACACTGCCATGGGGGCATATTGACATCCTACCTCAGCCCGAAGACATCCCTCAAGACGATGAAGAGGCGGAGGATGAGGAGCGTTGAGTAGTTGTGACAACACCAAAGACCCTGACTTGTCTTGTATATTATTTTGAAAAATCTAGTCATTAGTTTGTATCGAGTCTCGTAAAAACTTAGAGATGTACTCCTTTTTCTAGTCATTAGCTTGTGTCAAGTCTCGTTTTTGCTAGTCAATATCAATTGTTCAGGAGTACATACTCGATGTAAAATATCTATAAGGTGTGTAAATAAATAGCCAAATTCTTCGTATATACATTCGTCTTTTTTTCCCCTCACATAGTCTTAAGATACAAAAGTAAACTACCAATTCAAATGTCTGACTACTTGCTAAAAGTAATTGCTAAAGGAGGCGAGGATATGAATGTTACTTTAGAATCATTGTATGATAGGTATGCCCCAAATTGGGACAGACCTAGTGTTTTTCACCAACACGCATTAGTAGGACTTTACCTGGGTTAGAGTTAATGAAGGGGGGTGTATCGATACACCCCCCTTTGCAGTATATGTTCAAAGCATTACATTCATCTTTTTCCTCAAAATTTGCATTCACAATCTGTTTTAAAGCGGGGTGTATCGATACACCCCCCTTTGCAGTATATGTTCAAAGCATTACGTTCACCTTTTTCCTCAAAATTTGCATTCAATATCTGTTTTGCTAGTTCAATATGTGTCTGTCTGACTAATTGCTAAAAGCAATTACTAAAGGAGGCGAGGATGGGAAATAATAAGAATGTTTCTTTTTTTATTCTGAGTACACAACTAGTTTATTGAGAAAAAATGCAAAATTTCAAAATTCAATTGGTATACATTTGTGCAAAGAGTCTTCTGATCAGTGCGTCGTTGTGGCCAGTAGAAGAGTGTTCAAAGAGCTGCACAAAGTCCTTCATCTTCATGCCGTAGTGTGTGCGGCAGTACAGGAATACAAGGCAGTATTGACCGCAGACCAGAGTGTTGTCACTTTGAAGGCGATGCTCGTTGTACAGGTAGCGACGAGCGTTGCGTCTCAGGAATCCTTGGTAGAATTGAAGATGTGGCGGTTGACCGTAGCTGTCAAAGAATTCAATTATTCCTCCTCCTTTGTTAAGGTAGAAAGCGACCCAGTGAGTGCCGTCTTCATTGTGTGGATCAGTGTTCACAATCATAGCAGTAGATGGTGAAATATAATGGGGCAATTGATCCGCAGCGTAGACACCAACGGACAGTACGGGCAGTTTAGCCATACACTTTTGTATCTCTAAGGTATTCATTCTACTGTGTCGACGCCGTCAGTAGTAGTAGAAGAAGAAGTAGTAGTACTAGTAGCGAAACAAAAGCAGGAACTGGTATCACTCTCACCATCGGCAGCGTAATCATCAGCGTCATCGATATTTGTACTTAGATGTAACCAACCGCGTAATGTGATGCAATTGGTTAGAGCACATCGTGTGTGAGCTGTTCTGTGATGGCGACATCGCACTGCGTTTGTTGACAGTAGACTGTTGATTGACGATAGTGATCCGCAGCCAATATCGCTGATATCAATGACATTAGTAGTACAGTGATCCGTGATGAAATTGCATCGTACAAACTCTTTTTTCTCAGCACCTTTGAAATAGACAATTGGTCGTTTGGCGATACATGCACTAACTTTTCCTCTAGCACATGATACCAGATATCACCTTGATCCCATTCCAATCCGTGACAGTGCTTTGTGAGCCAATAGCTTTCACGCAGCTTCTCTTTTGATAGTAAATCTCGACTGAATGGTGATTTGGCGATATGATGCATTAGCAGTGTTCCATTGACCAATTCCAAGACGCACACTTCCTTCAGAATGTAGTCATTTGCGTTGTCCTTGAAACATTGAAAATCCAAAATAATTGGAGATGCTAAATGTTTACGCAGTACTCTGCATAAACGATCCATCTTGTGCGAATGTAGGTTGTTGACTGAGGACGATGACGTCGCCACAGACGATCTAACCGCCAAAGTCCACAGACACGTTGCGATGACGATTGATTTCCATGACCTTGTCAAACTCTGCGTATACCAGACAGTTTACAGTCTCTGTGAGCCCCGTGTCGAAAGCAATCTCCATACGCACACTGCCGTTACGCACTAGGTTCCAATGAGTTGTGTCGCTTGCTGACATATCAGGTGTTAGATCGAATGCCATCAGACAGTATCCATCGTCGTAATCATCTCTATTTATGAGATTACCAGCATCGCTAAAGTGTATGCCGGAGCCTGAAAACAGACTGTGATACGCCATCACGTATTTTCCCTTGCCGGTTTCATAGTGTGGTTGTAGTGGTTTGGACGGCACTTGTTCACCGTCCACGAACAGTGAGAAATAGTTGGTTTTGAAATGTTGAAAGTTAAATGGATTCTTTTTTAAATCACCATTATAAGCGGCGTTGGTGACTAGTCCGACAATAATTCTTTTCGGCACTTGGCCTAGAAAGACATTACCCAAAGTTTTGCTCCTCACTCCAAACGGCAGTGTGAATGTTTTCAATTCCACTCTTGTGATTGGGTATTTAGCTGTGCCGGTCTGAAGCGTCTTGCTGTGCACCAACAGTACAGTGGGACTAACTTTACACCTTCTTATCCAGAGATTCGCATCAACAATGTGCACCTTGTAGTCACCCTCGTCCGCCATAATGGAGAAGGAATCTTTTGATCGGATTAGTTTAAAACGCAGTTCCACACCGTTCAACAGGAACTTGTTCTGATTACACATGTCCACATGTAGGCGACCGAGCATATCGATTTCACGACTTTTATTTGTCATTTTTCGTCTCGCCTTTAGTTCATCGTTATCGCCCAGAGTATATCGTCCATATAGCCCCGGCGTCGTCCAATTGCCATAGTCCACATGTTAAATGTGATTTCCTAGCATCATAGCCGTAATTCATCAATGTTTCAATATACGCCCGATATGCATAAGTGTTGTTTTGTGGTGTGACCAGTTTCTGATTCATACTCATATCGACTTGACTGAATAACGTGTGCAGCCAATTGTTGACTGGACCAATTTTATCCGATTCATCGGCATCTGCGATTGCCGTTCCTGTCGACTTGACAATAGATGCTATAACTTCCAACATTGTTTGCAAAAGATAGGTGTATTCTTCGCCGTTGCCGGGCACTTCAAACTCAATGGGCGAATCATCAGTCAGTGTGGAGACTGGTTTGTACTGAACCCATTTGCCGCTCTCGATACTGGTCTGCACCGGCAGTAGGGAGAATAAGTCCAATTCCGTCTTGACGCATTCACACGACTTTTGATGTAGAAACGACATTGCTAGCGTGTGTGTTAATTGAATATATCACGTACAGACGTTCTCCTCACTGCTTTCCTCGTATTCGTCTTCCTCTTCTCCCTTCTAACTATCCTTCTCTTCTTGCTGCTGCTGCTGCTGCTCTTCCCCTTCTTGGATGACGACCTTCCTCGAAGGAGTTTCGCCAAAGACTGCGGTGTGACACGACGGCCGCTGAACATGGCGCGCTTCGCGTTCCTCTTACGCGAGAGTATCGCGTTAGTCTTTCGCGCAGGAGTAGCGCGTTGGTTTTTCGCGTTACTCTTTCGCGTTACGCGACGGTGTTTCGCACAAAAGCCGCCACCGCCGCCACCACTTAGCACACATTGAAGTTTGCCGTCCGCTCTGCGTTTTAGCGAGTCGGTAAACTGGCTGAAATGATCTCTAGCGGCTTCTTTGGGGTCCCGCTGGCGCACGGTCATATCGCCCAAGAATCCAACACCGGATTTCATCGCCTCTTTGGCCACAGCAGAGGCTCCCGACTTGAGTAGCGGTGTGATGGTGCGGAACATACCGCCTAGGAAACTGCCAATTCCATGTTCGCGCTGGTAGGATGCACCGCGAAATACCCTATCGATACTGCCGCCGGTCTGCTGCAATTGTTGGCGACGGTAGTACGCCAAGTACGGATCGTTTGTATTCATCATTGCTGAGCTCTTTTGAAATGAAGCTTCACGTACGACGTCCCAAAGAGGAATGACTCTTTTTTCCCAGAGTGATCCCTTAGGTCAATATCGATCGTTTCAAATGTTCCTTTCATAACTGGCACAAAATGAGGACTGGTGAAATGCACAGTCTTATGCGCACCATGTGTGTAGTTCTCTCTGTCAATGTTGATAATCTTCAAAAGCGGTGCTGTAGTGTCGCCAATCAGCTGTGGTTCAATCAGATCACAATACACGTACAAGTGTGTCGGCAGTCCGATAGTCAGATTTGGGTGCCATATCGCTGTGAGGTCATTTGACAAAACGTTCTCGTACGGATCGAAACCCAACTGGAGAGACAGTGCTTGGCTGAAATGCACTTTGCTTATACCGTCCACCATTGTCGTGATCTTGACTCTGTCCTGCTTTTTGTCATACTCAAAGTACAAGTACTGAGTCACATCCTTCGCGGTATTGATCATTTTCAATAAATCGGTTATGTTATTGTAATAACCGGGTTTCAACTTTAGCATAATCTGCTCGACACTAAGTGTGACAGGAATACTTTGCAGAACGAGTTTATACTCGAGCCAAATACACGATTCCTCGTTCACAGTCATAAAGGAACATGGATAATGCGCTTCGACCAAAGCCATCTCCCACTCGCCATCGCCTTCTAATCGAATTTGTCTCGGCAGATGAGTAGTGTAATTGGACACTGTGTTTTTTGGAAAATAATCCTTTGAGCTGTTGCTGGGCAATGTCAAATATAACTGGTTGCTATTAGACATTTTGCAGATCTTGCGGTCTTACCCAAGAATTGAACTCGTCTCCGTAACCTTCCCACTTGACGAAATAACGCTTACTGCGACCACGACCGGCAGTGTCTAGTATTTCAGCAATTTTGAACAGATGGTCGTTGTATATTGTCACTTTTTGTAATTCGTATTCGTAAAACTGTCCGGTCACTTGGTCACCTTTGAGATCCTCCAAAGTGTACATTGGCAGAGGCATTAATGTGTTTACACGACGCACCACAAACACTTCTTTACTCCAATTAGTCTCGTAACCTTTTGCGAATGTGCCCTTCTCCTTAGATATGCGCACTGTGGTGCCAACTTTCAGTTTTGGCTTAACACGACGCGGTATCTTACCGAACATGCGACGCCTTACCTGATGCAATATTCGCTTATTGTCGGCAGTCACATCGACTGGTCGTATTCTGCTGCCTAGACTCTTGTGTGTGCTGTTGTTGTATGCGCTAACCAGTTTGTCCAACGCATCAACGTAACGATATGTGTTTTTGTAAGTCAAATATCGCCACATGCGCGTTTTAAAGTGCGATTCACGCGTTCCACTACGGCCACTTTAACATCTGGGTTTTGTGTAGTGACATAGATGATTCCGTATTGTTTGAATAACATTTTCGTCTTGGCACCGGTGAATTCAGTACCTTTGTCAGTTTTTAGACAACGTGGTGTGTCGGCCGCTTCAGCAAATATCTCCTCGAAAGCGTTGGCCACTTCAGCTCCTTCCTTCTGCCTCAACGTCCGCACATACAGGTGTTTGCTAAACACGTCTATTACAGTCAGTAGGTAGTTGACGTCGTCGTTGTGTTTACTAAGACCACGCATATCGTTCAAGTCCGCTTGCCACAATTCAAATGGACCATAAACTATGTAAGGATTGCGCGGGAAACGCTTGCGTGCCGTTTTGTGCAATGTGTAAGTGTCCTGTGTTTGTAACCATTCAATCACTTTAAGTTTAGAAACTGGTTTTGCAGCTTGCGCTAAAGGAGATACACCGCCATACGACGAAGGTTCGATGGGATTGTAATACAAACGCTCCATAATGAAAACCTATCCTGTGTACGGTTCCCACTTGTCCAGATTTGACGACGGCTTGTTTCTATTTAAAAATCAAACTGCTCTGTCACTCGTACCGGTGTGGATGTTACACGTTTTCCTCTTGCCGACCGTAGTCGATGTACTAGTGGTGTTCTCAGTATTGATTCAGTTGAAGTGTCTTCTTCTTCCACTTCATCGTCTGATCCTCCTCCTGTGAATGAAGAACGATATTCGGCATTTATTTCCTTTACCGCTCTTAGATTATTCATATAGTCCTTTGGCACGTTCATCGCTTTCAATGCGTTGAGCACTTCCCGCCATCCTGGCGGTGTATAATCACGCATACTTACCTTTACTATGCAATTTAAGATATCCACTAGATTTGACTCTGGGATTTTTTCACCATTGATGTACACTGAATAGCCACTGTCCCAACTGATTAAGCTACCGTCACGTTTCATGAAACGTAAAAGATTGCGGGCATCAGATCTGTAAGTTTTGGAAAACGTTTCCACAATCTCTTCCACTGGACCACCTACCGCAGCGGGGAGCATTCGTCGACTATGTTCAATCCCACCCGTCTCCACGATTGGTATGCTAATCGTATGGCGTCTATTCTATGCAATATGCAAGAATCGATGTAACGCTTGTTTGTACAATTTCCACTTTTCACTATCGTCCATACGTTTGTTATTCAATATTTGTTGCATCTCCGCGTCGAGGCTGTTTTCACTGGATAAATTAGTCGGTCTTTTATCCGTAGCATTTGATTGCAATCGATCAATCAACTTTTGCAGCACAACTACCATCTTCTTTGCATGTTCCATTTGTGCACTAATGACTAGCTACTTTTCTAAAGTGTAACTTCACGCACGACGTTCCAAAGTGGAATGGCAAATGATTACCAATGTTATCTCTTAATTCAATTTCCACACTGTCAAAAGATCTATTCATAACAGGCACATAGTACGGATCGATGCATAATGTTGATTTATGCAATCCGTATACATAAGTAGACGTGGATATATTGACAATTTTCAATAACGGTGCGACTGTATCGCCGACCATCTGCGGCTCGACTAAATCACAATACACGTACATGTATGACGGTAAGCCAAGACGAATGTTGGGCGAACGGATGCTTTTGTTAACTGCATCACCTTCCAGCGTCAATTCATTCGGATCAAATCCCAATTGAAGCGCTAACGTTGGACTTAATGTAATTTTTCCAACATCAGTTCCCATCGATACTTCAATGAATTTGTTGTATGAGTTTTCAACGGTGAACTTTACCCCAAAAGTAATCGCTAGATCTTGTGAATTGATATGATCACACAATTCTTGCATATTTGCGTAATCACCAGTCTTCAATTTAATTCTGTGGTTTTGTTTTGGAGTAGCTGACACTAAGTGCAATTTCCCAGTCACCAGCGTCCAGTTGAATAGCTCTCGGCAAATGTGTTATATAATTTGCAACTGTATTTTTCGGATAATACTGCATCGAACTGTTGCTGGGCAGTGTCAAATAGAACTGATTGTGGATGCCAGTCATTTTTAACTACTCAATGCTCCTTGTAGTACTGCGCTCAAAAGTAATGGTATAAAGATTCCACCGCCTTTTTGTATGAGATACTTTCGTTTCTTTGACCAGCCTTCGCCGCGTTTCACAAATCGACGTAGCGTCGCCTTGTGTTCCCTTAATTGACTTTTACTCTTCTTCGCCAGAGGAACTTTACCTCGCAACACTTTGTATGCGCACTTACACACTGAGCGAATGCGGCTCTTGTCGCACACCTTTAAGAGTGCCTTCCGCTCCTTGGGTGTTGCGTGCATGAAAGCCGTGAGCAGAGCTGCGTCCTTCCGCAAGCACGACATGATTACTACTGATGGCGAAATTACCTTTTCTTTGGCAAGTACACATAGTTGGTAGAATCGTCTGGAAATATGCAACTTCGTATTCGCATATTTTCGTCTATTGATTGTTTCAAGTCTATCAGTAGGTAGCCGTGTGGATTCCTCGTAGCGTCAGCGTACGCCTCCTCGATGAATTTCGGGCTGTCTGGATATATTTGTCTGGCCAAGTACCTAATCTGAACTCTATCTATAGGATTCTTAAAACACACAATGTAATACGCATTCAGTGAGATGTCCCTCTGAACGCGTCCTTGATGAAACAAATGTTGTGTAATGAAAAACACACTAATGTTGTGATGATGACAACCTTTTGTGAAAAGATCCACCACACGATTGTCGGCCTCACGCATCATATCGTCTAATCACAAGTATCGGCTCGTTACCAGAAAAATCCTCCAAGTTTGGTAGACCTTCTATGTGGTTAATGTTGACATTTTTCGAGTCACCACCACCACCGCCACTACCACCACCACCACTACCATAATGCCAGTTTATACTGGTAAATGGCGTGTCACACATTTCTGTAATGTGTTTTATAAACTTTGATACAAACTGTGACTTGCCACAACCCGAAGGTCCTGCCACAATGGCTGAGAACGAATGTTTCCACATAAAGCTCATGATTACTACTGAACTAAACACCGCACAGTTACCGTACTCACACTCTTAATCTTACTACTAAAGGACATTTTTGGGGCTAAGTGAAATAAATAACACAGTGGTTATGTTCTGAACGTGACTATAAGTATTGAGTACGAAAACTAATTTACAAAGGTATTTACATAATCTTCAAGTCTTGCTTTACATAAACTCCAAAGGTGTGAATCTGCTATTGGAACCCCTCGGGCTGCGCTTCACCAAGCGAAGGCGTTCTCCAAACCCGCTGTTGTAGCGCTCGATGTCGGTGTTGCTCAGGACCTCGTTGAAGTGCCTAAGCAGGTAGACTCGCAGAAAGAAGTCGTCCCCAACCTGCCCCTCCAGGATCACGATGATCGTCTCGCCAAAGGCTGTGGTGGCTCGCTCCATCGCAGTGATGAGATAGCCGCATTCCTCTTGGAGGTCAGCTATCCTGGTGTATAGCGGAGAGTCAGACTTGCAGTTGTTGAGGGTAGCTCTCAGGTCCGCGGTTGCTGCAGTGCCGTTCACGCTCGGAAACTCTGGCTTGAAAGTGCTGGTGGTCGACATCTCTAGTAGTAGTAGTTTGAGTAGGTCTATGTGAGGTGGTGGTCTGGTGGTGAATGATGCTCAATCGGGCGGGGCTCCGCCTTATAAACCCTCGCCGCCATTTTCTAAGTGGGTGGTCCGGAGGGTCGGGCTGTTGGACGCAGGTGTTACACAAAAAACCGACGCGTCGCCCTTCTGTCTGGGAATGCGGATGCTCTAGTTGACTGCTGGCGCCACTCGTCGTTTCTTCCTCACAGCTCGCTTCTTCGACGTTGGCTGCGAAACTGCACTGCGTTGTGTAACAGTTTGAGTTAAGCCTGTAATTTTCGGTACTCCTGTTGATTTATCGATCCACATATTTTCCACTTTATCAACTACTTGTTTAACACTTTGGTGCATTTCACCATCTTTGTCCAAAAATAAACCACACATGTACATTATATCTGTACCATCGTACATTTCCATTTTCAATAAAATTTGTCCTTTGTTTCCCGGGTTTTGAACAGCAAAAGTATTCCCATCGTCCATCCATGACACTATGGGACAATCATCTGTTGGTTTTGGTACCCATCCTGGTTTCTTTGTTTCCACTTCGATGGGAGTTTTCCTCCTTCTTCTCTTGCAGGCAGTGGTCGGTCTTACAGATGACGTCTGAGATGATTCCAATGACCGATCACTAGCATTATTGTTCATAACCTCAATCTCCTGAATAAACGATTTGATATAGTCGTCCGCAGAAGCGTAAGCGTCCATGTTCACGTCCTTACCGTGTGACTTCAACCGTACTACTGACTGGCGGTGTGTCTGCTCACCCTTGAAGTAAACTGTACGCACTCGCTGTGACACATCTTGTCGCAATAGGTTAGATGTTTGATTTTTTCACCTAACATCAGTTCCAACGGTCTGCGGAATCTCATTTCATCTATTGCGATTTGAGTCCACGTTAATTGTTATACATCCTCACACGGCTCGTAAGTGTAGTGTGTATTTAGCTCCACGTTAAATTTAACAGTCTGTTTTGTTTTCTTCATAGTTATACTGTTTCACATGATATTCACTAGTTTTGTTTTCTTCAAAAGTATGCTGTTTCATATGATATTTCCTCTCAAACACATCTCTCGCTCTATCCAACACTAACTTGATTGCGAGTATCTCTCGGATGTTGTTACGTTTATAACGTATTTTGTTCATTGATATGGTGATTACTTTTCTTGCATCATCCGCACTGGTCATCTTTGGAGCACGTATCGACTGTAGCCACCTGACTAGCGACGAAGGTTCTGGAATTAGTCCACAAGTGCAGACTTATGCATTGTCAAAGATATGTTCAACTACATTAATGAAATTGTGCGAGGTTAGGATGTTGTGTTATCTGCAGTCAATGTGCATGCCGTAACTCTTCATCCCTTCTTTAGCCTTATTCACTATGTTTATGCCGTTGGGGACATTTTCTCTACAGTAGCACATTGTAAATCCTTCTTCCTTTGCTTTTTTCAAGGCTTGATTGAAATTCCTCTTCTGTGTTCGAATGCAGTTGTATTCACAAACTCCGTACTGCTCTAGAAGGGTTTCCCTAATCATCACACAAAATATATGCTTCAGATTTACATCTTCAGGCAACACTACCACTTTAGATGTCTGTTCGATCAGCGTTTGATTCATGGATTGGTTTTCCATACACAATATATCATTTTTAATTTTAAACTCGGAGTTTGTTTGATCTAGCTTTCGGTTATTTGTCAGCGACTTTGTAAGTGATTGTAGCAGACATTGGTTCTCGTTTATAAGTCTGTACTGACCATGTTTTCTAATGGAAGGTAAGACTTCACTTGTAACCCATCTTTTGAACGCTTTGGCTTTTGGTTTCAAGGAGCGTAAGATAAGAGAATACAATCCAGATTCGTTGATGACGGTAGACTGAAATTGTAAGTTAAAGGGGAGTGTATCGATACACCCCCCTTTGCTGTATATGTTCAAAGCATTACACCTATCTTCCTCATCAACATTAATCCGCACTGCTTGTTTTGTATCTTGTTAACCTAGTATTTGAGCTAGATCCTTGGCTTTGAACCATGGATTATCGCTGCTATCAAACAGTACAGACAAAGGCTGGTCTTTAAACACATAGTAGGTTAAGTGAGCCATTTTCTAGGTTAGGTCAAAAACGTCAGGTGAACACTCTGACAGAACGACACACAGCAACACTATTACACAACCACAAACTTCAAACTCCCGATCAAGAATGAGACCGTGGGTGTTTGACAACTGGTGTTCTGTTGACTTAATTACTAGGGGGAGATTTTCGCTCCCCCCAACACATAATGGGTTAGGGGGAGTTTTCGCTCCCCCATACTTCAGTAATTGTTGAAGACTAGAACAAGAATGAGACCGTGGGTGTTTGACAACTGGTGATTTATTGCTTGGAATTCGACGCGGGTGGTCTATAATTATGGGTTCCGGCAAGGGTCGGTCGCCCTCCTGTCGGGGTATCAAATTACAGCATCCGCATTCCCAGACAGGAGGGTGACGCGATGGTTATTTGTATGAACATCTGTGCCCTCCCGTCGAGGTATCCAATTACAGCATCCACATTCCCAGACAGGAGGGCGACGCGTCGGTTTTTTGTGTGTACACCTGCGCCCATCAGCCCACGACGTACGGCCCGCCCCTAGCAGCAAAGTTTAGTTTAGTCTTGAGTTTCGAAGCGGCAACAGCTACGACGAGATCATGGACAACATCGAGTGGGATTTTAGATCACAGACGTCGAGTTTGAGGATGTATGTGTTGCGGCGGAAACGTTAATGAATATCAATAATAAGAAGAGGCCGTTTGACGATGAAGATGATTAATTCGAAGGTGATGAGTTCTACAACAGAAAAGACGACGATGATTGCACCTTGAAGCATTTCCATAAGAAGAGGCTATTGCGCATTGACAAAAAGTTCAAGTACGTTCATGAGTCAAAAGTGTGTTCAACTATCCAAGATCTTGATGACGTTCTGTACTCTAGACAACGGGGAATCAACGGCATGTGGAACCATTGTCCGCTGGACAATTTGGAATGGGAATATTGGCAGTGGGACATGGACTACAAGATGAATTTCTACCCCATTGAAGAGGAGCACTTCTACGCCATTGAACATGAGCAGAAGTACATGATGCTTGTCGAAATGTGGTGGAATCGGCGGACGGATGAACTGCATCCGGATGAAGTAACACAGTTTTTCAACAGTAAAAAATAAACGTTTTCCAACACCTTAGCCTCCACCTGATCCCACCATCATAATCGGCCTTTTTCAAGGTCACAAAAACTTTTCATGTTAGGGAATAGAAGGAAATCTGTCTAAAAAGAGGAGATTTTCTTCCAAGTGTTGGTGCAGGCGCCTTCGCTGGCAAAAGTGTTAGAGACGAAACCTTGACGGGGGGGGGGGGGGGCTCCTACTGCTCCTGCTGGGGTCGGGTCGCAGCTGCACCCCAGACAGGTCTCGACTCGTCGGTTTTTTGTGTGAACACCTGCGTCGTGCGCCAGCCTGTTGGGGTATCCAGTTACAGCAGCTGCATCCCAGACAGGACTGGACGCGTCAGTTGGTTGTGCGAACAGCTGCCTTGGTGTAGAGTACTTGAAGGGGGGTGTATCGATACACCCCCCTTTGCAGTATATGCTCAAAGCATTGCAATTATATTCTCCTCAAAATTTGCATTCACTGGTAGTTCAATTGTCCGCAGGCGCCTTGGCAAAACACCTGCGTCAAGCGCCAGCTTGTTGGGGTATCCAGTTACAGCAGCTGCAACCCAGACAGGACTGGACGCGTCGGTTGGTTGTTCGAACAGCTGCTTTGGTGCAGAGTACTTGAAGGGGGGTGTATCGATACACCCCCCTTCAAGTGCTCTAACCCAGAGCATTGCAATTATATTCTCCTCAAAATTTGCATTCACTGGTAGTTCAATTGTCCGCAGGCGCTGATGGGCTAGCTCTGTTGGTTGTAGCGTTACCCTGCTCAACTCATGTATTAATTATACACAGTATGTCATGTGGGTACTGAGAATACTCGGCTTGATCAGGAGATTCAAAAAATGCAAAAAAGGTCAAAAGTGTGGTGCGGGCCCCTTTTTTGTAAACATCATCCAAAGTGTACGATGTGGGTACTCAAATGACGCGGCTCGACTAGACGAACAGGAATCTGCAATCAGAATTCAGATCCGACCTATGGTAACTGAGACCCCTCAACCCCCTCCCCCCCTGGTTTGGGTCATTGCAAAAAAAAAATTGAAAAAAAATTTCCAAACAAAATTTTCAAAAAAAATATTGCCAAAAAAATTCGCAATAAAAATCGAGGGTGGAGGGGGGAGGGGGGAGGAGGGGGTTGGGGAGGGGGAGGGGGGAGGAGCTCCTCTGCTCCTCCTGATACTAAAGTCTCCTGGTACCCCTACTAGTAATAAAGAACGTACCAAAAACCCGCTCTTATTTTATTTGTATGTTTACTGTTACAGAATAACGTACATAGTTAATTATTATATAATTAAAACTGCAATCTTAATTTAGACATCAGTTGAAATATCAGTTGAAAATCAAGAAAGTGAAAATATCGATTATACTAGCCTAACCGTTTTATATGTGACCATAGTTGAGACAACTCATAAACATTCAACAATAATCACTCATTCATTTCACGCAATATGATATAGCATAAAAATAGAATAATTAAAGTTTCAAGCATATAGGCCTATCAAATATTTTGTCACATGTTTTTTTTTCTTTTAATTAAATGTTATTATTTTGCTTATTTTAGTTATTTATTTCATTATCACCCCTCAGAAAATTTAAATTTTAAATAATTATTCATTATTTTGTGATGTAATAAAATATTTAAAGTCATATTTCATAATTTAAGCCTACATGTACAAAATTACCTCATAATTAACTTAATATAATATAACTAAATTCAAAATTGATCTCAAACTTTCCCCCAGCTGAAGTGTTTTGTGAATAATGTATTTTGGTTCCAAGATTATTGGAAAATTGTGTTTTGAAAATAATTATGTGAACCCCATAGCATCATCTGGAGTTTTCTGAAGAAAGAGAGGTCTGCTGATAAAAAAAAAATGGCTGGTGTTAGATGCTTTGATTTGAGCACTGTCTCATTCAAATAAATTTCCCCTTTTAAAAAGTTTTTTTTTTGTAACCTGCGAAACTCAGAGCAACCCTTATTTAGCCCATCAAGATTCGTATAGCTCTTGAGTGAAGAAATTGTCTGTGTGGTGAGATCTTTCCATTTTTTTAAACTACCTATCTGGAACCACTTACAACCTATATAGCAACTTACAATCCCTAGGACTTTAAACAAAAAAAATCAATTCCTCTTTATCAACGATTTGTTTAATCAAAATTTAATACAAGTTCTCAACCTAAGTTAATCAAGAAGATACTTTATTTATTTGGACAAAAATAACTTCAAAAACTTAACTAGGCCCTCAGCCTAAATTTCAAGAAGAAGCTGCCATTTTGAACTTTAAATTATACACCTCAAGATCCCACAACCATAATTATAGATCAATAGTAAAGTTTTATCGAATAGTTTAAATTCACATAAATTGGACTTTTTTTAAATTTCTAATGATTTTTATTCATATGAAACAAAGTTATTCTGACCTTTAAGCCTCAGCACGATCACCCCGACCCTGTATTATAAATGACTCATGTTATAAATTACCATATTTATGAAGTATAGCTGTGTATAATACTTTGGACTTTGATATCATCTAAATTGAAAATTACATTCTTATAATTTCATTTTCTCTCCCCAACATTGTACATCTATTGTAACCCTTATTCATTTAACCATAATTTGTCTGCAATCTATAAATGTAAAATAATAATGAATAAATGTCCACCATTACTTTGTTAATTGTATTTATGAGTTTTCATTTTAAATTAGATAAAACAGCTGTTAGGCCTAAATAGTAAACCTGTGAATTTAGTTATCTAGTCAAGGATTAAGTTACGAACAGTTGAAAGGGAATTATTACTGTATTTACCATAAACTCTTAGTCGAACAGTTGATTGTTATTAACCAAAATTATTCAAGAGAGCTGTAATAGTATTAGTTTTGTTTCAATGGCGCCCAATTCGTGAGGCTTAAAGTAATCAGAATAACTTTGATGAGGTAATTTTAACTAGAAATAGTATAGATTTAACCTATATTTGTTTACCTACCTTGTTAAGCTAAGTTATCCACCATGTCTGAAGGTTATAATTTACGTCCCAACCCAAAACCATCTGCAAAGAACTTAGAAAACAACCCAAATGTTAGGTCCCTACGACGAGCAAATGTAACGTTAGAATCTCAAAGTGTAGGCGGTGAAAGTGAACTTAACCTTAAATCTGACAACACAACACCCATACCACATATCGAACATTCATCAACCAATGATACTTCGGACAATAGCTCCCACGACAGTTTTGCGTTATTTAATGAGCCCCTAAGTGATAATGAAACCCCAAATGATTTTGTGATGTTAATAACACGAGTAGGCCCTTTAGCAGACAACACTGACATTAGCGAAAACGTAAACATCTCGGATTCGGCTGACTCACACATTCGCTCAGATCCCTCTCTCCCAGCAACTAGCGCTGCACAACACGTAACGGTGGACAACGGAACTACCGACAACACAACACATACACCTGAATCGCCCATTTCCACGGCTGCCTCGGAACACGGAACGTCTCAAAACAGACAAAATAATGACCTATTACGACAAATTGCTGCGCTTTTAGAAATGAACAGTGCGTCCCTTGAGGCTAAAATAGAAAGTAACAACGCATCGCTAAAATCTGCCCTTGAAATCAAAATAGAAACTAACAGTGCCTTATTTAAATCTGAACTAAAATCACATTGTGAATCCCTCAAAACGGAATTAAAATCTGAAATAATCCACATCTTTGAAGACCAAATTCAAAATTTACGCCACAATCAAGAAACTGTTCAAACAGAATTAACACAGATCCGTGAAACTCAACAAGAACATACTAACAAGCTCAAGAAAATTAAACAAGAAATCGAAACTAAGTTTGAAAACTGTGAAACTGAAATTCGACAACACTTAACTCTCGATTTAACTAAACAAGAAAAATCCCTAACAGAACAAATTAATCAGAAAACATGTAAAATCGAAAATCAACTCACATCTAAATTACAAGAACACTGCTACAATACCAGCACCCAAATCAAACAAATTCAAAATGAAAACATAAAATACATTAATCACAGCGTTCAATCCCAAACAAATAAAGTACACGAAACCCTAATGCCTAACATAAAAGCAAACCAGGCCCTAATTAATGAGAACACATCTAAACTTCATGAATTAAATCAATCAATACAAACTCATGAATCGAAGATCGAAGATTTAGAACACCGTATTAGCACCCATCATACCACATACCCGTCAAACATTCATATTACTTGCAATGGGAACTCTGGCCTTGTACCGGACATCACATTACCTAAATTTCATGGTAGATCACACAACCCGAAAGAATATTTAGCTAAACTAAGAAAATATTATGACCGAGGATCGCTACAACTCCCACCCCAACAAAGTAAACACGAGTATCTAATCGATCTAATTGGTAACAGCTTAGAACAACACGCTTAACGTTGGTTTTGCCTTATCAAGGACGACATTAAGTCTTGGGAGGATTTTCAAATCACGTTCGAAAATAAGTATTGGAATCGGGAAGTTCAGAAACACATTAGGCAACGCCTTGAAAGTGAAAAATACCGACCTAATGGGACACTGACTCGTTCCGAATATTTTATCGAACGTGTTATTACTTTAAAATCCTTCACACCCTCACTGAGCGAAAAAGAAATAGTCACATGTCTCGCGGAACATTTCAATGATCTTATACAAGATGCTCGTAGAGTTCAGAACATAACCACAATCGGTGATTTTGCGGAGTTACTCCAACGAGACCTGAGGAAACCAAAAGAAAATTCCCATCAAAATGTCCCAAACTCGTCAAACCGAGATAAACGACACTTTAGCCGTGATAATTCACAAAACTATGACCACCGTAACAATCACCAGCACCAAGGATTTAACTCATACAATCCGAGACACAATTTCGACTATCGGGCATACCAACCAGGAAATAACCCACACCAATACCACAACAACTCCGGAAACCAAAACTCATACACAAATAATAGATCAACTAACCAACAACAACAATATAACCACAACCAAAACAACAATTACAGGAACGAAAGAAACAGCCCACCATTCCCTAATAAGAATTACCCCCAAAATAACCCTAATTCAGCAGAGAAAAAATATCCGACTCGAGATCAGGCTCAAGTGTGTAGCACACTCGCAGAGCGCAGCATGCCTTTAAGTCAATATCCGCCAGACCAATCAAAACCATCTTTAAACCCGTAAGCACTGGACTTACTCAGAGGCCTTCTTTTAATGATGTAAATAGTGACTTAAATTCAGTATTTTCAGTGCTACCTACGAATCTCGGATGTCAAAGGCCTAACCAAAACTGCATTAATAATCATATTAATCAGAATAATAATAATAATAATAACAAAAACATTTCCCCACCATTAACAAATGAATTAATTGTTAGTAATATTTATTGTGATCATGAATTTTTATTATCTGAGTAAACTGAAACTACTCCAAATCAAGAAGAGAAGCAATTCATAGCATGCCCAGAAATTCCCATCCAAATTAATCAAATACATTTAAAAGCTTTAGTTGACACAGGATCCAACGTATCATGTATGTCAGAGCAATGGTATATGGAAAATCAAATCAAAATAGGTAAACATGAACAATTGCCAGTAACTAACACATATATCAAGACAGCCACCAATGATAAATCACGAAGAGTATCACACATAGTAATGATTCCTCTAACTATACAAGACTACACTACTCATGTTCAAATTTTATTAATACCGAATTTAATTAGACCTCTAATACTCGGAACAGATGTGCTTAGCGAATGGGAAATGGTTATGGACTTTAATAATGAACAAATTAAATTAAACATTAATAACAATAATGTCATATTGAAGTTCGGCAAGGTAAACGAAGTTGGAATATTATGTTATTTAATGACTAATAATGGCCATAGGCAAAATAATAATCATGATAATATAAATAATAGTAATCAATACGGGTCTACCAATAGTATAAATCGAGTGGTTAGTGAGATTTCTCCAAACATAGTAATGGAATCCAATAATAATGGTATTATCCATGATGAACAGAAGCAACAATTAAGTGATTTATTGTTAAAATTCAACAATTTATTTTCTGATAAACCTGGCTTGTGTAATGTATATCAACATTCTCTGAGAACCCACAAAATTTTAAACGCAATACATGTCCCGTCCACTTATCACATCAACAGTTTAGACGACCGGCATACTTTCGGCCCATTCCACGTTTCGTCTATGAAAATATACATACAACCTTTGAACCCCTGAGGACATCCACATCATCTATTAACTTTACATCATTAAAAGAACCGACTTCAGTAACATCATCACATCAGTGTACATACTCCATTGTAAGTTTTAATCCCTTGTAAAACATTCTCCACAAAATAAATAAATATATGAATTCTACCCTTAAATAAACTGCTAGATAAACTTTTAAGTGAATTTTAATATTCAGTGATATTAAACGATAGGAGGGGATAAAATGACTGTGAAAATTGTACAGCAAGGTATCACGCATGAACACTTTTTCCTCTTTTCTCAGTGCAATGCCGCGACTTTTGAACAGTTCAAAACATTTCGGACCCCAACCATCACAAATATAAATGACCAATATTCCCTTACTTATTCAATATGTGTTGTCTTAATTAATTGTTTACTTGTATGTTCTCTTCCCATGTTTTGTTATATTTAATTCTATGTTTCATTCCATGTGTTTGTATTCATTTAGATTTAATTAAATATTCATATATTTGTG
Source organism: Allygus modestus (assembly GCA_963675035.1). Taxonomy (NCBI): domain Eukaryota; kingdom Metazoa; phylum Arthropoda; class Insecta; order Hemiptera; family Cicadellidae; genus Allygus; species Allygus modestus. The sequence continues at coordinate 68,975,992 of OY776115.1, forward strand.
TTTCATGTTTATTCAGAAAATTTAAATTTTAAATAATTATTCATTATTTTGTGATGTAATAAAATATTTAAAGTCATATTTCATAATTTAAGCCTACATGTACAAAATTACCTCATAATTAACTTAATATAATATAACTAAATTCAAAATTGATCTCAAACTTTCCCCCAGCTGAAGTGTTTTGTGACTAATGTATTTTGGTTCCAAGATTATTGGAAAATTGTGTTTTGAAAATAATTATGTGAACCCCATAGCATCATCTGGAGTTTTCTGAAGAAAGAGAGGTCTGCTGATAAAAAAAATGGCTGGTGTTAGATGCTTTGATTTGAGCACTGTCTCATTCAAATAAATTTCCCCTTTTAAAAAGTTTTTTTTTTGTAACCTGCGAAACTCAGACCAACCCTTATTTAGCCCATCAAGATTCGTATAGCTCTTGAGTGAAGAAATTGTCTGTGTGGTGAGATCTTTCCATTTTTTTAAACTACCTATCTGGAACCACTTACAACCTATATAGCAACTTACAATCCCTAGGACTTTAAACAAAAAAAATCAATTCCTCTTTATCAACGATTTGTTTAATCAAAATTTAATACAAGTTCTCAACCTAAGTTAATCAAGAAGATACTTTATTTATTTGGACAAAAATAACTTCAAAAACTTAACTAGGCCCTCAGCCTAAATTTCAAGAAGAAGCTGCCATTTTGAACTTTAAATTATACACCTCAAGATCCCACAACCATAATTATAGATCAATAGTAAATTTTTATCGAATAGTTTAAATTCACATAAATTGGACTTTTTTAAATTTCTAATGATTTTTATTCATATGAAACAAAGTTATTCTGACCTTTAAGCCTCAGCACGATCACCCCGACCCTGTATTATAAATGACTCATGTTATAAATTACCATATTTATGAAGTATAGCTGTGTATAATACTTTGGACTTTGATATCATCTAAATTGAAAATTACATTCTTATAATTTCATTTTCTCTCCCCAACATTGTACATCTATTGTAACCCTTATTCATTTAACCATAATTTGTCTGCAATCTATAAATGTAAAATAATAATGAATAAATGTCCACCATTACTTTGTTAATTGTATTTATGAGTTTTCATTTTAAATTAGATAAAACAGCTGTTATGCCTAAATAGTAAACCTGTGAATTTAGTTATCTAGTCAAGGATTAAGTTACGAACAGTTGAAAGGGAATTATTACTGTATTTACCATAAACTCTTAGTCGAACAGTTGATTGTTATTAACCAAAATTATTCAAGAGAGCTGTAATAGTATTAGTTTTGTTTCATAGTTGAAGTGTAAATATATTTTAATTGTTGTAAGACTATTTTATAACATCCCGTAAGTAAAACAACACTTTAAGAATATGTACACATACATTATTATTAAATTGACCGATTAACCTTTAAAATTGTTTGCAGGTATGGATATGCAAGTAAATATATCATCTTGTTTAGTAAAATATTGTTTTATCATTAAACATTACTTTTTAATGTTTTTCTTTGAGAATGGTTTCTAATAAATTCATACAGTCCTTATGTCATAAATGAATTATACAGTTTGTCTCTGTTATGAACATTAATTCACTATCACAAACGTTGACAGCTGGTTTAAAGTTTACAGTAATGTAAAGGAATTCATAACCAATAATTTAAGTCTTAATTTGCAAAATATTCCATTTTAATACTTTTGGTTAGTTGCCAGAAACACTGAGCGCACACACAGACATACACAGAATAGAAACGATATACATTCAGGGTCTTTTAGCACTGTAGTAAAGTTTTAAAAATAAAATATTAAGCCCTACGCATTGAAGCAGCGGCCTGCCGGGTATCCGGTGACGTCATCCCGCTCGGCGATTGACGAGGGGGGAAGTGGAGTCTGGCCCACCCTCCTTACTCTACTCATCTTGATTCTGTCCCCTGCTGCCGTGTTGGATAAATTATAATTGCTTCCTTTCTCTCTTTTTACTTTCCCCCGCTTATACATAGTATAAGAAGAAAGTATTGTTTTCGTAAAAATTGTCGAATTTGAGTTATTAGTGAAAATATTCATTGTAATGGTCCTTGATTCTAAAAAAATTGTTTTGGAGTGATTTCTGTGTGTCTATCTGGATGTGTACAGAGTTGGAGACCGCACCCGTGGTCCGATTTTGATGAAATTTGGTATGTAGGTACTAATCCACAATATCTCCAGGCATTTTCTTTATATTTTTGATTCATAAGTGTAAATATCCACCAAAAACCGCTAAAGAAATTTAAAAATTGAAACTTCTCTAAACGGCTTTAACGATTTTGATTACAATTTAGCGGTTTGTAGAGCTTAAGGTTCTTAACAAAATGACACGACCCACATTTCTGTAAAAAATCGGGTTCAGAAATTACAAGGCTTAAAATTTCCAAAATTCATTTTTTTATATTTTTAATTAACATTTTAAGTGCTAAATAAAATGTACTCATCACCATTAAGGAAAGCTCAAAATACCCCGTCGCAGCAAACCTGCATACTCAGCGAATTTCCAATACATAATATATGTCTTAATACCACATAAAGCTGCAATACTGGTTTTTTATGCAATTATCAGTATAACTCAACCAAGTGAAGCTACATACCAAGTTATATTAATTTATGTTCATAATTAAGGGAGTCAATACATTTGACTTATTCTCCATAAGAATAACACAGGGCTGAGTACGCAGGTTTGCTGCTAAGGGAATAATCACCAAAAACTCAATTTTTTTGTGCAAATATCAATTTACCAGTACTACTTGAAGCCACATACCAGGTTTCGTCAACATACATTTATAAACAATCAAGATATCAAATTTTATTTATTCTCCATAAGGTTAACATTGGACAACGTACTGTGTTTAGCGCTTTGAATATCTCTGCAACGGTTGGGCGTAGAATCAAAATTTAAACACCAAAATGATTGTTTTGTAGAACTGAGCAGATTGGTAAAAGCAAATCTGAAGTTTACATTAAAATAAACCGACGAAAAGCCAAAAACTGTTTTCTCATAAGATTAACATGGGAGATTTTATGAGTAGGTTTTTTGGATTTTCTCCGCAGCCACTTAACCTAGGTTAATAATTAAAAATATTTTATTATTTGTTTTTTTTAAGCTCTATGACATGGTCAAAACCAAAATTAAGTTTTTTAAAAGATTTAGGGTAAAAAATGCAAAAAAACTGATTTTTGGAAAAAACGAAACTTCCATAAACCCATGGTTCGATTTTTCTGGTTTTCGAACTTAAAGTCATGAATGTCATTTTACACATTTGAGCCAAATTTCATCGAAATCGGACGTTTTTTACTCAAGTTATCGCATTCACGGTAGTAGGGGGCAATGGCCGATACAAAACCAGCACAGGCGAGTGAGGAGGAACGAGGAATCACCCCCCCCCCCCGGTGACGTCAGCCCCCCCGTGACGTCAGCCCCCCCCCTGTGACGTCAGCCCCCCCGACCTGCCCCATAGCCAAGCTCGACCCCCCCCGTCACGTGACCCGACATAAACCTAACATAAGCTTCACCTATCTGTTTTATTATATTTGTTTGTTTTGTTTGTTTTGTATTTTTTTGTTTTTTTTCTTTTCTTTCTTTACATTAATATTACAAATACCCCCGTCGCAGCAAACCTGCGTACTCAGCGAATTTCCAATGCACAATATATGTCTTAATACTATATAAAGCCGCATACCAAGTTTCATAAAAATATATTCATATATAAGCGATATATACAATTTTAATTATTCTCCATAAGAATAGCATTGGTGATGAGTACATAGGTTTGCTGAAACAAGGAAAACAAACAATTGGTTTTTATGCAAATATAAATATAATTTAACTAGGTGAAGCCACATACCAAGTTTAATCAATATTCAATCATAAGTAAGCACTATATAACATTTTAATTATTCTCCATAAGAATAACATGGGAGATGAGTAAGCAGGTTTGCTGCAACAAGGAACTAAAAAAATGGGTTTTTATTCAAATATCAATATAACTCAACAAGGTGAAGCTACATACCAAGTTTTATTAATTTATGTTCATAATTAAGGGAGTCATTACATTTTACTTATTCTCCATAAGAATAACATGGGGGCTGAGTACGCAGGTTCGCTGCTACGGGGATAATCAACAAAAAATCAATTTTTTGTGCAAATATCAATATACCAGTACTACGTGACCCCACGTGCCAAGTTTCATCAATATACATTTATTAATAATGGAGATATCAAATTTTATTTATTCTCCATAAGGATAACATTGGACAACGTACTATGTTTAGCACTTTGAATATCTCTGCAACGGTTGGACGTAGAATCACAATTTAAACACCAAAATGATTGTTTTGTGGAGCTGAATTGATTGGTAAAAGCAAATGTGAAGTTTACATTAAAATTAACTTAGAAAAAGCCAAAAACCTTTCTCCCATAAGATTAACATGGGAGATTTTATGAGCAGGTTTTTTTGGATTTTCTCCGCAACCACTTAACCTAGCTTAATAATTCAAAATACCATATTATTTGTTTTTTTAAGCTCTATAACATGGTCTAAACCAAAATTAAGTGTTTTAAAAATTGTAGGGTAAAAATGCAAAAAACTGATTTTTGGAAAATTTAAAACCCCCATAAACCCCCCTTCCCATAGCCCGATTTTTCTGGTTTTCGAACTTAAAGTCATAAATGTCACTTTACACATTTGAGCCAAATTTCATCGAAATCGGACGTTTTTTACTCAAGTTATCGCATTCACGGACACATATATATATATATATATATATATATATATATATATATATATATATATATAGATATATATATACATATATATAAATTTGAACGAATAGTGTTTTAGTCATCTGGGGACCTAAAAAAAAATATTTGTCATGGTCTCGGGCTTAAATCTTACCATGAGACCTACGGTAATAGCTTCTTCCCTATAGGGGAAATTCGCTAAAATATAAAGGTGTGAAAAGGATGTGGAGGGAGAGGTTTTTTTCAGTCTTTATTGGACTAATCCCACCCATCGTCGTCATCAGATAGCAGCTCCACGTCTGAGCCGGAGTCGTCGTTGGCAGCGGCCTCCTCAGCTTCCTGACGTCGCCGCTGCGCTTCTTCCTCCAGCTCCAGGAGGCGTTGGCGGGCCTCTTCTTGCTCCCGCCTTCTAGCCTCCCGCTGCTGCTGGTCCCGCTGCAGCTGCCGCACCTCTTCTTGCAGCCATCGCTGGTTGTCGTGTATATGAGGGCGGACTATGCGTGTAAGGGAGAAGTCAGTAATTAGTAATACTGTCTAGAGCGTGAACCATTAAGGCCCTAACCCGTCCCTACGATACTTACATACGGGACGCTCCACGACTGGCGTCTGGGTGGTTTAGTCTTCTGTTTCCACCTCGACTCGGATGGCCACCGATGTATCTTCGATGACGGTTTGGGTCGAGGTGGAGGTGGAGGTGGAGGAGGGTGGTTGCGGGGCGGATGAGGTGGATTGAATAGTTGATGGGTCGGTGGTGGTGGAGGAGGTATGGGTAATGAGGTGAATCCTCAATTTGTCCCCCCTGCGGAGTGGAGGTGGCGGAGCAGGTGATCCTTTCGGTTGAAGGTGGAAGGGCAGTGCGGGCAGGGGAAAATGGTGGTGGTGGTTCGGCGGTCAGGGAAGGAATGACGACCCGACCCCAGAGGTGTACACAACAGCAGGTGAAAGTGGCGATATTTAGACTCCAGAGTAGTCAACAACCCCCGGGGTGAAAGCGGTAATCCGTGGAATCGTAGAACGTTCTCCGTCTCGGAAAGTTCCAACGAGTGGGTCCCCAAAGCGAAGTGACTGGTACAGCCAAGCACGACCCCCGACCTTCCTCACGACCAAGCTCGACCCCCAACCTTCCCCATAGCCAAGCCCCCCCGACCTGCCTCATAGCCAAGCTCGACCCCCCGACCTGCCTCATAGCCAAGCTCGACCCCCCCGGTGACGTCAGCCCCCCGACCTGCCCCATAGCCAAGCTCGACCCCCCCGTGACGTCAGCCCCCCCGACCTTCTGCATAGTCAACAAGCAGAGGTGTCAACAACAGCGGGTGAAAGTGGTGTTCGAGTCAGTCTTGACCAGAGCTGCTTCCATAATGGACGCCCTTACTGTGGAAGTCTTTGTCAACGTTCCCAACATCAGCCGGTACCTCCTGCTGGGATCGGAGTACCTTACTCCCACAAGGACTCGGGTCGAGGAGGCGATGAGGAGAGGCGGCCACGTCTTCCTCAGGCCGGGGCGGTGGAGTCCAGCCAGTCCCGTGATGTCCTCCCGTCGTTACGACCCGGGGGACCTGGCGCAGTGGGACGAGGTTCTGCAAGTACTGCAGTTAACTCTGAACCAAGGCGGCATGACGGTGTTGGACGTCCAGGAAAACTATAGAAGGCCTGTACAGTAACCGGTTAAACCCCAAACCGGTTACTGTTACCCCAACCCAAAGACCTAAGACACTCTGTCCTACCACATAACCCTCTGTCCTACCCCAACCCATAACCCTATTCCCATCCCACCCCAATAAAACTAGCAAGGGTGGAGTGAGGGCCCACCGGATTCAGCATGCAGGTGAGGAGTTTCACGTTTCCGGAAGCTTCTAGAAGGTCCACTGGAGCTCGCGACTCGGCTATAAAACCGAGGCAGAGCCGCGCGCGCGACCTCAGTGTTGTTCGAGACGTCACCATGAACGGAAACGGAGTCAGTGCAGCCGAAGTGGACCAAACGATCCGCTCCTTCCTAGAGGAGCTGAACGCAATAAACGATGAGAACGCCAACGCACCACCAGTACAGCAGGGATGTGCGTCAAAGAAGAAAAAGCTCGATGGGTGGACTGTAAAGAGGAAGGAAGTGCCTATCGATTCTCCGACACTGTGCTGGTCCGCTGGCAGATATCAGTACACCGTGAGGAACCCTACCAACAGCGGTAACGTACTGTTGAAGATGAACGTGTTCAAAGGAGGTCGCCCCACGTTCAGTTGCGGCTTGTACTTGGACGAGGAGCGAAACGATGAAATCTGCATATGTCTAGAGGACCTGCTATCCAGATTGCAAAACCTATGGTTGGCAAATAGCGAGACGGGAGAGTCACGATACGACGGGATCACTAGGACCGCTACTCCTCTACCCACCTGGCGAAAGACCGATTGCGTCATCTCAGGGAAAACCAAGAGGAGCGCACACTCCAGGCGCGCTGTCCAGTAAACGAGAGAGCGTGGAAACTTCCACTAAACAACCGAGATGCTTCTAGAACAATCCACTTGTTTACGCAGTAAAGCTTTCCATTACGTCACTCTTCCTGGAATTGAGCGTGGAAACTTCCACTAAGCAGTTGATAACCGAGACGCTTCTAGAACAATCCACTTGTTTACGCAGTAAAGCTTTCCATTACATCACCCTTCCTGGAATTGAGCGAGTAACTATGTCATCATGTTGTTGATACGCGCGAGTCGGCACGTAGACACCGCTAATAAAAGGCGACTCGGTGGCGAGAGCCGGTCATTCTGCATCCAGCCGCTGCGCCATGCTCAACACGGACCAGAAGATGGACCTCAGGATAGCCCTCAACAGCTGCAAGGCCGCGGGTTACACTCGCATCGCAGATCTGCGGGACAACGCGGTGTACCCGATTCGCTCGTTCGAGCGGGTAGACACACCATACGGCGAGGTGGTTATGGCCACCTTGGAGGGTCTTGTCGGTGACGACCCGATCCGGATTTACATGCCTTGGCGGTACCTTACGGTCCTGGACGACAACGCCATCTCCCAGTACAACGTTGGCTCGGGGCCGAGGACGAGCCTTGTAAAGAGGAGCGGCCCTCCTGGCAGCAAACTTCCTTTCCTGGAATTTGTTTAAATAAACGGTATTTCCTATTCCCTTATTTCCTTTCAAAATTGAAACATAAAAGTAAATCAAATAAAAAAAAGAGGCAAGAAAAGAACCTTTAGTTACAAGAGCCGAGGTGGCGGTGCACGGCGGTCAGTAGACGCCATGGACTTGAGGTGGAAACACCCGTTCACCGCCATCGTGGCCGGGCCTTCGGGCAGCGGCAAGTCGCACTTCGTGGCTCGCTTCATAGAGCACGCCGACCGCATGTGCGATACGCTGTTCGCCTGCATCACTTGGCACTATGGCAGTGGTGGCGGCGGTGGTAAGAGCCGTGCGGACTCTGCCGTGCGCTACGTAGCTGGCCTGCCAGACCTGGACGACTACGACGGTAGCGAGCCCGCCCTGGTCATCGTCGATGACATGATGCGCGAGGCTGGTCCCGGCGTGGCGGACCTGTTCACCAAGGGTTCGCACCACCGCAACATGAGCGTGTTCTTCATCACGCAAAACCTGTTTCACCAGGGCAGGGGCCAGCGCGACATATCGCTGAACGCTCATTACATAGTGTGTTTTAAGAATCCCAGGGACCGCGCTCAGATCAAACACCTGGCCCGTCAAGTATATCCGGAAAACCCCAAATTCGTGGAGGAGGCTTACGCGGACGCCACGCGTGATCCGCACGCCTACCTGCTCATAGACTTGAAACAGTCCACGCCTGAAGAGATGCGCGTACGTTCGGCCATTTTCCCAGATGACCCGGTGAACTACGTGTACTTGCCCAAGAAGAAGTGATAAATAGGCCGAGCGCACGCCATTGTGTCAGTCATCATGTCACACCGCGTGAAGAAAGACGCAGCGCTGCTGAGGGCCCTAATACACGATACGCCCAAAGAACGCAAGGCCCTGTTAAAAGCGTGCGACAAGAGTCGCATCAAGTCATTGTGCGAGTGCGCGTATAACGTGCTACGCGGAAACGTACCGCTTTCTCCCTGCCTCAAACGCAAATTGAGCAAACACAAACAGGCGCTCAGACGGCTGGTGAAACGCGGCGAGGGTTGGGCCAAGAAGCGACACTACCTCGTCCAACGGGGCGGAGGGATCCTCCTACCTCTGCTGTTGAACGCTGTTCTACCCGTTCTAGCGCAGAAGCTAATCGGACATGGAGTACGCTAGGAAAATGGTGGTTGTACCGCAGGAGCTCATCGAGAGATTGCGAGAAGGACCGGGACCAGGACCGGGACCAGGACCAAGAGGAGCAGGTAGCGCCAATAAGCCAGCCAGCCTGGACGCTGAGATGCATCGCATATTGAGCGACAAGCGGCTTGACGATACGGAGAAATGGAAACAATATCAGCAGGTGTTACAGCGGTTCCTGCACTTTTCCGCGGCTAAACGTCAACCCATAGGTCTGTCAATCATCGAGGGCGAGGAGAGGGAGGAGGAAGTGGCGGGGGGTCCGAGTCAGATGAAGCGCGAGTCTAGCGCCTCGGCGGAGGAGGACATTGTGGAATCGTTCTCAAAAATCTACAGGTCGGTGGCGCGCAACTTGTTGCGATTCATGACCCGACAAGGCAGCCCCATCGCCTGGGACGCCCGTGGGACGGTGTACGTGGACAAGGTGAAGATCCCCGATTCCAATATAGTGGACATCGCGCACAGCATAGTGAGAGCGCGAATGGCGGATTGATTGCCTACCGGCTGGCATCAAGTGATGGCCGCCTTGAAGGATATGAACGTGCCCAAAGAATACGTGGGAAATCCCACGGCGTTGCGTTACTTAGGCGTTGGGCTGGACTCGGCATCGAGCCCCTGGAGAGACACGACGGCCTCGTCGACACCCCTCTCACCGAGGTTGACACCGATACTGGACCGCCTGAGACCGTGACCTCCAGTGGCCAGGAGAAGGATAATAACCGAGGAACCCGACCGGGAATCGTCATTGGACAACTGGGAGCCGTTCTCGCCGTAATGGAGAAGTTGTACTACGACCCGAGCCAGCCCGGTTCCCTCGGCGGGGTGGCCGCCCTGGCCAGAGCCGCGCGCCTACCGAAACGTCGGGTAGCCGACTGGCTGCGCGCCCAGGACACCTACACGTTGCACAAGCCGGCGCGCAAGCGGTTTCCTCGCAACCGCTACGTCGTGTTCGGGCCCCGGGAGCTGTGGCAGGCGGACCTGAACGACATGCGCGGCCTGAGCCGGTACAACGATGGAGTAAACTACCTGCTGACTGTGATAGACGTGTTCAGCAAGCGGCTGTTCGCGGTACCACTGAAGAGGAAAAGCGGGCCCGAGGTGGCTGCTGCGTTCGAGGGAATATTCGCTGAGGCGACTCCTCGCTGCCTACAGACCGACAAGGGGACGGAGTTCACCGGGACCGCGACCAAGCGAGTGTTCAAGAGTCACGGTGTCACATACGTCACCACGCAGAACCCCGACGTGAAGGCGGCGGTGGTGGAGCGAGTCAACCGCACGCTCAAGACCCGCATGTGGCGCTACCTGACCTACAAGAACACGTATCGCTACGTGGACGTGTTGGACAGGCTTGTGGACGCCTACAACCACAGCCCGCACAAGAGCCTGGGTGGTGGTCTGCGACCCGTGGACGTGGACAGCGGCGATGGAAAAACGGTGTACAAGGTGTGGCGTCACATGTACGGAAAGGCGATCCGGCGGCGCAAGCCCAGGTTTGAGCCGGGCGACACGGTGCGCATAGCCAAGGAGAAGGGCACGTTCGCCAAAGGTTATGAGACCAACTGGAGTAAGGAGCTGTTTGTGGTGGACCACGTATACGGGTCGCATCCTCTGCCATTGTACGTGCTGCGCGACCTGAACGGGACGCCGCTGGAAGGGCGCTTCTACGAGCATGTGATGCAAAGGTAACGGTCGCCCCGGACCACCTGTACCAAATAGATAAAATATTGGACACCGAAGGACGAGGCCGCAGTAAGCGCTACTTGGTCAAGTGGGTCGGTTACGGAGAGGACTTCAACTCGTGGGTACCCGCATCTGAAGTGCAACAGCTGCTATGACGACAAAGCGCAGACAGCTGTACCTGACGTTGCCCAGCAACAGCTCAATGGACTATTATCCGAACAACACCGTGGCTAACTACATCACCCATCTACCGTCAGTCGTGCGATTGGGTGGCGATGGTGAATGGGAAGTCGCTTTAGTCGAGGTCCATTACCCGTGCTCGTTTGTCACAGTGGGGGGAGGACGCTCGCGTATATATCTACACTAAGGATGACACCGACAAGCCTGAACTGACCGCTGTAAAGGTGGAAGCCGGAAACTATAAAGACATCGATGAATTGGTCAACGCCATACACGCCATTCAAAAATTGGACTTATACCAATGCCAGTTTGAGTACGACAAAGAAATTGGGAAGATGGAATTGATCTCGATAGACCAGACTGTGGTGCAACTGGAATTTAGCCCCACCCTAGCGTTACAGTTGGGATACGACGTGCACAATGTGGATTTGATCAAACATAGAAAATCTATAAGACCGCCCAACTTACTGGCCGGGATCCCTTCGCACATGTACGTGTATTGTGACCTGGTGGAACCTCAACTAGTAGGTGACACTGTAGCGCCCTTGTTAAAGATTGTGAACATCGACGCAAAAAACTACATCTACGGCGCGAGTATCACCGTGCACTTCACCGACCCTCACTACGTGCCGCTGATGAAGAGCTCCTTCGATAGTGTGGAAATCGATTTAAGGGACAGCGTTGGGCGCCACCTGCCATTCCACTTCGGGACTACGTGCATGAAGCTTCACCTGCGCAGAGAGCAGCAGCAGCAATGAACCCGAACGACCCCTATCTGGCGTACTACCGCCAACAGCAGTCTGGGCACGGAGTGTCCACGGTATTCAGAGGAGCCGCTTTCCAACGCGGTCACGGCATCGGCAGTTTCCTAGGCGGGCTGATGCGTACAGTGGTCCCGTTGATCAGATCTGGCGCATCGGCGCTGGGCAAGGAGGCGCTGAGGTCCGGTGTGGGCTTCTTGGGCGACGTGGCGGCGGGCACAGCCGACCCCCGAGTCGCGGCCAACACCCGGCTCAGAGAGTTTACCGGGTCGCTGAAACGCAGGGCTGATAAAAAACTGGATCGCGTGCTGAGCGGTGGTGGCACCTATAAGAGGAGGCCTGTACAGAAGGTCACTCCTCAGTCTCTGGCGAAACTCCTCGAAGCGAGGAAGAAGAGCGCTGTGCCCAAGAGGAAGCCCGCAAAACGTGTCGCTAAGAAGAGGAGAAGCAAGACCGATGTACGACGTAAGAAGAGCAAGAGTACCGTGAAGGACATTTTTGGATAATGGCGTTTCTACATCAGAAGTCGTGCGAGTGTGTCAAGACTGAGTTGGACCTGTTCTCGCTACCGCCCACGCAGACCAGTATAGAGAGTGGTAAATGGGTGCAGTACAAGCCCATCTCCTCCCTGACAGACGACTCGCCCGTGGAGTTCATAGTTCCGGGTCATGGGGACGAGTACACGGATCTGTCACAGACGCTACTGCATGTGAAGGCTACCATTAGATCGGCTAACGGAGGCGCTGTAACGGGCGATCAAGCGATAAAAGAGATGGGCCGATTAACAACTGGCTGCACTCGCTGTTCAGTCAAGTGGATCTGTACCTGAACAAAAAACTGGTGTCTCCTCAGAACAACACGTACGCCTATCGCGCCTACCTGGAGAACCTGTTGTCCTATGGCGGTGATGCCAAGACATCGCACCTCACCGCGGAGTTGTTCTACGAGGACTATGCCGGGTACATGGACAATACTGAGGAGGATAATTATACCGGGCTCAAGAAAAGGAGGGAGTTTATCAAGGGCAGCCGGTACGTGGACATGGTTGGACATCTGCACGTTGACCTGTGCAACCAGGAGAAGTTCATGTTAAACGGTGTGGAGATGTGCTTTCGTCTGATCAGGTCAAAGAACTCGTTCTCCATCATGTCCAAAACCGTGACAGACTACAAAGTGGACATCACCGAAGTCAACCTGTTTATGCGTCACTGTAAGATCAACCCGAGCGTGCTGTTGGCTCACAGCAGGACGCTGGAGTCGGGCACAGCCAAATATCCCATTACGCGCGTGGAAGTGAAATCCTTCACGCTACCCTCCGGTATCAGCAGCAAGACTCTGGACAGTGTGTTTCTGGGTCAACTGCCAAAACGCGTTATAGTTGGCCTGGTCAGCAATCAGGCGTTCAACGGGGACTACAAGAAGAACCCGTTCAACTTCACCCACAGCCACGTGAACTTCTTCGCGCTGTACATAGATGGTGAGCAAGTGCCTAGTAAGCCGCTTCAACCGGATTACACGTTCGGTCGGGAGTTGTGCGTGCTCGCCTACCACACGCTGTACACCGGCACCGGCATCAATTTCTCAGACTGTGGTAACGAAGTCAGTCGCAACGAATACCCCTAAGGATACTGCCTGATGGCGTTTGATCTGACACCCGATATGGCGGCCTCTCAATCCAGCCACTGGAACCTGGTGCGCAACGGTAACCTGCGCATAGAGATTGGATTCTCCGAAGCCTTGGCGGAGGCGTTCAACTGCATAGTGTACGCCGAGTTGGACAACGTCGTGGAGGTGGACCGTCATCGCAACGTGACTGTGGACTTTGGTGGGTAAAGGAGTTGCTGCGCTCAAGGCCACCGTGAGGACCGTTAGGTGATGGTGGACTTTGGCGGGTACACGAGTTGCCGCGCGCTCAAGGCCACCGTGCGGACCGTTAGGTGATGGTGCGCCTGCGCGCTAGTCCAAGGTCGCCCGACAGCAGCGCACTCAGTCGAGTTCTGTCAGCCGTACGGGATGGACGTGCCGCCACCAATCTACAACGAGCCACCGCCAGCGCGCTGTCATCACGGAAGCGTGGTGATGGATATGCAGTGTTTTAAAGACAGTGATAATGACTTTCTACTGAAAGAGGTTTGCGTGGTGGACGTGACTACCGGCACGCTGCTCCTACATCACATCGCCCGCCCACCCTTCAGTAAGGATCTCCTGACTCCCGAGAAACAGCGTGAGAGCGTCTGGGTCACTCGCCACTGCTACGGCTTGGAGTGGAACCAGGGGGACATCGCGTACGTCGCCCTGCTGGATAAGCTGCGCTCCTGCCTCATCCACCGTCCCTTGGTCTACGTCAAAGGATCGCAGAAGAGGGACTTTGTACAACGCCACCTCATAACCGAGCCCGCCGCCACCACCGCTCAGGACATGGAGGATCTGGGCTGCGGGTCGCTCAACGGTCCGCCCACCTACCAGACCCTACGCTGTTGCCACCATAAGAGCTCCCACAACCGTTGCGCCCTTCATAACTGCATAGGATTGCGGGACTGGCTCGTGGCTAACGACAGGCCAGACCCGTCCGTCTCAAGCTGCCTGTGCTGCTTCCGCCCACGATGAATACCTACCAGATCAGAGAATGCCTGGTGAGGATCCCCGGACTGAGGAACGTCGCGGTCTACGCCTCTGACCAACTACCGGACGTGCCGGTCAAGCCTCTCACCGCCATCGTGTCCAACACGGTAGCACACACCGAGGGAGGCGAACACTGGGTGGCGTTTTACTGCTCGGAAGAGGACAGACTCGAGTACCTGGACAGCTACGGAAGGCCGCCATACCAGGCCGACTTTCAAATGTTCCTGAGGCGCAATCCTCATCACCGCCACTACGTCTACAATAGGTATCGGCTCCAGGGCTACGATACTTCTGTTTGCGGCTACTACTGCCTCACTTACCTGTACTGCCGGGCTGTTTTCCGCACGTCACTCAGCGACTACGTCCAGCTCTTCGACCCTGCCGCTCCCACCACCAACGACGCTCTGGTCCGCAGGCTCTTCCACTCCATATTCGCTTAAAACTAGTTTGTAAGGTTTTTTGTAGTATGTGTATGTAACCTTATTACTGTACAATACATGCCTCATGATGATAAAGCTTGTGTTTTCATTTCTCCTTTTTCCTTACTAAATTTTAAAAAAATAGCAAAACTGAGGCAGCGGGGCTGGACCTCAGGTTTATACAGGGTGTCACAAAAAAGTGTGATGGGCTATACAGGACCTAATTCTACATGCAAAAATAAGTCAAAATTGATGAATAACAGTTTTTGGATTTCGGCTTAGTTTAGCCGTAATCCACCATTTTGTTTTTTTGGGAAAATATTTATTATTTCAAAAACCTAATGAGATATTTTTACGAAACTTGGCAAAAGTGTTTACACTAAAGTAAGTAACATTTGTAAAAAAAATATTTTTTTACCTTTCCAAATTTCAAAATGGCGGCCATTTGAATTTTTTATGCCAAATTTCATGAAAACCGGTACCTAAATCAAAATATTTCAAGACACAAAATGTTTTGTATTTATTATAACAAATCCAACAAAACATTAATGAATAAAATCGGTTCATAAATAAAGAAGCTGTGTTTATTTTAGTAATTTAGACTGAAATTACTTAATTACATTACATAAATTATTACATTACATTTAATAAATTAAAAAAAATAAAAACACTAAAATAAACACAGCTTCTTTATTTATGAACCGATATTATTCATTTTTGTTTTGTTGGATTTGTTATAATAAATACAAAAAAATTTGTGCCTAGAAAAATTTTGATTTAGTTACTGGTTTTCATGAAATTTGGCATAAAAAAATTCAAATTGCCGCCATTTTGAAATTTGGAAAGGTAAAAAAATATATTTTTTACAAATGTTACTTACTTTAGTGTTAACACTTTTGCCAAGTTTCGTAAAAATATCTCATTGGGTTTTTGAAATAATAAATATTTTCCCAAAAAAACAAAATGGGGGATTACGGCTAAACTAAGCCGAAATCCAAAAAATTTTATTCATCACTTTTGACTTATTTTTGCATGTAGAATTAGGTCCTGTATAGCCCATCACACTTTTTTGTGACACCCTGTATACCAGCGGCGCGTGTCACTGGCTGAGCCCCCGCCAAGCGGCAGTGAAGGCCGCCAAAGAGGGCGCGCCACGAGACCCCTCGGACATCAGTAAGCCGCTGAGTAATTCGAGGGTGACCCCTCGGACATCAGCAAACCACTAAGCAACTCCTTCCTGGGCAACTCCTTCAGGGTCGTCCCCGACACGCGCCGCCATCCGCTCCCGGTTGGCGGGGGCTTTTTAAGCTGCACGGCTCGGGTCAAATGGCCCATAACGCCTTTCCGAGCCTAACGGCTTGTGACTTTTGAGTGAGCAAAGGGAGGAAATAAACAACTCGGGTTCATGCTGTACATAAAGCTATTATATTTTCTTACAAATACTATTTACAATTTTTCTTAAAATTAATAATATAACTAGACCGGGAATTCCTCTTCGTCCTCTTCTTCGTCCTGGCACTGTCCCTCCTCCTCCTCGCCGTCCACTTCCATCCGCTGTGGTTGATCTCCTCTCCTCCTGGCTGGCGGTAGCGGCGGGACGTCCTTGTGTCCCCACGGCAGAGTGTGGATGCCGTCGGGGAGGACGCACCGCTTGTCGTCGGTCGGGCTGAGGCTCAGCTTGTCCACCTGCACGGTGTACACCCGGTGCAAGTGGGACTGGAAACGGACGTTGGTGGTGTGCTTCCGGACCCCGTCAAACAGGCACTCTCTGTAGTCGTCAGGGGTGAGGACGTTCTTGACAACGCCCTTCGCCACCCCCTTGGCCCGCTTGAGAGCCTTGCTGCCGCCTGTCGCCGCGTCCTCGATGTCCATGAAGTACAGCTTGGACCGCAGGCCGAGGTACTCGTATAAGGACAGGCCGTTGCACTCGTCCTTAAACTTTCCGATGACCTTGGCGTTGACGGGGCTGTAGCAGGGGTGGAACCTCGGATAGCCGCTGGTGCCAAAGTCGTCCAGGTGTTCCTTCATCGGTTCCAACCACCGCGACTGGTGAAACGAGATCACCCGATGCACCGCGACCAGCTCCAATCCGTTTTGCAGTGCCTGCTGCAAGACCCTGTAATGACAGATGTAGTGCGTCTTGTCGTCCAGGGTCGTCAACAGTTTGGGGAACTTCCCTGTCGGCGGGCGCTTCGTCTCGCAGCAGTAGGGAAGGTCCTTGTGCAGGTCGTGTAGGCGCGCGGGGTAGTGGAGGTCCACCTCCAAGATGTAGCCTCGTTCAGCCTCCGCGTCCAGCGCCGCGACGTCCAACGCCCGGATTTCCTCACGGCTGAGCCACTGAAAGTCTCCAGTCGGTAGGCGCTGGGACATGGCCCAGCCGTACAAGTTGTTGGCGTCCAGGTACAGGAGGAAGCGCGTGGGCTCGTCCGGGTGGTAGTCCGGGCACCTGTCGTGGTTGGCCTTGGCGTAGCGGGTGATGGCCTGTGAGATCCCTCCCCGGATCCCCTGCTTCACGAACAGGTACATGTCGAAGTCCTGCAGCGTGTCCAGCTCCACGTCGCAGGTCTTGAGCATGACGTCCCAGGCGTAGGACGGCAGGGTGTAGTAGTGGGCGGGGTCCAGCCCGTACTCGGCCAGCGAGGTGTTGCGGAACTGCTCAAAGACATCGGTGAGCAGGGCGATGTCGCATCGCAGGTACTTGTCAGCGTAGTCCTTGAGGTGCCGACACTCGAAGGCTCGCCACACGTTGAGGGCGTGCTCGTACTCCTCGTCCTTGATGTCCTCCAGGGTCATGGAGTTCCTGAACGCCTCCTTGGGCGGCAGCTCCCTGGTCCTGTACAGCGTGTCGTAGGACGTCACGAAGTCGTAGGGGAACACGCCCTTCCTGCGCACCAGGTCGAACAGCCGGTCGTCGGGGAAGCGCTTCCTCGTCTCGCGCATCTTGTCAGTGGGCAGTCCCGCTGCCAGGCTGGCCAGGCTCATGGACAAGAACCTGTAGGTGTCGAGGAACCGCACCGCGAAACTGCTCCGTCGTTGGTTGTCTCCGGGCTGGCCAAAGTGAAACCGCTTGGTAAAGGCGATGTAGCGCTCTTCGGTGTGCGCCAGCACGTCCACATCACCGGGGTCGATAGCCAGCTCCCGCACTACGAAGTGAGCGTCGTAGTTGGAAAGGTTGTGGAAGTAGCAGTTGATGTGTCGCTGCTCCCGGTACCTGAGGTTGCACGAGCGGTGGGCGGCTCCTCGGAACTCGTAGGGCGGGGCGTGGTTGTGGTCCCGCACCTTGACGTCCTGGTCCGTGAACTCCTTCCCGCAGAGGTAGCAGTGAGTCGCCACCAGGTACTCGTCCATCTCCTGCCTTGTCAGAGAAGGGTGCAGAGCTCTCGAGCTGAACAGGAACTCCCACAGCGCCAGCACGTCCATCTTCAACCTTTCCATGAAGACCTTGGACGCGTCAGCCCCGAAGTAGACGCGGGGCTAAAACTCCTCCAGGCCGAGCGAGTCCACGATCTGGTAGGCGAATGCGTACGGGACGTACAGTTGCAGGGGCCTCGTGCCGGGTGGCGCTTCCGCAGGGTCGGCGGCGACGGGCTGCAGAGCACACTCGAAGTCGGCGTAAACGCAAAAGCGCTCGCGCCGAGTGTACTCGGGGTGGGCGAAGCGGATCCGCTGCTTCTGGGACATGTCCAAGCGGAGGGGGGCCTTGGCGGTGCAGTATCGCATGTGCTCCTCCAGACGCTCGGCACCGGACAGTTGCAGCTTGTTGGGCCGGTTGTCGAAGTAAGCGAAGCATCGCTTACACACGTGGATGGCGTGGCCGTGAGACGTCAGCTGGGGTCACACCAGCCTGCTGACGTTCGTGATGTAGGCGTAGTGACTGTCTCCGCCGGTGGTCACGTACAGCAGGTCCCGGTGATCCTCCAACTTCCGCTTGCAGATCTTCAGCGGGAACACGCGGTCCTGGAACTTTGGCGATTCGTCGGGGCGTCTCCCCACCATGGCACGCTCGATGCCGTACACGTTGACGCTGATGGGGTTCCTCCTCTCGAAGACTTTGTTGTCCTTCACGGCCACGGGGAAACGTAGGCCGGCCCAGTCGTAGCGTGCCATGACGTCCGGTGTGTACGATGCGGGCCTCTCCGGGTGTTGCGCGACGAACATGGCCAGGACAGCGTACGCGAAGCACATGTCATCGACGTTTTGCACGTTGATAACGGCGCGCGTCTCGCAGATGGTCCTGGGAAGCTGGACGAACCGGGCTCCGCGTTCTCCCAACGGGGTGTAGAGGTTGACGCGGATCTCCAGGTCACGTATCCGGAGATAGCTCCACCCGCTGCCCACTAGCAGACACTGCTCCTTCTCTTCCTCCAGCTCGTGGAAGGACGCCGACAGGAAGTCCTCCAAGTTGGACGCGGCAGTGAGAGGCACGTTCTTCGTCTTGAAGGCCCGCAGACAGGTGGCCCCGTGGACGTTGGCGAATTCGCACTCCAGGAACATGTTGACCTTGATGTTCGGGTGTCGGGTCCTGACGTCGGCCAGCAGTTCCAGGACGCTGTCGAACAGTAGCACCTGCACGTCCTCCACGGCCAAGAAGTCCTCCATGGGCCGGGACAGGCCGAAGGTCAAGAGCCGTCCGCGGAACGCCCGTTGGACGGTGCGGAACGCGGGCAATCCGCCGCCGCCTCCCACCATCCCGTCGGGTGCAGTGCTGGATCCGGGCTGGGGCTCGTGGCTGGGTCCGGGCTGGGGCTCGCGGCTGGGTCCGGGCTGAGACTCGCGGCTGGGCCGGGGCTCGGGTGACAGGACGGGCAGGCGCGGCATCTCGTCCACAACGAGGTTCCTCACGACGGGGCAGTTGTGGGCCTCGTGTCGGTTCCGGTTGTAGCGCCGGGTGAAGCCTCGGTCGCAGTAGGCGCACGCGAACCTCATACCGCGGTGGGCGCTCTCCATGTGCCGCTGGAGATAAGCGGCCCTGTGGAAAAGGGCACCGCAATCGGGACAGCGGACCTCGTTGGCGTGCACCAGCTGCACGTGACGCCGGAGCAGGTCCTCGTGGGAGAATCGCCGCCCGCACGTGTCGCACTCGGGCCGTGGGTCTCTGACGGGTGGCGTTGCGGCGGAGGAGGAGGAGGAGGTCGAAGCCGACGGGCTCGCACCGTGGACCGCTTCCATATGGTGGCGAAGATCCTCGGGACCCGCCAGGGCGACGGAGCACAACGGGCACGGACGGCCTGCGAACAGGAAAACAAGTCCTATTAGTGACCCCGATAAACACGAGGGTGAGGAACTGGCGACCTCTTCCTCATCTCGATCGCCAGTTTGAGCCCAGTAAATACGAGGGTGAGGAATTGCACATAAGACTGGCAACCTCTTCCTCATCTCGAGCACCAGTTTACCCGGGCCCGGTAATACAAGAGTGAGGAATTGCACAGAGGCTGGCAGCCCCTTGTTTACTACTTGAATCTGTTTACTCGGCTAAAGCCGTTTACTCTCTCGAAAAAACAGGTCATTAGTACTGGCGGTTTCTTGTTTAACATAAAACCATGCCTGGCGCTTGATCGTGAGGAAGGGTGAGGAGCTGTACAGAGGACTGGCGACCTCTTCCTCATCTCAATCGCCAGTTTACCTGGGTTCAGTAAATACAAGGGTGAGGAATTACACAGAGGCTGGCAGCCCCCTTTCTTGTTTAACATAAAAACCGTACCTGACGCTTGATCGTGAGGAACTGTACAGAGGACTGGCAACCTCTTCCTCATCTCGATCGTCAGTTTAGGTCCAGTAATACAAGGGTGAGGAACTGGATGAGGATATCGGAGAAGAAGGCGTACTTAACAGATCTACTGGCGGTTTCCTATTTAACCTAAAACCGTACCTGGCGCTTGGTCGTGAGGAGTGGGAGGATGAACTGATGCGAGGTGGCGTCGCAGGTTGTCGCTTCGCCCGAAGCGTCTCCCGCAGACGTCACAGTCGAAATGGCGGTCGCTGTGGGCGGCTGCCGTGTCGCGGGTCAGGTTTCCGGCGTTTGCGAACACGCGGCCGCAGACCACACACATGCGGGGTCCAGCCATCTACAAAAACATTGGGTATCTATATTCCCCGTCCGCTACAAAGGCACAGTTGCCGCAGCAGAAACACTTTGGTAGCGATACCCCTGGGAACGAGGCGAGTCTAACCCTTTTAATAATGTTGGATAGAAATAGATGGCATGAATCGCTCCTATGACATTCCCAACACTGGTACACGTCTTTGTCTTTGTTACGCTCACACATAGCGATTTCGCCCTCGTCTGTAATTCCGCTAGGCACTTGAAATTTCGATTTAAAAGCGAAACCAAATTTTATTTCACTCAAAACGTTTTTAAAAAGGAGTGGAAGCGAGTCTATTTTGCTTTTTAAATTTGGTTCGTTAACTTTAATCGTTAGAAAACACAACTGTTCCAAGGTCATTACGGTTTCACTCATCTCCATCTGAAAAGAGACAAAGACAAGACTCAGTGTACCGAGATATGCAAAACATTAAATATTAATTTTAGCTAATAAGATTTTAGAGCATTGGTAAACTTGCTGATGAAAAAGTGAATTACATGTTACTTACGTTTTAAGATATTCAAAGAGAAAGTCGTAACAGTCGCACAAGTAATCACCGCGATAGTAACGAAAATTAAAAATAACGAATAATTAAAATAGAAACACTAATTAATAAATATGTTGTTACTTACGTTAACTTTTACGGGAATCCAAAGGCAATGAACAGCAGGTTGTGTAGGTGTATCGCAGAGACAGCAATACTTCGTCCCCACAGCAAGAGCTCCAAAGACAAACTGACGAAACCCTTGAGGATGCGCTCATAAATAGCACTCCCGTCGGGAGGAGGCCTCATGCGACGCACTTGTCGGAGGAGTGAGAGGTCTGGAAGGCCACTGATGAGTAAACAGCCCCGGGCGGTCACGTAGGCCCTAGCACGCGCCTCGACACGTGACTCCGCGGAGCCGCTCGCAGTTTGGCTTAGTCAAGCCGGCATACAAGTGTAACGAAGTCACATCGAGTTTGGTCGGCAAACAGCCGAGATCCCATGAGGAAAACGCGTTTAAAAATTAATAGCGGGCCCGTTTAACGGTGGATTCTCAATTTTCTTTAAGTGATGGTTTTCTTAGGCCGCCACCTGACATGTGGTGAAGTTTCATCAAAATCGGTCGGTAAACAGCCGAGATCCCATAAGGAAAACGCGGTTATAAATTAATAGCGGGTCCGTTTAACGGTGGATTTTCAATTTTCTTTAAGCGATGGTTTACTTAGGCCGCCGCCTGACATGTGGTGAGGTTTCGTCAAAATCGGTCGGTAAACAGCTGAGATCCCATAAGGAAAACGCGCTTATAAATTAATAGTGGCCTTGTTTAATGGTGGATCTATGGGGTTCTTACGTCATTCGCTTCCTTGGGGATAGGCCTACACTCTGGAAAAAGTCCCGTGGGAATCGGTGGATAAATAGGCTAGTTATTAATTTTCGAAAGTTTTTCCTCATGTTCAAGGTCATCACGACAAGTGCCGCTGGCGACCGGGGGGGGGGCTGACGTCACCGGGGGGGGCTGACGTCACCGGGGGGGCTGATGTCACGGGGGGGGGCTGACGTCACGGGGGGGGCTGATGTCACGGGGTGGGGGCTGACGTCACCGGGGGGGGGGTGATTCCTCGTTCCTCCTCACTCGCCTGTGCTGGTTTTGTATCGGCCATTGCCCCCTACTCACGGTCGTATATATATAAAATAAAAACAATTTTTGTAAATTTGCGAATTTCCCCTATAGGGAAGAAGCTATTACCGTAGGTCTCATGGTAAGACTTAAGGCCCGAGACTATGATAACTTTTTGTTTTAAGGTCCCCAGATGCCAAAAACACTATTCGTTCAAATTAATATATATGTACATACATATATATATATATACCGGGTGTCCCACGTAAGGTGTCTCAAATTGATTACGGAAAAATGGCTTAACGTACAAGGATGATATAAAATTATTTCCGCTAAATCGACCCCAAGGAATAACGTAACAATATTTTTAACTTTTTTCCGATACAGGGTGTGCCAAAAACTGAGGGTCAGTAGTTCGAATCTCGGAATTTTCAAATGTAAACATATGTCATGTTATACATCATTTTAAAGGTATTTAATAGACAAACATTTTGGCGAAAACAGAAATTAATTATCTTTTTCCGTTTCAAAATGGCGGCAGTTTTTTTGGGAAAAATCAATATGTTTTTATTACTCTGGGTTTCCTATACCAATGCACATAGCCATTCTCCGGTTGAATTTTCTTACTCGTTATGAAATTAGCTTTACTGTGATATGCTACAAGTAACAGTTTTTTGAAATAATAAAAATTCCGACAAAATTGATTTTTGAAAATTTGCAAATGCCCATTGTTCAAAATTTCCAAATAGCAACATATGTCAAGTGGCACATAATTTTATAGGTTTTTTAATTCTTAACAACTTTCTAATTTACACTTACTTCGTATCTCTTTTAGTTTTTGTGTACATAACAAAAAACCTAATTTTCCTATATCAAATGCATGTTATTTGGGTTTAACACTAAACCTGATCAAGGCCCCATTTCATTTTAATTTTGTTTTCAATATAATATATATATATATATATATATAAATGTGTGTGTGTATGTATGTGTCCGTTAACACGATAACTTGAGTAAAAAAGTCCGATTTTGATGAAATTTGGCTCAAATGTGTAAAATGACATTCATGACTTTAAGTTCGAAAACCAGAAAAATCGGACCCTGGGAAGGGGGGTTTATGGTCTTTTTAAATTTTTCAAAAATCAGTTTTTTGCAATTTTCACCCTACAATTTTTTAAAAACTTAATTTTGGTTTTGACCGTGTTATAGATCTTAAAAAAACAAATAATATAGTATTTTGAATTATTAACCTAGGTTAAGTGGTTGTGGAGAAAATCCAAAAAACCTACTCATAAAATCTCCCATGGTAATCTTACGGGAAAAAGGTTTTTGGCTTTTCCTCAGTTTATTTTAATATAAACTTCGCATTTGCTTTTACCAATCTGTTCAGTTCCACAAAACAATCATTTGGTGTTTAAATTGTGATTCTACGCCTAACCGTTGCAGAGATATTCAAAGTGCTAAACACAGTACGTTGTCCAATGTTAACCTTATGGTGAATATACAAAATTTTATATCTCGATTATTTATGAATGTATGTTGATGAAACTTGGTATGTGGCTTCACGTAGTGCTGATTTATTGATATTTTCACAAAAAATTTATTTGTTGTTGATTATTCCCATAGCAGCAAACCTGCTTTCCTAGCCCCCATGTTATTCTTAAGGAGAATAAGTCAAATGTAATGACTCCCTTGATTATGAACATAAATTAATAAAACTTGGTATGTAGCTTCACTTGGTTGAGTTATATTGATAATTATATAAAAACCCATTTTTTGTTCTTTGTTGCAGCAAACCTGCTTTCTCAGACCCATGATATTCTTATGGAGAATAACTAGAATGTTATATAGCGCTTATTTATGATTTAATATTGATGAAACTTTGTATGTGGCTTCGCCTAGTTAAATTCTATTTATATTTCCATAAAAACCAATTGTTTGGGTTCCTTGTTTCAGCAAACCTACGTACTCATTACCAATGTTATTCTTATGGTGAATAATTAAAATCACTTATGTGTGAATATTTTTTTATAAAACTTGGTATGCGGCTTTATGTGGTATTAAGACATATATTAGGCATTGGAAATTCGCTGAGTACGCAGGTTTGCTGCAACGGGGGTATTTGTATTTTTCTACGATTACTGGATGCGGAGAAAACTGAAACTTTCATTTAGCGGTAAACACAGTACTTCGTCCAGTGTTATTGTTATGGGGAATACAAAAATAAAAATGGAATTCTGTTGAACATTTCTGAAAAAAGGATTTTTAGAAGATTTTCTGTGCATAATACCGTAATTTAAATTCTATATTTAGTAATTAAAAAGTAAGTTATTCTTTAAAGTTGGGCTAAAAGTAAGGTGAGCAGATCTGTAGAAGTCTAAAGCGGGACATAGTTGAATTAACTGGAAATACCGTGGTGTGTGGGGGTACGGGATACCTCCCTACAAAAATGGGGGTGCGGTGGCCCTCCTTGGTAGGTTTTAGACAATTAGATACCAGGAACGAAATTGTGAGTTTTGTTTAGTTTTTGCCCAAATATATTACTTAGATTTTGTAACAACAGGTTTTGTAATCATATTCATAAAATCAATATACAATACAGAACTATCACTATGATAATATGCAAAAATTAAGTAATAAAAGAAAATACCGACCAAAATTACTGATAACTGTCAGAGGAGTGAATAGGTTTCATTAACCTGAATCTTAATTAAAGCTGAATTCAGCTTAAATTCACGTTAATTTTTAGCAACAGCATTCGTTTCTTTGTTTCTAGTTTTACTTGTTCTCGGTCCATCAATTGTTCATGGCATTGAAAAGTTTTTCCACTGGTGCATAGGTCCCAGGCATAGTGAGTGCACTACCTCAGTTAAAAGCTTAGACAAAATGTTAGGACCCGGTACCTACTTTTATGTTGCTTTAAAGTGTTTGAACAATCCATCAAAATGCTTGTCGACGGGAGTCCTGCATTCGAAATATTAAAACATTATACTGGTTTTTATGAATCAATGATTATTTTCATGTCAACCTTCTAAAGCGGGACATTAGGCTGGCCACCCTGGAATCTTGGGGACGCCGGGACTGTCGTCTAAAAAATGGCAAAAAACAGTGTTTTTTGCCAATTACAAACTTATAACAGAGCAAATTTAGGATATCATATTTTTCATCAACCCTGGCCTACGGGAAATCGATTGACACTAACCTGGCCTCTCTTCGTTCAGTAGTTTACTATGAATAGGTGGTTAGACGTCGTCGCCACTACACGCTATCACGCTACACGCGTTGTATATAGGATTTTTCAAAGTAAACTAAATGAGTGGAACCTACAAGTAATGATCGAAGGGGTGCCAAAATCTGAGGGCACGCATCATATTTTTCCCCTTAATTCACACAATAGCAATATTAAACTAAAATCATCGTGACTTCAATTAAATATGAAATCCCGGTGAAATACTCTCTAATCTCCAAACCATATATAACTTCATCTAGGAAGTAGTTAAAAATAATTAAAGAGGGCGGATTAAAAAATAGTTGCATTGTGTAACTTGATATTTTAATATTGCAATTTTCTTGCATCGTATTGCGAGTTTTATTCACAGTCTCAAAACTAACAATGAATGCAAAACTTATAAGGTTTTTATTTATTGATACTAATCAGAATGCCCTGAAGTTGTCACAAAGCGATAGAGGTCAAAACAAATTCTCGATTTGGAATAGAGAGGAGTGGAAATTGTGTTATCTGATATGTAAATTTAATGTTTAAATATAATGATAACATGGTGAATACACAACGTTCTTCCCATTAATATCTTTCAACAACTTATAATCCTATATAATAATAGCGTGTAGTGGCGACGTGTAACCACCTATTAAGAGTAAACTACTGAACGTAGAGAGTTCAGGTTGGTGTCATAATACTCCCCTTAGCTCAAGGATGATGAACAAATACGATATTCTACAGTTATTCAGTTATAATTTTGCAGTTGGCAAAAAACTCTGTTACCAAATCCAATACAGCAGCTGGGTAAAGTTAAGGTTGTTTTTGTAAACAAAGCAGACAACTATTCTAAATTAAATGTAGCTGTTTGGATTGCAATTTACAAGCAATAAGGAACAAAATTCTATACTGAAAGGGAATAAAGCTTATAATATTGTATAAAAGTGTCAGTGAAAATAATTTGAAGTTGAAATAAAGATTTATGTACTCTACATTCTCAATTTATACTTAATTTTTTCCCTTCCCTCTTGCAGTAATAATTGTGTTTTACTACTGATAATTGAACGAGAAGTATACGATATTCCTTTGATTAATCCTGGGTCTCGGAAATTATTACGTAAGGGTGGCATTATCTGGAATTATAGTTTTTAGGAAGTTTTTACAGTATTGTGTAAAGCTGAATCAAAAGTTTTTTGTAAACAACAATGATAACCATTATACTCCCTTAATTATATACTTTCTGTATATAAGTATGTACAGAAAATGATTAAAGTCATAAATACAATTTGAAAAAACGTAATTAGGAGGAGGTATGTTACGTTGATAATGCTCCAACAGGAGGGGGTAAATGTTTTTACTTATGCTCCATAAAAATAACATTAGGGCTGAGTATGCAGGTTTGCTGCTATGGGGATAATTAACAAAAAATGAATTTGTTGTGCAAATATCAATATAAAAGTACTACATGAAGCCACATACGACGTTTCATCAATATACATTCACAAATAATCAAGATATACAATTTTATTTATTCCCCATAAGGATAAAATTGGACAACGTTCTGTGTTTAGCTCTTTGAATATTTCTGCAACGGTTGGACGTAGAATCACAATTTAAACACCAAAACGATTATTTTGTGAAGCTGAACTGATTGGTAAAAGCAAATGTGAAGTTTACATTAAAATGAACTGAGGAAAAGCCAAAAACCTTTTTCTCTTAGATTAACATGGGTGATTTTATGACCAGGTTTTTTTGGATTTTCTCCGAAACCACTTAACCTAGGTTAATCATTTAAAATACTATATTATTTTTTTAAGCTCTATAAAATTCTCAAAACCTAAATTGAGTGTTTCAAAAATTTTAGGGTAAAAAGTGCGAAAAAATGATTTTTGGAAAATTTAAAATCCCCATAAACCCCCCTTGTAATTTTTCTGATTTTCGAACTTAAAGTCATGAATGTCACTTTACACATTTGACATTCACGGACACACACACACACACACACACACACACACACACACACACACACACACATATATATTTATATATACATTAATTTATTTATTTGAACGTCTATTTATTTGAACGAGTAGTGTTTTTGGCATCTGTGGACCTGAAACAAAAAGTTACTGTGGTCTCGGGCTTAAGTCTTACCATGTGAGCAATAGCTTCTTCCCTATAGGGGAAATTCGCTAAAAGGTGCTTTTATTACATATAGTTTTTAGAAAATAATTTTTTTAGGTACAAATTGTTATTGGTTTTACGGTCTACTTTATCCACAAACAATCTTTAACACTAACTTCATTCTACCCTGTATATCTCTTATTTATGAATATATATTTGATGAAACTTGGTAAGTGGTTTCATGTAATAGTGAGATATCTATATTGTAATTTTAAATTCGCTTTGTACGCAAATTTCTTTGTGACGGGTTATATTACTTTATTCAATTTATTGAAGTACTAGGTGAAACAGTACCCGGCTTCACCCGGGGGATACAATGGTTGCACTGCATTCTGTGATCAACCTTTTGAACTACTTAGAATATTGAACATCTGTTTATGTTTTCCATGTTCATGTGCACGGTGTTGTCCCTCTCGCTTGCTCTCTCGTTGGTGCAGAACTACATGGAATAGGTGAAACTTCAGGCTGATTCTTGCCTAAAAACCTGACGACCTTCTTAGTATTTGTGTATTCTCGCAAATATTTGTGTATTTATTTGTTTGATTTCCGCATAATCACATGACGCTCTTAACAATTATTGTATTTGTTATATACTTAGTACCTGACGATGTCAATATATTCTTGTAATGTTATTACGACAATAGAATTTCAGATTTCTGATAAAGCTATCTTTTGTTTGAGTGCAGAACTTCGTCTACAATGCTCCAAGCTTAAAAAAGTGTTTGAATGTTTACCATGAGTGTTCGACCTTCTTAGTGTTTGTGTATTTAATGGTTATGATAATGTCAGATAAAATAGCAACTATAGGTCAATTATTTAGACGGTGTTCTGCGCGAAGATATTTCGTGCATGTAGGGGAGGAAAAACCACCTCCCACTACGTCTCAATCAAGCCATGAGAGGGGTAAGGGGAAGTGTTCTCCCATTCAATGTTCATAAAACACTTAGTGACGACTAACTTGTTAATTTTTGTTAATAGCTGGAACTGCTACAAATTCACCTCTCAATTAGGTATTATTTTCATTTTTGTTGGCTTTATAAAATTGATTAAACTTTTTATTTAGATCAGTTGGAAAACATTTCAACTATTTAAACAAACAAAGGAACTTAGTGACGACTAAGTTTTACGGCATTGTGCTGTATCTATACCACTGTTGCAATGTTGTGAAAAGTGCACTGTTTGTCGCATAATTTACCAATGATGTAAAACACAACATTGTTATAGAGTTTAATTTGGTGAGTTCTACAAATAATCGTTATTCTTCTTTAAGAATTTGTTCTAATTGTTTGCAATTAATTGTGTTGCAGTTAAGTAAACTCGCATGTAATTTAAGTTACTATGCAAGTATTTCTACAACATCTAATTCATCTAATTCGTGTGTTTTTTCTTTTACATAAAATATAGTGTGACTACCTGTAGTGTGATGTTAATTTACTCAAGAATGAAAAGCCTTACAAGGCATTTTTGCCTTGCAAGAATCTAATAATATTAAAACACTGGTTGGATAAAAGAGTAGGCTAGATTATAAGTTTGAGAAGAGTTTATTATAGTATCTTCTTTAGAAACAACAATATGATGATTCTTTATCTAGACAAACCCAAACTTAGCCGGGTCCTGGAAGGTAGCCTCGTAGCAGACGAGTTCTGCGTTCTGTGAATCTTTCGGTTCGGTACATTCTGCAATCAGAAAGCAATGGTTATTACGGTTAGTGTTATAAGTACGTTTAAAACGCATTAATTTCACAGTGGTTGTCTCAGTTTTAATTAACATTACACACCGAGTTAAAAAGTCCGATGCGATCCTGTGGGATTAGACAACCATCGCAAGCCAGAAAAGCCGTTAACTAAGCAATTTTAATGTCTTTCAGATTAGTGAAAATCAAATGAGTTGCTCCCGCAAAGGACTTTTGACCCATTTCAGGCATTATTTTCTAAAATTGAATACATATAGTTTGTTAAAGTTTATTAACTGAAGACAAATTAAACATATATTTTTATCTATTTCAAAATTATAAAGAAGCCAAGAATGAAAAGAAAGTTCGCTAGGCAGCGCTCCTGCTATGGTTTCAAATACACCTTTTTATTGTTTGCCATGAATCCTTAGTGGATGCGTTATATCATAGTTTTGTTGTATGGTTGGGCAAATGGAATAACTGAAAGGTTTCAGCAATCGATTGCCCTGAAGAACATGCAAGTTTTCAGAAGCAATTACTTTAATTTACTATAATCTACTCTTGTAAATACTTAGCGTAAATAATGTATATACAATCTATGTCTTGCTTGAATCGTATAATACTGCCGCATTACATTTAGTGTATACGTTTAGAGGTAATTTCATGAGGTGTTTTTTAGCAAATTTCCCCTGTAGGGAAGAAGCTATTACCGTAGTCGGCATGGTAAGACCGCGGCCCGGGACCATGATCTTTTTTCATTTTGAGGTCCCCAGATGCCAAAAACACCATTCGTTCAAATTTTTATATATGTGCATAAATTGTCAAAATAAACTATGAAACTAAAAAAAGGTACTTCGTAAGGGGCATTGCCATATTTTTACAATGTTAATACAAATAATATATATATATATATATATATTTATTTTTTTTAATTTGGTACAGATGTGTAAAGTTGTATTTATTTGAACGAGTTCGAAAACCAGACGAATCGCACCATCCGAAGCGGGATTTTGTACCCCAACAACTTTTTACTAATTTTGACATGTAACTTTTACTGACAAAATGTTGGTATTCACCATTGAATTCAGCTTGTAAAATGTGTTGTTTTGATCATTGCTCTACGTCAATTGGTTTATGGAGAAAAAGACAATTTTTATGTCCCGCTTATTTATATACTGACGAAATTTGTTTTATGGCTTCATCTGGTTATGGTCTATTGCTATTTGCACCAAGACCTATTTTTTGTCGACGTTTCCCGTAGCAGCAAACCTGGGTACTCAGCCCAAATGTTATGCTTATGGAGAATGAGCAAAATATTACGTATCCCTTAATTATGAACATATATTAATAAAACATGGCAAGTGGCTTCACCTAGTTGAGTTCTATTGATATTTGCTTAAAACCCCATTATTGTTTGTTCCTTGTTGCAGCAAACCTGCGTAATCATCCCCAATGTTATTCTTATGGAGAATAATTATCATTTTATATAAATATATATGTAGATTTTTAGTGAATACATTCTTACGAACCTTGGTAAGTTGCTTTATGTGTTATTAAGACATATATATGCATTAGAACTTCGATGTATACGCAGGTTTGCTGAAACGGGGTATTTTATATTTGATTTTTTACCTAATAATCAAACCTCTTTTAATGGGGAAAAATCATTACTAGAGGGATGGTTTCCCTTTGCTTTATATATATATATATATATTTAACCTTTTCATTACAACTCGAAATAGTGAACACGTACTCCTGATGTAAAAAACACTGCGTAAAATAGCCTGCCCAAGTTTTAGCAATATGGACGTTGCTTATTTACCTGTTTTGAAAACATCCTTGACCTTCTTGGCCCCGTGTTTGGAGTGGAGCCACAGCCAGAACTCTGAAAGTTTACATCTCATAAGGTTTAAGTCGGAATGCGATGTTTACAATAACCGAACTCACTCGGGAAATAATTATATATTTTAGGAACAATCCTGTCATTCTCAATTCCCAAGAAGGCTATCAACTAGAAATGATGACGTTTTCTAACAGCGAGTTGACTATTTTTGCATAGAAGGTTCACAAGAGTGTTAAAGTCGAGTTTTATGTCGGTGTTTTAGGATTTTTACATATAATAACTTTCAGGAAATGCACTTTCACATATTAAATGCACTCCGTATTTAATACATAGTAATAATAATAATAATAATGCTCCATGACATTGCTTATCAAGTATCGGAGTTAAAAAAGATGGGTAAATCTTTCAACCAAGTGAGTTAGGCCAGAGTCTTCTCATTCCTGTGGGGTACGGCCAGGACCATTCCGGCATTTGAATAAAAGAAATGATACAGTACAAACTCATCTCAGAATGGCCGGCCTAGGATGAAACCACAGACCGAATGTAGATGCAATCAATTCACCTCACCTCACTCGGTTACATTTTTTAAATACTTGTACACATTGAATTTTTTACATTTTAACGTCGTATTATATTGTTGATACAGTCGTATTATTTGGTGGACAGTTTTGTTTGTATTCTTCCTCACCAAATGTTTTTCTTGACTATATTAATAGTTTATTCTTTACAAAAGATTTAAATATTCAACATTAAGATAGTTTTAATTATTTGAAAGATTTTGTTAATTTGTGCTCAAACACGTTTTTATCGATTTGTAAAAAAGTCCTCTTTAATAAATATTAAAACAATACATTCTTCTTTTAATCTTCGTTCATCAGTCTTTTTTAAAATTCAATTTCAAATTTTTAAACCTATTATTACTTGTTCTTTTGTCTTTTAAATTTTGTTCTTAATTATACCTCCTGCAAGTTCTAAATTAGTTGTAAGTTTTAAAACTTGGTCAAAATTATAATTCTGTACACTCACATATTTGCATGATTTTGATATTACTATTTCGTACTCGTAATATTTATAGTTATATTTATTTATAGTACTCGTATATTTATTGAACGCACCTCTGAAGTTGACGGTCTTGTCGTCATCACTCTCAGTTTCGACCTCATCAATTTTCTTTATCAGTGGTGCCACATTTTTCCAGACTTCAGCATTAAAGTCGGTCTCTGTGAGCTCGTGGTCCTTGCGACCATCGACCTTTTTATCTAGCCGACTGGAAGAAAATATAATTAGTTAACAACTGTAAGATACTCCGTTGTATGTATTCGAAGCTTAAATTCAGGAAGTCACTAAAGTCTGCCATTGACAAATCCCACTAGTTTATAAATAGTGAGGTGAAACTAACACACATCAACTCGGTCCATCGGCGAGAAACCCTAGTGTCTACCCCGCCACAATTCCGTTAATGGAGACTCCTGGCCTTGAGTGGCCCTCTGGGGCCGAACCTCCCGCGGCATGACATAACATAACTTCATTTGACACGTGACAAATAGTTATAACCGCCCAATAAATTATTAAATTTAAATTTTTAGCATGTTATGTAACAGAAATTACTAATATTAATTTTAACTAGCGAACTCCCGGAGGTCGAAATTCAATATTCCAGTAGTCAGTAGTATTTTTTATTTACACTATGATTAAAATATATGATTTAGCGTTGTTTTAGCAATTATTATTATTATATAGCTCATAACTATGTAAGTTATAAGAAAAGCACAGCCAGATTAACTTAAGGCCAAAATACGCTATTTTAAGAAGTAAAAAATTGCCTCATTCTAGTAGTTCCTGTTGTGGTCGTGTGGTGGCCACATTAAATTACACATACGGTATGACGGAACACAATTTCATTCGACATGGGATTTAAATTTGATTTGTTGTATTTCATGTAAAACAAATTGAATATTAGTATATATATTTTTAAAATGTCAGTTTTGTTTAGTAAATGTACATATTTGGCCATGATATATCAATTAACCACTTAGTGTGACATATAAAAGAATTATCCTTTATAAGGCTTTAGGGTGATAAAAGGGAAAATCCCAAAACTGCGGAACAGCTAGATGCATATCATACATATGGTTTAGAAAATATAAAATGGTAAAGTGTAGATAAATTTAGAGATTGGGGTCAACAAGTAGATTTCGGTACTCGCAAAAACACTTTTTCATCTTTTCCAGCCGATTTTTGTGAGCAGGACAATGCAGAAACTGTTAAATCTTAAAATCATGATGTTTGTGGTATTACGAAGCCTCTAACGTTTAGATATGCCTTTTAGGGGTTTGGTTCACCTGAGAACCACGAGGTACTCCTGTGTACATTCACGGAGGAATAATTAAGGTAACCATTGACGCAACGGATTAAAAACAGTTATAGCACAACAAAAATTAGTTGTATGAACTTTAACTCACTCGAAAAACTGCTCGATGTCGTACTCAGTAACGTATTTTTCAATCCATTCTAGCAGGAAGGTATTGAGTTTTTTGATTTTTGGTTCGTCAAGATCTTTAGTTAATGCAGTGATGGCGCCTAAAACAAAAAACAACATTTTAAATTTAATATAAATCGACCTACTCTACCTTGCTTAACGCGTTATCCCTATTTTAACTATATCACTATGTAAGAAAAATTGCTGTATGTTTGCGTGTTTTAAGGTAAATATAAATGAGTTATAAGTGTAGAATTAGTAATATGGTGTGTGTAGCCTTATTACTGACAAATCATTAATGAGTACCCCAATCTTCTGGACTGTGTTTACATGATTTGAAAATTTGATAAATTTTGTTCATTACAGTGGTTTAGAATTCAGCAGAATTACTCATAATTTTGAAAATCTCTCACCGAGATTTATAGCATGGTTATGGTATTTTTACATTTATTTTCAGGTCAAGGTTTTTGAGTTTTGGTTCTTATAAAAAGTATTTAAATATTCCATATCTTTAAAATGTTTCGATCTTTTAAATTCAACGCATGGTGATCTGAAAATAAAACCTCTGTGGTAGGAGCAGACTACTGAACACTTCTTTCATTACTTTGTTAATTTTTTCCAAGAAAACAGTTTGTGATCAACTTTGGATAGTTAAAAAAATTATGGAGCATAATTATTTGGTTATCTGATTTGATAACCGTTTTGGAGGATAAGTTCGGAAACCAGAATTAAGTATAGACATGTATCTTTCAAAATCAGAGCTGTTAATCTTTTACATAATAAAACCAATATACACTTTTAGAAATAGAGTTTGTTTAAATATATTGTATTACAGCTATGTTAGTGTAATTGTTTGAATTAACTGATATTTTTACATGAATTGTATATAGTTTGAGTTTGTATACTCAGAAACACGCCAAGAAATTTTAAAGTAACAAAATTGATTTAAATTATGCTAAAACTGTTTCAGTTAGTATATACCATGTTGCCAAATAATGAAAGTATAATCGATGTATCTAAGGGGAGAAAGGTTAGTTTATTAGAAAGGGTTGTTCCATGTTCCTTACAGGGAAAATAAGCGTTGGATTCCTTCAAGAGTTACTTTTCACGGCTAAAATATTGATGCTCTTGAAAACGCACCCACAACGGAATTCAAAAGGAAACCCAAGGTAAAACAGTATTGACGATTTTGTAAATTATTTAAGTAAAATATTTTTTACATACACTTTGTAGTTTGAGGAAGCTCTTTATCTACATTTTTAACTTCCACATAAAAAGAGAGTATAAATTACAAAAATATAAATATTTTGTAATTTATTAAATAGTTAATGAATTCTACGGATTAATGATATGTGGCCGTTGTGGCCAGCGTTTAAACTTAGTATACAATGTATACTAGTGAATAATATGTTTATAATATGTTTTGTTAGTGAATAGTTTCTGTCGGGTACTGTACTGTGGTACAGATCTTGTAGGGGTCATTAGGGTGTGTAGGGAGGAAGTGTAAGAGAGATGGTGAATACCCCCTCCCCCAGATTTCCCTCTTTTAACGGTTACATGCTGTCATCCAAACACAACTACAAATTGTTAACAGCAAACTAAAAAATCATAACATAAGTTTTGTCAAAAAAATATAGATAAGTAAAGTAGTTCTACTAAAGACGCGTGGATGGTCGGCTGCCTGGCGACAACGTCCCCTCCTGGCATGGCGGGTAGCATTGTATATTGGTGAAATACCAACCATGGGTATGAGGGAACACATTGAGGAACGTCGTACCCATAAACTTTAAAAAACATAATTTAGTTCGGTAGAATAGTTAAAAATATTAAACCACAAGTAAACTTAATACATTTTAATTATCTTTCTACTGTACATTTATGTCTCTACGATATTTTGATTCAGAGTTAATAACTTTTTTCGATCACCGAAAAGCTGCAAAACTTTGTATTTTACCTGAATGCGTTATTATATTACACTAGTGGCTTGAAGGGGCCACAGCTCCTACCTAACCTTGATCCAATCCCCATGTTTTTTTTGGTACTCTTTACATACTTAGGAAATACAAAAATTGTAAATAGGAACACATGGCAATTCACAAACAAAGTAATCACTTAATCACATGTTTAAATACAAACAAAGCAAACATTTAAAAATCCCTATGCTATTTCAATGGGAATTATTTTATTCCGTAACAAATTTTCAGTACATAAATAAGAAAAATGAGTAATTTTGCCTAACATTTTTAGTCTAGACCTTTAAAAGGAGACTCCTCCCAGCTTTCTAAAACCTCTAGTTCGCTCACAATTTCATTGTAAAATCTGGGCTTACGATATTAGATAAATAGATGTCCACACTTACCATCGTATTTGTCAGCGAGTTCTTGCTGCTTCACGTACCATTTAAATTCTAAATAAACAAATACATTGAATTAAAAGACACCGATGAAATAAATTCGTGATAATTCTAAATAACATATATTTTCTTAAATACACATTACATTAAAAAAAAACACCAAACAAATAAATTCGACATCCATTCTGTATATTTAAACGTGTTCAAAATAACTGTAAATGTTATATTAGTTGATAAGTCAACTATCTGGTGCGATACCCGGAGAATACAACAAATGTGAATTACGTGGTTAAATTTATGAACAATATACATCTGTTTAACTTATCATCTAGTCAAATAAAAGAGAATGTCCATAGTAACAAAATTAGAGCCCAAAGATAAAATCGGAATAAAACCCTTTACTTTGCTATTTTAGATCTAAGGAAGGGTATACAAAATTACACCTCTCCAGCATATTGGGACGTTAATAAACTACCCGGGGTTTTGCCTTTCATGATGGTTTTAAAGTATTTACAGGGAGT
Organism: Allygus modestus; assembly: GCA_963675035.1. NCBI lineage: Eukaryota > Metazoa > Arthropoda > Insecta > Hemiptera > Cicadellidae > Allygus > Allygus modestus. The sequence continues at coordinate 69,012,670 of OY776115.1, forward strand.
TTAATTTACAATACAACTGAATTTAAAAATACCAAAAGTCACTGTTTACGATCAGTATGGCATTACTTCTTGACTATATAGTTGATAAGTTGGCATTACTTCTTGACTATATAGTTTTCAAAATTTACTGAAAAGTGTGACCGTGTTAAATGTAGTCTGTTTTGAGCACATAGTCTGAAAAATAATATACATTATTTATATGTTATGAAGATATTGACATCAAGTTACAGCAAGTGCCAGAAGCATTAACATTTATTTATTTAGTTTTTTATCCCAAACCTTAGTCTAAATCATCACCGCTGATCGAAAATAAACACTCTGAATAACATTGGTAGGTATATCGAATTATTTAAAAGCATCTTTCAAAAGTTATTATAGCAAAATTGTTGTAATGTTTACTACAAACATTTTAAGAAGCTAAAACATGGATTATATTAAAACGATATAAACCAATAATTGTTACATTATTTATTACAGCAATTACCTATGAACTATTTAACTAAAACAATGTCAATGTGACTAGATAGGATAGGCATACTAACCAAAAAGAGAAACTGAGTCGCCTCCCTGTCCGAGCTCATTCAAGAAAAGTTCTGACAATCCTATTTTACCTAACTTTCCATCGATGTTGTCTTTTTTATTGATTACATCATCATCCACCGAGTCGTAGTAGCTGAAAGCCGAAACCAACCAGGTAAAGTCGTAATCGAGCAAGCGTTATAAGTAATAATTTGTATTAATTTGTAATAATTTTTAATAATTTGTAATAATTTGTATTAAGCATCCTTTGTATTAATATTCCCGAGCTTGTGTTGCTAGAGCCTAACCGAGCTATGATGACTGTGCACTCTGAATGTTAAACACTTGGTATTTGAGCTCGGGCTCAAGAACTTGGTACTTGAGCTAGGTATTTGAGCTAAAGTTAAAAACAAAATTAGTGGTTTATGATAAAAATAAATGGGGTTTCCCGTATATGGAATGATAAGTATTATCTAATAAACTGCTTACTACGTACATCACATATATTGATAGATCCAGATGTGGAAATGACTAAACACAAATGTTATGTTGACGCTTTTGTTTTGCTTATACATTTCGAAAAAGATTCAATATATAATTTATCACACAGATATAAGTATAACTTATTGCCCAATATATTACTTTATAATTTCATTGTTGTGGCACTCGTATCACAGTAATCAGTATCAGTAATGCATTTTAAGCCTAAATTTGTCTTTAGTGTTTACAGAACTTTATTTGTCAGTGATTACTCATAGCGATGCACAAAAAACTAAATGGGGTTTTACTTTACGTTACTCTTGATTTGGAAATATAAATACAAACTGTGTATGTGTTTATGTTCAAACACTCTTGATAAAACGCATGAAACAAGTGGCATCTAGGCAATGCTATCCGTCATAAGAACAAAATATTACTCTAAATCTAATATCTAGAGCTTAACTGTTACCAAATCGATATGTTGAAATTAGTACTGGAACTTATTATCCTTGCCAAATTTAATCTCTTGACGTAGAGGTGAGAGTGTGGTACGTATAATACTTGTATTTCTCATAAGTTACATAGAATATTTCACTGAACTACTATAAAATAAAGCGTTTTGAAATGCATAAAATGACAATTAACTGACTTGTAATATTTTTCTCATTGAATAAAGGAATTAGCTGAGGATGTAATATATAATATAATCCTACACAGTAGAACAGTGATTCTTAATTCATTCTAATATTAATCTTTTATCTAATGTAAACCGTTGCTTTGACGCATTGTTCTGAGGTAAATTACATGTTTATACATGACCACGATACACCTTCTGAACTCACAAAATAGTTAATTCTAACATTTTAAGAAAATATTTCATGCAGGTTTTAAGACATGAGTTACAAGCATACAAGCAAGCAAACCATACTCATATAACAGCATAGTATATACGGTTTAATACAAAGTAGTAACAAAGAAATGCCGTAAATACGTAATACCAAATTCCTTGTTAACAAATAGTTGTTTGACTCCTGAATTATTTGAAACTTGTCATCGTTCATGTCTTTAGACACACATAGGTGTGCACATACCGATTACAGACTATGGTAGAGTGTGTACATTATATACATGGTTACTTACTTGAACCAATCCTCCCAGGCTTTTGGCTCAAAGAACTTAAAGTTGTCAATAATATCAGCAATTTCATTGGTGTAGCATGTACCACGATCTTTGCCCTTTTTTCTCGATACCAAGAGACAATCTAAAGTAGAAAGAAAAATCTGATTAATTTAACACATCTGTAGACGACTATCATTCAAAAAATCATCAATATAAAACAATATCATTAAAAAGAACCCATGCAGTTTTAAATTATTGTTTAAGGAGAAATATAATAAGTATATTTCCTCCGTGAGAAAGTTGGAAAATAAAAGAAAAGGGGAAAATATTTAATTTAATTTAACAAAAGTGCAGGGACGTTAATATAGCTGAACTGTCAAGCAATTACAAATATTCTAGTTTGGAAAAATATGAAGTAAATTAATACTTACCGGCGGTGCCGTAAACCATGTGGGGAATGTCCACGTATTCATTAAACTCTGAAAAAATATACAATAAGTAGGACAATAATCAATGTGCACTGTGTAAACTTAAGTCTTAAACTTTAAATTCTATGGGATAAATATATTTTCCAGTATACTCTATTTCTGACAGATATATTACAGGATTATACTCGAACTATACTGATATCCATGTGCAAAGTATTGTTTACCTTCGAGGCAGACAGTTTTTCCTCCGTCATTATCAGCTTCAGCGATAAACCTTTTTGCTGCTTGAACATTTGAAAATTTGGAAAATGCTTGCAGTTCAGATTCTTTAATCGTGCCGTCGTTTTCAGTGTCAAGACTCCTATAAAAATGCATAGGTTTATATTAATTAAATGTATAGGAATATATAATTCCTATAGAAATAGCAATCTATTTCAGTATAATTTACAGTACGGTTATTTGAACATCCGATGAAAAACCAGTTAAAAATGTACTCTAGTTTAGCTATGATCCCTTAAATAAATCTCTTAGCTATAATCTCTTAAATCTCTTAAATTTATTGAGAAATCTAGTACAGAGTCTGTATACGCAATAGACAGTCCAGATGTAAAAAGAAGGTCCCAAAGGCAATCCAATATTTTGAAATATGACATAATATACAATCATTATTAATGTCTTAATGTATGTTCAAAATGAAGCAGATTAGATTAAAATTTATTTGATATCAATTTGAAATTGTCGTAGATAAGCGTGAAATAAATTGTACGTATTTGATAAATTTTAATAAATTGTTACTCGTATTTTAACATTTTAGTTTAAAATAAATTCAAAAGTTAAGTCATCTTTGGCAAAACGTAACATTATTCATGACTAATACAGAATTGTTGTAAAGTAGCGTCTGTCTGTCAATATGGATGTGCCGTTTTAACCCAAAAACCCCTGGAATTTGTAATACAATTTTGAACAGATAAAACTAATGTATAACTAACTCCTAGAACAGCTATATAAAGTGTTGCAGTGCCTATACAACTCCAAAACTTTTCAAAATAACTAAACAAACAATACAAATACATTTTAAAAACCAGTAAGAACATATATTTTAACCCCAAATCTCTGACTTGTAAGCCCAATATCGTAACCATTAGACCTCCGCTTCTTGGATTCCATTGAATACATTTTCATATTTAACCCCCTAGTTCCAACTCACACCGTCAAACATGTGTTTTGGCACAGCAAAACCTAGATGTTAGAATTTCTAAGCAACAAATATATACATTTCTAGGAATAAATCCCCTAGGTGTCCGTCTCTCGGTTCATAAAAGTTCCAATGTTTTTCACATTTACTTTAATTTGGTCAGAAGATTACTTAAATAAGTGTTCATTATTTTAATCAGATCAAAAGGGTTAACCACAGAATGCAGCACACTTAACTATTGAATTTCCTAGGGAAGCGAAATGCTGCTAGTTGACAATTAATACAAAATTCAAACTACAGAGGTTTTTTCAGACATATTTCAAAATAATAAACAAAATTTCAGATTGTCCACCTTCTGGGTATTGTCTCTGGTCACAATAAGGCTTTACAAAATATTTCATATAGACTTATCACTGAAACATAACACAAAATACAGACATATATTATTTTGCTTTTATTTGATTCTAAACCGATTGGTAATATTACTTGGCTCGATGATCGTAGTGACAACGGGAAAGTTCATTAGGAGGAAACATCACGTTTTTGTGGTCGTTTGCATTAAGTAGTTCATGCCAGAAACAATATTATAATTAAAACGAATTCAATAGATGTTTCATAATCGAGCTTTAACCACGTCATATAGCCCACATGAAAAATATAGCATACATTTCTCTATGGCAAATAAATTGCTGGTTTTCATAGAACTGTCTTTTGTTAATGACGTCGAAGGTCAATAACAACTCAACGTTGCATCCACTTACTCGAAGGCGCTGGTCTGATCGAGGTCCGGAACCACCAGCCAGATCGGGTCGTGCTCCTCATCAATGAGCTTCGAAAACTCTTTAACAAGGCACTCAATTTCTTTTATCTGCAGTGTTTCCTTTTCAGTGCACTCTGGAAAACAAGGTTAAACTTAAGTAGTTTCTGTAGTATACCTTCGGTTTTTTAACGAAGTTACCGTTATGTGACGCATCGCCAGTGACGTAACATACCACATATAATATATCCCTTAGATTAAATTATTGAAAAAAAATATATTATATGTATAACTGACCCAACCACTTCTATAAAAGCTGGAAACGTGGGATTCGGCATGCACATAGTAATATTTGCTGAAGAGTAATATTTGCACAAAATATGTTTACATCACAGTTAGTATTTATCCGGTTTCGATTATCTTAACTACTATTATTAAAATATTAAAATAATTGAATCTTAGTATTTTTGGTTAGCATAATTTTGGTTAGCATAATTGTAAAATGCTGTTAACTAAGATTTAGTTAGCTAGTCACCCCCCTCACCGTGTCTGATGTTTATGACAATTTAGGTTATTCAGGGCGGCATCATCCTTTTTAGAACCAAATAATTGTTAACTACAATTTATTCACAAGCAAATGTGTAAGAGTTTAAGATCCATGCAGAATCAGTAACATTAACATTCACATAATTTAAATCCATTAAAAATTTGAAATTCGCCCAAGACCTCACGTCAGTGCGGAAGACTGAGGCATACAGGAGAGTAACGCATATATTGCGTTGTTACAAACATATATAGGTTATATTTTAAAACATAAGTAGGCTATTTTATTATTATCAACTTGACTTGTAGGGTCCCGGGGAGCCACCAGCGAGCCAAACGCGAGTTAATATTAAATATAGAGAATGGGCTAGTAAATGTAAGCTTACGTCTCTCGAGCTGAACCAAGATAGTGGGTGATCTCATGTAGGTGCGGAACTCTGAGGCATACAGAAAACATTGCGTTATTACATACACATAATACATTATAGGTTAAAACATAAATTAAGTATAGTAACCAGTATTCATTTATTTGAATTTATGTGGATTAAAACACACCTTGGGATCTCGCAAGATTTGAATTCAGTTTGAATTGTTTTAAAGTTTTAATATAAACTCGTAACCATTAATTAAATTATTTAATAAATCATTTTATTTTGATTTGTATACTATAAATTGAAATACTTAATTATTTTAATGGAAGTTAAATTTCCCTAATAATGTCAAGGAGTAAAAATTAATGTTTAAAAAAAGTGTTATACTGAAGCCTAGTTTATTCATGTCGAGCATATAAATTTTCTATATGCTCATCATAAAAATTGTGTTTGGTAAAAATAATTCCTATTTTTGATTGAAATTTATTTTATGATGCCGTACCGCCATAGTCTATCTCTGGTGTTGTCCCTTTGGGTGAAGTGGCGGACATGTCCAGGAGTTCCATGACTTTTTTGGCTTTATCGCCCGTGAATTTGGCATCAAGTTCTGCAATTTCTGCGGATGTGATTTTTCCATTGCCATTTGTATCAACGGCTCTGAAAAAGTATAATATAAAATACTCCTTTACTACCGGCAAGCCGGAGTTCTTTTACAGAACATAAAATCATGATCCCATTGACATTCAATGGGAAATAACGTATTTGTAGAAGAATATAAAAAGAAAACCAAATTAATATATTATTTATGAAGGCACAATTGTTTTCCAATTTTGAAATCATATATTTTAAAAATCAAATCAATAAAAAAACTTCTTGTTTAACTTACAAAAGATTTAAACCTCAAATCATCCCTTTAAAACTTAACAGTTGTTTTACTTTTGTACCGCTTCCACTTTTTTATTCATTTGTATGGCGAGACGTATTTGCTGCAGAATATTTTCTGCAATGAAATTTAAATGTTATATGACGATAAAACAAGTGTCAACGAATTAAGCTACGTTGGTTAATTTGTATGAACCAGCTGTTAGCTCACTCTGCTTCGAGCGGGCATGTTCCGAGCGTTATTGTGGCGGGGCACTGCGGCTCAGTCCCTACAGAAACATTTACGGGCCAGGAGTTTCAATTAGAAAAAATATCAAATCAGTGGTGGTGGTGGAGGTTTTAAAATAAATCGTTTCACAATTTTGACATTGGCTCTTAAAGATGCTTTATATAAGGACATTTTTACTTGGGAAAATATACTTAAAAAACAATAGTTATACATGACAAGAGTGTCAACTAAAACAAACAAAATCGGGTTTTCAGACATTAATAAAATTGGTATAGAGTGTTTATTGCCAGCGGATCAGTAAATTCAACCTGTTATGTGATCTATATTATGAAGTTATTTTGAGCTAAGAAAAATACGTTTAACAAATTGTTGACTTATCGAGATAATATTAGCTTCAATATAATACAAACTGGAAATAACGTACCTGAACAAGACTGATATGTCCAGTTCAGTCAAATCATCGTTGGCATATTCGACCAATTCACTTTGGAGGCAGGGAATTTTGAAATCAACATTTCCAGTCTTTGCATCGACTAGCCCAGTTTTGCGACATTCTGACCACAGAACATAGCATAAGAAACAAACATGTAATTTTTTAAAACAACAAGTTCCGGTGCAGCCTAACTATTTTTTGTGTGTATCTACGCCAGTGGCATTTAAGTTTTTATAGGGAACGGTCCAAACCCTGGTCTTGTTACTATCTAAGGTCGACCTGTTCTTAGAAAGCATAATTAATTAATAGCCCAATGACAAATGTCAGCTGAGTCCAGTTTCTAATCTTTTAATAATTTTGCGATTTTGATCAGGATCAATCCTGATTTTGAGGCGAGTACGATAACCACTACGCTAACCAAGCTATACATTTATTTTTGTTTTCATTGTTGTTGTAACTAGGATTTTGTTGGATCCATCAGGTGATTGTGTTCAAGAACAAACTTGTCTAATGGATAACAGGGCTCGATTAAGGCCCTGTAAAACAAATGTTGTTGCTAATCCAGTTGATATTTGATTTACCTTTTGCTAAACAATCCGTCCTAGCTGTTTTGCTGTGTTTTATAAATATCATCAACACCTGTCATAAGATTAACACTGAAAGGTCATGGCACGGCAAGGTTCGTAGAGCTTTCAGACCAGGTATGATTATTTCCATAAGAGTAATGTTCGTAGTAGCAAAGATGTCTTACGAGGGCGTCAAGCTGATGCATAAATCACCAACAAACTATAAAGTGTTGCCAACCTTAAGGGTATAATAATGTTACAGCTATTTTTAAATTATCACTAGACATGCAGAATGAAAATTTAAACCCTTAATCCATTAATCTAATAATATAAATAAATAAAAACAATATTAGTACCATAAAATAACATAAAAATAGAATGTAAGCAGTTAAACAATGTTAATATTAATTACAATGATGTAGAAAATATGATACGCGTACGATAAATAACGTGTTTCCAGCAACACTGCAGATTGGATTGGTGATCAGGTGACCTTACAGCTGTTTTTACGAGTCGTCTTCCGCTTAAGTAGAACACCTTAAATAAATCGACTCAGAAAACCTGTACAAAGTATGTATGGACCTTGATGGCACGGAGCCGTGGGGATGTTGGTCAATAGCCTAAAAGGCACATTTGGAGGGTAAGACCTTTTGATTGATACCAAATATGATTATAAAAGAAAAGTTATAGAGCGTCGAACATTACAGAACAAAAATAAAAAAATATATACATAATAAAAAGTATGAATTTTAGTTATCAAGCAAACAAGATTGGTCTCTAAGCTCATAAAATATAGTTCGAGTAAAACAGTTTGTATGTTTACCATATTAAAAAGTCAGCGTTTGCACAAAATAAAATATAGTTAAACAAAGATTACTCTCATGATAGCAACCCTGCGTCTTGAAACAACCCTTGAATGAAATTTAAAATGGAGATATTGTTTTATATACAACTTAACTTTAGTATAGATAAAATGTTTTAGAATATCCCTCAAAAGGCAGACTAAAAACGAGAGTTACAAAATACGTATGACTTTTTGTGTAAATAGACATTTAGTTATTTAAATTGCGACATTTAAATCAAATTTAAACGTATGAAAGAGGTGTAGGAACATAATGCCCCATGTGGACTCAGATTATCTGTGGTCGATGGTGGTAAATATCAATAGATAAATGAATAAATGATGATTATTTAGTGAAGCCTAGTAAAAAGGCCTAGTGAAGAATTATTAAAAAGTAAAGCCTTTTACTAAATAATATTGCAATTTATTAATACATAGCGGAGATATGCTATTTTAGTTTTTAGCAAAGGCACTGCAGTACGCGTTGCTTACAACTTCTTACATCTACTCTTATACCTTCCTAACTACTCTTATATATTTCCTATATACTACAATAACTATTTAGCAGGGGTTATTGTAATTATATTATTAAAAGAAGTTAAAGAAAATATATTTTTAGATACTCTTTGCTATAATGATATTATTTTATTATTTAAAAATTGTGTACCATAGAAGGCAAATATCTGACTTGTTTTGTAAATGTAAACGTAAATGTAAAACGTATATATAAATGTAAACGTATATAAATGCATAACTAACCCTCTACGTGATAAAACTTTAGTTTTGTAACGAATTCCCTTAGAATCTCGAATTAGTTTTAATTTAAACGTTTAGTATATCACAAAAGTCTAAACTGATGTTACTCAAATTTATTCTGAAATTAATTTACTCCGGGCCAAATTCAGTTAGTTTTCCCTATGAAAACTGCTCAAAACGTTTTTCCTTTTCCACAAGCTAGGTTTGAGTTCAAGCTATAACAAACCATTGTATGCTATTAGGGCTCTTTACCTCAAAATTAGATTTATTAACTATAAGAAAGTGTACTCAATCACCATACATTGCAACACTGTGTTATGACAGCTGATCAGGGAATCAGAAAACGAGCTGGGAAACGAAATCTTCATGAAAACATTAGCCATATACTAGTTTACATAGAAACTAGTAGGATATATATATAAATAAGTATAGACTTGTAAATTTTACGGATTTGAAAAACAATTATTACTGTCCACATGTGTAAGCAAAACCTTATTCCATACATAAAAATGTAAAACTGTGGGCTTAACAGTAATGATAACCCCGATCACACTGCCATATTCCTTTAAACTTCTTGATAAGAGAGTCATTTTCTGGTTAACCAGAGAAAATGTTATGACTAATAAAGAAATGTTAAGTAATAATCTGTAATGAGTACAACCCTCAACTCCTTAAGATACAAATTGAAAGTTTAAGGCTAGCTTCACCCCTACCACGCCGGGATATGCAAAGGTGTATGGGATTACGTTGTACAACGGTTGCTTGGGTCAAATAAAAAAGTTAAAGTATTTTGTAATAAGATAATAGTTTTATTTTTGCTGTGATTCTCTTTTAAAATGTTGAAGTGACCTATTATATATATATTTTCAAATTCTCTTTTAGATGTAGAAAAATTAAATTTTTTAACTACGATTACTTAAATCAGACACAGTATTTTGAAGTTATAAAACTACGAACAGTGGCGTTCTAGAGAAGCATTGACTATTTTTTTACTACGAATATAAAGAGTTGATATCATAATTATCATAGCCGTGAATATTAATACTGCGGCCTCGCATTTTTTTAAATCAAATATTCGGTTGGGTAAGGTATAACCTTAAACAAAATAAATAACCTTAAAAAATCTTACAGGATTTTAAAATGTTCCTTGAACTTTAGTACGTTGATATTTAGTAACCATAACAAACATATAGATATGATATGATGGGTTCTGTTACAATCACGCCATCAAACTTGGTGCCACGGTTTTTCTATTTGATTGCAAGAATTTCAAAACTACCATTTTAAAATAAAGATACTGAACTAAAATTGATGTGGTATTATTTACTTAATTTATGTGGTTTTAACGGTGAATTCATAAAACCCTCCCATGAAGAGCATTTTTATAAAAATGTTTCAAAATATATGTAAAAATAGCCTGTCAAATGCGACATAAATTTATGGCTTGACATATACAAAAATAGAAGCAATATTTAATTTAAGAAGCTCCCTGTTGCCGGGTTTAAAGACGACATTCCAAATCAGATTTTTAGTAACTCAGTGTATTTCCTCGACACGGAGCTAAGCACTATTAAATAGATCTAACTTTTTATTTTACGAATTTAGGCAGATTTACACTAAAACAGTCTATTAAATCTAATAACTAATAAAATAAACCAGAAGAAAGCAAGACTCATTTAACAGAATAAACTTACCTCTAAAGTCGTCGTTGATGCTCTCTTGGGTAACATACTCCGTAAATTCTATAACAAGCACATTTTAATTAATTTCCCAATTGTGAAGAAAATATTTTGTAAAAAAATAACTTGGTTGACCGAAGTATAATTGTGGTATCCGTAACATTTGTCTACTTCACAAAAGTTATACGGTTTTATACATAAATATTAAAATAGTTTTATACAAATAAATAATTCTGAAAGAATATTGTAAGTACACTGTAATTAGTTGTGTACAATAATTTACTCTCCATTTATCACTCACTCCAAATGTTTTTGAATACAATTTATTCTTCCGTTTAATGACGTCTGGTACTATGGCTTTTATATGTAAAAAACGTAAATATATTTAGATTTCAAAACTTGAGGAGGCTAATCACTAAGCATGTGCAGAGTACATACCGGCTTTGGTGATCTTCTCATTGTCATTGCCCCCAAGCTCTTCAAAGAGGATGTCTAAGTTTTTGCCATGTTTCCCCTCGGGGAGCTTGATTCCTTTCAGCTCCTCCATTGTAATAATGTCTTTTTCTGTTTCCTTTGTGTCGATAGACCTGAGACAGTTTGGACATGCTGCTTGGTATGCTACGTACTTATAGTACAATTTAAAAACAAAGCATCCTTATTAAAGTAAATTTATATGTTTTAAAAAGGTGCTTAGTTTTAAAATTGTTGTATCAGTATCATATTAGAAAATCAAGTAAGTCAGATAAACTCAATATACAGGGTGAGTTTTAAATGTGACCCCCCCTAACAATTATTTCTACATTTCTTAAGATATTGAGTTCGGACCACCCCCGATCATAGTTGACCAACTTATACTTAATTTTAACTTAGGTAATATTTTTGGCCGCCATCTTGGATCCGCTATATTGGATTAAACTATTTAGTTTTAAATATAAAGGTGGGGTTGTGACCCACCATATAAAATTAATTTTTTACGGTGAACACTATGGTGAAATCAGTTTTTGAAAATCATTATTCTTTCTCAAGATATTGGCGAATTAAACAAATTAATTTTGGAGAGAGTTTTAAAGGTCCAAACCTTAAATCATGCCCATATTCTCATCATTACATCAAATAATGACCAAAATCGACCACCAATCATTATTGAGTGGCATTTGCTTCATTTTGAAAAAATTAACATTTTTGGCCGCCATCTTGGATCCACCATTTTAGAATAAGATAATTTTTTTCAAACGTAAAGGCAGGGTTTTGACCCATAATTTTCAACTGTTTTTCCACGCTGAAATCAATGTCGCGATATTTTTTTGAAATACCACCTTTTGTTTTCATGATATTGAGATTTTTTAAATGTTAAAATACAATCTTTTAATATCATGAAAACAAAAGGTGATATTCAAAAAACTGATTGCGGCTTTGATTTCAGCGTGGAAAAACAGTTGCCCTGTATATGAGAATGTAGAATGTGAATACAACCCTTACAAATATATATATATATATATAAACATTAAATCGTGCGTACTCAAAATAAGTTGCGACCCTATAGAATCCTGCAGTTTGCTTACCGGAAAAAATTACCCAAAAAGAAAAACATACACAAACAAACACAACAAGAAAAGTCCTATGGTTGTATGGATTTGAACATCAGTCCTGTGCTGCGACGAACCGCGCGTTGGTAATTTATCATTACTTAGAAGCAAAACCATTTTATTTAGTTAATTTTGAAATTGTTTATATAAAATAAACATAAATTTGATATAAAATATATGTATACATATATTGAGTAAAAAATGTGTATTATATTTTATTTATATGTTTTTTTTGCAATCTAATTGAAACATTACCTTTCAATACAAAATATAAACACCTTCTCAATAAAATAAAAAATATCACTCTCATCGCAAGTTTGCTGCAGAGAAAGTGGTTTTTTGTTTCTGGAATAATTTTAATTTGTCATTTATAATGATTCAAATATCTTAATCTGTAAGTAGTCCAATATTGCTTTAGCCTGACGAAGTCATCTTCTAGCATATCTCTTCATTAGGTGAACTTAACGACTAACATATTGTTTGATTACGTAAATTTTCACTAATAAAATGTTAGCACTAAAACTATTTGGGTTAAACATATTATCTTGAGATTTTTCAGTAATAATTGTTAAAACTATTTAAAGTTGCACTGATATTTACATCAATACCTTGTTACGTTACTTTTATACACGATAAACAGGAACAATAAACTATCATTAAATAAAATAACCACCTTGAATATAAATTTCAGGGGGAAATATCATTAGCAAAAGTGTGATGTATTAACGGCATAATACTTTTTTATTTTTAAAACTTACTCAAAGAAATGTATAACGTCCTGATTCCCCAAAACGAGGGCGGCGTAAGTTAGAAGTTGGTCAGCGAAGCAAGACTGCCTTAGGCCCGGCGATAGAAGGTAGGTACACTCTAAAATTACAAAATTTAACATAAATAACTTTCACTTAAGACACATTTAAGCGGATGTTGCATTATAAGTCAGATGCATTATGAGTAGGAAATAATCAACCTGTCAATACCATTGTTTTCTTATTCAACCCCCAAAAAGGAAAAATTGTATAATTTTATAGCGATATCGCTTAAAATAACGTCCCATTAATATAAATTACTTCATAGTCTTTGGTTTATTTTGCAATAAAAACACTTAAACCGTTTAATTTCGTTATGCTTTTTAAACATATATTTTATCGTACTATCAACTTTTTTTAATATGTTGATCTAGGTTGAACATGAGTTCAGATTGAAACTTGAAATATACCTTTTGGAATATAATTGTCATTTTATTTATACTAGTGATGAGAAACAAATTAAGTTATGATAATAATCTTTTCACTTATAATTTCAATAATTCGGTTTCTGTACATGTTACCCGTCATCGGCGTTTTGCTTAGTCCTATCAACAGTCTCTATTAAAAGTTAGTTTATGAATATGCATTCTTCACGGTATAAATTTACCCTTTTCGAAATTTGAATTAAAATATTATTTTAGCCTTAGGAATTTATTCATTTGTACAGAAGATGATAACATTTGATTAAAAACTTACCAATCAATGCTATTGCAATATGCGGCTTCGCCATGTCATCCTTCAGCTCTGAAAAAACCAATACGCTATTTAGAAGAGATCAAATATATTACTGTATAACGAAACATAACTAAAACTACTCGTAACTGTGCACTGTTATCTTCTCTTATATATCTATAATTACGAAAAACCGATCATCCCCTGGCCAAACCTCTACACCTACAACCACGAAAAGAAATTCCCGTAGGGACAGCCCCACGGGGAGTCAAAGTTCCAATCCCATGTTATTCTTATGGACATTAATTTGTTTTGAGCTGATAAATTCGAGTCAGATGATCTTAGTAGTTCCATGGGTTAACCCCAGAATGCAGTACACGCCACAGGTTTTATTTCCGGGTGAAACCGGGCACGATGACAGCTAGTATACCATATAACTAAGCCACTATATTTTAGTATTATTCATAACACTTAAACGCAGATAGAGTGCTAATTTAAATCTAAGTAATCGTTAAAAACAAGTTAAATTAAAAATAAATGCTTGCTGTGAAATTTAAACGTGAACATCACTTGTGGAATGTTTGTAAACAAGTCGAAAAAACAACGTTTTTAAGTGTAAAACTCTAAAACATTCTCATCTGATTTTGGTATAAATTATCAATTGATCAAAAATATTCTGAGGTACATATTCTACTTTCAATTAGTTTGTTTACATATATTCCAAATTGATAGTTTAATAGTGTGGACCTAACATAATACTAAGCAGTGGGTGAATAGTCAAATTCCGAGCACTATGTCAACTTTTGTGTTGACAATTGACATCTGCCATTTTAAACAGTTATTCTGAGTTTGTTGTGAAATGCACTTTCTAGGTTAACAGAGCTATTCGCTTTATAACATATATGGGTAGACAAATTTTACAAAAAAGTTGGTTCAAAAAAGGTTTCTAAAAATGTATTTATTCTACGATCACTCTACCTAAACTTAATGTATTACTCCCTCGTAGTTTTGTAAAATTGAATTGTTTGGAGCGTGCATTATTCATTAGTAATTATTGAAATCCATTATATGTTGACGCTGAATAAATTAATATTGACGAAACGTTTCATTCCTGGTCAGGAAACCATTTTATTTCTCAACCCTTTACTATTCTTGTGGTAATCAATAACATTTATACCTATGTTCCTCAGTAACATGTAAACATAGCTTTCTGATCTAAAAAAGGAAGGGTTTTATAATATACAAATTTATAATTCAAAACTGACCTGACTCATGAATCTTTTTGTCGGAGTCAGCACCATCAAGCAATCTGTATAACCTCGGTATGGCGAATTTGAGCTCTTCGTGCCAGTAAAACAGATTTAGATCGGCGTCGTCAATAACGTCCCCACCAGCGATGTTCATGCCTCTGCAATACACAATAAACAGTTATGTTATTAGTGTAAATTGCATAATTGTTAAAATATGAGTCGGTTATATTACTTTACAATGGGATATCCATCGTGTATTTATACATGTATATACCATATACATATTCTGCTCATTTAAAATGTAGTTTTTAAATACACTTTGTACTGTCGATTTGTTAGGATCTGATACTTTCAAATGTTAACAGTTGAGACTTATCAGACGGTTTGAAATATTAAAAACAATATTTTAGTTTGATCCCCCGAATGGTACTCACTTGAAGACATCTTTTTCCACACCTGTAGTCAGCTTCACTCCTGCGGTGTACTGCTTGTAGAGCTTGTACTGCTCTCCAGGCTTAGTAATCAAATTTTCAACATCCGAAAATTTAGCCTGAACGGCAACTGCGATAAATAACACAGCGACTATGGAGTTCATGTTTACCTAAAATATAAATGAACAGATTAAATTTATTTCAACGTATTTTAAAACAATAATAGTTTTAGGTACAAAAATTGAAAATTGACTGAACACAAGAAAAAGATTATAAATTTTAAAATAAACGTAAGGTAAACAATTTATTTGAGTCCAGCATCTTGGTTAAAATAGCCATTTCTTAGTCTGCAATGTTTGAGGACGGTTTTATACTTCTCATAATTTTGAATTACGCTGTTTGAAAATAGCCATCACTGCAATGTTTGTATGTTTATGCAAAAGCACAATGGTTTGACGATTAAAAAAAATAATACTAAAAGAAAAACCCAGTAGAAACAACATAAGAACAAAAATAGTAGATCAATAATTACCCTCGTAAACAGGATAAAATAAATGATTATAATTAATAATAGTTTTTAGTGTGAGTGTAATTATCGAGTTAATAATATTATGAAACGTAGTTTACAAAAGTAATTAAAAATTAAAGTTTGTCTTATGGTGGTGGGTACCTTCTTGAAGTATGTAGGTGCCAAATATCGAACAGATTCTAGAAATGTAGTTTTGTTTACAATAGAAGTTCTAAAGTTATCTCTAGCATTATAAAATAGTTCATAGTTTCTACTATTTTCTCTTCCAATAAAATATATTCTCAACACCCTAAAAACAAAGAAGATTTTGACGTGGACAATTTTCAACTCTTGATGCTGCGGGAAGTATCTGTCCCTTAATATTTTTTTAGAATCGCGTGAAAGATAATTTTATAAAATTATAATTTTGTCTCTTAATGTAATACAAATGCTACCGTAACTACTTAATCGGTATTATATTTTGGAGTTTATAAAGAAAAAGTTTAACGTTCTAAGTAAAGATGAACTGAAAAACTTACTCAAAAAATTTAATCTATTGAAGGTCTTATATTATGGTCTAAACGAGCAACGAAATTTTGACACGAAAGATATAAACACATATAAAACATATACACTGTATACTTCTTTGTATATACGTTACAAAGCGTGTTTGGAAAATGAAGTAAGCTTAAAATCCTTAGTTTTTCAAACATCTGTCTGTCTGTCATTTTTTATAGAAATTGTATGTATTCATCACTGTTGAAAAATAAAATATGAACTTTGCACATGTATAACACTTATTAATACTCGGGTAAACATTTAAATTTAAATTGACATATTTACTCATTTCAAAATGTCTATAGAGTCAAACAACTATAAAGACATTTTTACGTATTTGACTATGCCTAGTTAATAAATGTAATGGAACAGGGCAATTAAAAATGATGAAAAATATAAAACCGTACTCAAACATTTCAGATTTTATCTGAGATCTTACTATTGGCGTTGGTGACGCTCTGTTATTTCTGATCTGATTACTTTAAGTCACACATTGTTTAATGCATAACAAGAATACAACCCTCAGTTATTCCTTGCATATATTTTGCGAACGAGCAGTTGCCATGTAGTTTTCATTTTACGATTTTATAAACCTGTATTTTTGAAGCAAGTAAAGATATTTTTTATTGTTTGCCTGAATAACATTTTAACAAGGACAAAATCTGTGTAGTTTTATATTTTTATTCTAAGTTGTTCAGTAACACTATAAATTTAACAAAGAATTACAACAAAATCAATCAATTCCATCTAAAACATTGTTTAATTTATACTTTTGTCTTTGCAAATCAATAATTTAAAAACAGGCTGCAAAATTAGAAACGTTTACTCAAACAAAAAATCGATTTAACTACGAATCAAATTAAATGAGAACGCTCCTGTTTGAAAGGCTGGTTCTATAACTATATACACACTGGCTGGCTAGCTGGCTGGTTCTATACATACTTGAAATTACCCCAAAATTAAAAATGTTTGTTCAAATAAATTTCAAATACTTTATATATGTGTAAGGAGGGTGAAAATAATCAACATTCGTATTGAATCAAGCGTAATTAAACGGATCTTAGGTTTGCTACCGCAATAAATTTAAACAAATACAAGTCAAATCAGTCACAACTAGTGTGAACGTTTTTTTGAGTATATATTTTTTAAGTGTTATGAGTTTAATTAGTTTGTTAAATCAAATGTTTAATTAAAACAACTAAAGAAATAACTAACTTCCATATTGCAATTAATTACCAAACGTAACTGCTTACTTATGTATGAACCTCGTAATGTGGGTTACATACTTTAACATGCAACTTGTTTCATTTATGTCATGAAAGCAAAAATAAATGACCCCGTCGCTGCATACTCAGCGAATTTTCAATTTCTTAATACCACATAAAGCCGCATACCAAGTTTCATACAAATATATTCACAAATAAGCGATAAATACAATTTTAAATATTCTCCGTAAGAATATCATTGGGGATGAATACGCAGGTTTGCTGCAACAAGGAACACAAAATAATGGGTTTATATGAAAATATCAATAGAACTCATCTAACTAAAGTCACATACTAAGTTTATTTATATATATATTTATAGATAAGCGATATATAAATTTTAATTATTCTCCGTAAGAATAACATGGGGACCGAGAACCTAGGTTTGCTGCTTCGGGAACCATACGAGAAAATTTTGTTTTTTGTGCAAACAATAACAAACCACAACCAGATGAAGCCATATACCAAGTTTCGTCAGTTTATATTTATAAATAAGCGAGATACAAAATTTTTATTTTTATCCATAAGAATAGCATTAGATAACGTACTATGTTTAGCACTTGCAATATACCTAACCAGTCAGTAACCAATTGACGTAGAGCAATGATCAAAAATATCAAATTGTTTGTTTGTTAAAGCTGAATTCAATGGTATAAATCAAAATTTGATTAAAATAAAAATTACGCGTGAAAACCCCAAAAAAACTATTTTTGGGATACAAACCCCCCCAACCCCCTTTGGATGGTGCGATTCGTCTGGTTTTCGAACTCTTTCAAATAAATGGTACTTTACACATTTGTACCTAATTTCATTAAGATTGGACATTTTTACGCCAGTTATCTTGCTTACGGCCAGACACACACACACACACACACACACACACATATATATATATGTATATATACACAAATTTGAACGAATGGTGTTTTTGGCATCTGGGGACCTCAAAATGAAAAGTTATCATGGTCTCGGGCTTAAGTCTTACCATGAGATCTACGGTAACAGATTTTTCCCTATAAGGGAAATTCGCTAAAAACCCATAGCAGTTGTTGTGGGTGATAATACACATAAACAGAAACATACAGGACAGCATTTAGATAAGATTGCCGAACCAAAGTGTAGCAAGATTTACAGCAATTGTAACGAATACTAATGGCAATTGCAACTGAGGTTGCGTTTTACAAAGGAAATCAGTTTTTCAGTCCATAGCAATTTAAACTTACATTAAAGCTCCACTACTTCTAAGTGTATACATATAGCTAAGCTTTAAAATAAGTTAAAAACACAATTTGTAATATGCACACGACTGCCTGCTACACATAAACTATAATATGCTTAGGATTCAAATACATTGAAATTAGAGAAAAGACTTAATTGAATTTGAAAAATGTACACTTGTGATAATTATAGATATCGTAGGGTTGATATATATGTATATTGAGAATGTATAGTAAATCTAAAAACCTTTAAATGGGCCACATAGTTATTTTATACCGGTCAAACGTTATTCTATGGATGTACTTACCATTCAGACGCTGTGGATAGAGTGCCAGCAATGGGAGCCCAAGCCCTTATATATACCCAAATATGAATGTGTCACAACTAAAAACAGTTGGTTGATTGGTCTAATTAAGTAGTTAATACCGCTTACATAACACTGACGTAGTACCATAACATGCAACGTTTTCATGATGGCGCTCTTTTATTTAGTATTTTTTGTAAAATTATATATTAAGTATACCATTACATCGACTTTGTTAAATAATGAATTTGTACAAACACAGATCACAGCTACAAAAATAAAATATACACATTAAATACCCCCGTCGCAGCAAACCTGCATACTAAGCAAATTTCCAATGCATGTAAATGTTTCTTACTACTACATAAAGCCATTTACCAAGTTTAATAAAAAATACTTTCAAAAATAAGAGATAAATAGCAATTTATTTATTCTCCATAAGAATAACATTAGGGCTGAGTATGCAGGTTTGCTGCAACAAGAAATATAAGATATGTGTTTTTATGCGATTAACAATACAACTCAACCAGGTGAAGCTACGTACGAAGTTGTAATCATTTATGTTCATAAAGAATAGTGGAATCATTTTAGTTGTAAACCCCCAAAAAATTCCAACACAAGGGATTTATTTTAAATGCTAGCTAATAGTAGCCATAATCATCCCTCAAAAATCGCCATCAATCGTACTTTGGCAACATGTCCTAAAATTCCAAATATATTTTGGCTTATATTTTTTGGTTTGTTTTTTCGGAAAACGTTATTTTAGAAAAATTGGAGCTCTTTTAATGCTGATTAATTTGTATGTCTACATTTATTCTGTAGGTCTTACGGTATGGCTGCAATTTGCCGAGCCATATTTGGTTAAAATCTGTATTTTTCCAAAAAGGTCAAAATTTTCAATTTTGGATGACTATGTTTGAAAATACAAATTTTTCGTCAAAACATCATATATTTAAATTGTTTGAAATGTGATTTCCTAATTTTTTTTAGTTTTACTTGGGCTTTTTATGATCATGTTCAATGTTTTTGGCATGATTTAAGTAATCTACCATTTTAAAGATAAGTGTGTGATAAGTAAGAGGCCACAATATGGAAATGTAATTAGAAAATTTAGGTATGTTATTAAATCATAACATTTTATTTAATTATATAAAATAAAAAGACCACTACACACAATATGTACAAAATGTAATTAACATACTTTAATGTAAATGTGTAGCCCAAGGATTTCAAAGTTTAGTCAACATTTTCAAAAGTAGTTTTCTCATCGTCATCTTCTTTGTCCAACGAAAACTGGAGACAGTTTTCACAATCGATTTCTAAACAATGACCACAGGAAATAGTGCAGTCGAATCCATTCTTTTTACGCACACATCTCATTGAATTACAAGGAGTTTTGCAATTGCATCTAATCATTTTTAACAATGTCTCTGGTGCTGCCGGAAAATCCATCGCTTGGGGCACATACATGCTGTCCTGCAAAGTCCATCCCCAGTCTGTACTTATCACTCTACCTTCTACCCTTTTCCATATTTGGGTTTGTAATTAGTCACGCTGACTGTGAAACTTAACCACTGACTCTGTTGGAGAAAGTTGCTGAGGTTTTACAAAGCCTTTAGCTTTTTTAATTCTGACTTTTGTATCTACATGTGTTCATTGATTCGTTCCTATTCCCACTAAACAGACTGACCATTTGTTTCAGACCAATTTCTTCAACTTGCTTTGGACTCAAATTTGGCGAGCTGAAAGATATCAGTAGACCCCGAAAGTATTTGTCTTCCAATGCTCGGTTGAGTACGGATAGTTTTCCGATGTGAAAAATCCTCGAAGTTGTGTCGCACCCTGTATAGGCGTGCAGAGTTAATAGAGATTTAGCTAAATCTTCTCCAAGTGAGGATCTCATTTTGGGAATGTTATAAACATTATCTGATAATCGTTTGTCACTTCTGAAAAGCAAGTTGTAATTTGTTGTCATGTCACACCAATAGATAAGTAAAATAAGAAGATCTGTGTCCTCGCCAATTACTGTTATATCACTTTGCTCTAAATGTTTTATTGAGGTCAAAACAATATCAACGTCAGCAAAATATGACAAAAGACACATCTTCAAAACAAACAGCAGCGGGAACAGCGCACAGCTAACAATCAAAGAAATTACATAAACAGCTGACCGTTAACGACAGTGACAGAGCAAAATGCCCTGGCGATTGATAGTTTGAAGCGTTTAGATTGTATTGACTCATTAATCAGCCAATAGGTATATGGTATTGCCACATACAATAAAAAATTCTAGGAGTCACCTACAGCGACGCTCGCACTTTAGGAGAAAAATGCATCCTTGCTGTCAGCCACTCTGTAGCACTAAAAGGGTTAAAACTGGAAATAATTAGAAAACCACATGGCCTCATGGTTTTATCTATGATTTTTCGCCGCAACGTTGTTACTTGTAAACATAAAGTCATCAAAAATTGAAAATTTCGACGTTTTTGGAAAATTACAGATTTTAACCGAATATGACTCGGCAAATTGCAGCCATACCGTACGACCTAAAAAATTAATGTAGATGTAAAAATTAATCAGCATTAAAAGAGCTACACATTTGCTAAAATAAATGTGTTCGATAAAACTAACCGTTCTCGAGATATAAGTCAAAATATATATTTTGGCCGCCATCTTGGCAGCCATTTTCAATTTTTGGACATGATGCCAAAGTACGATTGACGGCAATTTTTGAGGGATGATTAAGGGAACTCTTAGCTATAATTTTGTTGAAATTGCTTGTGTTGCAATTTATTTGGGGTTTGGCCATATTTTCTCATAAAATGATTCCACTTCAAGGGAGATATAAAACTTAACTTATTGTCCATAAGGATAACATAAGGGCTGAGTATGCAGGTTTGCCGCTAAGGGGACAATCAACAAAAAATTATTTTTTGTGCAAATATCAATATACCAGTACTAGTTGAAGCCACATACTAAATTTCATCAATATACATTCATAAATAATCGAGATATCAAATTTTAATTATTCTCCATAAGGATGACAATGGACAACGTACTGTGTTTAGCACTTAACCGCTAAACGAATATCTCTGCAACGAATAAACGTAGAATCTCAATTTAAACACCAAACTGATTGTTTTGTAGAGCTGAACCGATTGGTATTAGCAAATGTAAAGTTTACAGTAAAATTAGCTATGGAAATGCTAAATACCCCCGTAGCAGAAAACCTGCGTACTCAGCGAATTCCCAATGCATCTATATGTATCTTAATACTACATAAAGCCACATACCAAGTTTCATCAATATACATTCATAAATAAACGATTTACGACATTTTAATTATTCTCCATAAGAATAACATGGCGGCTGAGTATGCAGGTTTGCTGAAGCAAGGAACACGAAAAATGGGGTTTTATACAAATATCAATATAACTCATGTAGGTAAAGCCACATACCAAATTTCATTAATTTATTTTCATAATGAAGGCAGATAACACGTTGCTTATTCTCCATAAGAATAACATGGGGCTGAGTACGCAGGTTTGCTGCTAAGGGAGCCCTTGGCAAAAAATTTGTTTGAGCAAATATCAATGGTCCACAACCAGATGAAGCCGTATACCAAGTTTTGTCAGTATACGTTGATAAATAAGCGAGATATAAAATTTTTCTTTTCCTCCATAAGAATAACATTAGACAACGTACTGTGTTTAGCACTTTCAATATCTCGGTAACCAATTGACGTAGAGAAATGATCAAAATACCAAATTGTGTGTTTTCTTAAGTTGAATCCAATGGTAAAAACTAAAATTTGACTATTTCTAAAATGATATGTAAGAAATTCAAAAAACCCATTTTTGGGGTACAAAACCCCCCCAAAATACCCCTTCGGATAAAGCGATCTGGCTGGTTTTCGAACCTTAAGTCATAAATGTTGCTTTACACGTTTATATTAAATTTCATCAAAATCGGATAATTTTTACGAGAGTTATCGTGCTCACGGACATATATATACTCGCTTCGCTCGCTAGGGGCTCCGCCCCCAGACCCCTATGGGGGGCTCCGCTCCCAGGTCCCTGTCGTAGTACCTATGGTACATGGTTTAATTACGCTAATAATCCGAGGTCCTATATATTACTCAAAATACATGGTAGACTTATTGAGTGAACAAATTTAGGGCTATCAGTACAATATTAGAGTATATAACAATTTAAAAATCGCTCTGCCTCCGCCCCAAGCCCCTGTGGGGGG
The DNA here is from genome assembly GCA_963675035.1 of Allygus modestus. Lineage (NCBI taxonomy): Eukaryota > Metazoa > Arthropoda > Insecta > Hemiptera > Cicadellidae > Allygus > Allygus modestus. Next base: position 69,036,317 of record OY776115.1, read on the forward strand.
CTTCGCCCCCAGGTCGCTGTTTGGCCACAATTTAATGTAAATTGGTCCAAATTCTATTTAAGACCTAAATTCTACAACTAATCCAAGGCTTTGATTATTTTTAAGGGTTTAACCTATAAAATCTGGCCATATGCCTGTTGATGAATACTACTTGGTATGGAGACGTAGTATATTAAATTTTAAGGCTCCATGTATTACCTAATTGCTTGAAAAAAATTAAAACTCTTAACTGATGTATAATGTAGTCTTTATAAGGCGTTTTTGAACCTTATAAGGGATACGACCACCGATAACAACCTGAAATACTACGACTTTGGGTAACTACAAGCCTTCTGCAACAAATATGACATGATTTATAAGGGATTTTACCCTCAACAGCGGGCAACATAAAAAAAGGACCCGAAAAACACGAAAAGTCTACAAGAGCTCATAAAACTTTGATTTTTGGGCGTTTAAGATACTTAATCTGGACGTGGGAATATTGCTTGGTACTAATTGTAATGTAGGAATACTGTGTGATAAGTATTAGGCCTCTAAGTTCTATATTAGAGCGACAAACCATTAAAAACCACGAACAAATCTATGAAAAAAGTTTAAATTTTAAAAATCTAGCGCTATCTAAGGGTGAAGGGGGTGAGATACGGCAAAATGTCACAGGACTAAAGTTGTAGTTCGTCTAAAATCCGTGCCACGTAGGCCTAGTGGTCTTCGTTTTGCCGTATCACGTTTGCATTATTGGCGGGGAGAGACCTTAGTAAATTTTTTACTTGAGAAATACATAACTCATTTTTTAATAAATTAGTTTTAGCGAATTTCCCCTATAGGGAAGAAGCTATTACCGTAGTCGGCATGGTAAGACCTAGGCCCGGGACCATGATAACATTTCGTTTTGAGGTCCCCAGACCCCAAAAACACCATTCGTTCGAAACTGTATATATATATATGTCCGTGAGCACGATAACTCTCGTAAAAATGATTTAATTTTGATGAAATTTGGTATAAACGTGTAAATCAACATTTATGACTTTAAGTTCGAAAACCAGCCAGATCGCTCTATCCGAAGGGGTATTTTGAGGGGGTTTTGTACCCCAAAAATGGGTTTTTCGAATTTTTTACATATAATTTTGGAAAAAGTCACATTTTAGTATTTACCATTGGATTCAGCTTAAAAAACACACAATTTGATATTTTGATCATTTCTCTATGTCAATTGGCTACCAAGATATTGAAAGTGCTAAACACAGTACGTTGTCTAATGTTATTCTTATGGAGGAAAATAAAAATTTTATATATCGCTTATTTATGAACGTATACTGACGAAAATTGGTATACGGCTTCATCTGGTTGTGAACCATTGATATTTGCTAAAAAAAACAATCTTTTACCAAAGGCTCCCGTAGCAGCAAACCTGCGTACTCAGCCCCATGTTATTCTTATGGAGAATAAGTAACGCGTTATCTCCCTTCATTATGAAAATAAATTAATGAAATTTGGTATGTGGCTTTACCTACATGAATTATATTGATATTTGTATAAAACCCCATTTTTTGTTTTCCTTGCTTCAGCAAACCTGCATACTCAGTCGCCATGTTATTCTTATGGAGAATAATTAAAATGTCATAAATCGTTTATTTATGAACGTGTATTGATGAAACTTGGTATGTGGCTTTATGTGGTATTAAGATACATATATATGCATTGGAAATTCACTGAGTACGCAGGTTTGCTGCTACGGGGGTATTTTTATATCAGTCAACTTGTCCTTTGATTCGTCAGTTATGTCAACTAATGCTTCGTATAAATGTGCAGAAAATCCCATAAGCTTCATGATTATTACATCTATTGTGGTTGATTTGTCCTCAATTTTTGAAATTTAGATAAATAAATTGTATCACGGAACTGACACATCCCAATCCCTCTGACTCCCTGTCAACCCAACCTTAATCAATAAATTATGTTGTATTTACTAAATACAGAATATAAAGTATAGCAGCATGTATAGAACATTTTATAATGACCTTCTTTCAGAAATATTCGTCCACATAAATTTTGTTTGTTGCGCTACTGAATCATTAGCTACATTCAGTGATTTTAAGAAGGGAATACCCCCTCCTTTCCCACAAGGTTAGGTGGCCACATATTGTGAATATCCTCTATTGGACAATGCTAATTTGTCTCTCAGAAGTTTAGATGAAATTGTTCAATGGGTTAGAGAGAAATGGTAAATCTTTATTCCCCCATAAGAATAACATAGGACAACGTACTGCGTATACTGCTAAATGGAAATTTATATTATCTACGAAGCCATTAGTCGTAGGAAAGTAACTAAAAATACTAATTTATTTAGATTTTTTAGTGTTTTGAATGGTGATAAGTAAATTGTACTCTTTCCTCTACCTCTGCCACGCCCTCACCCATAGCCCCTCCCCTCATGACATAAAGCAAATAGAATGCTGTTTGCGTCAATGGAAGCCATGTTGGATTTCAAACAGGTGTGGACCAGACATTGTGAAGCAATACATTTTCTGACGCAACACAGTTATTAAGTTACCCTAGTCATTTACAAACTATGTTAACTGAATTTATACTATAATTTGCAGAATTTGACTAGAATACATATCTATGAAAAACTCCGTTACCCTTACTTGTTAATAGTATAGTCGCAGTGGCATGGCCAAAGAGAGAGTTGACTTAAACGGAATGCAGATTTTAAATGGCTTAGGCATTTACATGAAATATATATGTTTAACCATACATTCGATATTGCTATCGATTACCAGTAAACTTAAATCATTTAAATCACTTGTAATATGCTAGAAAGTCCCTGTCAGGAAAACTGTGTCAAACCTTTTAAATAAAGCAGTCATTAATGGGATGCTCTACTCCGTTTGTTATTATGGGCTACATCAAAAAAAAAGCTCACTCGTTTAGTGAACACGAGTTTTAACTTAACATCAGACACATCTTTTTATATATGATTTTCTAATTTATAAATCTTTACTACGTTTATTTTGGAATAAAACTTTGCATATTTTATAATTTCCATGATTTTGTAGGGTAAACAATGTTGTTTCGTTTTGGCTTTACAAACCTATACGCCGTTTTGAAATGGTGAACATTTAAAACTTTCAATTCAATGCCAAAATAGGTCAGAATGTTATTTTAACACGTGCCAAATTGAAAACAAATATCTTCTTCAATTATTTTAAGTATTAACTAGAGAACCAGCGCTGCTCTGCAACATGAGTCAATTTTGCACCTTGAGTTTATGAAAAAAGGCTAATAAAGTAAAATAATGCATATTTTTTACAGTAAAACAAAAAAATACCATTTTGTTAGCGGTAGTTTTCTCAATAGTTAGAACCTGGGGGCGAGCTTTCCTCAGGTAAGGCCAGTCAGTTTTTTAGATGACTTGGAGTAATATTTCACCACTTTCCCCAACTTATTATCAGATTTGTACAGCTCATTTTCCTCTTTTCTGCATGTTTAAGGTCACTCCAGTTTGTATTTATAGCTCAATGTCCCATTGGTTTATTTTGGATATGACCTATATATATGTGATATCTTCACTAAATATATTTAGTTACTGCTCGCAGGAAATCACCCACATGTTAACAATAATTATAAACAACACGAGTATTACTTTGACAGTTCCCTGGTTGATTATGGGCAGCTGTTGCGATTCTTTTTTTTAGTTTTAAACTCCATAAGCCCAATGGTAATTTGTTTAACTTTTAATTTTAATTATTTTACATTATTTGATTTTTCCTGGGGATGATACCTGTCTAGAACGTATTTTTATCGCAAAAATTAGTTATTTCCAAAATTTGAAGGAAATCGTTGATGCCGTTTTTGAGATCAGAGTTGCAAGCAAGCACGCACGCATGCAAACCTTTACTCATATTAGAGTACAGGATAGGATATAATATAAATATTTAGTGAAAATATAACTCAACCAGTTTTAACTATAAATAAATACAATGTTCTCCTTATCCTTGAAAATTGTTGACCTAATATTTTTCCCGCTAGAGATTAGCAGCAGGGTTTTTATTTACTTTAACAGCTGATTTCTATGGCCAGTTTATTTGCTTAAAACAGTTACAGGGAAATAATATGTGACCATACTATAGTGGTTGTTTTAAAATAAAGTAATAACTATATTGTTCATATGTATTAACGTAGTTTAAGAATAATATTCTTAAGATTTCTATCCCAATGCTGACTGACTGAGTTCCTAGCTACTCTATTTCTAATTGAATCCATGTCTTCGTCATAATGGCATTTGTAAGCTCATTCCATTACACGATGCACGATAAAATATATATAGAAATTTGAACGAATAGTGTTGTCATCTGGGGACCTCAAAACGCAAAGTTATTACTGTCCCCGGCCTATTTATGTCTTAGCTAGATGCCCTCGACTACAGTAATATCTTATTCTCGTTGGGAAAAAATCTATAAAAAGGCAAATATTTTATCAAGTATAATTTTTCAAATTGGGTGAGCTGGTAAAGTGTGAGGCAGATTTATTTTCTTGTTTTAAGTAAAACGCAGATCAATGATGGCTCTAATTTTCTGGAAACTACCTATATAAAAAAGTAATCACTTGAATAGAATATAACAACCAAACTTAAATCACTGAATCACCGTAAAAGACACCAACGCAACCAGGACTATTAGACGAATATGAATGAATGATGAGTTTGGAATGGGTGAGATGCCTTGTGTAGCCTTATTACTGACTGATTCTTTAGCCAAGATCATTAATTAATAGCCCAGTGACCAATGACAGCTGGCAATGACAGCATTATTGAACCTAACACATTTTTCTCAGGGTTTTGTTCGAGATCGATCTGGCTAGCTTCAGATTATGATAGAAAGCTACCCCGAATTTGATCAAACCAATAAAGTCCCTACAATTTCTTTGGCTTTGACGCTCGATTTGTGATGTCCTGTCAAAGTTGCCCCCGTTTTTGGGTTCAATATAGGACTTAAGCAAATAATACCAGAGTGCTAACATTGTCAGGTTTAAAATCAAGAGCTAAATACAATTACACACCTACTCACATACACACACGCACAAATATATATTCGGAAATCCCAAAATGTTATATTGAAAAATGTTTATGAAGTTTGCAGAAAGAATCCAGGAACATATTAGGCACGTAAAAGAAAAGAGTATTTTGTAGAAAGGTTCATTAAGGATCGTAATGAATTAGATGATCATGCATGTCTTAAGAAAGCATTCAACTTCAATCGGTTAGAAGTTATTGGAAGAACCCTAAAGTTAATAACAAAACCTCAAAACATAAAATGTTCCTATTCAAATACACACAGCAAGCCTTACTAGTTCATGCAGCAGATTTTCTTAACCCATCATCATACACTGGTAACTTGATTATATGTGCATTCTTGAATATATAAACTACCGCAAATAAAGTATTTGTATTGTGTGCTGAATTATTCTTTAGCAAACAAATTAACTCTCTTAGTTAAAAAAAACTCATGTTTAAGTAATCATCTGATGTAAACAAACTTCCTCCATAAGATTAACATGGGAATTTTAAGAGTCGCTGGGGCAAAGCCCAATGAATATATGTTAGTTTGGATGGGTGATGACGTATCTGGGCCTAATTACCTATAATTGAAAAAAATAATCATGCTTATAGATCGGTATAATGGATTCGACAAAGTTTTCCAATTTTATAAATATATATTATTTATTTAGTAAAAGAAGTCAAATAAGTCAAGCGATATCAAAAACTCAACGTTTCACGTTCTATTTTAGGTGAGTCTGAGGTTGGTATAGCCAGTGCTTCTTTTACGTAACCCTCATACAGTTTATGTATTAACCTTATACATAGGAAATCCATGTATTACCTGAACAATTTAAAATCTAAATTAAAACATTGTTATTATTGTTATCGTTAAAATTATTAACTAAGAAATATTATTGCTGTCTGGCCGTGTGTTACTCGATAAACTCTTAAAAACGAATAGTCAATCGATATACTTGGACTAGACTGGGTATCCAGGCTCAGCTGGGAGTCAGCTGTCCCCAGAAGAGACAAGGAGGAACCAAAGAAGAGAAGTTGGTCACACTGGATAGCCAAAAGACTTACCAATACGGTGACAGCTTCATTTTGCTGTACCCAATGTCGACCTCTGTACTAGTATAGACCAGTCAGAGAACCGTCGAGGGCCAACATGATTTATACTTACATATTATATGTCGCTCATAAAAAGCTCTTTAAATCCTAGTCAGTACACAAATTAATATTAATAATTTATTTTATATAAGGTCTCAAACTAAATACAACTTATTCTTAAAATTGAAACACCTGATATATTACATAAATGTTTTTATTTCAATTACTTTGCTATTGCAAAGTGGTTTGTGTATTTGTTGACGATGGACTTTCGAGTACAATGTTTTTAGCGACCCTCTCTCTATAAATTGTCCAGTGGTTCCGGGCTTGAGTCTCACCAACGTAGCACACAAGCGGGTGATGCTCTTTTGCTCATAACATTATATAATAATTGAGATAATCCTACTCATGGATCCGACTTTACACTGATTACCATCCAACCCCTTGCTAGGATTAAGTGTCCGATCAAGAAACCCTTGGGTAAATTTCATAGAAATATATTCACCTAAACTAGAGAATTATCAAAGGGCTAATAATAGCAAAGAAAGTAAATATATTTCTTTCAACATGTTGTAACTTAATTGCTGATCACACTGCTACTTTGAATTACCATGGTATTACTTGGACCTTTTAAAACTTAGAAGCTTGGTTTTGTAAGACGCGAACTTGATGTGCATTTAATAGAATATCTAGAGAACTACCTCGTATAAACCAGATACGTGGCCTTGTCGTTTTTAAGATCCCGTAATCAGTGTGTGGGTGGTATTCAATTGTATATTCTAAGATTTTTTTATTCAAGCTATGACATAATTAATAATCTTATTAAATTTACCAAATCACAAAAATATACGAAATCCAAATTAATTCATGAATAAATGCTGTACAACTAATCAAAAGCCTGAGACATAAAAATTAGATCGCATAAATGTTATATGATATTTGAGCTAGTCAAAAGTTTTTTTCACCTGTATATGTGTTAGATATGTTCAATATCAACGATTATATTGTGTTATGATGTTTTTTTCATTGTTTTGGCATAAAAGAAATAACCTTGTGTCCTATTTTAAAAATCATCATTAATATTAAATTAGAGAACTCAATTTATGATGAAAACTTGTATTTGTATTTCCCGTATTTAAAATATTTAATTTTGCCATTACTAGTAATACAAATGTGTATCAATCAGAGATGATGACCGTTGCAGCTGGTTGAAATTGATCGCCTTGTACATTTATGTATACAGTATTTACCGTTTTGTAAGTAAGTACGGTATAGGTATAAATATATTTTGTATTTTTGTGAGACGTAGTTTATTTTATCCCGTGTTTCAGATAATATAGCAATTTTACTCTGTTGAAGTATTTTATTCCAGTTTCTGTTCGGTTTACAGCAGGTCATAACAAGGTCGCGCAGATGTTAAATGTTTGCAGTGTGACGTGGGTTACATTTACAGCTACCGAGCAGGCATTCACTTTGCACTGAAATTAAATTTTGCTGAAACTTTTATAGCATAATATTTCAGTATTTAAAAAAATGAACGCTGCACTAATTCACTAATTCACATACATTTAATTTCAAACTTAGTTTTTGTTAATTATTATTATCAACGTTTACCTAATAGTAAGATAAAATTAATGCATAGTGTATTTACTCAAATGCCGAATTTATTAATAAAAGTATACTCTATAGTTTCGTTATGTTAAACCATTATATAACTTCAACTTTAGTTATTGTCCCTGGCACACTTATTTCGTCTTAAAATTGGCGGGACACATTCGGAACGCCCGTAAACAACTAGCAACAAAGCACGTTGTAACAATAAAATAACACAGTCTCTAGGAATAACATACCACAAACTTGCATTATTTTTTTAAAAGTCACTAAACACAACAATAGTAAAAGTTAAAATTCTTGAAGCACAGAAAATGTCCTAAAACTTACTATTATGTTTTTCGAAAAAATACTAATAAGACAGCCAAGAGCGAATTAAAATAAATCAACAATTATTTTTCAAAGAAGTTCATAACTTTTTGACAATCTACCCAATTAAGAGTTTCCAATGAGGTGTTAAACATTTAAATCCGTCCTTCGGAACTCCAGATTTAGCTCTTCAAAGATACTTTCACTCACTTTACGCTCATTATATATTCCCAAATGTAGATTGCTAAGTTTGAAGTTGTTTTGATTTTTACTTTCCCCCTCTATACATATTATATGGAGAAAGTATTGTTTCTTAAAAATTTTTGAATCTGAGTTATCTGAGGAAATGTTTGTTTTTGTGCTCCCTGTAACCCAAAAAAGTGCGTATAGTCGTAAAAACCACACCAAAGGGCCAAATTTGAAAAGGTATGCTACTTAGGTACCAACCCATGGTATCTTCAGAGTTTTAGCGAATTTCCCCTATAGGGAAGAAGCTATTACCGTAGTCGGCATGGTAAGACCTAGGCCCGGGACCATTATAACTTTTCGTTTTGAGGTCCCCAGACCCCAAAAACGCCATTCGTTCGAAACTGTATATATATATATATGTGTGAGTAGTGTGGGTTTGCCGGTTCTGGGCCAAGTGATTTATGGCTTCCGGTCACGTGACCGGAAGCGCTGAGTCATTAAACACGTCATCTGAGCCTCAGCCAGTGACGTAGGCGGTTTTGTGACGTAATGAGGGAAAGGTTAAAGGTCAAGGTCACGGGGAGGTTATTTTAAAAAAGTACTACCTCGCACGCGTAAAATCCGATTGTGATTCGATAGTTTTCATTCGATAAAATATCGAATGAAAACAATCGAATGAAGCAATCGAATGATACGAGTGCGAGGTAGTACTATTTCATTTATTACTTTAATGTTTACATTTCTTTTTATTTACAATAAGTTATGTTTACAATAATTTATGTTTACAATAGTTCCCCGTTGTTTGTCGTCATCGATGTTGTTGATCCGGAGTCGCGACCGTCAGACGTAGTTTTCAAGTGTTGCGCTTGTTTGTCCAATCGGCCCATCCCGACTGTGTGTTCCTTGCCTATTTATGTGACCGCAGGGAACACACAGTCGGGACGAGCAGCTCGATGTTCACCGGTCGAGAGCCGGAGGTGTACTGGCTATTCACAAGCTAGCGTTGTAATCGTACTAAATGGTGGGGGTAAAATTGTGGTGGGGCGGAGCAGATGGCGGACGGCAGATGGCAGGCGGCAGATGGCAGGCGGCAGATGGTAGGCGGCAGGTGGCAAGTGCGCGGCAGATGGTTGCTACTCCATTCGCCGCCAAAGTAATGCAAGCCGTCGCCGTAATTCTTGTATTTTATCTTGACGGTTCATTTGATATGTTTTACATCTACATATGCAATAGCTGAAACACCTGCACTTACGACAAGCTTTCCCGTCAACTTGATCGCCTGGTATTTTAAAACATTGCAACTCGCAAAAATATGTCTTCAAATTGTTATCGAAAAATAAATTGTTCATCGGTGGCACCGACATGTTAGCTGCAGCGTGTGTTAGACAAGACTGAGACTAACTTCACTGCTCCCTCTCTTTTATACCCCTTCATAAGTTAACCCTGAATGAAAGTTCAAGGTCATCCATTTGAATTTTAAAAAAAAGCAACACAGCAGTATATAAAATAATATACTGCTATGTTGCTGTTTTTTTTTTTTTTTTTTCTTTTAATGTTATTCTTTTTTTTATTTTTCTTTCTTTATTAAACAAACATTTTACAATACAATAAGCTTAAGTCTAACATTGATGACTAGAAATACAAACAGAGAAAAACAAATAGAGACATTATGTACAATGATGCATGATGTGCAGAGTGAGTTCCGTCGAGTTGTTGCCGCTTACACCGTGTGATACCAAATACAACGTCCCCGGTTGAATATCTCGCAAGTCTTCATTTTGTAGCAGTTGAACAAATCGTTTTGGAAGAAATACTTGAAACTTCGGCTCATCTCCTGGAGTCATAGGTCCTTCGCACAATGATACTAGAATTGCTTCTCCATGTGTGGTTTCCACTTTCTTGATGCTATGAATAATGTAATGTCTTTGTTCTTTTAGTTCTGAACATTTTTTAGTTAGCAGAAGGTTCGATTTTGAGTGAGTGTTGAATTGATCAACCAATGTTTGTAGATATTGTTGTGATGCCATCTTCGTCAGTGGTGGTGTCTTCTGTGATGTTGCCTCTTCGGAGTCTCGAATAATACTCATGCTGAAGCGGTGTTGTCTTCTCGTATTTATAGGCCCCGCTACCCCCACCACATTTCTGTTCTCCGCTACCCCCACCACATTCCTGCGTTTGTTTCAAGTAAGCAGCCAAACGATATGCGTTGTACAATGCACAGTTTGTTTGACCGTGTTTAAGATCTTTTGCAGCGACACAAATATTACCGAGATTAATGTTAAAGTCCTTACTGATAGTTATATCGAAAACATTACCGTGCGTATACTTTTGTATCCAGTTCTTTTTTTCTAATCCTCTTGTGTATATATGTGAATATTGTTTGCAAAAGTTAAACATAATACTGTGCAGATTACTGTAGCTTATAAATCCTTCATACCAATGTATGTGATGAAAGTAGTTTGTTATCCATTTGTTTGTACTTTTTGCTTTGGTGTTAAGTTTGTTAAAAGAAAAAGGAGCTTCAAACGTGAATGGGTAGGCTACAAATGTAAGCAAGTCTAAAATTACTAATTCCTTGATAATAAACCTATCGTCATTATTTCGAAATGCTTGAAATTCTATTACACAAGGCTTTACACTCACTTCTTCATCCCCTCCGCTCATCATGGCACCTAGCGATCAACTAAACTGTTTTCCACACCACGGTAGGTTAAATACCAGGCCGTACAGTTGCAGGCGCGTTGGTGTATATTTAACGTGGGCACCGTCCCCAATAGGCCTACCCCACGTGTGTTCTTCTTTACTAAGTCAAACTTTAGTCTTTTTTAACTTCTTCTTCTTGTGTTTCGTTTTCTTCTTCTTCTTGTTTCTCCGTTTCTTCTTCTTCCTGTGTTGTTTCTTCTGTAGCTTCTGTAGCGATTTCTACAAGTGGTTCAAAATCCTTTAACTTTCTCCACATGCAAACTTCATGAGGTATTCTATTAAAAATAGATGTATCCACAGGTCCGTACACGATGGTGCTATCAGGTTGTTTTTCCAAAGTATCGACCAAATATTCTTTAATAATAGCGCTTGCAAATACCAACTCTCTCATGTACCTTGTAATAGGTTCTGTTGCGTAGTTTAAAACGTAGAATTCTTCACGTGACAGTAGCATCTTATTTTCATGTTGAGTCAAGTCTCTAATTCGCACTTGTAGTTGTCCGCGATGTTTAACAATATCGATTTCATTGTCACAATCCAAAAGTCGAATATGTGTTTTCCTTCCACACAAACTGTTAGTTAAATAACATTCTATTAAATGTACATGTTTCAAAAATGACTCCCAAGCACTTTGCGAAAATAAAACCTTTTTTGTTCCATGGTGTAGTATTACTGTAGGGGAATAATCCAATGATTTCATCAATCCAACTGATACACTTTTACTGATGCATGCTGAGATGGGGTAAAAGATTCGCAGAAAAACTTCAGTTAAAATGTGAGGAGGAATATTTTCTTCAACTTTCTTCTTCCTCTTTGGTACTACCTTTGATGGGTCTGCATTAATTTCCTCCTCTCTATCTCTTTTACCAAACTTTAAAAATGCAGTTATTTCCTTGATGATTTCTGCTTCACTAGTATTATCACGTTCCAATAACGGTGCTACCTCTGCATCACCTTGTACAACAGATGGAGAACTCATTTTGTAGAAGATGTTACCCATGCGCCGATAGACGATCAACTGAAGACCTGCATTGCTGCTCCGCTATTTATAGGTTAGCGACAGTGGTGGTGCCGGTGGTGGTACAACGTTTTACAATACTGTCTTTACAATACCGGTCAACGGTGTGTATGTAACAATTTTATCGTGCAAAATTAAACAATACGCAGATGTATTTGCAGGTACGTTTTCTTGAAATTCCATTTCTATTTTTATATCAACACTAGACGATTTTACAGATTCATTTTGTTTGGAACAATCAATTACAACAATCGGAGCTTTCGATTCAAACTGAACGGGAGATAGTAGAGGTGTATTTGTTTTGCCGTAATATGAATTTTGGAACCTAGCGTACATGTCGTATAAAACACTGTATCTTTTCTTATCAAAAGACATATTAAAGTTGTCGTAGGGAAAGAATTGTGAATTCAGGAACACTTTACAGTTTGTTAATTTATAATGGTCAAATTCACCAGCATTTTCAGTTATTATACTTTTCTTCTTCGTTTGTAATCCAAATATTACATATCTCGATTTTTCCAAATGAGTAGAAGTTTTTACAGTCCATGTATGTCGTTGTGTTGTAGGTAAAACGGGGTATTCATGAAACTCCCAGATTCTGAATGGCATTACAATGTCTCGATCTGATTTTAACTTTCTTAATAATGTAATCCTGTGTTCATCATTTAGTCGCACATGTGGTACTCTCCAAACAATCTTGTCTAATGTTAATTTCCAGTCTAAATTGGCATCAGTTGTTCCAGTAGCTGCTTTAATAATATCTTTATCGTTTGATGATCTTAATAAAACTAGTTCTTGTTTTACATTTATTATTATTCTTCTGTAGTCTTCAGCAAATCCTAGGAGTAATCTTAAAGGTACGTAGAAATCAAAGTTTCCCGAAGAGTCAGGAGCGATTGTACTTTTGTCTGGTGCAACCCATCCTGCAACAGCTAACAGATTCTTCTCATTTGGTGTTAAAGACGCTAATCCTTTCAATGTACTGGAAATTCCAACCTTTTTTGTTGAATCGACTGTAACTCCTGAAATTTCATATCTAATCTCGTCAAACAAAAATGCCATAGGATTATTTATGAACGGAACAGTGGTTCCAGCAGTACCATCATTTTTTGTTACTTTTCCTTCAATATATAAATAACTTTCGCATGGAAGAGTATAAATGTCTTGTTGTTGTATAGGAATCCTAATTTCATCGTTATTGTTTAATTTGGACGAAGCGTAAGGGTTGTGCGTGTGATATTCCTTTTCCCATAAGGTCTCGTCGAATGTTGGACCCTGCGCTATATCCAGTATATCCATTGTTAATGACTTTTAATCCAATTTCTTCTAGAAAACGAATGTTGTCACTTGTTAACCCTTCTACAGCTGATAAGCTACTGACCTCTTTGCTTGTTGGCTCTCTCTTTTTAAATGATAACCCCATTGTCTAAGCGGATGATTTTATATGTATTCTTACAGTAATAGCTTCTCGTCTAAAGTCAATAAGGTTTCCGTCTTGATCCACTATGTTCAGCACGATGTCTGAAATGAAACTGGTGTTTAACGGTAGGTACACAAGGTTTTGAGGCTTTTCTACTATCTTGAAACCCGGTGCAACTGATGGGTAGAATGTGTGTAATATATGACGATTCTCTCCATCTCTGTAGGATCCTTGTATAATGTTACATGTAATGTCTATGTTATTAACTTTGATGATCGTCACAGTTTTATTCCCAGAATGAGTTTTATTAGGTTCTAATACTTTTGTTTCCTTAGAAAACCCCAATAAACTACCAATTGAATGTTCTTGACTAAAATCAATATAATACTTAGACGTAATTTCGGCTTTCATTGTATTGTTATTGCCTTTTATCGTTATATTTTCTTTTCCCATATGTTTTTGTATAACTTCATTTATATTATCAATTTCATAAGCTCCTGTTGGTAAACTGAATTCTTCCAAAGCTGAATACTTTCCTTTATCATCTTTTGTCTTGTAATAATGTATTTTGTTATTAATTCCTTCACTAACGTTTGGAATATAGTTATATGTTGTTAAATCCAATAATGCGGCTTCCCATAGTCTTCCTTTTTGCAAACGTAGCGCTGGAAACAGAATACTGCGCAAAGTACATGAGTTACCGGTTAATGACACTGTATACGAGGACATCTTAAAGTTGACTAACACTTTTAGCTAAAAAGTCTAAACATAAATGACCGCAAATGGATGTATCATCAGGTTGTTTTCTTGTATGATTGTAAAAAACATTTTCTGCCGCACGAAAGTATTGTTGAAGTTCTTTCGGTGGTGGAAGGTCTCCAAAACTGTCGAAATAATAAATGGTTTTACCAAGTTTCTTGTAACACACCCAATGAGTGCCTAATCCTTCACTATTATCCAAATTTACAATACCAGTCTCATTTTTCCACATTTTAACCGGTAACTCATCTTTCATAAATACTCCTCTAAAAAATGGGATTTTCAAACAAGAAGCATATGTAATCAGTTCTTCATTGGTCAATTCTTTGTTTTTAATTATTAATTGCTCTTTCTTATTTAATACACACGATACGGTCTTAGGTATAATCCTCCTCCCTTTTTTATCATTGACCATATTGTTGGTTTCTTTTTAGCTTTACCACTGGTAGATCGACGTTTTCTTCTGATATTACCTCCTTGTTTTTTAGCGGGTTTTTTTCCCACGCCTTCTTCTCTTTCCTCCTCCAAACGTAGTTTTTGCTTTCATTGCTGCTGTTACTGCTAAAGACGCTGCTTTTTCACCAATACTCGCGTCACTAGATTTTACTCTTTGCCAAGCTTTCTCAGCAAGTGCTTTATCCGCTATTGATCTATTTTTAGTATCACCAAATTTGGAATACGCTATATCGTGCTGTTTACAAGCCTGATCGAGCTTATTTTTTCCAGGATCTCCTCTAGCAAGACGTTTCTCTAATTTGGTTCCAGGACCACAATATTGATATCCTCCAGGTAAATGTAATTCCACAGGTAATAAATCAATCGCCTTGTTAACTATAGCTCCAACCGGTTTACTCAATAGAGAAAATGCTGTTGATGCTATTCCCCTTCCTCTCTGTAATCTCTCTCGATTATGACTGATGCGTTTAACCCTCGACATGGCTATTTATAGCAAAACTTACAATCAGTAGGTGCACTCTATAAATGTTTTACAATGAATGTAATATCAGTTTTGGTTTCTTGTATTATATACTGTTTAAAATCCATTTATTATATCGAAATGGATTTATTAATTAAATGTAGACATATTAAATAAAAGTAGTAAAAATAGAAATAAGGTGTAATTGAAGATGTTCCAGATGTTTCTCCGCTGGTGATGGTATCGTTGTCTTCGGTAAAATGAATAAACTTTAAATAGTTGTCATGTTCCCTTAGAAACTTGCCACTTAATCGTTGATAATTGAATAACACATCCCAGTCTAGTTTATCTTTAAAATTGTCAATGTAATTCTCAGAGAGATTTTGATATTTACTTATTACTTCCCAACAGTTATTAAAATTCGATGTCATCTCTACGAGGAAGTCTTCTGAAAACTGTTGTCTTTGTAAAATATGGATCCAGTTAACTCTGTGAAAATAAATTCTTAACATAGTCATTGTAAAGAGGTAATGTATGGAAAGTTGTTCCCAATCCATATATCTATCAAACCGTTGAACAAAACCATCTGTCAACACTCCTTGGGGAAATCTCGGCTCTTGAGATATTAAACTCCACGCAGTAATATTGGATTCCATCATCCTCTCTGTATCGTCTCTCGAATATGACTGATGCTTTATCCCTTATCATGGGGGGTATTTTAAATTCTTTTTTCTCTTATGTAATCTTCATTGTTTTCTGTTGGTTCATTAATCACATTCACTTTATCCTCCTTTCCTAATGTCTTGACTTTAGAAGGCTTAGATGGTTTATCTCGTTGATTAGGTTTCTCTGGATTGTGTATATTTTTCCAGTCTAAATAATTGTGACTGTCAACATCTGAAGCTGCATCTCTTCCTGAAGCCCGATGGATATAATGGAATAGAGCTGCACCAAACCTTTCCAAATGTTTTTCATATTCCGTAGTCCATTTCTTGTGTACAATATCAAACATTTTCTTATTTACAGCGTCTCCATCCTGCTCACAATCACCTACATTTGATAATTTTAATTTTTTTACATCATAGCTTGTGTCAGTTTTATTCCTTTTGTAAATCGTTAACAATTTTAGAGTAGCTAAATTTACCGCTTCACCATCATAAATGGGATATTGTATATCGCTTAACCTTTTACCGGAAAACCCCCAATGATCTTCGTGTACAGTTGGGGTTCTTTTTTTCATGTACTATACCGTAACCGCATCAGACGACATAAGCGGATCACCAACATTTTGAATTACTTTTCCTTCAAAATTATAGTTGCCGTCAGATGTTAACGGAAACCCAGCTCTTTTTTCACTATATCCAGATTTTACTCCAAACTCGGAATACCGTCCAAACTTGTCCACACTCATGATGTAACTGAATCGCTATCGTTTAGGTTCTTATTATATATATATATATGCGTCTACTGAACAATTATTCCTTGTTTTCGCAGTTCATCAACCAAAGCTACCCATTCGTTTTCTAAACCAGTGTGCCCGGCTTCCATGGCTTCATGTAATAATCTCATTCGATCAACTAACTTATTTATATAGTTGTAATATATTATATTAGTTTTATACAAATTTTTCAATAATCCCCTTCCAGATGTGGTAGGATCAGTTGTTTTTCTCTTTTTATGCAAAACATTTAATTCAGCAGAAGATAAAGCTCTTCTTTTAATTTGAGCTTTTTTTGATTTTGAGGGGAAAAGACTAGATATAATACTTGTATATTTTATTGACCGATTTCTATGAATAGGTAGGTCTTTGGAATACTTTTTTCTATGTGCATTTGTATACTCTAATATATTTTTAAACAATTGTAAATCCCTTTTAGTATATTTACCAGGATTATTTTTAAAGATAAGTTCAAACAAACCTTTTGTACCTTTATATTTCTTATCTCCAATAACTATATCATCATTTTCGTTTATATCTAACTTGCTATCTCCAATCATTAATCCTTTATCCTCTATTCTAGCTCCATAGGTATGATAACTTTGATTAGCATGTGCGGCGTGTAACATTTTTAACGTATATGTTCTTCCAAGTGTTCCTTTAAACATAATATCCGTGCCTAATTTGCTTAAGTTGGATGGGTTAATATCCTCTTCTTCTGCTCTTGTATCTTCTACACTTGTATCTTCTGTACTTGTATCTTCTGCAATATCCTTTTCCTTTAAATCCTCTATATCTCCGCTTTCTTCATACTCGTCGCTTTCTTCAGATGTATGTAACTGGCCAAAACTTTCATCATTCTGAAATTCTTCTTCATATTTGGAAATTGGTAGCATTTTGTCTCCTTCGAAGCGAATTGAAGGTTTTTCCATATTTTGTGCTAATCGATTTAAAGGTTCAGTAACAGGTTTGAATGTTGTTTCTAAAAATTGCTCTCTTTCATTTATACCTGATTTTAAAGCTCGGTTTTTTTGTCTAATAGAATCACTAAGTGATTTTATTTCCTTTAATAGCTTTTCCTGGTTAACCATCTTCACACCTTGACGACTTGTACAGTAATACCGCTAATCAGTGTATTAAAACGAATTTATCAAAACCTATTCTATAACGACCATCTTTTATAGCATGATCTTTCATAATAACCAAAAATCCATACTTTTCCGCCCATGCTTTTCCGCAAAGTTCTTTAAACTTTTCAAATGGCATATCCGCATTCACATGATCGTTATATATATGTTTTAGGTTAGTATCATCTTGTTTGAATACAATCAGAATATTTGCATTATCTCTGATAAGTTGTTTTGGGATTTTGCTATAGGTTTGTCCTATATATATGCTGTCGATGTTATTATGTCTTCCCATGGCAAAGTAGTTTCTAATAGTATCCTGATTTTCACAAGATACATCGTCAAATATAAATACAGAATATGGTTTCGCTTCGTTTGGTTGCATAATGCTATCACTAGCGTTAAATTTGTAAAAATTAATATCAGACACATCAGATAGGATTTTATCCAGCAATTGATACTTTGGTTGATGTAGAGACTTTGAAAAAATATATAGGTTATTAAACCTTAATCCCTGCGGATTAGTGATCAAATTATAGACAACATTGGTCTTTCCGCAGTTTGAGGGGCCACTTACTATACATCGAACAGTGTTTGGAAGTAAACTACCGTGTTTACCATTGTTGATTTTAACGTTATCCACAGTTAAATCATCTATGTTATTAATATTGAATCGATCTTTATGGTTAATAATCTCCATCCTGCTCAAAGGTTAACGATGAAATGAGTTGCTTGCATTAAACCAAGTCCTTTATAGGTATCCATGAATCCTCAGTTTTGTTAAACCCTAACCACCGCACTTTAACTGCGTCCTTTTTTCTTTGTAACACTTTTTCAACAAGATATACATCACCTACTGTTGACTTTAACATTTCATGTCCATAAAATGCACCTTGCAACAAATCTCCTTTGTTATCTTTTAAGATATACGTTTCAGGTACAGTCGGTTGCACTTTATACACTGTAAAAACTTCATTCGTCCAATTGGGAAGGTATTTCTTGGTAAACACTCCCTTATATTTACTAATCCGTACTTTATCACTTACATTAAATTTTCTTGGCTGCATTTTTTCTACTTTAGGCTTTGTATTTTTCTTAATGCGTTTTAATACATCTTTTGCATTTCTTCTATTTACTTTGTTTGGTTTCATACCAATAGTTCTATGAAACCTGTTGTTATAATCATTTATTAATTGTGGTAAAACATCATACCATACGTAAGAACCTCTTTTTGAAAATTGTTTATACAGTGCTCCTTTTAAGGTTCTATTGAATCTTTCTACAATAGCTGCTTTTTTCTCTGAATTTGTAGAATAATGATTTATTTTATATTTATTCATTAACTGTGCAAAGTTTGTATTAAAGTATTCTGTTCCATCATCAGTTTGTAAATGTTTAATTTTGTTTTTATCTCTTTTTATGGCTATTTCCATGGCTTCTGTTACGCTTTTACCAGTCTTGTCCTTTAGAGGCAAAGCGTCTGCAACTTTTGTAAAACAATTAATAATTGTGAGTATATATTTAAATCCTTTGTTTATTCTGCTATGCGGTCACATTTCAATTAAATCCGCTTGATATAGATCATTTATCCCTTTTATAACAGTATTTCTTCTTGGAAACTTTATTCTTGCAGGTTTGTGTAGTTCATTAATAATCTTCTCCTTCAGGTCTGACATGATGGTTTCACGAAGACAGCTGATATGATATTAAATATTCTTTTGTATAAATCTGCTTATATAGGTCAAGGTCATTCTAAACTAATGTATAAAAGGGGGAACACAGCAAAATACTGCTGTGTTCCCCCTTTTATACGGAAAGGAAAAGGAAAAGGGATGTAGGACGATGAAAGGGTTACTCGTCAATAGGGTTGAGGGAATAGTGGCCGAATGGTAGAGTGTGGATGTTGTCTGCAAGGATGTGTCGTTTATCATCATTTGAAGAGAGAGCTTTTTTTACTTCCGTCACGCTGTACAGCTGATGGTTGAAACTTCTGATTGTGTTGAATTTTGCTGTTATATCTTGATCTTCAAATAAACATTTCTTATAGTGATTAAAATGCACATTCTTCTTTAAATACAAACTTTTTACTCCTTTGGCTTTCTTAATGACTTGGTTTTCATTTAGTTGTAAAGAATATAATTTTGACATTAGTGCAACAATTTCTTGAAGTATAACACCATTGGCTTCATCTTTAAATTTGCCAAGCACTTTTTTGTTTCTGTCATTGTCGTAGTTTGGATGATCTTTTGGATAGTCGGAAAAGTCAAAGTCGTTTTTGTAATCAAATGTCCGAAGGTCTTCATACATATCGTTAGTAATTATCCAATATATAAATGCGTCTGTATCCATGTAGGAGATGCCGATGTTTTCTCGTCCATAAAAGGTGACCATCTTCTTGTAATGAAAATCGTACATATGAGTCTTGGAGATATCCAGGATTGTCATACCTATATACAAAGGACGATCCATCTTCACACTTGTTTTCTTCATAGATACAGCTACAAGATTTTCGTTAATAATTATAGATGTTCCAAAGTTTGGCTGTTGTACGAGTTTTTGTAGTTTGTTTGGATCTGTAACAAGTTTAACATTTTTATGTCTTCTTTTGTTTTCCAATGTTTTACCGAATATCGCATTGTTCATCAATTTAAAAAAGTATTTTTGAAAGGCTGATGTAGCCGCTGCTCTTCTGGTAGTATTCGAGTCTATGTACGGTTTCAACCAGCACAATTGGGAAAATTCTACAGCTCTATTAATTTTAGTAAGACGTAAACCTAATTCGATAGCTTGTTGAACAACCCAATAGTGAGCTACGTATCGTTGTTTATTGTTAAGGGTCATCATTAATTTGGGGTGTTTTCCAGTTGGTGAAATTTCTGTTCTTGCAAGGAGTGGAAGGTCATAATGAAGATCGTGTAAATGTTCTGGATATTCAAAGTCGCAATCCAAAATATATCCGGTATCTCCTTGTTTTGGAATTTGTGAAATATCGCCAATACAGTCGGGATCAACCCATTTAAAGTTGTCAAATGGAAGTGGGTTCGACATGGCCCATCCATACAGATTATTCGCGTCGAAATATCCCAAGTACGTTGAAGGTTTCTCTTGATCATGGTCAGGTAGATATTTGTTGTTGGCTTTAACATGTCTCGTCACGCTTTGAGTTAATCCACCTCTAACACCCGACTCAACCATTAAAACCATATCTATATCTGTTAACAGCTGGAGTTTGCATTTTGTTTCTTTCAGCATTGCTTGCCAAGCTAGTCCTGGAGATGTATATGAATGTAGAGGGTCTAAACCGTATGCTGCAAAACAGGTTCTTCGGAATTCTTCCATAACATCGCAGAGAAGAGTCACGTCAAGTTTTACATAAAAGTCTGAGTATTCTCCTAAAGTCTTCATATCCAACTCGTTCCATACTCGACATGCGTTTTGATAGTCTTCAAGTGAAATCTCTGAATCATTAAGTTTGTTGTTAAATTGTTCTGGTGGAGGAAGTGATGTTTCATTAAATCTATGAAGTCCATCGATGTAATCGTAGGGGAAGACTCCTTTTCGAAGAACCAGATCCATTTTACTACTGGCTACAATTTTGCTTGTTTCTATCAGATCTTCTATTTTTAAATTATCAGTTAATTTCATTAGGCTGGAAGGCATAAATCGAAACGAATCAATAAATCTAAGTTTTATTTTGCCAACCTTTTTAGAGAAACTTATAAATTTTTCCATTGTTGTTGCCAAAAAATCTATTGCTCCATCATCTCTTCCTAACTCCGGGATTATGAAATGAGAGTCATATCCGCTAAGGTTATGTAGAACAACGGGTATAAAAGATGGTACTTTGTAATTTAAGTTGCAAGCGTTACAGGCTGCACCTCTGTAGGCTCCTGTAAGATGGTCGTGATCACGCACTTTAACGTTATCTGGTGTAAATAGGTTATTACACAGATAACATGTTGTTGCCAAATTGTGATGTTGAAGTTGGTGTTCATCCATAGGTTGCATCGGTATTTTAATTTTGTAGATTTCTTCCACCTTAGAGGCAATGTAATACAACTCATCTACAAAGTGTTTCGCTGCTTGTTCACCACGATAAATCTTCGGAGCAGATGATAGTCCAAATTCTTGAAGATGTTCTTCAGACAGCGTGGATTTTGTTAGTATACAATAACTGTTTGGTGCATGTTTTTGATATTTGCTTCTTTTTGTGATATCCTCTTCTTGTTGTTCAATAGGAAGTAAAGATGCTTCGAAGTCCGCGTACACAACAAATGGAACAGGGTATTGTTGATTTACTTTGTCAAATCTTATCTGCGCTCTGCTGGGATGTGGCAATTTAATTCTTACCTCATAGTTTCCACTACATAACCTTTGATGTTCTACTAACCATTCTGATCCTCCCCGTCTCAATTCTTTGTTTGTATGACAAAAACATCTTTTACAAATTGTAATCTTTTTTCATGCTTAGATAATTGTTTAGAAACAAGAGCTTCAAAATTTTTAATGTAGACATAGTGGGATATATCCCCTTTAGTGATTAATAGCAAATCCGTATGATCTCTGCGCTCAATAGGTGTTATGCGCAAGGGGTACACATTTTTAGACGAATCCAAGCCAAAAATGTTGACAGAAGCTGAAGGGTTTTGTTTTTCAAATTTCGATATATCAGTAATTGCAACAGGGTAAGTCATTCCCTGGAAATTATACTTGTGTTGAACTTCTTCATATGCTTGACTTGGTCTTTCCGGATGGTTTTTTACATATTTGGCCAACATAACATATTTAAAACATTCATTATTTTCATTTTGCACGTTAATACAGGATTTGGTATTCATAATTTTTTGAGGTAGAGGGATATAGCTACTTCCTCTCATTCCATAACCGTGTTTATGAACTCTAACTTCCAGACTTGTTATACTTAATAAAGTCCATCCAGATCCTCTTCCTTCATGCTCTTGTAGTTTCGTCAAAAGTTCCTCAAGACATTCTGTTACGATCTTTTCAATATCTGACGCAGCCATGATGGTTCGGTTTTTTGTCATGAAACCTCTTGGTGATGTTTCGTTTTGAATGTTAGTGAATATGGCATCTAGCAACTGTCCAAATTTGATAAAATTTAATCTTTTTTGTTCATTCTTTAGTGTTTTGGTTACTAATTCTTTGGCGTTATGTAAAAAGTTTTCAAGTTATAATTTTACGTTGTCAATTTTAAAATGTGTTACTACCTTACCAGGTAGTGCTTGAGCGTGTAGTTCCACATCTACTGCTGTTGATGTTGAGGGTCGGTGAAGAGTAGACATAGCAGCTGTTGATGTTGAAGGACGGTGAAGTGTAGACATAGCAGGCGTTGAAGTCGATGTTGATGGTGTTGATGTTGAAGGATGGTGAAGTGTAGACATAGCAGGCGTAGAAGTCGATGGTGTTGATGTTGAAGGATGATGAAGTGTAGACATAACAGGCGTAGAAGTCGATGTTGATGGCGTTGAGTGTGCATAATGGATGACACTCGGTCTTAAAACTTCATTTTGTTCTTTTTGATTTAGGTTTGCAAATTGATGTTGTGCTAATTGATGGTCGATTGAATCTAATTCTTGTTCATTTTGTTCTTCTTTTGTATTTGTGTTGGGATTATGTTTTAGTTCTTTATGAATGGTTAAAAGCCAATCATCTCTAAATGAGGCTTTACAAATATCGCACCGATACATATTATAACTGTGTCTTCCTCAAAGGCTAACCAGCTACTAATAACACTCCAAAATTCACCTCTATTTATACCCGAAAAAGAACAGTGGTGGGGGGTATACATGCCGGAGTATATGTCTTAGTGAAGAAATACCAAATTTTACGCAGGCAGTACATTTTGCATCAAACCAAGAACATTGGTGGGGGGTATACATGCCGGAGTATATGTGTTAGTGAAGAAATACCAAATTTTACGCAGGCAGTACATTTTGCATCAAACCAAGATGTTTTCAAGTCCCCAAAGTGGGTCAAGGTCGTTTGAACATGTTGCCAAAACGGGGAATAGAGCAGTAAGTGATTCTCACTTGGACCACAAACTGATCTATTCCCCGCTTTGTATTATTTAACAGATCTTTAAGTTTTCTTTTAATTATCCTGATCTTCAAAAAGTTGTTTGTATGAGGGTTCTTCAGCAAAGAAATGTTGAACCGCCAAGTCATCTTCAGTCAGAGGACATGATTCCAACAGTTTTTGATCGATTGAGGGAGCTGACAGCGGTTCTTGGAGTTTTTCATCTTCAGTCAGAGGACATGATTCCAACAGTTTTTGGTCGATTGAGGGAGCTGACAGCGGTTCTTGGAGTTTTAACTGTAAACTTTTGATATATTCCATGGCCTTATACAAAACGGTTATTTTTGCATCTCGAGGATTGGCGAATGGGATTACACTTTGTAATCTCTCATATCCAGTGTTAATATTCACTCTCCATTTCTTTGAGTGTTCAGCGTTTCTCTGACTGTAGCCAGATCTGGAGTTGGATGTGCTTGCTTGCGAATCCATAGCTGACTAATACGTGTATTCCAAAGTGCATGGTTAAATACCTGCTTACCCCCACCATTAGAGTACCCCCCTCTTGGAGCATATGTTTGATTTAGTAATAATTATTGTATCAAAAGAAGTTGTTTCCAAGTCCAGATATAGGTCAAGGTCATCTGAAGATATTTCCAGAACGGGGAATAGAGCAGTAAGTAGTTCTCACTTTGACTACAAACTGATCTATTCCCCGCTCTGTATTTGTAGTTGGAAGGTTAACGAAGAAAACTAATCAGACTCATCTGACACATCCGACTCATCAAACGGAAATAAGCGACGGGGGAGAAAGCTAGTGACGTAGGTACCCTCAAAAAGGGTCCTACTACCACTCGGAGTTGCCTCCATGTGTTCCAAACAGAGTGACTGTTGGTAACACTCCGCATCGTCCGAATTCGAGTTTTCCTCCACGTCATCCGCTACACTAGAGATATCCTCATCACTCTCCAATTGTTCCATCCAACTCACGGCTTCCATCTCTACGGAATCAACTTCTTCATCTTCCAACACCGCATCTTCATTTTCATCTTCATCTTCTAACATAATGTTTTTTAACATTAGAATTACCTCTCGTGGATGAGGAAAGATGATGTCTCTTGGTGCCATGACTAGACTGATTCAACCATTGATACAAACTCGCCTTTTATACCACAATATTTAGAGGGGGGGGAGCGTTGGGGAGGGGATATTGTTGTTAAATATATATTTAGTACTAAACAAAGTTGTTTCCAAGTCCTGAAGTGGGTCAAGGTCGTTTGATCATGTTACCAAAACGGGGAATAGAGCAGTAAGTGATTCTCACTTGGACCACAAACTGATCTATTCCCCGCTTTGTATTCCAGACGTCTTTAATTTTGTTAACCCAGTTATTCATCCTGGTCTTCATCCATGAGGAAGATTTGTTTGTAGGCTGACGGTTCTTCCTCAAGAAAATGATGTTTCGCCAACCTATCTTCCACCAGGAACACGCATTCTATCGGTTCAAGAGAGACCGGTTCTTCAGAAGGAACTTCTGCAACTATTTCCTGCAGATGTTTTATGTATTCTATTGCCCGATATATCATGTCCTTTGTTTTAGTAGTAGATTTAACGCCCGGGACTTTACTTGATAATCTCCGGTAGGCTTTTTGCATTGTCAGCTTATATGTTTTTGTTCTTAATGCGTTTTCGGCTCTTCGGTTCCGCAAGCAATTGTTGAACTTCAAAAACTCTGATAGTTCATCTTTATACTCTTTGGATGTGCTTGCTTGGGAATCCATAGCTAACTACTGGGGATATTCCGATGCGGTCGCTTAAATACCATGTTTACGTGGTGGGGGTAAATGTCACGGATATTATTGTAGGAAGGACATTTTATATCAAACAACGATGTCGCAGAATGACAAGTCTTGTAAGTGGGTCAAGGTCGTCTGAACATACCACCAGAACGGGGAATAGAGCAGTAAGTGGTTCTCACTTAGACCTCAAACTGATCTATTCCCCGCTCTGTTTTTAATCTCTCTCCTTTTTATTGATTCAACAATGGGTTGGTT
The DNA here is from genome assembly GCA_963675035.1 of Allygus modestus. Classification (NCBI taxonomy): domain Eukaryota; kingdom Metazoa; phylum Arthropoda; class Insecta; order Hemiptera; family Cicadellidae; genus Allygus; species Allygus modestus. The sequence goes on from OY776115.1 coordinate 69,062,042, forward strand.
TAATATAAAATGTTGGATTGATGATCCATTTCTGCCGGAGTAACCTTTCCATTATACCAATCATTTTAAGTAACTTTACATTGTTTTTATAGCTTGTTTTCCATGCTTCCTTTTCACTATTATACACTGGAGCCGTAGGCTTCCACATATACAAATCACAACCAACCTCCCAATCGAGAAACTTGTGCAGTAATCTTCTTAAGACAATTAACTGATCGTGATTTTCAACCTTTCTGCTTACTACTAGTGTTGCTGCAGCGATAGGGAGAGCGGGTGTACTCATTTTCAGCAGAATGATTTTACCAGTGATAGGGAACCCCTTTTATACTACGTTTAAATGGTGGGGGTTAGTGGTGGGAGTACAAGGGTTAGGGAAGGGGTATATCGTGTTAAGAAATAAATATATCTTCCATTATTTTACCACACGGAGTGTAAGTCACTACTATACACGAATATTCTAAGTCTTTTTAGTGGGTCAAGGTCGTCTGAACATATTGCCAAAACGGGGAATAGAGCAGTAAGTGATTCTCACTTTGACCACAAACTGATCTATTCCCCGCTTTGTTTTTGTTTTTTTTTTTTTTTTTTTTTAACCCCTCTCCTTGTTTAGTCATCTTCTTTTTTAAGGGTCGGAGGTTCGACAAAAACGTTCCCTAATTCTTTTTGTAAGATTGAGGGGGGCAGCGGTTCCTCAGGCAGTTCAGCTTTTATACGAGGTTCTTGAAGCTGTGTTTGAAGGAACTTAATATATTGTACTGCCTGTCGAATTTTTGAAATCCTAGAATCACTAGGATTAGCAAATGGTACAGCGACTTGTAATCTTTTGAATCCTTCTCTTACTTTATTTTCGTTTCTTCGCGAACGTGCACTATTTTGTTTCGCTCTACGTTTCCAGATTACTTCCATATCAGTAGCTGATGAGTTGGATGAACCTGCTGGAGTCTCCATAGCTGACTAATGAATATGTTCTACGATGCCACGCTTATATACCCGCTTACCCCCACCTAAAAGGTTGGTGAACAGGTCAATGTTTTGGTTTGAAAAGGAATTTAAACAGAGCAAAATGTTTCTAAGTCCGTTTTCTAGGTCAAGGTCGTTGTAACATTGTAAAAAAAAGTGTGGACAACCTATTTACACTCTGCAGCATATGCTACAAAATGTAAATAGGTTGTCCACACTTTTTTTTTTTAATTTGGAAAAAGAAAGACTTGATTTAATTTGGAAAAAGGTTATTACAATTTTTTCCACACAGTGGTTCCTGAATTGTCTCTGATTAGATAGTGCTTTTTCCTGGGTTTTTAGGGATGGCGCATGGCTTTAGGTAATCTTAAAATGTAGAGTTGGTCTCCACATTTTAACATGACCTTTAAGAAACCCATTATTTTGACAAAGAAGTATTGTTTGTTTTTACAAAGCCTATTAATCCGAGTTTTGGCTGGTTTCACTGTTGGATGTGGTGTGGAAAGAGAAACGGTACCCTTGTGTTTTTGTCTTAAATGAAAACTGCATAATTCTTCATCTAAGACACAAGATTTAGCACAACGTTCCCCTTTCCTTGCACCTTTTTTAAAACTGTATTTACATTGTTGTGCAGGAAGTAAGCACTTCCTTCTCAAGGATTTTAATTCATTAAATTTCTCTGAAGGAGTTTGATCATTTATGCAGATTACTGACGGACGAAAACTTGTGGAAGGTGGAGTGATGATTGGAGAAATGATCTGCGGTATAGTGGGTGTTGAAGATCTTGAACTCGGTGATGATGATCCCGAGCTCGAAGATGAAGAAGAAGAGGACCTCGAGCTCGAAGATGACGAAGAAGAAGATGACGAAGAAGACCTTGTCCTTGACCTTGGTGATGGGGAAGATAAAGATGATTTTGTTGGTGACTTGGGTCTTGGTGGTGGAGAAGATGGAGACCTTGGTTGCGACTCTTCCGGGATTATCAAGGACATCAGTAATGCGTGGCGGAGTATGGACGCAGGACCGGATGATGAAGAAGCAGGCGATGAAGAAGCAGGCGATGAAGAAGCTGGCGAAGATAAAACCTGGCGGAGTAGAGACGGTGCAGAAGTAGTTGGTGTAGATGATGAAGAAGCAGTAGAAGAGGTAGTAGGTGTTACAAGAGCTGGTTTTGCTACGACCATCTTCTTAGGCTTGGTCTGCTTCCTGATATGCGCCATGGTTAAACACAAACAGCAGAATGTTTTACCAGTGATGGGGAACCTCTTTTATACCCAATGTAAGTGGTGGGAAATGTAAATGGTGGGGAGATGTAAGTGGTGGGAGTGGAGGTGATTGAGAAAGGTTATTTTAAAAGTATATTTCTTCCAATATTTGATCAAACGAAAGTTTTTCTAAGTCCCGTCAGTAGGTCAAGGTCATCTGACATAATGCCAAAGCGGGGAATAGAGCATAACATACTGCTCTATTCCCCGCTCTGTATTGGGGAAGGGGACAAAAGACAACAAACAAGAGACTGATTTTAAACAAGAGACTGATTTTAAACAAGAGACTGATTTTAAACAAGAGACTGATTTTATATTTCACAAACGTTTCTCATGGGTGAGATAGGTGGTGTCAACCGGTTTGCATGGCCGTATTGATCTTATTGACAAGGCCGGTTTTCAGGGCCGAACCTTATTGTCAGGGGGTTAGGAAAAGGATGAGAAACAAGATACATTACTTTGAAAATAACGACTTTACCAGCAACTATGTAAAAGAAACAAATTAATCAGTTAACGTTATTTTTACAAAAACAGCCGAGGTCGGTTTTGCAAAGGTCAACAGTATCACTGAAACCCGGTGGGACGTAGACCCAAACACCCGGCGTCAGGCTGCTGCGAACCCAAGTTTTGACCAAGGTTGTTGAGGGACCTGTAGGGCCGGGAGTACATATGTTATTAGTAAATAAAACACTTCAAACCAATACCAAACACTAACATATATATTAGACTAACTACATTACCTAGCAGCAAACTACAAGCGTTATCTAACATGCTTAAACAAACTAACTAAACATGCAAGGGCGCGGATCTCTTAATTGCGCGTCGGGCCCAACGCACACTTAACAGACCTACGCTGCAGCAGAGTGCAACCCACTGAGACGTATATCCAAACAGCGGGCGGCAAGCTACTGCGACGAGACTGCGGGCTGCTCCCGCTTATAAAGGCAAAGTGACGTCACCGAAGCGGAAGGGGGAAGTCGAGGGGGGGGTTGACCTTGAACATGACCCAAATCGGGGGGGGGTTACGTCAAGGGGGGGGGTCCGCCCCGTGACGTCAGGGGGGGGGTTGTGTCGTCACGGTGGAAGGGGAACAGGATGTAGACCGGTCTTTAGCTTTCTACCCGTATATGGAAATGTCACGGTTACACTTGGCAACCCGCTTTGCTCCGTCTGGTACCTCATTCCAGCTTTGCCTTGCGAACTGTATACACCTCTGCGCTATGTCTTCTCCCATCACACCCGAGAAACTGCAACGTTTGAAGGAGACTTTGAAGAAGTCTTCGGAGAAAAGGAGCGGTTTCAAAAGACCTAGTTCTTTTAGGTCTTGTATACAAAGAAATTTTCGGAACCACCCACTTTACTTTGATCAACGGCCTTCGACGTCTTCTGCATCTCCGCCATCGACACCGCCTCGCCCTTCAGCACCTCGACCTTCATCGCCACCTCCAACTGTTGAGGAAATAATGAAGAGGACGGCTACGGTGAAACTTACCGAGTTGGTATTGCCGCTGGAGTCTGTCACCGTCAAGTTTGCCCAGTTGAAGTTGAACGTGGAATATTTATTTGTGGGGAAGATCGGCGACGAGTACCTACTCCAACACCTCTTTGGCGGCCGTTACGTCAAGGTTCACCTTCCAAGGTCCACTCTGCCACCTCCTGAGACCGAGTGCGACTTGTTTTTGGTACGGCAGAAAGGGCAAGTAAAGTGGGTTACGAAGAAATAAAGTAATCACTGTCCACCGCTCCTTATCCACCATCTCCTTCAAACACAAACGGTCCTTTTCAGGACCACCCTAAGCATTTCAAGTTAGGGACTTGGCCTGTACATAGGCAGGAGACTGTTAGTCTCATGTTTGTGTGCAGCCCACTTTGTGAAAATTTCTAAGTCCCAAGGTCCTTGACCTTGACTTGACCTTGAACATGACCCATTTTGGGGGGTGGGGAGGGGGAGGGGGGGTACAAAGTTTGTGCAAAGTATGTCATGTTGGTACTCAAATTACGCGGATCGATCAAACGAACAAGTTGGTGCAAACAGAATTCAAATCCGACCAAGGGTATAGCAGTAATAGCTAAAAACAACTATTTTGAAGGTTAAACCTAAATAACTTCTTTATTTACGGATTAAAGTATATCAAGTGGGTACTCAAATTACGCGGATTGATCAGACGAACAAGTTGGTGCAAACAGAATTCAGATCCGACCAAGGGCATAGCAGTTATAGCTAAAAAACAGCTATTTTAGAGGTAAAACCTACATAACTTCTTTATTTACGGTTTAACATATATCAAGTGGGTACTCAAACTACGCGGATTGATCAGACGAACAAGTTAGTGCAAACAGACTTCAGATCCGACCAAGGGTATAGCAACTGTAGTGAAAAACAACTGTTTGAAGGACAAGGGAACGTTGTGGTGGGGATAGGTGTCTATCCTACAAGCTAGCGCTACATCATTATACTTCCAGCTGTTGTCGAATGAACATCTACCTATATAGTTTGTGTTAACGTTTGAACATGTCACAGTTTTACAGGAATATGAGTAAGGTGTCCTTCAGTAGCCCGCTTGCCACCACCTTCTACTTCTCCGACGATGAAGATAGAATGTCTACGCTTTTAGCGGACAATGAGCGGTTCCATCGTAGAATAGCCAAGGTTGAAACACTCTTAGCCAGTTGTCTGCTGCACAAGAAGCAACACATGGAAACATGCACTAGTTTAGATCATAGTGACTGTAATATTTATACACATATAGTGTTGAGACAAATTAATTGAAGTTTTCAGTTAAGGAGCTACGGTCTTGACAGTGTAAGAGCCAGACCCTAACTAATGCGTGTACGCTAGTTAGTGCGCGATGTAAAAACTTGGTGGGGGAAGTGGTGTGGTGGGGGGAGTGATGTGGTGGGGGAAGGGACGAGTACCTAACCTACACTCAAACGCTGCATTACTATACAATCATTGGAACAGACAACACCATGAGCAGCGTCAACGACAATATTTGGGGAGATGCGGTTTGTGAGGAGGAGTTGATGGCAACTCTTGACGCTACCAAGGTTGAGCAAACTATATCTCAGCAGCCAACAAGCAACATCATAAGCCGTGGCAATAACATTATTTGGGGAGGTGTGATTAGTGAGAAGGAGTTGGTGGCAACTCTTGAGACTACCGAGGTTAATCAAGGAGCGGCGATGCAAACTATATCTCAGCAGCCTAGGACATATGAACAAGTCCTGGAGGAATATAAGAACGCGTATGATTATGCTTGCAAGAGGTGGTGTGCGCAGCCGCAATGTCCAGAGCAGGAGGATGAAATGGAAGCGGATTTTCGGCTGGTTACTAAACTAGAGGAGGAACTTCAACGTGCAGACCAGGGTTTTAACTAATGGATATTTTATCCAAAGTCTTCCTCCCCACGTCAGCTGCCATCTGCCGCGCACTTGTCACCTGCCACCTGTTGCCTGCCATCTGCCGCCTACCATCTGCCGTCCGCCATCTGCTCCGCCCCACCACACTTTTACCCCCACCATTTGGTACGATTGCAACGCTAGCTTGTGAATAGTCAGTACACCTCCAGCTCTCGACTGGTGAACATCATCCTCTCTCCGCGCTCTTCACAGAATAACATTGACATGTCACTCAAGATTCGATGTATTTATTATGACTCTATTTATCTATCAACTTCTACGGACCTGGAGGTTTTTAAAGAGGAGTTAAGACTTCTCCTAGCGAATGGCTACAGTTTATCTTTAGAACTGATCGCAACAAACAACATTGACTCTGCGCAGGGGTCAAAGTATCTACCGCCTTTCATCAGAAAACGAAGTGATGGTCGCGACTCCGGATCAACAACATCGATGACGACAAACAACGGGGAACTATTGTAAACATAAATTATTGTAAACATAACTTATTGTAAATAAAAAGAAATGTAAACATTAAAGTAATAAATGAAATAGTACTACCTCGCACTCGTATCATTCGATTGCTTCATTCGATTGTTTTCATTCGATATTTTATCGAATGAAAACTATCGAATCACAATCGGATTTTACGCGTGCGAGGTAGTACTTTTTTAAAATAACCTCCCCGTGACCTTGACCTTTAACCTTTCCCTCATTACGTCACAAAACCGCCTACGTCACTGGCTGAGGCTCAGATGACGTGTTTAATGACTCAGCGCTTCCGGTCACGTGACCGGAAGCCATAAATCACTTGGCCCAGAACCGGCAAACCCACACTACTTGTGTGTGTGTGTGTGTGTCCGTGAGCACGATAACTCTCGCAAAAATAATCTGATTTTGACGAAATTTTGTATAAACGTGTAAAGAAGCATTTATGACTAAGTTCGAAAACCAGACAGTTCGACCTATCCGAAGGAGGGATTTTGTACCCCAAAAATAGGTTTTTGAATTTTTTATACATAATTTTTGAAATAATCAAATTTTTGTTTTCACCATTGGATTCAGCTTAAAAAACACACAATTTGGTATTTTGATCATTGCTCTACGTCAATTGGTTACCGAGATATTCAAAGTACTAAACACAGTACGTTGTCTAATGTTATTCTTATGGAGGAAAAGAAAATTTGTATATCTCGCTTATTTATGAAGTATACTGACGAAACTTGGTATACAGCTTCATCTCGTTGTGGTCTATTGATATTTGCTAAAAAAATTATTTTTGCCAAAGGCTCCCGTAGCAGCAAACCTGCGTACTCAGCCCCCATGTTATTCTTATGGAGGATAATTAATTGCTCTGTCTCCCTTAATTATGAACATAAATGAATAAAAACTGGTATACGACTTCACCTAGTTGAGTTATATTGATAATAGCATAAAACCTCATTTTTTGTGTTCCTTGTTGCAGCAAACCTGCGTACTCAGCCCCAATGTTATTCTTAGGGAGAATAATTACAATTGTATATGTCGCTTTTTTGTGAATATATTTTATGAAACTTGGTAAGTTTCTTTATGTAGAATTAAGACATTTATATCTCCATTGGAAATTCGCTGAGTATGCAGGTTTGCTGCGACGGGGGTATTTTTATTTTTTATTTCTAAGGGTAATTATTCCCCAAAAACAGCTAAAACACATGACAAATCAAACTTCCTCAAAAACGGCTCTAACGATTGTATTAAAATTTTCCTTATCTCTCTAATGAAATGAGAGCACCCGCATTTCTGGGACAATTTGAGTTCAGAAAATACACTGCTCCAAATGTTCAGAAATTTACTTTTATTTTATTTATCATAAAACCATTAAATGAGACACGATTTTTTTATTATATAACATAGAAAACAGTAACAGAAAAAAAATCTTAGCAGACAAGATGAATACGTTTGTTCTAACTTGTATTGTTATATAACTCAACTACTTTTAAACTTACAGTAAATTAAAAATATAAAAAGTTAATAGAAATCTACTAATGAGTAAAACCAATCGTTTCATGTAAATCCAATGATTAGTTTGTAAAGTGTAAAAGTGGTCAAGTAAAAGTATGCAATTTTTACTTTAAGGGGCGGGGGTGGGGTAATTTTTGGAACTTTTGGGAAAATGTCTCTCTAGTAGGGGTTTATTACTGGTTGACACTTCATCTTTACCAAAAAGTTCCAACATTTGCCGTTTTTGGGTCTTTAATGACTAGGCATTAAGCAAACGGTGACAACCCCCCTCCAGGATAATTGAACCGGGAGGAAACCGTGGATGGTTTATTCTACTACGTATGTATATACTAATATATACGGTTTGTAAATGAAAATATTTACTGAACATACATTTGATACCATACTATGGCATGATTTATTAGGTAGCTTAAACCTGGCCGTGTAATATTTATAAATAATCTGAAGATTTACTTAATTGAAAGTGCATGCTACAGCTACCTTAGTTTTCTGGCTGACCGATAAGAGATTTTTAAATATCAGAAAAACATAAGTTTTGATTTTTTATAGTTTTACTTACAACGTATAAATTATTTTTTAATTGGTTAATTCTTTCCTTACTCGTAGCCAATAGGATGTACGTTTTTAAGCTGGTGAAAGGCAGTTGCCTTAATTATCCTAAAAAAAATAGTTGTTACGTAACAAATTATCCGTTTTTGAACCATCGAAATATCTAATATAAATTGTAATAATTTAATTTGGAATTAAAAATTACGTATGACGTATACAAAATTTTTTTAACGGGAATTATATGTGAGCTTAGTGCTTAATAAGGCCTTCAATAGCACTCACTATTCTAAGGAACGATATGAAACCTTTTAGCGAAAATCCCCTATAGGGAAGAAGCTATTACCGTAAGTCTCATGATAAGACTTAAGCCCGAGACCATGATAACTTTTCATTTTGAGGTCCCCAGATGCCAAAAACACCATTCGTTCAAATTTTTATAAATGTTTATATATATATTTATATACATATATATATATATATATATATATATATATATATATATATATGTGTGTGTGTGTGTGTGTGTGTGTGTCCATAAGCACGATAACTCTCGTAAAAAAGGTCCAATCTTAATGAAATTTGGTTCAAATGTGTAAAGTACCATTTATTTGAACGAGTTCGAAAACCAGATGAATCGAACCATCCAAAGGGGGGTTTTTGGGGGGTTTTGTACATCCCCCCCTTGTGGGGGTGTGTTTTTTTGGGTTTTTACATGTAATATTTATTTAAATCAAATTTAAATTTTTACCATTGAATTCAACATAAAAAAAACAAATAATTTGGTATATTGATCATTGCTCTACATCTATTGGTTACCGAGATATTGAAAGTGCTAAACACAGTACGTTGTCTAATGTTATTCTTATGGAGAAAAAGAAAAATTGTATATCTGGTATTTATGAACATAAACTGACGAAATTTGGTATATGGCTTCATCTGGTTGTGGTTTATTGTTGTTTACACAAAAAAAGTTTTGCCTATGGTTCCTGTAGCAGCAAGCCTAGGTACTCGGTCCCCATGTTATTCTTATGGAAAATACTTAAAATGTTATATATCGCTAATTTATGAATGTATATGGATGAAACTTGGTATGTGAGTTCACATACATGAGTTCTACTGATATTTGCATAAAAACCCATTATTTTGTGCGCCTTGTTGCAGCAAACATGCGTACTCATCCCCAATGTTATTCTTATGGAGATTAATTAATATTTTAAATATCGCTTGTTTGTGAATATATTTATTATGAATCCTGTTAAGTGTTTTAATGTGTTATGTTATATAGTCATTGGAAATTCGCTGAGTAAGCAGGTTTGCTGCAACGGGGGTATTTTGTTTTTGGAGTAACCAAGTATTTACTATAAAAATATTGTTAAATCTGAAATGTATGAGATAAATTAGGTACGCCATCATGGTATTACTTCATCGACCTCATTTCGTCCCAGCAGGTGTTCAACAGATATGGTTGTATAACGTCGTTTATTTTGTTCAAAATAACATTAATTCTACAACCAATGTAGTTTCGTAAGTTCCAATGTTAAATACCCCCGTAGCAGCAAACCGGCGTACTCAGTGAATTTCCAATGCATATATATGTAACGTAATATCACATAAAGCCACATATCAAGTTTTATCAATGTACATTCATAAATAAACGATTTATAACATTTTAATTATTCTCCATAAGAATAATAACAGCATAACAGCTGAGTTCGCTGGTTTGCTGAAGCAAGGAACAACAATACCCCCGTAGCAGCAAACCTGCATACTTAGCAAATTTCCAATGCATATAATATTATCTTAATACCACATAAAGCCACATACCAAGTTTCATCAATATACATTCATAAATAAACGATTTATGACATTTTAATTATTCTCCATAAGAATAACATGGCGGCTGAGTATGCAGGTTTGCTGAAATAAGGAACACTAGAAATGGGTTTTTATACAAATATCAATATAACTCAACTAGGTAAAGCCACATACCAAGTTCTATTAATTTATGTTCATAATTAAAGGAGATAACACGTTACTTATTCTCCATAAGAATAACATGGGGCTGACTATGCAGGTTTGCTGCTACGGGAACTATCAGCCAAAAATGGATTTTTGTGCAAATATCAATAGACCACAATGAAATGAAGCAATATACCAAGTTTCGTCAGGATAAGTTGATAAATAAGCGAGATATACAATTTTTCTTATCCTCCATAAGAATAGCATAGGACAACGTACTGTGTTTAGCACTTTCAATATCTCAGTAACCCATTATCGTAGAGCAATGATTAAAACACCAAATTGTGCGTCTTTTTAAGCTGATTCCAATGGAAAGAAAAATACAATTTCACTTTTTCAAAAATTATATGTAAAAAACTCAAAAAACCCATTTTTGGGGTACAAAACCCCCCCAAAATACCCCTTCGGACAGGTCGATCTGTCTGGTTTTCGAACTTAAAGTCATAAATGCTGCTTTACACGTATTTAACAAATTTCATCAAAATCGGACCTTTTTTACGAGAGTTATCGCACCCACGGACACACACACACACATATATATATATATATATATATATATATATATATATATATACAGTTTCAAACGAATGGTGTTTTTGGGGTCTGGGGACCTCAAAACGAAAAGTTATCATGGTCCCGGGCCTAGGTCTTACCATGCCGACTACGGTAATAGCTTCTTCCCTATAGGGGAAATTCGCTAAAAATGGGGTTTTATACAAAAATCAATACAACTCAAGTAGGTAAAGCCACATTTCAATTTTTAGCGGATTTCCCCTATAGGGAAGAAGCTATTACCGTAGGTCTCATGGTTAAGACTTAAGTCCGAGACCATGATAACTTTTCATTTTGAGGTCCCCGATGCCAAAAACACCATTCGTTCAAATTTTTATATATGCATATATATATATATATATATACATATATATATATATATACATATATATATATATATACATATATATGTGTGTGTGTGTGTGTGTGTGTGTGTGTGTGTGTGTGTGTGTGTGTGTGTGTGTGTGTCCTTAAGCACGATAACTCTCGTAAAAAAGCTCCGATCTCAATGAAATTTGGTACAAATGTTTGAAGTACCATTTATTTGAACAAGTTCGAAAACCAGACAAATCGCATCATCCGAAGGTGGGTTTTTGGGGGTTTTGTAACCCAAAATTGAGTTTATTGGGGTTTTCACATGTAATTTTTATTTTAATCAAATTGTAATTTTTACTATTGAAATCAGCTCAAAAACAAACAATTTGGTATTTTTATCATTGCTCTACGTCAATTGGTTACTGAGATATTAAAAGTGCTAAACACAGTACGTTGCCTAATGTTATTCTTATGGAGAAAAAGAAAAATTGTATATCTTGCTTATTTATGAACATAAACTGACAAAATTGGGTATATGACTTCATCTGGTTGTGGTTTATTGTTGTTTGCACACAAAAAAATAATTTTCGCCTATGGTTCCCGTAGCAGCAAACCTAGGTACTCGGTCCACGTTATTCTTATGAAAATAATTAAAATGTTATATATCGCTTATTTATGAATGTATATGGATGAAACTTGGTATGTGACTTCACTTAGATGAGTTATATTGATATTTGCATAAAAACCCATTATTTTATATTCCTTGTTGCAGTAAACCTGCGTACTCATCCCCAATGTTGTTCTTATGGAGAATAATTAATATTTTAAATATCGCTTGTTTGTGAATATATTTCTTAAGAATTCTGGTATTATCAATTTATGTTTATAATTAAAGGAGATAACACATTACTTATTCTCCATAAGAATAACATGGGGACGAGTACGATGGTTTTCTGCTACAGGAACTATCGGCCAAAAAATGCTTTTTAGTGCAAATATCAATAGACAACAATGATATGAAGCAATATACCAAGTTTCATCAGGATAAGTTTATAAATAAGCAAGATGTACAATTTTTCTTATTCTCCATAAGAATAACATTGGACAACGTACTGTGTTTAGCACTTTCAATATCTCTGTAACCATTTGATGTAGAGCAATGATCAAAACACCAAATTGTGCGTATTTTTAAGCTGATTCTAATGGGAAAAAGCTAAAATTTGACTTTTCAAAAATTATATATAAAAAACCCAAAAACCCCATTTTTGGGGTACAAAACCCCCCAAAATACCCCTTCGGATAGGTCGATATGTCTGGTTTTCCAACTTAAAGTCATAAATGCTGCTTTACACGTTTATACCAAATTTCATCAAAATCTGATAATATGTACGAGAGTTATCGTACTCACGGACACACACACACACACACACACACACACACACACACACACACACACACACACACACACACACACACACACACACACACACACACACACACACACACATATATATATATATATAGAATTTTGAACGAATGGTGTTTTTGGTATCTGGGGAACTCAAAACGAAAAGCTATCATGGTCCCGGGTCTAGGTATTACCATGCCGACTACGGTTATAGCTTCTTCCATATAGGGGAAATTCGCTAACAATATTATTATTCTACGAGATCGTAAAAAGGAAAAATGGTCTAATCAAGCCTACGAACCACTTAGAGGATTCCCATTGGAATTAAGCGGTTACCACAGGTGGCATGATAAGACTCAAGCCATTAAACATTTCGATTGATGTCCCCACTTGCAAAAATTATTATTTGTAAAATTTAATTTCTTGTGTAGAGGGGAAGGGGTGTGAGTGTGTTTTAATAAGCATGATTACTTTGGTAAACCGGAATAAACATGTTGAACGTAGTATATAAGAGTAAGAGTAATGATGTATTTTGATTTAGGCTCTAAAAAAACAACATACTGAGGTATACAGGAGGAGGCCTCTAACCTAATTTATTTTTCATATAGATTTTTTTGAGACTAAATGTTTTTCTCTAGTACGATCACTGTATGAAATAAAACGAGTTCGCACGCCGCACGCTGACGTGAGGAAAGCGAATTTCCACATAACAAACTATAAAAACTCAAAATCAGTTAAAAAAATACAATTATTGGAATTTTTATTCAAATCTGAAAATATTGATTTTTTGGCTGATACTACTGGTTCTATTTACCTGCTATGCTGGAAATACAATTTTGCGCATTATAAGCTTAGGAGAAGGTCCAGTCAGGCTTTAAAGTAGGCGTGAGGTTGTTGGGGATGATAAAAGTACACTAGAAAATGATTAACAGGCTTTTCTAATGAAAAACACCATAAGACAACGTACTGTGTTTGTTCAATACACATCTTTTTTAATAACTCGGAAAATATACATGCTAGAATGACGAGAGAGGGCTTAAAAGTTTCGTTACACTAATTCCCATCTTTTTACATTCGTTAATTTCACATCCGGGGCTTTTCTGACCCTTTTTGGGCCCAAAAACTCGAAATTTGAAAGATTAATCCCCAAAAAAGGGGTTTTGAGTTTTCCGATTGTTTTGCCCAACGAACTTGTCCACACTAAAAACGCACGTTTCTTCTACCTCAACTATGTGCAGTTGTATTGAAAATTAGTGTGTATTAAAATTGTGAAGCGCTAATAGATATCAGTTGAACAGGGAAACCCCGAAATCATTTTATAATTTAGTACTTACATTTGCTGTTTTTAGCCGCTTTACGATACAATTGGTTTATAAGAAAATGCAGAAACCTACATAACATCTCAAATGATATTAAGAATATTGTCTATTACAATTATAATATTAATTAATTATTAATTAATTAATACAAATAAATAAATAAATAAATTAATTAATTAATTATTAATATTATGAGAAGGTAACGAATACCACCACCGTAACTATTTACAGATCTATTTTCGAAATTAGGTTTTACTTTAGCAATAAATAATTGCACGTTAAATGAAACATAGAAAAATATTATAAAGACGCAGACAAATCAAATTACAAATATAAGTCAATTCTAAAGTGAAATGCAAAATTCGATCACAAGTTACATTTCCTTAGTTTTTTGAGGGCAAATATTTTGACATAACCTTGCCATTCACCACTTGTTTCCTTTTAGCGAATTTCCCCTATAGGAAAGAATATAGGAAAGTTTGAGGCCTCCAGGTGACCAAAACAACATTCGTTCAAATTTATACATACAGTAAAACCTCGATCAACCGTCGCTCTTTAAACCGTCACTTTCTGTTATCCGTCGTCCCTCTATGAGAATATTACTATTTATTATACTCAGGATTTGCGCCTTACGGCTTAGACTGAGCGTCTGTATGAGCTATTATATTATTTAAAACAACATAAATATGTATGTAGTGGGAAGTATTATCCTTTAGTACACAGTTTATTTTCATTTCTCTGCCAAACATTTTAAAATTTAGTTACTGAACACGTTTATAATATGATGTTTCTATTATCCGTCTATTCAGTTATCCGTCACAGTCCCGGTCTCAAAGGTGACGGTTGTTCCACTGTATGAATAAAATGCTATATATCGCTTATTTATTAATATATTTTTATGAAAATTGGTAAGTGGCTTTGTGTGGTAGTTAGAAACATACACATGCATTGGAAATTCGCTGAGTACGCAGGTTTGCTGGGACGGGGGTACTTTTTGTATAAAGAAGTGCGAGGTTTTTACAAACATTACTGGGTCAAATACGACCTCAGCTAGTTTTGATTGCAGATAAACAAATGAAACAGAGCTGATATTTAGAATATACAGAGGGTTTCTGAACTATCTCCGGAAACTAAAGAAAGTTATGTCTGGGCTCAAAAAGGTTTCATGTAAATATATGATTTACCTCGCTCTCCTTTCCGTTTGAGTGTCTGTGTGATTTTTAAATAATTTAATTAAACCTTCTGATCTAGTTTAAATTTTAGTTAGAATCAAGGAAAGTTTACCACTCATATTTAATAAAAACTTGAATGATATTTTTTTTATATTCAAGCTTCACGACAGGGTAATCCCGATTACAATGAAGCATGTAGACATTAATATTGAACAAGGAGTTTGTTAACGCAAAAAGAGATTAGAAAGTAAGAACTACAAATCTTTGACATAACTTGAATATGTTTTATTTGTTTTGGCACATGCCACTGTTGATTCCTATAACTACGTAGTTTAAAAATATAGCTTTTTTGTAGTTGCTAAACAAACCACTATAAGCATTCATGCAGCAGTCCACTGTACTCAGACAATATGACAAACGATAGTTTTACTTTCAACTTAATAACCCCCCCCCCCAAAAAAAAAAAAAATAAATAAAACGAGTTCGCACGCAGCACGCTGACGTGAGGGAAGTGAATTTCCACATACAAAACTATAAAAACTCAAAATCAGTTAAAAACATACAATTATTCCAATTTTTATTCAAATCTGAAAATATTGATTTTTTGGCTGTTCTGATGCTCCTGGTTCTATTTACCTGCAATGCTGGGAATACAATTTTGCGCATTATAAGAATAGGAGAAGGTCTAGTCAGGCTTTAAAGTAGGTGTGAGGTTGTTGGGGATGATAAAAGTACACCAACAAATGAATAACAGGCTTTTCTAATGTAAAACCCCCATAAGACAACGTACTGTGTTTGGTCAATACACATTTTCTTTAATAACTCAGTAAATATATATGCTAGAATGACGATAGAAGGCTTAAAAGTTTCGCCACGCTAATTTTCATCTTTTTATATTCGTTATTTTCACATCCGGGGCTATTATAACCCTTTTTAGGCCATAAAACTCGAAATTTGAAAGATTAATCCCCAAAAACGGGGTTTAGAGTTTTCCGATTGTTTTGCCCAACGAACTTGTCCAACTAATTATAGAAAGGAACCTCCATACCAAATTTAAAGTAAGTCGGACAAAAAATGCGACCGCTATTTCTGGCCGTTATTTCTGAACTGATTTTAACGATTAAGGTACCAAAATATTCGTCCTGATTTGAATTTGTGCATAAAGGTTTTCTTTTTTTATATATTTTCAATCTGAAGGGCACGGGCTTCTCTCAAAGTTCGTTTTTCGCCCATAATATTAACGTGGGGAATAGCTTTATTTGAATTGCAAACGTTAATACATTATGGACAGACTTTGAGCAATACCAGATGTTACAGGTAGGGAATTTATTTATCTATATAAATAAAATAAGTTTATTTTCTACATAATTTTGAGCAGTAAAATGTTGTGTGCAGCGGAGAAATTTAAATTTGTGTTAACATTTATTTATCCGTTTGTTTGTTTAAGAGCCACGCGTTTCACAAAAAAACTTCACTGAAAGAAATAAAACACGTTGCCCATTTTCGTGTGGAGGAGGATCCTTTGACTGTTTTAAATAATAGTTACCTTTCACTACAGAATGCACCATATTTGTTCTAATGAGCATTTAGCCAGCTAATTATCTTTTCTCACAGAACAGAGGAAACACGTCTGCTTTACTAATGTACAAAGGTATATTAAACTGTATAAAATAATGCCACGGCAATGAAACATTACGGAACTCATAATCCCTAGCAACATGGTAAGCTCAGTTTATCTAGGTAATCATTGTGATTATAATATTAAATATTGTATGATTTTTTAAGTCCACCATCAATAAGTACAACAAACAACAGGCGTTATTGAACAGATTTGGAAGAAGATGGGTCCATCCCAAAAACGTTATGGGCTTATTCCCGTTCCAATGAGGCTTAGCCCTAACGACCTTCAACATTTCCATGTTTAACATATACTTACTAGACCGATTGAGAAAAAAATTTGGTATAAAGACAGCAGATATATTATATACACTATAGTCAGAAACAGGCTATCAGACATCAACGGACTTATCTGCTTTGTCGGCCCTTAACATTTTTATTTAATCATCACTGACGTTAGTTGACCCGATTAACTGACCCGATTGCGCATACATTTATTAGGAGGATAGTTAATACATCAGAATAAAACCTTTGCCTGCTCCTGCTCCAAAAATACTTTACTTTAGGGCTCTCCAAATGTTGGAACTATTAAATTTATAGGTTAATAAATGTGTTCTAACTGATGGCCTCATCCCTTGACAATTATTAGAAAAACTAACATTGGGTTGTGGTTAAGATGAGTAAATAAAAACAAAAGAATCCTACCAGCTGTTCAAAAGCAACCATTGTAAACAAACACTAAATTGGTAAAGTATATTGTGACTTGTGATAATAGTGATTAGAACCAATGTATATGCAATGTATATTCATATACATAGCTTAAAATATACATGATTAGATTATGTATAAATTGCGAGAACCATTCAAATTAAAGATTGAATATAAAGTGGTCATGTCCAAAATGAAAATAAACGAGCAAATAAGCAAAGCAAATCTGGAGAGGAACCGTTAATGTAAGTACTCGAGGCATTTTGAACAAAACTGACTGGCTTTTCGAGCAAAGCACGATTTCCCAGGTGTTTTAACATTAATTGTAATCACTTATAAAAAAAATTGCACTGTGAACGCGAGCGAAGCTGCGACGGGCTACTAGTATAGCTTTGTTAAATTACACGTGTTTTTACCAAAACAAACACTTTTACAATAGGTGAACAAATATTTAGACCACAACATACAAAATATCTAAATAGTGTGTAACTGTATATGTTTTTATAGTTGAAGGTTTTTAACAAAACGGTACTTTACCGAACAAATCTGTGACAAGGTGGGTAGATCATGCTAAACGGTGAATTTTCACATACCGGTAACCGCACAGCACAGCTGTCCTAGGATAAGTTGGAGACACCTGAGATCTGCTGTCGTCTAACAAGCCTTACTAGCTGAAGAGGCGAATTGAAGCCGAAACAGGAAAGCAACGCAAAAATCAACAAGAGCTTACGCTCAAAGTTTTGTTTGTGCTTTTCCAAATTGACTTTGCAAGTTAGGACTCTTTTCCAAAGGTTACCATTCGAGTAAAGGATCCCTGCCGGATTTAGCTTTGGGTAACCGATCTCATTTGGATCCAGATGGAAATTTGAACAACCAAGCTGCTTGCCAAGGTGGCACACATTTTGATAACATTGATATCCATTTTGATAACAACTTGACCTAAAAACCAAAGAAATGAATTCGAGTGCCAAATTTAACAAAAAAATACTAAAGCGTTCTTGAGCTATTCGAACAAGATACACAAACATTTTAAAGAATAACGTTCAGTATAGGGACTCACTTCGTTCATCCAACTATACTTATTGATCTCAGACGTTAAGGATGTCAGTAATGTTTAGTCTGTGTTAACTTTTCAATGATAAAAACCAATTAATTAACCCAGCCAAATTAGACAAATCGGCTGAAATAATTTCTGGAGTTTTTGAAATTGGTTTAAATGGTTCGTTACTACATTAGAATGAGGAAAATAAAAAGTCCTGGTGGGTAGGACGTGAGCTCGAGGAGGGAGGTTGCTTCGAATTATTTTGGGTTTTCGTTTATGTCTCGGAAATTTTAAGACGTATCGAAAAGTATTAAATATAGAAATCATCCTGAAAAAAGTCCCTACAAAAAAGATCCTATCCATTCTTGTTTTAGGACGTAACCTCTGAGAGCTATAGGACCGAGAATGTAACACTATTTCAAAAATCTAGCTTTATTCAGATTTTAAATTATAATATAACTCTGTTTAAAATGTTAATAAAATAATTTAAATCAAAAATTAGATGTATAACTCAATCTATGGGGTCCAGGGGGTCTTCAGGGTAATCCTTGTCCACTAAACCATTGTCCAATGCGCCACTGGTGAACCCTCCCTCGCAGTTTTCGCATACTGTTGAGTAGTGGATCCCCGCCTTTCAGCATCCACAACGTGTTCATTTATGACTTGACTTATACTTTATGAAGCAAAATAATCACTTCATTTAAGAATATATTTTAATACATTTTGAAGCAATTTTTTAAATATTTTATTTAGTTACTATTTGAACTTTGACCCATACATTTTCAAGGGAAATAATTAATATTTTTAAATTAATAGGCAAGCCCAAAATTATCCTTAATTTCTTCTCAGCTTGTATACATCGTAGGTGAAATTCACGCATATCGTTAGAAAAGTAGTGTACAGTAGATGAGCAGAAACCCATTATAATTTACATCGGCCCTCAGGGCTACACTTCACAGGCTTTCAAAATTTCAATGTTAATTTTATGGAAGAACAGTAATCCTACTAAAATTATAATTGTGAAAGTTTAGATGTTTGTTTGGATGTATGGATATTTGGAGTTCCATCACGCAAAAATACTGGGCCTGTTAAGCTAGAATTTTGATGAACATAGCTTACATATTACATTAACATATAGACCTGATAATGTCTTCATCCAACATTAGGGTTCCACCCCACGGGCCCTGTAATATCCAATGTAAATATTATGGGAGGATACTATTTATAAAACTACCAGCTGTAGTTAAAATGTTTGTCAGTTACTGCAAAGGAAGTCATATGGGTAAAACATAAACAAAGATTTAATAGGGCTGGTCAGGTTAATATTTTAAATGTGCTTAAAGTTTTCGCGAGCGAAGCCGCGTGTAGCAGCTAGTTCATTGAATAATTCTATATTTGACAGAAACTCTGCTTCGTTCTATATTGGAACTCTGCTTTTCATTTAATAAACAGCTGCGTTATTCAAATAAATATGTAGAACAACATCAAGTCGAGATGATTCATAAATAAAAGAGGCAAATGAGTTATACAAATCTGATTATCAGTAGGGGGAAGTGGTGCTCCACGTCATCTAAACAAACTGACTGGTCTTCCTCCGAGCAAAGCTCGGCCCCCCATATACTATATATGAAATGGCAAGCCAAGGTTGATTTTGACATCATTAAAACACAATAGGGAAGGTGTAGCCGATGAGTTATTTTATAGAACCATTAATACAAGTAAAACTGAGAGATAAACAGAAAACGATTATATTAAAAAATACATTTAAAGTAAATACAACATAAATATTTCAGATTGAAAACACTATATTTTTATTTTATAATTTTTAAACGATGTTTACGTTACGTATAAAAATAAGTGTTTAGCGTTATTTGTATAATTTTATTTGTTTTTTATAAATATTGTATTTTATTTGTTATATGTTATATTTATTATATTTGTTGTTTTTATTATATGTATTTTATTTGTTTTTTATAAATAGAAGCTTGGTTCAATGACGAATTAACGTGGAAACAAGTGTTTTGAACTGTTAGATATTCGGGCAGCGTGTGCCAACATGAAAATATATAAACATTAGAAAATATAAAGTTACTTTCCTCTAGCAAATTCAAATGCAAATACCAAATTATGTTTTTAACTTATCTCATTATGTTTATGTTTTTTGTACATTTCATTCTTTTGTAATATTTGTTTTGTATCATGTGCACTAGATCTAATCTATATATTAATTGGCTAAGGACATTTTTGTGGAACCGATTTCTGGGATATGCGGCGTCGTAGAGATCACACCACACGGTGTGTGCGGTTTTGTGTGGTAAAACTTATTTAGTACTATTAAGAGATGTGTCGAATGTAAATTATTTTGTGTTTGGATGTGTAGAGCTATGCTCTTTTGACTTTCAAAGTTTACATATTATCCTTATGGGGAAATGCGTTCTGCTTTTCATTTAATAAACAGCTGCGTTATTCAAATAAATATGTAGAACAACAGCAAGAACACATGATTCATAAATAAAACATATTACTGACTAATGGAATGGTAACACCCATTTTTATCTGTTTTAAAAGTAAGAACAAATAACCCAGGACTAATGTAAATTCACTTGCATTAGAATGGTAACACGCTTCTCTTATTCGTTTTAACTTCATAGGCTATTAACAAGATTTAACCGCTTTGTAAGGGGAGGAGGATGAGGTGGACAGGTTTCAGGCGTAAATAAGAAGGGCACTGCATACTAGAATGGTAACGCCCTTCTTCTGTCCGTTTTAACTCCACATTAAAAAAATAAAGGTAGGGTGGGGGGAGGGCGAGAGAGAGAGAGAAAGAGAATTGACAATTCGTTTATTTACCCCTGCCGTAGTTTGGACCTAGGGTCCACTATACCACTACGGCAGTCCTTCAACTTTAGCAATTAAATATATATTTTACAATATTGAGCTGTGGTTCGATTTAAAAACTAAAGTAAATTTAATAGTTCTTTCCTGTTTATGACTAAAATTCACACTTGCACTAGTTTTCTTTTTCTTCACTTTATAAACAACAGAAAAAGACTATAATCTATATCTATTCATCAACTGGTCTTTTAATTTCTTACATGACTTAAATATATAGACAAGCCTATTAGTTCTGTGAACAGGAAATTGGAACAATACATTTCCAGAGTGGGTCTTTCTTAAGTGTACATCAGCTAATCTTTTATATGTTTCTAAAATATACTCAGGTTTTCCACTTTTAAACATAAGATGCTATACTCTCCTCTTTCCTTTATCTTGAGCCACCTTAGTCTAGAATAATTCGGTGACATGATCGTCCCATCTCAACCTCAATATATATATATCGAATACGCGCATTTTGTGCTCATTGTCATTTAATAGTTAAAATGTTATTCAAATCAAAAAATGCTAAATTTGCATAATCAAAATAAGGAAAAATCAAGGTTGAAATCAAAGGTTTTCTAATATACTCTGGAGGATTAAAACACAACCTTTCTAATTGGTATATCCACTGGAAAACCTTAGAAATTAATAAGATTCGAAATAAACCTTGAATTTCCTATAATTATTGGCCTACATTTTGCAATATTAAGATTTAAGCCATGATCTGTACACCACTTATGAAGCGATGCTAAATCAGAACTAATACAATTTATAATTATATTCATTTAATTTAATTTACCATGAATATACATTTGCATATCGCCAGCATAAAGCATTACTTTACTAAATATTACAGATTCATTAATTCCATTAATATACATTAAAAAACGTAAAGCTGAGAGGTTTGAGCCCAGTGGCACCACTACCAAATTCACTGCCGTCTGAAAAATACTCCCATTGTCTTTACTCTTTGAGTTCTTTGATGCAAAAAAGACTTAAACCCATCGACTTCCTTGAACTAAAATTATAAGATTCGAGGTTAGAAAATAATAGCTGATGCTGCACTAAGTCGAAAGAGCGCGTGAATTCCAGCAACATCATTACAGCAATCTCTCTATTATCCATAGCTAATCTGATATCATCTATGATTCTTATGAAAGCAGTTTGGGTGCTGTAAGATATCCTATAACCAGACTGGTATTTGAATAAAATATTGTTTGGTATATATTTTCATATCTGATTCAATACAATCTTATCCATTGCCTTCCCTAACACACTCAGTATATTTATTGAACGATAATGTTTACATTCTTTTGGCTCAGGGACCTTTGGCAAAGGAAGAATAAACGCTTCTTTCCATTTATCTGGATAAACACTGTTTGCTAATGAAAAGTTATAAATATAACATAACAATTAAATCAATCTTATAAACTTTATTGGGATCCCATCGTTACCAACTGCATTTGAAGATATATACGTAAGGGCCTTATAAATTGCACTGCACCCAACATCACTAAAATTAAAACTATTAATTTTATTATTTGGGTTACATAAACTTTTATAATGATTAATAAGATCTGTGTTTATTTTATTAGGTACACCACAAGAATACCCATTTAAACTGTCAAGTGATACAAAAGGATCAGAGAGTTGTTTTGACTGTTTGCCTGACCCCTGATTTTTCAAAACTTTCCATACATCCTTAGTGGATTTTTCACCTCGAAAAATATTAACAAAATTTTGGTGTCTACCATCTCCGAATAATATTTTAATTCTATTTTGCTATATTCGGAAGTTATCCCAAACAGTAATATTCTTAGTTCTAAAGTATTGCTTGTAAAGTTATCCCTTTCCTTCATCATATTTTGAATTCCATCATTGATCCAAGGACATGGGTTTTTCTTCTTAGAAATATTTATCTTCGGAAAATACTTGTAAAATAATTCATTTAACCTTTTTTTAATATAGATTTTTCCATTAATATTATTACATATAAAAACTTCGTCCCAACTTAAACTAGCAAGCCCATTCAGCATTTAGTTTGTCCATCTCAACATTTTAAAAATCCCTTATAATTATCCTTTCCTTGTCACAAATAAGTTTTGCTTTCAAATTCAACTCTAGGTATATCAAGTTGTGATAAGATAAATCTGACACAGAAACTTGACCAACCTGTTTTACTGTACTTCTTTCATTAACAATTATCAGATCTAATAAAGAGTCTGAGTTTGGTCTGTGATAAGTGGGTTTCAAGGGCCGAAAACACAAATTTAAATTGTTTACTATATTAAGGAACTAGGAACTTAACAACTAGGAACTAGGAGACTTGTCAGCAAACACCCTTTCATCACTAATATCAGTTTAAAAATCCCCGATTATAACTAAATTATTATAAACAGGTAACAAATTTTCCAGTCCATTAAAACATTCAGCCATATAACCGGCCTTTGGAGGACGGTATACAGCAAACAATAATATTTTCCAGTTCAAAGAATTTTCCAAAATTATGGACTCTGGTTTTTTGGAGTAGACAATATTTGAAGTACAAATAATGTTATAATTTAACCCTTTTTTTATATAAACAGCAAGTCCACCACCCTCTTCGCCCTCTCGATCATGACAAGTTAAATTATAATTATCAATAATAAATAAACAAGAGAAAATTGCTGGCTTTAAAAATGTTTCTGATACAACTATAATGTCAAAGATTTCACTGTTAAAAATATTAAAGAATGTTTCTCGATGAACAATAATTATGTTTTCTGCATTAAAGTGTGTAATTCTTAGACATTTCTTTAAACTTGAGTTTTTATCCAAAATTTGATCCAACGGGTCTCTTGTGATCAACTCTTTATTAGCTGTCATTTGATATAACACATTGCAAACATACTTCGTATAGGCTTTTGTTTAATAAATTAAATATCGAATATTATTTTTATCTCAGAACAAATAAGAACAACATTAAAATATCATTTTAACTTAAAATTACAAATCCAAATATAACAAGTAAGAGTGATTAATTTACACACAAAAAACGGGCTTAAAATTCTAACAGTGAGCGCAAGGCAGAAACCAATTTCAAACTAATTTCTGCAGGTGGTCCATGGATTCAATAACAGAGTAACGG
Organism: Allygus modestus; assembly: GCA_963675035.1. Taxonomy (NCBI): domain Eukaryota; kingdom Metazoa; phylum Arthropoda; class Insecta; order Hemiptera; family Cicadellidae; genus Allygus; species Allygus modestus. The sequence continues at coordinate 69,086,369 of OY776115.1, forward strand.
TCACCTTGATTTTTACGCATATAAATGCGACCATCCTTTACCCACAGATAAGTAAACAATTTGTCCCTTTTCACCTGCCGAGCAGCATTAAGAAGTTTCCTTTTATACGGTGTGAGACAGCAGTTTAAATAAACTGGCATCTCATCTCCTCCCATGAAGCAAAGATCTCTGCTGATAAGATTCCTTTTCTCTTTCTCTTGCGCACGAAGTTCTGCAGGTCGTTGTGGCGCACGAATCGCACTACGATGCCGCCTGGTTCCAACAGTTCCCCCAGATCGCTTATATCTTTGGCATTTGTCAATCATATTTTACATTGGGCGGTCTATAGTAATCGTAATTGTATGTATTTGAATAACATTTTCCATCGAAAATAAAAGTGGAGGTTTGCAAAATGGAAGCGAAAACAATAAAGACGATTTTTGTTATTTTCTCTATTTCTTAACTATTTTGACAATTAAGGTATCAAATTATGTTTCCTGATTTGTAGTTGTGCATAATGGTTTTTACTTTTTGTTATTTAAACTTTTTTAACTACCCTCAAAGTTACTTTTTGAAAACATTTTTATTTAAAATGCAGCTTTTAACACAATATGGACAGGTTTTTGGAAGTAACTGATTTTAAAAGTAATGAATATGTATGTAACGGGAAGTAATAAAACACTTACAAATATATTTATACTTTACACTGTATTAAAAAACCAGACATTAAAAATATATAAACTATGGTATATGGCTATCGATTTCGATCAGTCATCATCAATCCCAATGAGACGTATTTTAAATAAATAAATAAGGTCATTAATTCCGATCGAATTTCTATTACAAAAACGGTTTTACATTTTAATACATGCCGTAAATAATCACAACACGTACTAGGCTAACAATAATAAGCCAAATAAATAAATAAATAAAGTCTTTATTTCCGAGCAAATATCTGTTACAAAAACTGTTTAACGTAGAAAATGTTATGTAGAAGTAAAACTCGTTTTATTCATCTAGATATTCATATATCTTATTGATTAGCATAGTACGTGTTGTTATTACTTACGGCATATAATAATATGCATCGGACCCATCTCAGATATTGAAATTTGTGTTAAAATATTTATTTGCCTGTCCGTTACGCTCATAAAACAGATTTGTCCGCATCTTACAAAAAAAAAAAAAAACAGTACAGACTTAGTGTACACACTTGTGTTTTTTGTCGTGAGAAGCAGGAAACATTTAGGCTATTTCAAATCATCGTACGCCATTAGGATTTTGCGTCGTAGTCTGTCAACGCTCCAAAGCTACTCAATCTTAAACCAGGGATTGCACCATATTTGTATAATGAGAATTTAGTACGCTAACTATCTTTCACCACATAACGGAGGAAACACATATGCTTTACTAATATGGACGGTATACTAAATAAAAAAATAACGGCATGTTGGTGAAACATTGGGAACGGAACACCTAAGCTCTTACAACATGGTATTTTAAGCCCAGTTTGTCCAGGTAGTCTTTGTGATTATAATTCTTAGTTATGTTTTGATTTGGTTAGCCCATCATGCACAAATTACAGGAGTTATTGAGCAGATATTTGGTGAGAATATATTTGTACACTGTACTTTGTTATAGGCTTTCCCCCATTGCAAAAATACTTAGGACTCTGGCCATATGAATTCCATACTAGTATGTTTCACAGTAGGTATTTACTGGAGCGGTTAAGCTGACATTTGGTAGGAGGATGATTCATCATGGGAAAACATTCAAAATTATCACCGTACAACCAGATGTTTGTGTACGCTAAAAGAGTGAATAAATAAAGGAAATGTGCTCGACTTGACACCGAGGAGAGAGATCGTGGGATAAGGTATCACTGAAGGCATTTTGAACAAACTGACTAGTTTTTAGAGCAAAGCTCGGTCCCCAGATGGTTATACAAATGTAATTAACTTTTCAAACATAACATTGTACACAGACCACAAGCGAAACCGCGACAGGCTCCTATTAATGTCACACATTGTTCGTTTTTTATAAACTATCAGCAGTTAAGTTTTAATAGTGTTTATTTTTAGCTTTTTTCTAAACAAAACCAACCCTCTTAAAATACTTTTTAAACATACGTAAAATATGTTCACTACAAAAGGTCTTAAAGTTCTAATGTTAATTTTTATAATTTATTTTGTCAATTGATTTGAAACGCGCATGTTTAACTGAAGTGTCCCTATTAGTTTTAAAGCCGCATCCCATCCTTGTACTCAAACCACAACAGAACAAGAACTATATAAGTACACAAATTAATGGGATATTAGCCAAGTTTAACGCTGAATCAATAGTTGATTGTGATTGTTTTTGGAAATGTGTATGATATTTTTCTGTATAAGCTTAGTTCATTAAAATTGTATTTCATAATTAATATTCTATTATGAAAACGTACAAAAAAACTGGCTAGTTAGCGTAGCGGTTAGATTTATTCCACGCGAAATATGAAGATTAAGTGAAAGTTTGTTTCTGGCCTCAGCTGATATATGTAATTAGGCTATTAGTTAAATGATATTTTCTAATACCAGGTCGAACTTAAATAGTAACAGGACCAGTTCCTTAACCCCGTAATAAGATAATTTACTTAAATACTTAAAGAAGCCATTCCATATAAACACACCAGAACTAAACCTTTATTAAACAAATTTGTTGTAATCATTGAATGTTAAAAGTAAATAAGTAAATTAAAGTTTGCAAAGTGCTGAGCCATGATAGTTAAGAAGAAAAGAAAACAATACATTCTTGGATAGTATAGAAAAAGTAGGATCCACTGCTTGATTCTAGTAAAGTTGTATTTCCCATGTTTTTTAATTTTCTTTACTCCTGATAAAGTATTTTGCATTCTGTGTTTGCATTCCAGTAGTAATTGTACTCATAAAATGTCTATAAGATATGCAGTTCATGTGCTTTATTTTGTTGATGTACCAATTCATGTTAATTTCATAATTTTACTGATTGGTCTCCCATAAGATTTAAATTGAAACTTCAAAGGCCTGTGGGGGAGCCCTAAATATGGTTCTAAATTAGAAGGGATTTCGTAGAATCCACCCCTCTTTATTATTAACTCATAAGCATGTCGGATCAGTAGTTCCTTATGTAACTTATTTTGCAATTTAGACCTTCTAAAATTTTAAATAACTGAGAATTGTAATTTGTATAAGTTAAAACATGCTTTTTTGCTATTTGTGGACTAAACAATCATGTTTCAACTTATCAAGATTAACATTTCTCAGTTATTTAATATAGTATAGTTAAAATCTTCATATTATTTTTTTTTTAGGACAAAATAACACACATTTTTTTGATTTTCGCAGTTTTGTCCTAAATATTACGGTTTTTAAGATATATAGGTTTGAAAAACGAAAATGGCCACTATTTTAAAATGGTTTAAAGTAGAAACTTGATATTCAATTAAGAAATGGGTCTTATTAGATGTAATACATGTACCAAGTTTGAAGTTTATACTTTAAGTGGTTAAAAAGTTATGTTCATTTATGTAAAAAACACTTATATTTTAGGACATATGTTCATAGGAACTATTTTGCTTATTTTTATGTGTACAATAACGTCTTAAATTATTGGAACATCTTTTCCGAACACCCTATATATTAATAAAAAGGGTAAATAAAACCAACCGGTTTAGTATTACCTAACTATAAATACAATTTGTCAACAACAAAATTACATTTATTTAATCTGCCAAAAGGCTTCCTCTCATACGGTTTGTCAGAATCGTGCACCTGTGCAGGTGTTCAACCGTACACCTGCACTAACAAAGGGTCCAAGGCCGTACCAGCATGACTCAACACACTACAGGAGAACGATGCTCACTTAGTTTGTATAGGAATTATTCATAACTTCTGCTCTCATTCCATTAAATTGGTCCACTTTTGAAACAAAATTAAATAAATGCTATTCATATTGCACACACGAAGCAATAACAAATAATCTCCACTGTATTGTAAAAATATATACCTATATTGAATCTAATAAAATTTAACGATAAGTTGTATTGTTAATTTTTAATTTAACCGTGTTAGCCGGATGTCACTTAACATCGCAGGATATAGTTTCTTAACAAAATGATCTAACGTGTAATCTAAACCAACGCTATTTAACATTTATTTTGTTTATTTTTTAATTATTTTTAAGTTACATTACCCAGGTCTTTAAAACCTTCTCTCACTTATGGTAATTAAGTCAGGTACCTTAAGTTACCTTTTTAAACCAATTACAAAGCTTATAAAGTGTCAAATTCACAAGACGAAAATATACTAAGTACAATTTAATTTATGAATAAACTAATGTGAGTAGAAACTAAAATATTCTATTGCACACGTTAAGAAATACTTGTACCTATTATAAGTTGCGGCAATTATATAATTGTTTCAAGATATCTAATTCATTAAAATAGGGTGAAACACCCAGTCTTTGACAGCTACCCAGCGTTTGACATTCTCACTTTTATTTGTTTAAAATGGTGTTTTAATTTGTTGGTGATGGCGAGTTTATGTTATTCAAGGAATTGTTGCAGACATTCCATCAAGAGGATGGAAGAGGATGGAAAACTTATATGTGATGAACAATATACGCAAAAATTCCTTGAATAACATTCTCACTTTGTTAGCTTTCTGTAAGGTTTACGTTACACTGAATTACTTAAAAGCTGGGGTTTCAGGGCAGAAGTTAAAGTATTTACCATACAAAAATAGTCAAAAGGAATGCAAAAAGATCCTCTTGTTGGGTCAGTGTTCAAAATTAGCAAAAAAGGTTTTAACTTGGTTGAAACGTTTTTATTACAATTTTTTACGACTACCATACCAACATATTAAGCGAAAATGAATTTTTTAAATACATAAAATACTTAAACCTAACCTTAATTATAACAAACAGAACCATTTGTAACCCAAACTCAAGAAACGGAAATGTAGATAAAACTCAGTGTTTGAAAAATTAAATTAATGACCCATTATTGATATTTTCTACATTTAATTAAGACTTTAACCTAATACATTTGTATTCGAAAGTTGTAAATTGCAAGATGATTGTTTTTGTTATGTTAATAAACTATCTAATGCAAGATAGTTACTAGTAGTAACTATCTATCTAGTAGTTACTAGTAGATGGCTACTAGTAGTGTTGATGTCGGAGTTATAATATTGTTAATTTGGGGTGAAGAAATTAAGGTAACCAAACGTTTATCCGCGTTTATACTACATGAAGACAACTCATTCGTAATTATATTTTACTTATAATGCAAGCTATTGATTGCAAATTATTCTTAATGTTTTTCATTCTAGTCACTTCATACTAATTTATACAAGAAACTGGTTAATTCGGTTTTGTTAAAGTTTATCTAATATTTCTTATATAATTTTTGTATATATCTCAAAAGCCAACTCTCTTAGTGTCAAAGACTGGGTGGTGCCCTATTTTAATTTACACTTCCACAAAACAACTCGACTTGTAAGGAACTTATTCCATAGCAGTGTAAGAAAACTGTTATAACTTATCACCTTTCCATATTTACTGGGAAGGCCAGTCTGTCCAGTCAGATTTAATAGATCACAGTTCTGTACAAAGGAGTCAACAGTTCGTAACCCAGTTCGATCTTGTGCCTCGTCCACCAATTCATCTGAAAAATTATGTTAAGTGCATAAGAAACTTTGTATGAATAGCTTTATACTCCAAGTTGGCAATGTTTTTTTTTTATCTCCAATGTGCGATTTAGGGGAAAGGAATTTTACCGAGTGATTTTAGACTAAACCGTTCTCCTGTAATACGTGCTCGATGGTTGATCTGACTGACTCTGATGGTTGTATATAATTTGTATTCTTTACATAATTATAAAGTTCACATTATACAAAAATACGCCAAAGCATCATTAGGAAGAGCTGTTCCTGCCGCCTAAATGAAGGCTTGCGCAATGCAACGTGCAGGCTGAGGTTGACTTGTTTGGGCAAGGCTAAAAACCAATGATTTCCCATTCTATAGAGGCTGTCTTTTACAAGTCTAGAACTCTTATTTCAAAACCTCAAATTATCTGAACTTGCACTACGAATAATAAATTATTACATTGATCAAAATAGCTCTTGAGATCGCAGAAATTAGAGTAAGAGACTTGGCAAAACCAAAGATAACATTGAAAAATTAACAAAACTGCAAAAAGTAGAAATTCGGGAAAAACTAAATAACGCTGGTTGGTTATATTATACTGTTATTGTATTTATACTTATTTTATTTGAAATTTTATCTTCTAAAAAAAGTCCTGTGCACCTTTTTTGTATTTTGCATGTTTTTGCCGTAAATTAAGTAAATGTGAAGAAAAACATGGACCGAAAATGCTATTTTCAATATGGCGGCCGTTGCCAGGCCTGGACCTATTGGGACTTTTGTACTTTTGTTTACAAGGGTCATACTAACGTGTACACCAAATACCCCCGTCGCAGCAAACTTGCATACTCAGCGAATTTCCAATGAATATATAACATAACACATTAAAACACTTAACAGGATTCATAAGAAATATATTCACAAACAAGCAATATTTAAAATATTAATTATTCTCCATAAGAATAACATTGGGGATGAGTACGCAGGTTTGCTGCAACAAGGCACACAAAATAATGGGTTTTTATGCAAATATCAATAAACCTCATCTTAGTGAAGTCACATACCAAGTTTCATCCATATACATTCATAAATAAGCGATATATAACATTTTAAGTATTTTCCATAAGAATAACATTGGGACCAAGTACCTAGGTTTGCTGCTACAGGAACCATTGGCGAAATTTTTTTTGTGCAAACAACAATAAAATACAACCAGATCAAGCCATATACCAAATGTTGCCAGTTTATATTCATAAATAAGCGAGATATACAATTTTTCTTTTTCTCCATAAGAATAACATTAGACAACGTACTGTGTTTAGCACTTTCAATATCTCGGTAACCAATTAACGTAGAGCAATGATCAAAATACCAAATTGTTTGTTTTTTAAGCTGAATTCAATGGTATAAATTAATACCCCCGTCGCAGCAAACCTGCATACTCAGCGAATTTCGAATGAACATATAACATAACACATTGAAACACTTCACAGGATTCGTAAGAAATGTATTCACAGACAAGCGGTATTTAAAATATTAATTAATCTCCATAAGAATAACATTGGGGATGAGTACGCAGGTTTGCTGCAACAAGGCACACAAAATAATGGGTTTTTATGCAAATACCAATAGATCTCATGTATGTGAAGTCACATACCAAGTTTCATCCATATACATTCATAAATAAGTTATATATAACATTTTAAGTATTTTCCATAAGAATAACATGGGGACCGAGTACCTAGGTTTGCTGCTACAGGAACCATAGGCGAAAAATAGTTTTTTTGTGCAAACAACAATAAACCACAACCATATGAAGCCATATACCAAATTTCGTCAGTTTATGTTCATAAATAAGCGAGATATACAATTTTTCTTTTTCTCCATAAGAATAACATTAGACAACGTACTGTGTTTAGCACTTTCAATATCTCGGTAACCAATTGACGTAGAGCAATGATAAAAATACCAAATTGTTTGTTCTTTTAAGCTCAACCTAATGGTATAAATTAAAATTAGATTTAAATTTAAATTACCAGTGAAAACCCCAAAAAACACATTTTTGGGGTACAAAACCCCCCAAAAAACCCCCTTCGGATGGTGCGATTCATCTGGTTTTCGAACTCGTTCAAATAAATGGTACTTTACATATTTGTACCAAATTTCATTAAGATCGGACCTTTTTTACGAGAGTTATCGTGCCTACGGACACACACACATATATATATATATATATATATATATATATATATATATATATATATATACATACATATATACAAATTTGAACGAATGGTGTTTTTGGCATCTGGGGACCTCAAAATGAAAAGTTATCATGGTCTCGGGCTTAAGTCTTACCATGAGACCTACGGTAATAGCTTCTTCCCTATAGAGGAAATTCGCTAAAATTACATGTGAAAGCCCCAAAAAACACATTTTTGGGGTAAAAAACCCCCAAAACCCCCCTTCGGATGGTGCGATTCATCTGGTTTTCGAACTCGTTCAAATAAATGGTACTTTATTACACATTTTTACCAAATTTCATTAAGATCGGACCTTTTTTACGAGAGTTATCGTGCTTACGGACACACACACACACACACACACACACACACACATATATATATATATATATATATATATATATATATATATATATATATACATATATAAACATTTGAACGAATGGTGTTTTTGGCATCTGGGGACCTCAAAATGAAAAGTTATCATGGTCTCGGGTTTAAGTCTTAAGATGAGACCCACGGTAATAGCTTCTTCCCTATAGGGGAAATTCGCTAAAATCAGCTTGTTCGGAATTTTTTCCTTTGCTCACCATTCAAAGAACCAGTCAAAGTAGAGTAAGAATAATGATTCTTACTCTACTTTGACTGGTCTGAGTAGGAAGAGATAAGAAAAGCTGTGAAACTTTCACAAGGCAAATTTGCAAGCCAAGCTTTTTCAAGAGACACCAGTTTTATATGTATGATGAACCTGTTTGTTTTTGACACAGGCCCGCATAAAAAATCGGGTTATTCTTTAAATATATAGAGTGATTAAAACACCTTCATGAATTAGCAACTGTAAAATCAGCTGATCATTTTTATTTAATGGGTTAAACGTGTACTTGTAGGGTTGCACGATAGTTGTTGCCCCTCAAGTTAACTTCCAAAACTCCCAAAATGCACATCTATATAATTATATAATCAAATGGGTTCAAATCATACCTGACCTGTAATTTAATAAATAATAGCTTTGAAAACCTGCAACCCTTCATACATTATAATTTTTATTAATAGATATGCTAAAACGTAGTTCACAATGAAAAAGGAAAAAGACTCGCTCTTAAAACTGTTGACTTATTGCACGATACGACGGTAAACCTGTTATGCATGGGTGATAAAAAGTAAAATGTTGGATTTAATTTATGTACAACTTTACCATAATACATTTTCACAATTATTACTACCAGATTATCAGGCATTGTTGAGTAATAGAGGGTACTTGAGGGGACTTGAAATAATTACTTTACCATCATTACATATATCAATCGGCATTACACGCAAAGAAAAATGTATTGCGATACAAGAAAAACATAGAAATGCATAAGGATAATACACGCAAAAAGAAGACTTAAGATCAAAATTTATCAAATACAGTCACACCAAGAACAATTTACAAGAAATGTCAAGAAAATTATATAAAAAATAGACTTGAAAACCAGAGAATTGCCATATAATCAATTCAAAAAAAATTAAAATTAAAATTAATAACACAATGTATTTATGAAATTGAAGAATTTTTCTGAAAACTACAATCATAATGTCTAATTTTATTTTATTGTATTGTATTTATTTTACTTTTGATATTCAAGAATGTCAAATAAAGTTTATTATTATTATTATTGTAATTTTACGCATTTAAATAATGAGAATAAGTTTTACTTATACTTGGACAGCTGAGTAAGTGACCTTCTTACAAAACTTGAGTAGGATATAAGCAACAACAGGTGAAAGTAAGACTGACCTCTGTAGCTTTGACTGGAACGACGAACCCCAGTAAACATCCATCCTAACTCATGTAGTTTGTTGCATAATGTAATGTAATGCAATAAACATAATGTTATGTAATCTTGCACACATTCTGCAAGAAGCTCGCTTAGACAGCGCTCCAAATGTAGTTCGAAATAAGCTTGTTCATGCAAGACGAAAATATGGGTGGTGACAGATTTATTTTAACAACTTAAATGGATACACTTGTTAAGATATTACTTGAAAATGGTACACCATTCAAATATCCCTTTACCCACTCTATAAATGGAAACAGTTAATTTACATTAAATCTGTTCTAAGCCCGGGCCACCATGAAATATCATAACTTGACTGCATGAACACGATTTTTTTTGGGTGGGGGGTCGCTAAAGATTATACATATATATCTTTGCACCCTAGTGGAAGCATTTTTGTCAGATTAACTTAAAATGTGTTAGAGGCATTCTTTTCTGCAATCAGTTGGACAGTTTGGTCCAAAACTATCCCCCTTTTGTCGAGTTTAAAAATAAAATGTTGTGTATTTGGGCCCAAAAAGGGGTGGTAATCCAAACGTACAATTATTGCATATCAAGCTAAACATACTCCATCATAATTTAAAGCACAAATATTTTCCTACTTGTTAAAGGAAATTTAAATTGAATAAACACACAATACGTTATTTTATGGGGAATTTCCACTAGAAAAGGATGTTTTCATATCTCGGCATCAGTGTTGTCATCTCCAGAACCCCGATAGCTACTTGGGATCCTAACTGGACCTCCTTCTATCCTTCTCATTTTTATATCACTGTTTAACATTATAACATTGCTATCCAAGCATTGCAGATAAATTGAACACGTTCGTCATACAAACTGGGTTAATTTCATGTGTCAATAAATATTTGATTCATTAACGTTTTCAATGTAGAAATTCGCTTCCTTCACTTCAGCGAGCTGATTATTGTGATTTACTCATTTGTTCAAAAGGAACTACTAAGTGGTTCACTTGATGATTGACGAGACGAGCGTTTAATTACTTCCCGCCACTTGTCTTCAATAGTCTGAACGTCTCAGGCAACAAAGGTGAGAAAATATGCTTTACATTAACCAAAACATTCATACCACAAACAAATGTTGGAAAAGGTATTAACCAAAACATTCATACCACAAACAAATGCTGGAAAAGGTATTTCCACAACAATAAAGACGGTTTTCAAAATGTCTGCCGTCAAATCAGCAGTCTGCACATAAACCCGCAGTCTCAGATGGAAAGCTCCTAGAAAGCACCATGGGAAGTTCCTATGGGTCACCAAGTAAAAGGCTCATTTGTTTTTATTTGAACTTCCGCAAGTACTTGAAGGAAACAAAAACCTTTAAAATGAGAGAAATAATCCGCTTTACAGGGAATTATAACTTTTTTATGATAATTATAGAATGCAGGTTACATAGTCTCAAAGTTTATTGCAATTGTCATCAGGCGACGAATTTATAAACCAGGATCTTCTGGTTTACTCCACAAATATAGGATAGGTTATTTAATTTATTCATCCCCTAATGTCTTTTCATTCTCAGGTTCCGTCATTAATATCTGTATTTCCTGATAAGAAGCTTCTGAATAGTTGACTCCGAGTTAGTGAAATAATTGATCACATGATCAGCTCAGTATCATGAACTAAACCTTTTAAATCCAAGGATAGTTAGAGAATTAAGGTTTGGACAACATTTTATAAGGATAATGTGTGTTTGTTTGAATCATAATTTTAAAAACTATTATAACATAATTTTATAACTACAGCACATTCTTCTCATGGCATTATTTGTATCACGTTGTCAGAGTCCATGTTCTACTTTTGGAAACATAATGTTTAGGTACACTATTCCATAAGAAACCTAGACAATTTAATAGTATTTTCGTCTTATATATTTAGCTTGAACCATGCGGTCTACATTGTATCGTTCCAAACAATTTTATTCGTATATGGGCCGATTTATTTTGATCTTTGTTCAATGACATGACATAGAAGACAGTATTTTGATTTTCAGGAAGCTAAACAGCCTGACAATAGTATGAGATTGTTTTTTCAAGTATGCGCCATTCAAGTATGCGCCACATGGTTTCTGAAATACCTACTATCTACTTAGACTTGTATTTAATAAAACTATTAGTTTTTCTTCGTTAACGTACATGTACTTAATCTTGTCCTTTATAATTACACTTAAAGATGCAGTTACGATTTTTACTGTAATGCTCCTACTAAAGCCTTAGTGATAATAAAGTTATTATTAAAATCGTTGACAATTTACTTGTGCTGAAATTTTAGATAATAACTTACTAAAAATTATTTATACTTCAATATATTTATTCGTCACTTTTTTGCACATGTGCCCGCAGTAATTAGTTTGTAGTTTAAAATTTAAATAAAATTAAAATTTTGATTTCTCTCATAACTTTGAACCAAACGGTTTCAGAAAGAAAGTGAAATATCACAAGATAATATTTTTTTCAGTAATTAATAGCTGTACATTTTAATTACAGTTATAATTTTTTGATTACTAGTTTTTATATTTTTTATCACGTATGTGAGACAATAGGACCCTTTTAAAATAATTCACTGACTCTAAGAATTACTTGACATTATAAAGGAATTTTATTACCCTACATCATTAGAAAGATTTCTTAATTTTTGTTCGGCGATTTTGGACCCCTAAAACAATTATTCCTAGCAGATTTTCTCGACCTTCCATCGTAGATTAATAACTGGATTACATGTACATTCTTGACTATACAAACACCCGCAAATAAGTTATTTCAATTATGTGCTGCGTTATTCTTTGGCGAATCAAATAAACTATCTTGGTTAATAAACACATGTTTTAACTAATCGTCTGACGTAAATAAACACACTCCCTCCATAAGATTAACATGGGAACCACTGAGACGAAGCCCATTGAATATATGTTAGTTAGGATGAGTGATGACATATCTAGACATAATAACCTATCATTAAAAAAAATAATTATGAAAATCGGCCTGACGGACTCGACAAAGGTTTTAATATTTTATTTTAATATTTAATCTATATGATTCTTGCACACTTGTCTAAAGTTGCATGCTCTTTCGCAACCATAACAAATTCATTAGAAGTTGTTGTCCTATATTCCTTATAGGTTTGATTTGTTGCTTTCGTTCGTATTGACGTTGCATGAGCAATGTTCTGTCAATGTAACGACGCTGTGTTAGTTCTAAAGAGCGCCGCGGAACCGTTTGGCTGCAGCACTCTACTGCATGGAACAGGATCTGATTTAAAATCACATATAGTTGGTTCCATTTAGTTTTGTATAAAAAACAATTAGACACCAATTTTTTCAATAAAAATTCATGTTTTCCAAGGCAAACCGTCCCAGGAACTTTTGACCAAACCATAAGACACCTTTGAAACATATAACTAAATGAAAGGTTTCGGGGAGGAAATTGGGGAAAAATTATAGTTTTTTAATAAAACATATTTAAATATCCTAAAGCCATAAATTGAATAAAAGCGTCAATTTAAAACTTATTCTTAATTATATTTGGAATGTGGTTAACTGTATATTGGATTTGACTATACAAATTAAATCAGGAGAACAAGCGAAGCTTTTGGGAAAAATAGTGTACGTATATATCACCTACTAATAAAACGCACTGATACGTAATAAACCTCTTTATTCGCGAAAAACTTACTCTTACATCTAATAACCCCCTCAGGCTCAGACTACACGGGATGCCACTATCTGAACTTATTTGGGAAACGGGATCTGTTGTAGGTTGTAGGCTTACTCTACCGAATTAGGTCTGTGAGGAAGCGTCTTAAGCTAGCGCACCAGGGAGTGCGGCATGGATACTGGTATCGAACCAGCATTGCCACAGGCGACCCTTGACAAGTCAAGTTACCAGTGCTGCAAACGGAGACCAGGCCTTAGGAAACAGGATAGCCGCAAATTACCCGAGAGGATACCGATTCATGACTTCGGACCACCCGTCGCCATACGATGTACTAGTGACAAACAACGACGGATTCCTCCATTGAGTCGAGTGAGACATTGTAACCGGAGAGCAACATTTGCTGGACCACCCGTCGCCATACGATGTACTAGTGACAAACAACGACGGATTACTCCATTGAGTCGAGTGAGACATTGTAACCGGAGAGCAACATTTGCTGGACCACCCGTCGCCATACGATGTACTAGTGACAAACAACGACGGATTACTCCATTGAGTCGAGTGAGACATTGTAACCGGAGAGCAACATTTGCTGGACCACCCGTCGCCATACGATGTACTAGTGACAAACAACGACGGATTACTCCATTGAGTCGAGTGAGACATTGTAACCGGAGAGCAACATTTGCTGGACCACCCGTCGCCATACGATGTACTAGTGACAAACAACGACGGATTACTCCATTGAGTCGAGTGAGACATTGTAACCGGAGAGCAACATTTGCTGGACCACCCGTCGCCATACGATGTACTAGTGACAAACAACGACGGATTACTCCATTGAGTCGAGTGAGACATTGTAACCGGAGAGCAACATTTGCTGGACCCACCGCAGTCACGAGTTACCTGTTCCACAAAGCAACATAGGCAGTGAATGAAGTCTGTGCTGTGTATGTGTCTGTGTCTGTGCTGGGAGAAGATCCTGCAAATCCAATACCCCCGTAGCAGCAAACCTGCATACTCAGCGAATTTCCAGTGCATATAATATTATCTTAATACCACATAAAGCCACATACCAAGTTTCATCAATATACATTCATAAATAAACGATTTATGACATTTTAATTATTCTCCATAAGAATAACATGGCGGCTGAGTATGCAGGTTTGCTGAAATAAGGAACACTAAAAATGGGTTTTTATACAAATATCAATATAACTCAACTAGGTAAAGCCACATACCAAGTTATATTAATTTATGTTCATAATTAAAGGAGATAACACGTTACTTATTCTCCATAAGAATAGCATGGGGCTGAGTATGCAGGTTTGCTGCTACGGGAACTATCAGCCAAAAAATGGGTTTTTGTGCAAATATCAATAGACCACAATGAAATAGAGCAATATACCAAGTTTCGTCAGAATAAGTTGATAAATAAGCGAGATATACCATTTTTCTTATCCTCCATAAGAATAACATTGGACAACGTACTGTGTTTAGCACTTTCAGTATCTCAGTGACCAATTGACGTAGAGCAAATATTAAAACACCAAATTTTGCGTCTTTTTAAGCTGATTCCAATGAAAACAAATAAAATTTCACTTTTTCAAAAATTATGTGAAAAAAACTCAAAAAACCCATTTTTGGGGTACAAAACCCCCCCCAAAATACCCCTTCGGATAGGTCGATCTGTCTGGTTTTCGAACTTAAAGTCATAAATGCTGCTTTACACGTTTTTACCAAATTTCATTAAAATCGGACCTTTTTTACGAGAGTTATCGCACCCACGGACACACACACACACACACATATATATATATATATATATATATATATACAGTTTCGAACGAATGTGTTTTTGGGGTCTGGGGACCTCAAAACGAAAAGTTATCATGATCCCGGGCCTAGGTCTTACCATGCCGACTACGGTAATAGCTTCTTCCCTTTAGGGGAAATTCGCTAAAACGATACTTTAAAAACATTAAAAAAGGTGTTTTTGGTTTTATAAAATATTTTTATTGTTACATTCTAGGGCAATATGACTTTTAAATAAAACAACTAGAACATAGCCTAATGGAAAACCTTAAAGTCCAAAATTATTCAAACAGTAACCCATCCACAGCAACACACTGATAACAGCGCGTAACAAATGATTCGTAAGCTCTTACAAAGAAACTCCGCGGTATCCGGAGAAGTTCCTCTTCTATTGATCGTTTTAGTTCCTCATCATTATTGAAGCTATGGGTATAAACTTGTTCTTTCAAATAACCCCATAAAAAAGTCACAAACAGTTAAATCAGGTGATCGGGGTGGCCAATCTAAAAAATCACTTCCACGACCAATCCAACGGCCATGAAGGTTGCCATTTAGTAATTGCTTGACAGGATTTGCAAAATGAGGTGGAGCACCATCTTGTTGAAAGATTGCTTGATTCATTTCTGGTACCGTCAAATGGGGCAATACCTGTTCATTTAAAACTCGTGCATACCTAATCCCAGTCATTGTATTGTCTGAAATGTCGTAAGATAACACGCCGTTACATCTGACACTCGCCCAAACAGTAATTCCTTTTGATTTAATTGGAGTCTCTTCAAGAATGTGGGGATTGACGGTATTATAATAATTACAATTAAGAAGTTATTTTGTTTCTGTTAAGGTTAGGGAGCTGAAATTTTTCCAGATTATTTTTAGAACCTACTTTGTAAACTGTGTAAAGTTTAAAAAAGTTCGGTGCATGAATGGGCACGTAATATAAAATCAAACGTTTAAACCTCTTCGTGGGACACCCGGTATATATATATATATATATATATATATATATATATATATATATTATATATATAATATATATATATACAGTTTCAAATGAATGGTATTTTTTGGGGTCTGGGAAAAAACGAAAAGTTATCGTGGTCCCAGGCCTAGGTCTTACCATGCCACCTACGGTAGTAGCTTCTTCCCTTTATGGGAAATTCGCTAATAATAACCTACATTTTTATAAACAGTTTTATATTTCCTATCTTTTTAAGCTCTGGGGCTCGGTTTTCTGAGGTTTTACTGTACCTTTTGCTCACATTGCCCAGTTTACACTTGCTCAATGTGCTATCTTTCCCACAGGTATTCCTCAGAGCCAAGGCATGCTGGACAGGATGAAGCACATGGTTGGACTGTCCCGCAGTTTGGACTGGGTGTTGACTGGCAGAGCTATCAAGGCGGAAGAGGCGTTCACTTGCGGCTTGGCGTCTCGACTGGTGGCTTGCGGGACCAGTGAGTAAAATGCTTTGTTGGGTGGTTGAGCTCCGTCGTATGCCCTCAGCACTCTTAATATTGTTATAGACTTGCATCAGTATAAATGGATGTTATGAAAGAGGGTATTTATAAACTAACCTGAAAGTCAAATGCTAGAGAGAGAGAGAGAGAGAGAGAGAGAGAGAGAGAGAGAGAGAGAGAGAGAGAGAGAGAGAGAGAGAGAGAGAGAGAGAGAGAGAGAGAGAGAGAGAGAGAGAGAGAGAGAGAGAGAGAGAGAGAGAGAGAGAGAGAGGAAATTCTTTATTTCGAGATCATGAAATGAGAACTGAAATAGCGTCAAATAAAATCTTAACAAACAAAAAACAAATAAAAATAGTAAATCACTAAGAGATATATACAGGTTGTAGCATATAAGATCGGTTGTAGATGTTCTTTTCAATTTTGCTTGTCCTCCCAATCTTAGAACTTGTCTGTACTGTAAAAGGGTCTTGAAACAAACACATAAATAATTTATTTTTTAAGGAAATTAAATAAATCTCCCCACACAACCTTTCACAGTATGAGGAAGGACATTAAACAATTTTGACCCAGCATAAGTTGGTTTCCCTCATACTATTTTCGCTTGTGAGCAGGCAAGTTGAAATCTGTTGCATTTCTTGTATCATATTTTGTGAACATTCTGATTCCGAGGAAGTTCACTAAAAGAGGCTAGGAGAATTAATTCATAAATGTAAATATTTACTACTGTTAGTACTTCCAAAGCTATAAAATGTTCTCTACAACTGTCATGCCAATCTATTCCAGAGAGCATTCAAACTGACTTTTTCTGTAATATTATCACTCGAGAAAGATTATTCTTACAAGTTGCACCCCAAGTAGCAATGCCATAACGTAGCTTACTTTAATACCCCCGTCGCAGCAAACCTGCGGACTCAGCGAATTTCCAATGCATAATATTTGCCTGAATTCCACATAAAGCCGCAAACCAATTTTCATAAAAATATATTCACATATAAGCGATTTTAATTATTCTCCATAAGAATAACATTGGTAATGAGTATGTAGGTTTGCTGAAACAAGGAACAGAAACGATTGGTTTTTATGCAAATATAAATAGAATTTAACTAGGCGAAGCCACATACTAAGTTTCATCGATATTCAATCATAAATAAGCTGTATATGACATTCTAGTTATTCTCCATAAGAATAACATGGGGGCTGAGTACGGAGGTTTGCTGCTACGGGAATAATCAACAAAAAATCAATTTTTTGTGCAAATATCAATATACCAGTACTACTTGAAGCCACATACCAAGTTTCATCAACATACATTAATAAATAATCGAGATATCAAATTTTATTTATTCTCCATAAGGATAACATTGGAAAACGTACTGTGTTTAGCACTTCGAATATCTCTGCAACGGCTGGGCGTAGAATCACAATTTAAACACCAAAATGATTGTTTTGTGGAACTGAACAGATTGGTAAAAGCAAATGTGAAGTTTACATTAAAATAAACTGAGGAAAAGCAAAAACCTTTTTCCCATAAGATTAACATGGGAGATTTTATGAGAAGGTTTTTTTGGATTTTCTCCGCAACCACTTAACCTAGGTTAATAATTCAAAATACTAAATTATTTGTTTCTTTAAGCTCTATAACATGGTCAAAACCAAAATTAAGTTTTTTAAAAATTTTAGGGTGAAAAATGCAAAAAACTGATTTTTGGAAAATTTAAAACCCCCATAAACCCCCCTACCATGGTCCGATTTTTCTGGTTTTCGAACTTAAAGTCATGAATGTCATTTTACAAATTTGAGCCAAATTTCATCAAAATCGGACGTTTTTTACTCAAGTTATCGTGTTAACGGACACACACACACACACACACACATATATATATATATATACATATATATATAAATTTGAACGAATAGTGTTTTTGGCATCTGGGGACCTCAAAACAAAAAGTTATCATGGTCTCGGGCTTAAGTCTTACCATGAGACCTACGGTAATAGCTTCTTCCCTATAGGGGAAATTCGCTAAAAGGAGTCGGAGGAAACTTCTCCCAGGCGGACGCCTTGCTGAAAGACATCGCCAAGGCGTGCTAAGACCAGAGGAAAATGAACAGTGCGGTAAATCTCTGCATCAAAGATTCTCAGGTCTAATAATGACCGGTGTACAGCCAAAATATATAAAAAAACTTAAGCATTCACGAGCTAGACTCCTAAAGACACACTTCGAAGAACCATTCTTATTGTATGTAAGGATTTCCAATCATATAGTGAAATATAATAGGAGTTGAATAACAGAAATGCTAACACAAAAGTTTGATGTTAAAGAGAACATCTTCAAATGGAAGTTGTGCAGAAGAAATACTTTTCTTACAACAAACGTCAATGATCCGTAATGCAAGACACATGTAAACCAGGAAACTTTCAGTTGTGCGTTTTATGAAAAAGAGCTTATACAATCGTTATAAGACGGCAGATTAATAATTTGTATTTAATAAGAAATAAACTTTAGTTTTATAAATAAATTTTGGCCAAAATTGGTGCCACACAAATATGTTCAATTTAATGCAGTAGTTGCATTGGTATTGTTCACCAAGAACATCTACAACTCATCCTGCCAAAAAATGAATAGATAAATAATTTCGTATTTATTTCTTTTAATACTAAAAATTATTAGTATTTAAATTCTTTATAGTTCTATAGGGTGGCTAAAAAATAACTCTGATATGAAGGACTGCGTTCTCGAAGGCCAGTATAACATTTCTAACCCTCCGGGTTAAGGGGGGGGGGGGTAACCAAACCATTTCAAATAGGACCAATGGTTGAATAATAAATAGCTCAATGTAATGGTATTGGAAAGACAAGTAGAATTATATAAAATAAAGCCAAATGGCGAACCACCCAAAATAAAATGGTACCGTAAAATCAATGCACTAAGAGTTTTTTCTGTACATTGCATAGATTTCGTTTTGCATATCTTCACGTTTATATGACGGTTTTACGTGTTAAAAGGGAAAATTAGATATCATTAGGATTACGTAAAAAAAGTTGAAATGATAATTAAAACAATTTTGTTATACTTAGGAATGCCAATTACCTATTATAGATAATATGTTACTTCAAACCAGTAATATACCATAAATTTCCCTAAGATATTGACTGAAAATTAAATATGTAATGCAGGGGTGATAATTGGATAACATATTTTTCTAGTTGCTGATCACGATAAAAATATATTAATAATTACGTTTTGTAACTAAAGTTAAATTAGGTAATATCCTCACAGTATGTTTCAGGTTTACAATTAGCAGTGACAGAATATCACCAAATATTTAATATTCAATATTAAAATGAGGAGATCTATGTTTTGTTTTGATTTAATATGTTTTATTAAACATATTAAATCAAACAATACAACATATAATAACAAGCGTCTTACTTGTTATTATATGTGATGATGTTCATAGCTTAGACTTAATTAGGCGACTTTTTATACGTGGCTAACTTAGAAATATCCTCTTTAAAGAGTTTTTCATAATTGTAAATTCATTTTATTGAAGAATTTAGAAATTCTAGAGGGAACTATATTAGGTGTAAGGCGAGGCGAGTAATTTACATTTTTATTAAACTGTATAAATTACCCCATCTCTGTGGATGAAACTCAATAATGAAATAACTTTAAGCGAATTTCCCCTATAGGGAAGAAGCTATTACCGTAGGTCTCATGGTAAGACTTAAACCCGAGACCATGATAACTTTTTGTTTTGAGGACCCCAGATGCCAAAAACACCATTCGTTCAAATTTGTATATTTGTATATATTTATTATGTATATATTTATGTATATATATTTATATATGTGTGTCCGTAAGCAAGATAACTCTCGTAAAAAAGGTCCGATCTTAATAAAATTTGGTAAAAATATGTAAAGTACCATTTATTTGAACGAGTTCGAAAACCAGACAAATCGCACCAACCGAAGGGGGGTTTTTGGGGGGTTTTGTACAACAAAATTTTTTTTTTTTAGTTTTCACATGTAATTGTATTTAAATCAAATTTCAATTCATACCATTGAATTCAGCTTAAAAAAACAAACAATTTGGTATTTAGATCATTGCTCTATGTCATTTGGTTAGTGAGATATTGAAAGTGCTAAACACAGTACGTTGTCGGATGTTATTCTTATGGAGAAAAAGACAAATTTTATATCTCGGTTATTTATGAACATAAACTGATGAAACCTGGTATATCGCTTCATCTGATTGTGGTTTGTTGTTGTTTGAACAAAAAAAATTTGTCGCCTATGGTTCCCGTCGCAGCAAACCTAGGTACTCGATCCCCATGTTACCTAGGTACTCGATCCCCATGTTATTCTTATGGAGAATAATACAAATGTTATATATCGCTAATTTATGAATGAATATCGATGAAACTTAGTATGTGACTTCACTTAGATGAGTTCAGTTGATATTTGCATAAAAACCCATTATTTCGTGTTCCTTGTTGCAGCAAACCTGCGCACTCAACCCTAATGTTATTCTTATGGATAGTAATGAATATTTTAAATATCGCTTATTTATGAATATATTTCTTTTGAATTCTGGTAAGAGGCTTAGTGTGTTATTAAGACATATATATTCATTGGACATTCGCTGAGTACGCAGGTTTTCTGCGACGGGGGGTATTTTACATTTATAAGGGTTGTACATCAAATTCCATCATTGGGTTATTACAGGTTTTATTGAAATTGGAAAAACTGGGAGCTTAAAATACTTGCCATTTACAAAATTTCTCCATTATTATCCTACAATTTATTAGCTGCGTATATAACGGAGGATGCCTGAAAAATGTTTTACCTTGTAACAACAGGTACGATATTCTTACCTTATCAGGTATAATCTTCGCAATGCTATTTAAGTATAACCAATATTTAAAGTAAAAGTTTATAGACCTACTAGGTCAAAGGTCGCGGACCAGACGATGCGTTGTCTTCGCCTTGTTTCAGGATAAGATGTGATCCATCGCCATTGTTCTCTCCGTCTTCAGCCACGCCCCGACGCACGACGTCCTCCAGGATCTTGCAGACGTCACGTGGCGAGTCTCTGGCGCGATCTGTCTCTCAGCCCCTAGAATTCCATTCAAGCTGTTCTAAGCTGTCGCCCATCCCTCGCAGCCTTAATTTCATTGCCGTCTAGTTATCGTCCTGTGTAATCTTCAGCCCCGACATAAAAACTTCAACATCTTAAGAAAATAAATCTTTGATCAAGTGTTTCTCAATATAATAACATTTTAAAGACCGTCAACACAACAAGTAATATGTCTGATTGAAACGGCCGGCGTGGCGTCTGATAAAAATCTTAAGGAACTTCTGGGAGCGTATTACTTTCCATGTTTTGCTCATTGATTCTTCTGTTTTAAATTATTCTAAATCAATTGTCAAGAATTAAAAAAAAATATATACCAAATTATTAGTAGTCCCCTTCGCAAGCGGCGACTGTGGGGCGACTCTGTACGTTATATATTTTTTGGGCGGGTTAAAAAATCGATTTTGAAATATTTCTTTCTTTCCACTTATATCCGATGATTAAAGTAAATTATGTTCAATTTCATGATAAAATAATATTTTTACACATTTTATGGCCAAAACTAGCATGTCATATATGCGTCAATCACTCACTCTGAATGTTATTTTGAAAGAAAAAACAAACAAAAAACAAAACACAGTCTAGAACTTTGTAAAACATCAATAGCTTTTACTTCACACAAAAACTTGTAAAGAACTGACCGAACATAAATAAACTGTCTGCGAAAGAGACAGTAAACAAAAGGATTGCATCAGCCGGTCATTCTATAACATCTGTTGTAAGAACAGCATTGCCAACTCACCGAATAAAAATGTACGAGAAAATAAACTAAAAAGTATAAATAATGGCTTAAAGTAACTGTAAATAACACGGAAACAACCGTACAATACATAAGTTAAATTTACATGTCTGGCGTACATATTCGTCATACTTTGGCTAGTTTCAAATTTAGTCGCTTATATCCAACGCTTGGGAAGGGTTGAGGAAGTTGAGCCTTTTTTACAGGATTCGCATTATTCAGCCCACAATCACTCCTTGGTTTCGTAACGTTAAGACTAAATCACCCACACATAATCTGCAACACATGAATTAAATATTTCCGTCCGTGCGCGAGAAACCACTCTACAGTTAACCGGTATTTTGTCTACGACTTATAAATTAGCACAAAATAAATCAAGTAAAACAGGTTAATTGTATATGTGGCACGTTTGACCTATCAGTTCGCTGGCCGTAGCGATGAGCGCCCTGAACTGAGGGTCTTACATGCTGACTGATGACGATTAGATTTAAGTTTGCTTCGAGAGTTTCGGTAGCTCATAATTGTCATAAGCTCTCTCTGCCAAGTTGGCCAGTCCTTCTTTTTATGCAAGCAAAGCAAATTTAGAAATAATACAAGTGCTACCCATCTATATCTAGAAATGTATAAAGTTCAAAGATTATTCAAAATATAATTTAAAGTCAATGGCCTTTACCTTGTTAGGTGACGCTTTACGTTCTGGTTATTAACATGTACATCTTGGGACTACGTTAATGATTGACGGTTGCAATATTGCTCTGTTGCCAAATATTTTTTTAAATTTCAAAGCTGTTAATAGGATGTTGTTGGTTATTAATAAGGAATATTCCCTGGATAAATGAATGATTACTACTGCATAAGTTAATTAATGAAAGCTATTAAAATTAATATAATTGAACGGGTTGTACTTTAAACTATCATTTACAGCCTTTTTGTGTAATTCTCAGACAATTTTTGTCTAGCTACACAGTAAATAGTATATTGTTCAGCCTGGAAGGTATTTAAAACTAACATCATCACGGGAAAGATGAATCCTATACTCTAATATGAGTAAGGTTTGCTTGCTTGCTTGCTTGCGACTCTGATCTCAAAAACGGCTCCAACGATTCCCTTCAAATGTTCGAAATAACTAATTTCTGGGATAAAAATAAGTTCATCATCATCATCATCATCAAAAGGGGCGGACTTAGGTCCCAAGGCACATCAGCCACACTGGGCTTATTGCGCACCCCCGAAAAGAAGAAAGGAAGAAAGAAAGAAAGAACTGAGAAGGTATCAGTACTCCTCCAGGTTCAAGAGCCTGATGAACTGCATCATCCTGTCGACGAGCTCCTCCATTTGGGTCGACCTTTATGACAAATATATTGTAATATAAAATGTTACTGTACTTTATATTCTGTATTTAAAATAAATAATCCTATACTCTAATATGAGTAAGGTTTACTTCTATGCTTGCTTGCTTGCGACACTGATCCCAAAAACGGCTCCAACGATTTCCTTCAAATGTTCGAAATTACTAATTTCTGGGATAAAAATAAGTTCTAGATAGGCCTCATCCCCAGGAAAAATAAAATAAGTTAAAAAACTAAAATAAAAAGTTAAAAAAATTAACATTGGGCTTATGGAGTTTAAAATTAAAACAAAAGAATTGTAACATCTGTTCATAATCAATCAGGGAACTGTCAAAGTAATTTTCATGTTGTTTATGTTTATTAACATGTGGTTTCCTGAGAGCAGAGATTAAAAGATTTGAGTGAAGATTACATATATGGAGTAGTAAAAAGAATCAAAGGGACATTGAGCTATAAATAACAACTGGAGGGCCTTACAAATGTAGAAAAGAGGTAAATGAGTTATACAAATCTGATTATCAGTAGGGGGAAGTGGTGAAATATTACTCCAAGTCATCTAAACAAACTGACTTGCCTTCCCCCGAGCAAAGCTCGGCCACCCAGGTACTGATATCAAAGATGTGCAAAAGTGATATGACATGAATTAAACAAATCGGCGGAGGGTAGAAAACAAAAATGGAATTCAAGAAAGACATTTGTAATAGAGACAAAAACAAATTGTGGATAAAAGTGATAAGAGATGTTTTATGTCGGAATCTACTTTATCGGAAAGCTAAAAATGATATTTGTTGCAAAACGTCAACCATCATTTCCAAGTTTAAACGGGAACCTTTGTCATTTATTAATTGAATATTTTTTTCTTTTTCTTAACACATTTTAAATCAGACCATTGCATGAACAAAATATTAAAAATAATACAATTTTTACACTACTAAAAGAAAATACAGGTATATTACGTTACTTTACTACATGTACAGAACAGTAATCGAGAAATAAACTCATCGGTACCGGAATCCAAATCTGATTTTTGATTGTTACATTCTTCAAAATTATTATTAATAAGCAATATGTTAAACGAGACACTCTGGAAGGTGCTGAGCTTGGTAAAATATTAAATTATGCTATGTCAGGATAGCCGAACAACACGCAGAGTGATTTTCATAGGCAAAGTGAAATACCAATTGGGCAGGGAGTAATCGGTAGGGTCATTCATAGAGTCATTGTGTCTAAAGTTTTTCGTAAGTCTATTTTGGTAGAAATTGACCTAAGACATCTGACAATTGTAAAGATGAAATCACTAACTCGTTCGCACAACCAACTAGGGCATATATTCTTCTGATTTGTTTAATTTGTAGACAAATGTTCAATACTTTACAATTTTAAGTAATACTTCGAAAAGTAAACTTGAACTAATCCTAAAAATGTACTTGGAATAACAAAGTACCTCTATATATACGAGAAGGTCAGGTCAAACCAGGCTTGTTTCGTTCTTATAACCGGATTTATGTCATCCTTCGTCACGGAATCGGTTTCTTATTTGTATTTTATATGTGGTTAACACATGTGCTTGGTTTTCTGGTAAATAAAATAAAACGGAATTTTTGAACATAGAAAATATGAACTTTAAAATCAACAACAAAGAAGTAGTTAAAAATTAATTGGATATATGTTATATCTGAAGTAGTTTGGTTTGTACTATCTACAGTACTATTAAGTGAATACAAAAATAGTACTTAATAACCATGTACCATTTTATATCACTTATAAGTAACAAACCCCATTGTATAAAAAATACAACTGTCTTTTTAAATATATATCGCAAACTTACTTATTACATTAATGAAAACTCAAAATTCACCGACAGTGAAAGGTGATATTTTTGAAACTTAGACAAAATGATATTATGCATTGTTGTTAGACTAATCAAACTGAGTCGAAAGCTGGGTGAAAATAAACAGACAATTAGTTTTTTAACAGATGTTTCTCAGAATTTCTTAAATAGGAAAACTCGTGCCAAGATACCCCATTAATTAATAAAAAGCACGACTTTCATACTTATTTGACAATCTACAAAACGAAAGCTTTCCAATGAGGGGTTAAGTATTGAAATCTGTTTGGTGGACTTTCCATGTCAGTTGTACAATAAAACCCTTACACTCATTATGTATTGCCTGCCAAAGATAGAATGTAAATTTGAAAATTGTTTTGAATTTGTATCTTTAGTTAAATAACGATTGGCAAATCGATGGCAATGTATGTACTGGCAATGGATGTATTATTCTTGAAACGTATGCAATTTCCTACAAATCGATATGACGCATTGGTTGACACAACTGACAAAGCAAACTAATTTATTAACAAGTTTCAAAGTTTTACTTTTCATTTAATCTTTGACGTCCACCACCCCCAAAGAAACTACTGAATATTTCATACTTACATAATTATTTTACAATCTACACAATCTAGGGAAATATTAAATATTAATATCCGTCCCGTGGATCTCCAGAGTTAGTTGTACAAAGATCCTAATCAAGAACTGTAAAATTGTTTAGATCTCTTGCATGTAACTCAAAAACTATTGTGAAATAAGCCAAGGTGGACGGTGAGGTTTGTAAAATTAACTTCACACTGTTAAAATGCCGTTCTTGGAAAATGCGACTAAACAAACTCAAAAATTAAAACTAAAATCTAAGTTCAGAAATAAATTATTTAATTGAAAAATGTAGGGTTTTGATAGAGACCAATGACATTAAAATAAATCGAAATTTCCTTGTATCGTTAGATTAGGAAAAGTTTAATATCCTAATATAACGTACAATGACATTTTGTACAGCACTAATTATTTAAATTTATGTTATAATTATTTTAGTCCGTCGTATACCACACATTCTTAATTTTAATAATTACAAATGAATCAAATACAAATGTATCAAACTTATGTTATTCATTAAGCCTAAAGTAGTTGGATCAATTAAAAAAAAGTACCTGGGGTCCGAGCTTTGCTCGGGGGTAGGCCAGTCAGTTTGTTTAGATGATTTGGTGTAATATTTCACCACTTCCTCCTAGTGATAATCAGATTTGTATAACTCATTTGCCTCTTTTCTAAATTTTTAAGGTCACTCCAGTTGTTATTTATAGCTCAATGTCCCTTTGATTTATTCTACTACTCTAAAGTACAAACTCAAAAATCATGAAAACCATGAAACTGAAACATATTATGGCAAATTGGTATTTCATTGGTGTGTGTGATTCTGTGTTGTATATGTAATATCTGCTCTCAGGAAACCACATGTAAATAATCATAAACAACATATTGAGTATTACTTTGACAGTTCCCTGGTTGATTATGAACAGCTGTTCAAATTCTTTTGTTTTGATTTGAAACTCCATAAGCCCAATGTTAATTTTTTTAAATCTTAATTTTAGTTTTTTTACATTATTTGATTTTTTCTGGGGATGAGGCCTGTCTTGAACTTATTTTTATCACAGAAATTAGTTATTTCGAACGTTTGAAGGAAATCGTTGGAGCCGTTTTTGAGATCAGTGTCGCAAGCAAGCAAGCAAGCCTTACTCATATTAGAGTATAGGATAATATAAAATTAATAATAAAATTGTAGTTCGCATTAATTGATAATTTACTTACATATAACCTGTAACGTTTTGAAGGAAAAACGAGAAAATAAGATTGTTTTATTAATTTTGTTTCATTTGTTCTATCATCACAAATGTTAATATTACTAGCCGTTACCCGTCGTAGCTTCACGCGCGCTCATTACATAGCGTTATTAAGATATATTAACTTACTAAGAGTCGCGTCGTATTCCAAGGCAGCGATTTCAAAGACGCCCCACGTATTTATGGTAAACGTTTGCCACCGCTAGGCAGAGCACTTCCAGAAATAGCTCGTCGGCAAGCTCCAGCTTCCTCAACAGTTTCTGTAGATCATTGATCTGCCATTGTGCCGTTTCAGATGCTCTTAAACTGGCCTGCCGCTGAGCTTACTATTCACGTCGGAGTTACTGTTCTTCTGGCGTTTCTTCTGCTCTGTGTCCTGCCTGTCGCTGAGCTTACTATTCACGTCGGAGTTGCTGTTCTTCTGACGTTTCTTCTGCTCTGTGTCCTGCCTGTCGCTGAGCTTACTATTCACGTCGGAGTTACTGTTCTTCTGGCGTTTCTTCTGCTCTGTGTCCTGCCTGTCGCTGAGCTTACTATTCACGTCGGAGTTGCTGTTCTTCTGACGTTTCTTCTGCTCTGTGTCCTGCCTGTCGCTGAGCTTACTATTCACGTCGGAGTTGCTGTTCTTCTGGCGTTTCTTCTGCTCTGTGTGCTGCCTGTCGCTGAGCTTACTATTCACGTCGGAGTTACTGTTCTTCTGGCGTTTCTTCTGCTCTGTGTCCTGCCTGTCGCTGAGCTTACTATTCACGTCGGAGTTGCTGTTCTTCTGGCGTTTCTTCTGCTCTGTGTCCTGCCTGTCGCTGAGCTTACTATTCACGTCGGAGTTGCTGTTCTTCTGGCGTTTCTTCTGCTCTGTGTGCTGCCTGTCGCTGAGCTTACTATTCACGTCGGAGTTGCTGTTCTTCTGGCGTTTCTTCTGCTCTGTGTGCTGCCTGCCGTAGAGCTTGTTAAAGCCTTCTAATTTCCATTCATGCTGAAGTTTCCTGACTTCTATCCACTTGATTAAATCGGGCTTTTTTAAATTTTGTGACAGGTTTGATTTCCGGTTTCATAGCTTTATATGATACATATATCTTGGTGGTTAAACGTGCATGAAAAGTGTAAACAATAATATATTCTAATAAATAAAATCAAAGTCTGAAATTCAGAACACATATTTTAGTTATCATTTAATCCAGTAAATGTCAATGCCCAAAAGAGTAACATGGGAAGTTCAGTGGCCACTTGGGTAAAGCCCCAACGGAAGTTTAAATCGCGAATATGCTAATATGTTACTTTAGGATATCAGCTATATTTCTACCAAAATATCAGCTCAATCGGTTCAGTAGTTGCAGCGTGATTGAGCCACAAATAAATAAACAAACTCATTAACTTACAGCTTTATAATATTACATCGTTTTAATATTAGTATGATATAATAAACAAGCCAGTGTCCCTACTCTACGGGGATAATAAAATGCAATTCAGCGCAAACTTAAAATATAATCAACGCAGCTATGTCTGCAGATAGAGCTGTAACTTGCAACAGATGATTATTTAACTAACCCCCCGTCACAGCAATGCGTACTCAGCGAATTTCCAATGCATATACATGCCAATAGTGCATAAAGCCACTTACCAAGTTTTATTAATATACATTCATAAATAACCAATATATAAAATTTTCATTATTTTCCATAAGAATAACATGGGGGCTGAAAACGCAGGTTTGCTGCAACAAGGAACACAAAATATGGATTTTTATGCAAATAGCAATGAAAACTAGGTGAAACCACATATCAAAATTTAATCAATGTACATTCATAAATAAGCGATATATGCCATTTTAATTATTCTCCAAAAGAATGACATGGGAGCTAAGTGCGCAGATTTGCTGTAACAAGGAACAAAAAAATAAGTTTTTTATGCAAATATAAATAGAACTATCTAGGTGAATTCACATACCAAGTGTTATTAATTTATGTTTATAATTAAAGCAGACATTATATTTTACTTATCCTCCGTAAGAATTACATGGGGGCTGAGTACTAAGGTTTGCTGATACGGGAAAAATCTGTAGAAAAGTTTTTTGTTCAAATAACAAGCGACCACAACCGATGGTGCCATATACCGAGTTTCGTTGGTATACGTTAGTAAATAAGCGAGATATAAAATTGTTCTTATAAGTCATAAGGATAACAATGGACAACGTACTGTGTTTAACACTTTAATATCTCTGTACAATTGACGTAGAGTAATGATCAAAACACCAAATTATGTGATTTTTTAGCTGAATTCAATGAGGAAAACTAAAATTTAAGTTTTTCAAGGATTATATGTAAAAAATAAAAAAAAAACATTTATTTGGTACAACCCCCCCTCACTACCCCTTCGGATAGGTCGACCTGTCTTGTTTTCGAACTCAAAGTCATAAATGTTGCTTTACACGTTTGTACCATCAAAATTCATCAAAATCAGACCATTTTTACGACAGTTATCGTGCTCACGGACACACACACACACACACACACACACACACACACACACATATATATATAACAAATTCGTTCAAAACGGTATATATATATAAATATATATACATATATATATATATACATACATATATATATATATATATATAACGTTTTGAACGAATTTTGTTTTTGTCTTCTGGGGACCTCAAAACGAAAAGTTGTCATGGTCCCAAGCCTAGGTCTTACCATGCCGACTGCGGTTGTAGCTTCTTTCCTCTAGGGGAAATTCAATAAAATAAAACATATGTCACGTTAACCTAATACAACATTTTTCTAAATAATAACATGAGGAATTTTAGTTCAAGTTGCCTGACTTTCAGGGGAGAAGTAAATTTGGTTTGGTTATTATATAAAATTCCTTATAAAATCCGACACATCAACCGTGAAAATCGGTCATGAAAAACAAAACAGCTGACTCCACAACATTTGTAAGGAATTAAGAACCAAGAAAAAACCGGCACCAGCAATTAAATAATTTTTACTGTAACTTGTTTTAATAAAAACAATATTAAAATAACCTTTTAGTGAATTATTGATAAAATAATTTGTACAGATACATCTATTTGTTACATAAAACGCCTCTGCATTGCATTTAAAACATTAAGCACACATTGCTACAATATGTGAACGTCGTGTATCGGTTGGGCGGGATAACGGCGTGGCGGGAGGAAGGTGGGACGAGGAGATCAGATGTCGCAAACTCCACGCTCCACTGGGAAATCTTGGTGTGTTTACTGACCAAGTTTACCTGTGAACTGTTCCTCCTCAACTTTTTAGTGGTCCCACTTATTTTATAAGGAAAGTGTTTTTTCGTTTGGAAGAGTAAAGTGGCTGTTTAATTAAATTATTTAATTTAATTTTTTCCTACTCTGGGAATTTAGGTTTAACTAGGTAAATTATGGTTACGCTATAATTTTCGTTTTAATCTACCATTTAAATATATAAACAAGTTCGCACGCAGCACGCTGAGGTGAGGGAAGTGAGTTTCCACATAAACAACTTTTAAAAATCAAAATAAATGTTAAAACATACATTTATTCAATTTTTATCGAAAACATTTATTTGTTTTTTGCTGTTTTGATGCTCCTGGTTCCACCAACCTGTAATGCTGGGAATACAATTTTACGCATTATAATGTTAGGATAAGATCCAGTCAGGGTTGAAATTAGGCGTGAGGTTGCTGGGAATGATAAAAATACATCAACAAATGAATAACAGGCTTTTATAATGTAAAATCCCCAAAAGACAAATACTGTGTTTTTTTAATGTAAATTTTCTTTAATAACTCGGTAAATATTTATGCTAGAATGATGAGAGATGGTTTATAACTTTCGCCTCACTAATATACATATTTTTATATGTATTAATTGTACATCCGGGGCTTTTCTGACCCTTTTTGGGCCCAAAATATCAAGATTTGAAAGATTACTCCAAAAAAAGGGGGGTCAGAGTTTTCCGATTGTTTTGCCCAACGAACTTGTCCAATTGATTATAGAAAGGAATAGTGAATTTCCTATTGAAAAGTGAACTATTAGCATAACTAGCATGGTGAAACCAGTCAATGGTGAAACTTAAGCCCAGGACCACCATAGAACGTGACCCCCTGAACTCGTTTTGGGGGTCGTTAAAAATTATATATTTATATATGTTTGTACTCTAGCGGTCGCATTTTTAGTCCTATTTACTTCAAATTTAGTTTGGACATTCCTTTCTGTAATCAGTTGTACAAGTTCGTTGGGTAAAACAATCGGAAACTCTAACCCCCTTTCTTTGGTATTTTATATTACAAATTTGTTTTTTTAGGCCCAAAGAGGGTTAGAAAAGCTCCAGATGTAACATGGATGCATGTAACAAAATAGAGATTAGTGAGGCGAAAGTGTTAAGCTCTCTCTCACCATTATAGCACAAATATTTACCGAGTTATAAAAGTAAATAGATATTGACTAAACAGTACGTTGTCTTATGGGGATTTCCATGAGAAAAGCTGTTATTTATATATTTGTGCAGTTTTAACATCCCCAGTATCTCCACGCCTAATTTCAATCCTGAATGTACCTTCTCCTAACCTTACAATGCGCAATATTGTTTTCTCAGCATTGCAGGTAAATAGATCCAGGAGCATCAGAACAGCCAAAAATTAAAAGTTTCAGATTTTCATAAACATTGGAATCAGACTATGTTTTAACACAGTTTTTAAGTTTTAGCGAATTTCCCCTATAGGAAAGAAGCTATTACCGTAGGTGGCATGGTAAGACTTAAGCCCAAGACCATGATAATTTTTCATTTAACCCCAGATGCCAAAAACACCATTCTTTAACATTTATATGTAGCCTATATAAATATATATATATATATATATATATATATATATATGTGTGTGTGTGTGTGTGTGTGTGTGTGTGTGTGTGTGTGTGTGTGTGTGTGTGTGTGTGTGTGTGTGTGTCCGTAAGCTCGATAACGCTCGTAAAAAAGGTCTGATCTTAATCAAATTTGGCATAAATGTGTAAAGTACCATTTATTTGAACGAGTTCGAAACCCAGACGAATCGCACCATCCGAAGGAAAGGCCAGAAGAGCAGAGCCCCAAATAATATTTTGATCCGAAGAAGCGTGCATCGGCATTGAGAATATTAGCTGCAACCCTACCTAACTGGACCTATCAGTCCAGTGATAGGTGTGAGATGGTAAACACAACATTGAATGCTCGTGGGGCAGAGCTTCAAGATAATTTAGAATCGGGGGTAAGACATTGAAACTCGAATAACTCACCGCACAATTATCAAGCGACTAAGCGACACTGAAACATATGATTTAAAACAAATAAGGTTATACATTTATTCTTATAAAGTTTTCAATAAATGCTAGTACAAACCTGATCAGTTCCAGTAAGATTATAATATACATATCAGTCTTATAATATGTCTGCCAAGTTTCGATTCAAATTATAAATAGTGAGGGTTTAAGGTGGTGCGGGGCTGCACGATTGCGGGCCAAGGACAAAATATGAACCTGATATTGAATTTCCGTGGGCTTGACCTTGCGCTGATGTTTTATGGCCCATTTCTAGTTGAAAGGTTATCTATATCCCAAGAAA
The DNA here is from genome assembly GCA_963675035.1 of Allygus modestus. Classification (NCBI taxonomy): domain Eukaryota; kingdom Metazoa; phylum Arthropoda; class Insecta; order Hemiptera; family Cicadellidae; genus Allygus; species Allygus modestus. Next base: position 69,119,516 of record OY776115.1, read on the forward strand.
TCAGTCTGAGCGACTTTTTTCTCATTTTATTCCAACGGCATATCAGGTTCGTTGTAATAGTTTTAATTGTGACTTAATAAAAACATAAAAACAGTCTTACAAGTTGAAATAACTATTTATATTTAATTTCTTTAGTAGCATGATACGAGTTCTTACAACTAAATAGGATAAATAAACTACGTCTCACAACCTAAAAAGCATATTTACATCAAGTAAAGCGTAAGATCGCAAAGTTTATTTAGCATATTTAGCATGTTTAGCATGTTTTAGTATATAATATATATATATATATTTATTATATTTATATATATATATATATATATTTTAAGATAGGGATAAATTTATTAATAAACATGCCAACTTTGACTCTGGTGGTACTTTTCGTAACTAGTTCCCGGAACTTCCGGTAGCCAATAGTATATAAGCTGTTCGTCATTCACTGATTGGGCCTGACAATGACTGGTGTAACTGGTTGAAATCGATCGCCTTGTTTCATCTTTTGTGTATATTTACCGTCTTGTATGTAAGTGTAAATATACTTTTCAGTATGGTGAGAGGTTTTATCCTGTGTTGGTGTATTTTCGGCCCTCGGGCCTACATTTTGATGCAAGAGTGAGGCGGCATTATATCTACTATTTTCATATACTGTATAACCTTATGGACTGGTCCCATATCGCTGATGTGATCTATGGGATGACGCAGAAGTAAGTAAGAGACGTAGTTTATTTATCCTATTTATTTATATTTCTAAGATTATAAAGTGGAATATGGACGAATCGCTCTATTTTCCTAATAAAATGTTCTTGTCTGGCATAATTATTTAACAGCTAAGGAGTATGAATTTATTTTTTGATTGGTAGCCTCCGGATTACCAAGAAATACTAATAGTGGTTTAAATACCTGCATATTGTATGAATTTAATTTATGAAGTACATCAATGAACGATATAGTAATGAGTGGTATTAGTACATCGAATGCAATATTATGCAAATATTATTATAACCCTACCAGGTGTAACAATATACCAAATTGTATTAATTTTTGTTCATAATAATCGGAGAAATAACAGCAAAACGACGCTCTGACTACGAGGGACTGTCCCAGCGTGACGCCCTGCCTCACGAGGGTCTGCCTCAGTGCGACGCCCTGAATCTTCTTGACCTGCTTCCGTGCGACACCTTGATTCACGACGACCTGCCTCATTGCGATACCTTGCCTCACGAGGGTCTGCCTCACCTGCAACACCCTGCCTCTTGTTGACCTGCTTCCGTGCGACACCTTGATTGACGACGACCTACCTCATTGCGATACCCTGCCTCAGGAGGGGTTGCCCTCAGTGCAACACCCTGAGTCATGATGGTCTGCCTTAGTACGACGACCTGGCTCATGATGGTCAGCCTCAGTGAGACGCAATGACTCATGATGGCCTGCCTCAGTGCGACGCCCTGGCTCATGATGACCTGTCTAAGAGCGACGCCCTGACTCATGATGGTCAGCATCAGTGCAACGCCCTGACTCATGATGACCTGCCTCAGTGCAACGCCCTGACTCACGATGGACTGCCTCAGTGCGACGCCCTGACTCATGATGACCAGCCTCAGTGCGACACCCTGGCTCATGATGACCTGTCTCAGAGCGACGCCCTGACTAATGATGGTCAGCCTTAGTGAAACGCCCTGACTCATGATGGCCTGCCTCAGTGAGACACCCTGACTCATGATGGTCAGCCTTAGTGCGACGCCCTGACTCATGATGACCTGTCTAAGTGCGACACCCTGACTCATGATGGTCAGCCTTAGTGCGACGCCCTGACTCATGATGACCTGTCTCAGTGCGACACCCTGACTCATGATGGTCAGCCTCAGTGCAACGCCCTGACTCATGATGGTCAGCCTCAGTGCAACGCCCTGACTCATGATGGTCAGCCTCAGTGCGACACCCTGACTCATGATGACCTGTCTCAGAGCGACGCCCTGACTAATGATAGTCAGCCTTAGTGAAACGCCCTGACTCATGATGGCCTGCCTCAGTGCGACACCCTGACTCATGATGGTCAGCCTCAGTGCAACGCCCTGACTCATGATGACTTGTCTCAGTGCGACGCCCTGACTAATGATGGTCAGCCTCAGTGCTACGCCCTGACTCATGATGACCTGTCTCAGTGCGACGCCCTGACTAATGATGGTAAGCCTCAGTGAAACGCCCTGACTCATGATGACCTGTCTCAGTGCGACGCCCTGACTAATGATGGTCAACCTTAGAGCGACGCCCTGACTCATGATGGTCAGCATCATTGTAACGCCCTGACTCATGATGACCTGTCTCATAGCGACGCCCTGACTCATGATGGTCAGCATCAGTGCAACGCCCTGACTCATGATGACCTGCCTCAGTGCGACGCCCTGACTCATGATGACCTGTCTCAGAGCGACGCCCTGACTCATGATGGTCAGCATCAGTGCAACGCCCTGACTCATGATGACCTGCCTCAGTGCGACGCCCTGACTCACGATGGACTGCCTCAGTGCGACGCCCTGACTCATGATGACCAGCCTCAGTGTGACACCCTGACTCATGATGACCTGTCTCAGAGCGACGCCCTGACTCATGATGGTCAGCATCAGTGCAACGCCCTGACTCATGATGACCTGCCTCAGTGCGACGCCCTGACTCACGATGGACTGCCTCAGTGCGACGCCCTGACTCATGATGGTCAGCATCAGTGCAACGCCCTGACTCATGATGACCTGCCTCAGTGCGACAACCTGACTCACGATGGACTGCCTCAGTGCGACACCCTGACTCACGATGGACTGCCTCAGTGCAACGCCCTGACTCATGATGACCTGCCTCAGTGCAACAACCTGACTCACGATGGACTGTCTCAGTGCGACGCCCTGACTAATGATGGTCAGCCTTAGTGCGACGCCCTGACTCACGATGGGCTGCCTCTGTGGGACATCATGACTCACGATGAATTGTTCCTTTACGACGCCCTTACTCCAGATGGACTATTTTCAGTACGACGTTCTGACTCACGACTGACTGCCTCAGTGCGAAGCCCTGACTCACGCCTGACTGTCTTCGTGCGTTTCCCTGACTCATAATGGACTGTCCTAGTACGACGCCCTGACTGTGGGTGTAGCCTACTGTCCTAAATGTATAAATACAGTATTTACAATAATAGCTAACAAAATAAAAAAATAAATAATTAAACTATTTAGTTTGTAGTATTTATTATCAATGACTTCCACTTCAACTTTGGTCGCTTCACGATAAAAAAACTAACGTCAGGAATGTATTAATATCAGGAAAAGCTTAGTGTGGTTAAAAAGTACAAGCATCATCGATTTATCAAATTTACAAAACACAACTCAGACTTCATCTGTGTTCTATTTGAATTATTACACATGATCAAAGTTGTGCTTTACTTAAGAAGTTCGAAGGCTTTATAATCATTGAATACTTGTGTACGAAGTAATTGGTAAAATTAAAGGGATCCCTCGATGCACATAAGAGCAATAGAGCCTGATATGAAGGTGCCACCGCTGCAGCGCCGGTGGCGTCGCGGGGCGGCGGTGGCGGCGGTGAGGGGACGCATGCGCCAGAGGGGCGTCACTTCAGCCGCCCAGCAGTCTGGCCGAGTCGCCAGAGCGTCGAGGCGTCGACCGCGCCGCCCGCCAACCGCCGCCGCGCCGTGCCGCACCCGTCTCGACTATACAGTGCCGACTTCGAGTGTAAACCATACGAATGTTTAGAACATATTTGGATAGTTAACAAATAATTAACTGTTATTTTATAACACAGTGAATATAACTGTGGTGAGTCTAACGATTTGTTTGACCATCTGAAAAATGACACATTACTAAGCTAGCTAATTTGAATATTGGTAAGATATGTAGTATGTTCATTTGTTCAAGAGCTCAGGATTATAATGGAGTTGTAATCAAATTTGGGTGGAAATTGACTTAATGAAATTTACAATATATATTTTTTAATAGTCTATGTAACATTTGAGAATACCATGATGAAAAATTAAACCGTAAATTAAAATTGCATAAAGATTGTGTATCACTCTTAGATAACAATACATTGGGTTTCTTCACATAACAAACCACTCAAAACAAGAACCCCTAAAACTGTACCAATATGTATTCTTAATTTTAAAGATATGCAAGTAATTTTAAATTTTGTTTTAAAATAATGTTTTACTGGATATATATATATATATATATATATATATATATATATATATATATATATATTACTCCATGACAATTGAACACTCTTTCAAGAATTTATCTAGGTAACCTTAATCATTAAAATACAACCATTTCTTGATTATACTTTTATACTAGTAATTCTTGAAGCAACTGCAATGATGCAGCTTCTACAAAAGATTCAAAAAGCATTCTCTAAAATTCCCCCGACGTTGAAATCTGTGTGCCTTTCTGCGGTTTAAAGACCTCGTAGAGAAGACTAATAAAATGGACCATGTAAGTATAGGCATGTCGGGGTCAAGAAGAAAACCTGCTTTCCACGATGTTAAATAAATGTTTTTTACCCGAAGGTAAACATGTGCCTGTAATCTGCTTATCGGATCGTGTGCTGTTGCTTGTGGTCCTCTCTCTTACCGTCACCCTGGCGAGCATCCGTCACCAAGCGAGTTCCGAACACCGCCACCATCACCACTACGATCGTACTGCACATTCACCTCAAAGCGTTCGCTTCGTTCAATCTTACGAGCTCGAAAAATACTTTGAAAGTGGCAATTTGCCGAACAACAGTGTACATTTCAGGTTATACTATACCGATGTAAATAAACAGTTCTCACATTTTAAAAGTAACGTTTTAAACCCGTACCTTACACCAAAAGCCGCATCGTTCGTGCAAACGGGATACCCTCGCTCGGACGCCTTGATCGACGTCGGCACCAGTCCGACCGGCAGTGTGGTGAACGACGTGATCACGTGGCCAGTGAAGAGGGAGGCGGTGCTGGAGGGCGACGTGATCCTGGGAGGCCTGATGATGGTGCACGAGAGAGAGGACAGCGTGACCTGCGGCCCCATCATGCCTCAGGGCGGCATCCAGGCCCTGGAGACGATGCTCTACACTCTGGACGTCATCAACGCTCAGGGGTGGCTGCCCTTCAGCCTCGGGGCCCACGTGCTAGACGACTGTGACAAGGACACCTATGGTCTGGAGATGGCTGTGGATTTTATTAAAGGTATGTAAATATAAGATCATTTCTGAGTCCCGATAGATGATCTATAGAAGTGTTATTTTTAATTACATAATTTGCTTCTGAGTCTATTCTGGTAAACCGTTTTAAAATTAATAAACTTTATGTTGTTTTAGGAACAACAAAATCCAGTTTTAATTTTGCATGCATAATCATTATAATTTGTCGTCTTTTGTAACTTCAAAGAAGAGTTGTACACACAGAAATGTTATTGCAGAGAAAAAAAAATACCCCCGTTGCAGCAAACCTGCATACTCAGTGAATTTCAAATAGATATATAACATAACATATTAAGCCACTTAACAGGATTTATAAGAAATATATTCACAAAGATGTGATACTTAAAATAATTATTATTCTCCATAAGAATAAGATTGGGGATGATTACGCAGGTTTGCTACAACAAGGAACACAAAATAATGGGTTTTATGGAAATATCAATAGAACTCATATAAGTGAAGTCGCATACCAAATTTCATACACATACATTCATAAATAAGCGATATATAACATTTTAATTATTTTCTATAAGAATAACTTGGGGACCGAGTACCTAGGTTTGCTGCTACGGGAAACATAGACGAACAATTTTTTTGCAAAAACCAATAAACCGCAACCAGATGAAGCCATATCCTAAATGTTGTCAGTTTATGATCATAATAAGCGAGATATAAAATTTGTCTTTTTCTCCATAAGAATAAAATTAGAGAACGTACTGTGTTTAGCAATTTAAATATCTCAGTAACCAATGGACGTAAAGCAATGGTCAGAATATCAAATTGTTTGTTTTTTAAGTTGAATTCAATGGTGAATATTAAAATTTTATTTAAATACAAATTAAATGCGAAAACCCCCAAAAAATTTGGGGATACAAAACCCCCCAAAAACCCCCCTTTGGATGGTGCGATTACTCTGGTTTTCGAACTCGTTCAAATAAATGGTACTTTACACATTTGTGCCAAATTTCATTAAGATCTGACTTTATTACGAGAGTTATCGTGCTTACGGACACACACACACACACACACACACACACACACACACACACATATATATATATATATAAATACATATATATAAATATATAACAATTTGAACGCATGATGTTTTTGACATCTGGGGACCTCAAAATGAAAAGTTATCATGGTCTCGGGCTTAAGTCTTACAATGAGACCTACGGTAATAACTTCTTCCCTATAGGGGAAATTCGCTAATAATGTTTAGGTAATAAATAAGACTTAAATACAGTATTTTAAAATCAGTACTCTTTTGACATCACTTTGTACTCGAAAAAACCTGCAGTAGGTGTCCAGCAAAATTTGTGTTTGTATCATAATGCAGTTACGACATTATTTTTAACGTCAATACGTTTTTAGTGAATATCCATCGTAATCGATTGAGCGCTGTTGGCATAAAACCTATGTTGAGACTTAATAAACAGGGACCATGGAAGTAGTTCCTAACGGGACCCCTCTGGTTTGTGTAATATATATAATTGCAGTTATTTGAACAAGCAACCAATCTAAAAATAAATCAGGTTTGCCATGACAGTGATTAAGCATCCCTCCGTATATTTCCCTTTACAAACTAAATTTATACAAATAGGAAGCAAATGAATTATCACACATTAATTCAAACAATTAGGCTAGGGTCCGAGTTATCAAGGGTAACAGCTAAAATAATAATCTAAGGTATTTGTATATGTATGATTATTGTTGGTTGCTGAATACCGTTGCAACTATTATTCCTAGTTTTACCGAACTTTGAATACAAAATTTTAGTTTAACAGAAATATTCTCTCCGAAAAAATCTGCTAATTGTATCTTTAACAAACACGTTAAACTTCCTAATGCTATTGACTTTAGTAAACATTATGTAGATTAAGTAACATTAACTGTGCAGTTTTCTCACACACAAATAGGTAGATAATTAAAACACAATATTTGATTATCCTATCGGTTATGAAGTTGGTCCTTTTTCAGTGTCGTTTCATTCCATTCTATCTACAGGGTGTCTCAAAGGTCGACTACCAAACTTCACAGGCTTGTTAAAAGGACTATTTCAAACAAAAAATGTCATGTATGTTCATATCATATCCTTCATAGTTTACAAGCTACTGGAGTTTTTAATATTTTGTATAATGTACATATTGCAATCTCATAAATCATTTGTAGGCAAGAATATATGCACGTAGGACCATAAAACTCGTACATCGTATAAAAATAAACAGTAATCATAAAGAAATGCAGCTTTTAGGAGTTTAATAAAATTAAGAAACAAATTAAGGAAATGCTAAATTATATTCATAATTTTTGTTACTTGAAAGTAATGGTTAATTTAAGAAAAAGTGTACTAGGGGGCTTACTACAAAAAAACTACCATTACTGAAATTAGGGAAATTAATATTTTAATATCTTAACGAGTTCGCACGCAGTACGCTGACGTGAGGGCAGTGAATTTCCACATAAAAACTTGTAAAACTCAAAATAAGTGTAAAAACATACATTTGTCCAATTTTTATTGAAATCTGAAAACACTGATTTTTTGGCTGTTCTGATACTCCTGGTTTCATTTACTTGCAAAGCTGGGAATACAATTTTGCGCATTATAAGGTTAGGACAAGGTCCAGACAGGCTTGAAAGTAGGCGTGAGGTTGCTGGGGATGATAAAAGTACTCTAACAAAGGCATAACAGGGTTTTCTGGTGTAAAACCCCCATAAGACATTAGTCGATACACATTTTCTTTAATAACTCGGTAAATATCTATGCTAGAATGACGAGAGAGGGCTTAAAACTTTCGCCTCACTAATTCCCATCTTTTTACATGCATTGTCTTTACATATGGGTCTTTTGTAACCCTTTTAGGGCCCAAAAACTCGAAATTTCAAAGATTAATCCCCCAAAAAAGGGGTTTACAGTTTTCCGATTGTTTTGCCCAACAAACTTGTCCAACCGATTACAGAAAGGAACGTCCCTACCAAATTTGAAGTAAATCGGACAAAAAATGCGACCGCTAGAGTGCAAACAAATATATATATATATGTCTATATATATATATATATATATATATATATATATATATGTATGTATGTGAAATTTTGAACGACCCCCCAACACGTGTTCAGGGGGTCACGTTAGGAACTTCTATGGTGGTCCCGGGCTTAAGTTTCACCGTGCGGGTCATGCTAATAGTTCACTTTCCAAAGGAAATTCACTAATAATATTATTATCTGCAACTAAAGGGAAAACTGTTAAGATCGCTCTCTAAGGCAGAAATTGTAAACGGAACCACTGTTTGAAAGTAAAAAGTTATAAATGTAAAATTTAAATTTAAATTGCGTTAAATTGCGCTTTTTAATTCGATTAAACCTCTAAAACTTATTTCTTTTGTAAATACTATTAATTTTTAAACAGGTGAAATTTGTATGAACCTACGTGTATATTTTATGGCCTGAAAATAATTTATAAGATTGTAATACACAGATTTAAAAAAACATATTAAAAACATCAATAGCTCGTAAATTATAAAGAATATGATCAAACATATTACTTTTTTTAAATACTCCATTTAAGCAAGCCTGTGAAGTTTGGTCGTTGACTTTTGAGACACCCTGAATATTTAAATTTGCATTACGACTCTTGTGTACCTACATATACATATACATATCTTAAGCAAATTTAATCTAAATGCAAAAAGATAATACTACTTAGTGACTGTGCGGATGTTACATTTTGGAACATAACTAACAAATGACCCTTTGACCTTTTTAAACAAAAATAAATCTGGTAACAGCCAGTCTATATTTAATGAGCTTGTAAAACAACTTTGTCTTGTCTGGTACCAACTTCATTATAGAGATACGAACATAACATGTCCTATAAAGGAGAATACCATCCTAATACTGGAGAGCTTAGTTAAAAAAATAAAAATAAAAATACCCCTTGTCGCAGTAAACCTGCGTACTCAGTGAATTTCCAATGCACATATGTATTAATAACACTTTAAGCCACTTATCAATATTCCTAAAAAATATATTTACGAATAAGCGATATATAAAATAATAATTATCTCCTTATGAATAACATTGGGTATGAGTACGCAGGTTTGCTGCAACCAGGATCGGAAAATAATGGGTTTTTATGAAAATATCAATAGAACTCTTCTAAGTGAAGTCACATACCAAGTTTCATCCATATACATTCATAAATAAGCGATATATAACATTTTAACTATTCTCCATAAGAATAACATGGGGAATGATTACCTAGGTTTGCTGCTACGGGAACCATAAGTGAAAAATTGTTTTTTGTGCAAACAACAATAAACCACAACCAGATGAAGATACCAAGTACCATATACCATATACCATATACCATATACCAAGTTTCGTCAGTTTATGTTCTTAAATAAGCGAGATATAAAATTTTTATTTTTCTCCATAAGAATAACATAGGACAACGTACTATGTTTAGCACTTTCAATACCTCAGTAACCAATTGACGTAGAATGATCAAAATACAAAATTTTTGTTTTTAAGCTGAATTCAATGGTAAAAATTAATATTTGATTAAAATAAAAATTACATGTGAAAACCCCAAAAAACCCATTTTTGGGGTACAAAACCCACCCCCCAAAACCCCCCTTCGGATGGTACGATTCGTCTGGCTTTCGAACTCGTTCAAATAAATGGTACTTTACACATTTGTGCCTAATTTAATTAAGATCAGACTTTTTTACGAGAATTATCGTGGTTACGGACACACACACACACACACACACACACACACACAGACACACACACATATATATAACCATTAAATTCACAGATTAGGGCTACTGATAAATGTAATAAACAAAAAGTAAATAAACTTGAGTTCCCAGGTAAAATAATTTTAATTACACTTACACGTGTTTCAGCTATTAGGCCATGTTCACAGTGTTAGTTATAATACCTAACCTTTTTTAAAACTAATCCTTATCAACAAGAGTAAAGGTTTTCACATGTGACTATAAATCATATGACGAATTTTTATCAGTGTACATTTTTAGGAGCACTTCTAATGTGTATTATTTGGTTGAAAATTATCAAATTGACAAAGATAACATTTTAAACTCGATGCAAGTCCAGACAAAAAATGAAGCCATATACCAAGTTTTATTAATTTATGTTCATACTTAAGGGAGATATGATATTTTACTTTTTCTCCATAAGAATAACATGGGGACTGAGTATGCAGGTTTGTTGCTACGGGAATCATCGGTAAAAGAGTTTGAGTTGCCATTCAAGTAGTTTTTCGATTATGAGAGTTGCCATTCAAGTAGGTTTTTTATTTCCATTACGATAAACAGCTATTTACAATATTTTAAGTTATAGCCTTCAGTTCACAACAGATGGGCAGGTCATTATAGAGTATTATAGATTACCGATTATCGTAGTCGACTACTCATCTATCATATAGAGGATCACAGCTTGTTAAATTATTAACTTTCCCACGTTGCGACATGCTGTAGTGGACCAGTGGATGCAGTATAAGACCCAAGATCACGCGGTCCCGTGTTCAAACCACACATTTGCTGATTACTTATTGAGGTATACATTTTTTAATTTACGTTATTTTGTTCGGGATGAAGTCTTATTTTTGTCATTTACCTTTTAAGTTCTAGATTTCTAGGTAAAGTTTACTTTATATTTTTTAAGATAAAAATTAATTTATTTGAAATATGTTGCACAAAGAAGATCCACCATACACTGCTCTGCCAAGTTAGGTTAGGTTAGGTTACTATAATTTTGTCGTGAACTTCAGCAAAAGTTTTTATTTTGTACACGTAAATCCATTTTTATTATGTTACAAAACAAAGAGCTAGAATCGATAGTCTATAATACGATAGTCGATATTTAATCGAATGACCTGCCCATCTGTTGTGAACTGAAGGCTATGCTATTTTAAGTAGATGATTTAATAGAAGCTGATTTAATGGTCTGTTTTTGTTATTCAAAGTAACCGGTGTTATGATTTTAAACTCCATAAGCCCAAAATTAAAATTTTCAATTTTCAAATGAGTTGTTTAGAAAAGTACGAGCTTTCCTGAGGTAGTGGTTTCACCAATTGATTTTTTAGACCCAAAAGCCCCTAATCCCAAATTTTCAGAAAAATCCTTTAGCTGGATCTCAGGATAAATTTTGCAAACAAACAAACAAACAGACATAGCTCGTATTATTTATTTAAATCTATTATTTATATTCTGTTTAATTGAGTAGACCATCATTTATTTAGTAGATTAATAAAATGTCTGCCTGTCAGCTTGTGTATTTGAAATAATTTCTTTCGAGAAAATATTGTAACACTCGTTTAGTAAGGTAATGGAAACTAACTTTCTAAACTAAAAAATATTGATTTTCCAGCTAATAATCTAAAATATCATCAATAATTATTGTTAGCAATGTAATTAACTATAATACAACCGCAAATAACGAAACACGACGAGTTTTATGATTTTTGATAATACAGTAAAAATAAAAACTAATGTACGTTTGTTAGCAATTTTAGTTGACATAAGTTTTATTTAAACTGATATAGTATTACCTTTCTGCAGTTTGTAGGCAGCAATCTGATGCTACAAAACAAAAATATTTAATATATTTTGTTTCATCTTCGCAGGTTTGGGAAGAAAGCCCGCTGACATAAAACAAAATTGAGTTTGGCAATCCAATAATTTTCCGATATCCCCTCAGAACATGGCGCCACGTGGAGTGGTTACTAAAATACCTCGCGATTGAATATTCCACCAGAGTTTCCACTTATAAATATTTATTGATTATTAAATATATATCCAACACTATTTCTCAGTATCAGTGTATACCATCGTTTAACAATCAAGATGTCAAGCCTCCTGGAGGAGAGAGAACGATTACGTTCGATTCATGTTGGGGACTGTACTATCATACACAAATTTGGAGCCTATCTGTCACCATCTCTGTTCGATTCAACATACAAACATCTGAAAATATTGATATTATATTGGGCAACAACGCTACCTAATATATATGCTCTATAAATAGACCTATTCGTGCTAAACCCAACTTACTGCTCCATCCTAAGGTTCTTTAAGGTTTCAATGTTAAGGTTTCTTAAGGATATTTATTTGTTTATTGGTTACCAAGGCAACAGTATTCTTAGAGAGTCATGCAGGAATATCGTCAGGTTGTTGAGGCTTTTCTTGCCTTTAAGTTCAACTGCTCCCTAATCCAACCACCCCATAAGAGGCAGAGACAGGAATAGACTTTTGTAAAACAGGTCCGGAGTATCAACAAACCTTCCATCTCAACCGGAAGTTAATTTCCTAAACAACCCTTCTTAGAATACTCGGCGAAAATATGCTTAAAGATTTCCTGAAGCATTTTCCAATCTAGCAAACCTTTTACACAGTAGGTGGGTTTTTGTATCACGCACTTTCAGTAAAAAGTAATTCGTTGTCCCGGAAGTTGTGTCTAAGGCCTTGAAGAATGATTGTCTCAAGTCAGAGTCAAGTGTTCAGGTGTCTGCGTTTTATAGCTAGTTTATAAACTGAATAAATCTAAGGTATAATAATCTTCAAACTATTAATTGAGTTACAAAACAGTTGTGATCACCGTCACACAAATAATAGTATTATTTTCATGATTATTACCTGTTTCGATTAATAAGCAAAAACCATAAAAATCAACTAAACCAACTAAGTTTGAAAAACGTTTATTGAATAAAGAAAAGGAAATTTACTGCTTCTGAAAGTTTTACAGGACCTGAAAGAAACAATTTCAAACTTTAGCATGAATAATGTAGCCTGGTCTTGACAGAACAATTTATTCATATATATTTCTTACAGTCAATCTGTAGGTTTAAGTACGTTCTTTTAAATAAAGGATGAGAGCTATGAGTTTCAGATAAACTCGATACGTCAGGCGAGGTTAGTACCTCAATCTGCTCTCTTAGCTGGTGGTATAACGATTGTGAGGGAACGATTTGTGTAGATGGGATGAGAAACTGTACAAACCCAACTCGGAATGGTCACTCTGGGATTTAAACCCGGGACTAATCAAGTATGGAAACCAAGTGTTATATCGAGCTACATCATTCCGTTAGAATTTCTGTTAGCCTGGAATAAAGAAATTGTTTTTCTTATTAAAAAGTCTGTGTTTTAATTTAAGGTAATTGATAAATTTTTGTCAATATATTGGATATCCTTCGTTATTATTTCCTCCCCTAAGGCATTCTCGTAAAAACGATGACTAATAAAATATACTTCATTTTTGTGTTCAATCGCGATAAAGCTTACATTTTTGAAATCAAATTATTTACAATTAAAGTAGTGTTATATTTTCATACAATTTTGGAAAATTTGTTTGTTAAATCAAAACCTAAATTAATTAAACACGCACGGAGAGGCGGTTAGCTTGGGATGAAACAAACCACCCGCATTTACCCCTCTCGTTCTCCCAGAGGTGATAAAAAGTTGCGGTTGTTTAAGCAAACTAAATTACATGACTATTTGTTTGCGATTTAGGTTTTATTTTCTCGTTTCCCTATAGCTATACCGTCGTTAACGTAGCTATAATATTGTACACATATTACAATACAGCTGGTAGTAGTGTAATATTGAGACATGTGATATAAAATAATTATAAACAAATGGTTATTGTTTTGATTTTTGTTGTTGATTATCTTTTGGTTATTGCTTGAGATGCGATTAAAAATGATTGTTTCTCAGTTTTTAGCATTCTTTATTGGAAATAAGTTTCAAATATAATTTTAGTGACGAGGATGCCTAGAAGGAACCAAAAAGAGTGATGAAGACATATATACTGGTACACAAAATGACTTGGAGAGAAAATGGAAAGATTTGTTTTTGACCTATATTAGAGTGAACAAGCCACTTCTGAGAGTATATTGAACAATATCAGCGTGTCTGTCGGTTAAAAGGGCTTGGAGGTTCAGAGGTACACAGCGAGGAAACGGGGAAGGACTTACTGCTGGCGTATATGGGAAGTGAACCTCTACAGAAGCTGCAAAACTAGTTTATCTCGAAGTCACTTGACTCTTGTTCACATGGTGAGATAAAGAGAGCCATTGTTCCTGTTTATGACACTAGTCAAACGATATTTCCTTCTCGGTGTGAATTTTAAAGAGCAATTAGAAATTCAAATGAGTCATTCACATAATTCTTTACTCGATTAAAGAAAATGAGCAGGGGCAATATGGGCAAGGCTTGGACGAACGGGTTCGAGATTGTTTCGTCGCAGGCGTTCTCAACAAACAACTGGAAATAGAAGTAAGGCATCCCTGGCCGGATGGTTTGGAGACTGAAGGTAGCATTGTAACAGCGGAGAGGGTCTTCCAGTTGGCCATATCTATGGAGCGAGGTAGAAATTAAGTGACTACTTCTTCAGCGTCTACTATATGTCCAGTGAAGAAACCTCAGCTAACCTGGAATAGGAGTAAATGTGAGTACTGTGGAAAATATAGTTTTGTGAAGGAGAAATGTCCTTTCGGTGCAGGGTTTGTAAACGGAAATTTATAAAGAAAATTGATGACAAATGTGACGAAGTAGAATATAACTAACTCATGTGAGTTTGAATCTCATCTTAATGTTGTAAATAAATATTACACTTGCAGAATGAGGTCAGCGCTGGTTGGACTCCAAGTGTGATAAACTCAAGAACTGGTGAGCTTTCTACCAAGTAAGAATTGGAGGAGCCTTAAAAAGGAAACATGCAGACCAGATACGCAAGAGAAGCGGGGCGTTGTCTGAAGGGGGAGAAGTGTAATATTGGGACAACTGATTTTAAATAATTATAAACAGATGATTATTTTCATTTTCGGTGATTTAGCCTCCGGATTACGTAGAAATACTAAATGTGGTGTAAATACCTGCTTTCGTGTAATCCACTGGTAACACTAACGCTACTAGTTTCGACTTCTATATGAATACATAAAAAAAAGGTTTGGCAATGGGTTTCCCCCTTTCCAGTATATTGGCAGAAATGTTCCTGAACTATATTGAAAATAAACACTTGTTCACAGACGAAAACCGATATAAGGAAAAGATTTTATTCTACTACAGATATGTAGGCGATACAATTATTCTATTTAACGGAAACTCCAGACAGTTATATTTGTTAAACAATTATTTGTGCAGTGTTCACACGAACATTAAGTTCATATTAGAGGAGGAGAACCACAATGCCCTGAACTTTTTAGACCTCACCATAACCAAGCAGGAGATTGGTTTTTCGCTTAAGATATTTAGAAAACCAACTTTCACAGACCAAACCATTCACTCTGATTCTCATCACCCTTATTCCCAGAAAATTGCCGCTTATAATTGTTTCATACATAGGTTGCTTTCGGTTCCTATGAGTTTAACAGATTACAACGAGGAGGTAAATATTGTTAAACCTATCACTGTCGCAAATGGCTTCAATAGTAGTATTGTAGACAAATTAATTATTAAACATGTGAACAAACAATCAAAAGAAAGCTCACAGGAAACCACAGCTGAACAAAAAACATATATTCGAGCAGAATATGGAACATCCCTAAGCTATACATTCAAGAATATAATGGATAAGAATAATGCCACTGTTGTATTTAAGACAAATAACAAACTTGATTCGTTAATTAAAGAGAACCACGGGTTACAGCATCAGTTTTTGATAGATCTAGCGTGTATAAAATTGATTGTAGTGGCTGCCCCAAGTATTACATCGGGCAGAATCCCCGCCCTTTTAAAAAACGTTTTAGAGACCATTTATTTGCCTAAGAATACTACAGAGCCCCAGACTTCTTTTGCAGAACTTTTGCAGAACATCTTATTTTACACAATCATAACTATGAAAGCATTGACAATAACATGAGCGTTTTACATTTTTCAAAGGACCATTTTCAGCGTAATACGAGTACTTTAGAAGGATTCCAGATTTATAAAATAGTAAAATCAAACAGACAAAATGTTTTGAATGACAAGCTCTCTTTTCAATTGAATGTTATCTACAACACGGCTACTAAGATTCTGGAGGGGGGACACCCAATGGACTGCGACCCGCAGGTGATACCAGACAAGGAGTGTGACGTCAAACCACGTTGACCGGCAGTCTAGACCCAACTTCCGGCCGGTCGCGTCGCTCGCCAACCTATATAGTAAAGATTGTAAAATTATCGTTTTAACTATGTGTTCATGTGTCGAGTCGTATCAGTGTCGTGTGCGTGTTAGTTTGTTTTTTGGAAACATAACAACCTTCGAATGAAGTGCAAGGACATCTTTGTACAGCCTGAAGATGACTTCATATAGAAGTCGAAACTAGTAGCGTTAGTGTTACCAGTGGATGAAATCAGGTATTTACACCACATTTAGATGATTATTGTTTCTGTTTTTTGTTGTTTATGTTTTGGTTATTGCTTGAGATGCGATTAAAAATGATTGTTTTTCAGTTTGTAACAGTCTTTATTTGAAATAACTTTCAAATATCATAAGTAGTTTATTAATTTATCACTGTCCAGTCAAAAGTAATTTACTTCTCGTTTATAAGTCACTGCGTTTCTATTACACTGCAATTCTAAACCATTGAGGCAGATGTCTGAAGGATATTCGGAACATGAGAAGGCATATGTTCGATTATGATCTAATGCAAATGATCCTAGAACAGTTTTGCACAATCTGGCCAGTTGTTTGTCTATCATGGAGATTTTTGGGCCATCGAAACAGGCCGTCAAAGGAATTTCGGCTCGGCAGGATACAGGTGTTTTATTCTGGTTCATTGCCTATTTTCCTCTGAATTTGTTAAACTTGTTGATCCCTAGCTCGATGAAACTGGTTCATAAATTGACTGTTCAACCTCTAATTTGTATAAATAAAATATTTTATTTTATTTATACAAATTACACTTAAGGAAGTATAATGGCTATCATCGCTGTTTACGAAAAAACTTTTGATTCAGCTTTACATAATATTGTAAAATCTTCTTAAAAACATATATTTACAGCAAATTCCACCCTTACGTAATCATTTTTGAGACGCAGGATTAAACAAAGGAATAACGTATACTTCTAGTTCCATTATCAGTAATACAACACTATTTTTACAGAAAGAGTACCGGTAAAGGAAAACATTAAGCATAAATTGAGAATGTAGAGTACATCAATCCTAATTTCAACTACAAATTGATTTCACTGATACTTTTACACAGCGTTTTAAGCTATATTTCCGTTCAGTAGAGAATTTCATTCTTTATTGCTTGTAAATTTCAGTCCAAAAACCTAAATTTAATTTAAAACTAGTGGCTTGAAGGGGCTAAAGCCCCTAACATTGCATCTACTCTGCCATATCTGATTATATTTTACTCTTTTCATGCTGAGGAAAATAAAATAATATATAAGTAGGAACACATGTCAGTTCTTAAGCAAAGTAGACCCTTAATCACATGTTTTAATGTAATGCAAATCCCCTTTATGACTTTTCTTATGGGGGATGTTTTACGTTATTTCTTGTTTGCTTGTAACTTTTTCAAAATACGGCTATTTTTCCGAGTCCCTGGGATTGAGCCCTTTAATTTGGGCCGTCTTCCATCATCCTATGACATCCTATGATTTGCCAAACTCTCACAATTTTGACTTAAAAATGTCGCTTACAGAATTATGTATGAAGAATATAGTTGTCTGCTTTGTTTACAAAAACAACCTTAACTTTAGTCAGCGTGTATTGAATTTGGATCCAAAGTATGGAACACATGGATCGGTAAACAAAATGTAAAAAATGGCCAAAAGAACAAACACTGTTTTTTGCTAATTGCAAACTTGGATATGTTGGATATCATATTTTTCATCATCCTTGGCCTAAGGGAAATTTATTGACACCAACCTGGCCTCTATACGTTTAATATTACTCTCTGAATAGGTGTTTACACGTTCCTTATACATGGGGATGATGAAAAAAGGCCAAAAAAAAACAGTGTTTTTTGCCAATTGCAAAGTTATAACTGAATAACTGTAGATTATCGTATTTTTTTCATCATCCTTGAGCTAAGAGTAGTCTTTTGACACCAACCTGACTTCTCTACGTCCAGCAGTTAACTCCAGTAGTCCAGTAGTTAACTTTCAATAGGTGGTTACACGTCGCTACTACATGCTATTATTATATTTACGCTATTATCTTGTTATTGAATGTTTTTTAACGTAATCACTTGAGTTATGTATCATTGTGCATGCATACATTTGTCATTTTTGCGAAGCACGGGCATAGCAGCTAGTTCTTGATAAGAATTACATTGGACAACGTACTCAATTTAGCACTTTCAATAACCCTGTAACAAATTGAGGTAGAACAATGATAAAACATTAAATTTTTAGTTTTTTAGGCAAATAGAATGGTAAAAACTAAAGTTTGATTTTTTAATATCATATATAACAAATTCAAGAAAAAATATTGTTGGGGGACAAAATCCTCCCAAATTATCCTTCCAGATGTGTGGTTTTCTAAATTTAAGTCATAAATGTTGCTTTACACGTTAAAATGCACTTTGACTGCCCGCAATTTTTGGTAGGGGAGAGACAGCGATCTCTAGTTTTAGCTACTCATTTAAATTTTTAGAGCTCTTAAAAATGAGAGGTTACTCAGAGGGGGTTTGCAATTAACAATTACGAGTTACCCCCAAAGTAACTACCCTCATATATTATCTCTACAAGATATAACCACAACCATATACAGGCATATACCAAGTTCCATCAGTTGATTTGAACAAAAAAATAAATTAGAGAACGGGGGTCCGGAATTCTTTTACACCAGGTATATTATGTACACCCAGTGTATTAATGGTGAAATTAATTAATATATAAGGTTAAACATAGCGATAATTGTGTACAGCACTGATACACTTAAAGTTGTTATCATAATTACAGAAGCTTATGGAAACAGCGAGTCTAAGAAGAATGATTGAGTAATAGTGTAGCAAACAGATTGGGTAATAGTGTTCACTTTATAAATAATAATATAAGACAACTAATTACAGACCTTTATATATTTTTAAATAGTATTTTTAAGATTATATTGTTTTATTGAAGACAATTATACATTATTCTGTTAATAAACTTCAAAACATTAAAACGAACTACACTTTTATTTTTTATTGATGGATTTTGGCCTCCGGATTACTGTATAATACTTAAAATGGTTTATATACCTGCATTAAGTAATTCAATTTGTTGCTTTATGAAACCGGTTTCAACTCCGTGGACTCATCATCAGGTCGTCCGTACAAGGATAAAATATCTCTTAATTCGAAGGTCGTCATGATGTTTAACACGAAAAACACGTAAGGTAATCGAACAGACATGGACACGAACATTTAAAACACTAAATAAAAAGTCGTGTGACGCTGGCGGCCTGATGATTCCTCCACGGAAACAAATTGCATTACTTAATGTATGCATATTAACCACTTTAAGTAAACTTTTATAAATACATTTTTTTTAGCTTTAGTGCAACAAGTTTAGAGGAAAGTATATTGGCGTTACTTCGAAGAAAACCTATTGCCAATCTCTAAAGGGTATTTTTCCATTTTAAGACAAGAATGATAAAGTGTATCAATTCAATATCAAAATATTTTTTGCAATTGATAGAACATCAGTGGCTTGTACAGGCTACATTCCCTTATATTACATTTATTGATGATCATATGTTAATACGTAAAAAAGAATGTGGAAATTTAACTACAGCAGAAGTTTTACAGTCCCCATGCATTTCTCTTTGACATGCAATTCAACTTACGATGTATCATTTAAGGTTTGTACTATTGCTACTACGTTTCCAGAATTTCTTAGGTCATTAGTTTTAATCATCAACCCAAGCCATATCCCATTAACATCACTAAGCCCTGTTACTAACTGCAACTTAACGCCCACAATTTATCCTTCAACAATTCTGATTTATCAAAATTAAATTAAGACCACTTGATTACATTGAGTTGATTTAGTTAGTATTACATTATGTTTTGGTTGCAATAACAGAAAACGCTACCTTCATTCTGAAAAAGGTTAGATTTACCAATAAATTGAGCACATGAGCGGAATTAGGTGATTGATTCCAGGGTAAACTGATTTATAATACATTTTGGAATGTCGAATTAATTGGTTAGAGGATTTAAAGTGCCCTCCCCATCAAACCTTCAGTCGGCCGTTATGTATCAACAGCTTGACATTCAAAATCTGCCAATACGATTTTCTAATTAACAGTCCCATTTTGTACAGTTAATTTATTCGTTTACATTTTACATTAAACACACTAATTTGCTAGAGCTGAATTAGATTTATTTTTTACTTTCTTTATTGCACAAAAATGTATGTATCCAGTTAAATTTAAACTTTAATACTGAAAGTTTTCAACGGTATATTTAATATCACTATCTGTAACTAAACAGGGCTTTAAATTGGCGAATGTAATATGAAATAATCTAACTCTATAGTTTACCTTGGTATTTTGACACTGATATTATTGTATTCAACTGTCTCATTACACACCTTAGACTCCTCCATAACCTTTGGTTTCCTCCTTTGGTAATCCTTAGATTCTTCCTCTTAATCAAACAAAACAACTTAAAAGTTGGCATTAACTTTAAGACACTACTTTTACAGTACTTTTAACTATATTTAATGTTAACAATTGCTTTGAAAATATGTTTTCGTGACTAAAAGCCAACTTTAACGTACTGTTTAATTCAACAGGATAAATAAAATACGTCTTACAACACTATAAAGTATATTTACAGTTATACGGTACTTAAATACAAGACGGTAAAATATACACAAAATATGGTATAAGTACACAAAAGATTTCTCCGATTGGGCCTGATGATGACCGGTGTAACTGGTTGAAATCGATGGCCTTATACCATCTTTTGTGATATTTTACCATCTTGTATGTAAGTACAGTATAAGTGTAAATATAATTTACAGTGTTGTAAGACTATTTTATTTATCCTGCTTAGTTGTAACAGCACGTATCATGCTAATAAAGAAATTATTTATTCAATTCTCAAAAGTTTAACCAATACCTATCTAACATTAAATACCCCCGTCGCAGCAAACCTGCATACTTAGCGAATTTCCAATGAATATATAACATAACACATTAAAACACTTAACAGGATTCATAATAAATATATTCACAAACAAGTAATATTTAAAAGTTAATTATTATCCATAAAAATAACACTGGGGATGAGTACGCAGGTTTGCTGCAACAACGCACAAAAAATAATGGGTTTTTATGCAGATATCAATAGAACTTATCTTAGTGAAGTCACATACCAAGTTTCATCCATATACATTCATAAATAAGCGATATGTAACATTTTAAGTATTTTCCTTAAGAATAACATGGGGACCAAGTACCTAGGTTGCTGCAGGAACCATAGGCGAACAATTTTTGTTGTGCCAACAACAACAGACCACAACCAGATGAAGCCATATACCAAATTTCGTCAGTTTATGTTCATAAATAAGCGAGATGTACAATTTTTCTTTTTCTCCATAAGAATATCATTAGACAACGTACTGTGTTTAGCACTTTCAATATCTCGGTAACCAATTGACGTAGAGCAATGATCAAAATACTAAATTGTTTGTTTTTTAAAGCTGAATTCAATGGTATAAATTATAATTTGATTTAAATAAAAGTTCATGTGAAAAACCCAAAAGCACATTTTTGGGTTACAAAACCCCCCAAAAACCCCCCTTCGGATGGTGCGATTCATTTGGTTTTCGAAATAGTTCAAATAAATGGTACTTTACACATTTGTAACAAATTTAATTAAGATCGGACCTTTTTTACGAGAGTTGTCGTGCTTACGGACACACACACACACACATATATATATATAAATATAATATAATATATTATATAATATAATATATATATATATATATATATATATATATATATATATACATATATAACAATTTGAACGAATGGTGTTTTTGGCATCTGGGGACTTCAAAATGAAAAGTTATCATGGTCTCGGGCTTAAGTCTTACCATGAGACCTACGGTAATAGCTTCTTCCCTATAGGGGAAATTCGCTAAAACGTACTTTATGAACAAATCCCTTGTTAAGTTGAAACTATATTGCACTGGAGGTCTCCAATGGATTATATAAACTATCATCCAATACAAAAAATATATATTGCTCTTATTGCAATACTAAAGTTATATTTTTAAAGTAAAATAAACTAAACAACAAATCCATTAAAATTTGTTCTCACAATATTGTTTACTATATTAGGGAATGAATCTTGACGTATGTATGGAGGTGGAGTACATTAATTAGGTAGGTAGCTATGTAATTATATTTCTCCATAAGACCAAATCATAACTCTATTGACAATTGTATTGTATTATGGCTTAACAAATAACACTCAAACAAATATAAAATAACAATTAGCGCCCTGCTGACTTAGCAAATCGTAAATTCAGCTAGAATGTAGGAGATATCAACCATAATGTAATTACAATTGTTAAGTTAATTGGAATTAAAGGTATTGTATACTAATTCATATATTATAACAAAATAATAACCTGTTTCGTAGAATTGTATACGCTCTCAAAGTTAATGTGTCTACGAGAGTTGCCAATTTGTCAGTCTCAAAATAAAAATTAGAAATTGTTCACGATTCATACATTCGTAGTAAAATATACAAAAATATAATTATATAAACCAAAGGTTAGGTCAGGTTAGTTTACAATGTGCATCGTGCTGTAAGTACCATACAAATATTTTGAATTGTAAATTCTAAAATATTAAAGACCTTTACTATTGCTTATTTACATAATTCAGTAACACTTTTACAATACCATACTCGTGCGTTTATAAACTTTGCAATTTACTATCGTCCCATCTTTAATATTTGCCAATTTATTAACAGCACGTTTTTGATTTAATATTTATTTAAAAATTACAAATTTATTTTGGTTTACAAGCATGTTTTATTTGTGGTGGATGAAGAAAAATCACATTTTTAAGGATAATTTCTTTCTCATGCTCATCCTTTAGATTAAATCAAATTATCGGTAATAATGTAAAAGTAAAAGGGTTTGCTGCACTAAAGTTTAGAGTAAGGCTTTAATTCGATGCATTAATGATACGAACCTTATTACTATAACATATTAAATAGCTGTATTACAATTTTAACAGGGAGACAGGACTTAACAGATATCGGATTTGTTCTTTCGTGTTTTACACAAATAGACCTTTAAAACGAATGGTGGTTGGGTTTGGTTTTCAAACATTCATTAGGTACTGTCGGTGTTTATTAAGAAGAATTCCAATTAAAGAGCAGCTGTTTTTATATTTGATGTAATGTAAATCCCTAATGGTACACCCTATCAGTGTAAACAAAAACACATAATTTTCCCAGGTGATCAAGGCTATCGCGCATTTTTAAGCTCTATGCCTGTTGACGCGGGTAGTAATTATTGGTCATATAAAATTATTAATGTTATGTACTTAAGACGCCTTGATAACCTTAACGGCAAGCTTAACAGGCATAATCCATGACACGTAATCAACTGTAAAGGTACACTATATTCATCACAGAGTTTAAAAAATAATTTTTGTAGTTAATTGTAAAAATTTAAAAAAAACATAATTTTGTTTTGAGTAAAATATATCTTATGTTAATTTATATATAATTTGGAATTAGTTTAAAAATCTAACGATAAAAAGTATTAGGAGGCTGATATAACGATTAAGCGAGGGATAATTCGATATGGCTTTAACCAATAACTGTCGTTTATCAACCGGGGCTCAAGGGAGGAGGGATTCCAGGGATATATTGTCCCCTGATACAAGATTATAATTTGTGTTGTATTTCTTCTCATGAATTTTATCGCAGGTATATACTTATTTTTCTTTATTTGAACATTGATTATAAATGGAGATATTTGACTTTTATAAATATGCAGTACAGTAGTAATTAGCGTAACGTGTAATGGTATCACCTGTAGATTAAGTTGTTTGTGTAAATTTATCGTTAAAATTAGCATAATATATGTATTGTAATTATCATATATTTTGTTACAGAACATTTGAGATATTCAATATTTTCTAAAACATATGTGTCAATTGTCTATGTTTTAGGTACCGTATTACAGTATCGGAAAAGTACCATTCAAAACCGTTGATGTAATATCTGGAAATACTTTAGCGCGTTTTATAAATAAAATTACTTCACCAGTTTGTTCTATAGGTAACGGTAATAATAGTTACCTACTTGGATTTCCTGCTTGTAATCTAAAGTACAAAATCATTTCCTTGCAATTCCTTACTAGTCCAGTCAAGGAAGCAGGTGTAGAGTGCGTGAGCAGATACCTAAGCGAAACTTTAGAATCTTTTTCAGGGTGCTTAGAAAGTGAACATACCAAAAGTCCTGACGTCCACGAGGTGAGCCCCCCCTCCGGAGGGGGGAAGAACGTCCAACTTTTGGGATTTCCGTTTATATCTCAACAGCGGTGCGTTTTTGAGAAAAAATTCTTCATAATAAATAAAGTCGATGCAATTATCTACAACTTTGATTCTATATTTTCTTTTGAATCCCTAACCGTTGTCGAGCTACACGCTCTCAAAAAGGTAGATATATTCGAAATAAGTAATTTTACCTCAGATTTTTGTCAAACATTC
Source organism: Allygus modestus (assembly GCA_963675035.1). Lineage (NCBI taxonomy): Eukaryota > Metazoa > Arthropoda > Insecta > Hemiptera > Cicadellidae > Allygus > Allygus modestus. The sequence continues at coordinate 69,144,460 of OY776115.1, forward strand.
CTCCATAACGTCTAAACTGATCATCAGAGAAAAACCTTCAACTGAAAACAGTTGTAGCGAATTTAATTTCCTTTTAGAATATACATAATATGATGATTAATCTTAAATCAGTCAACAACTACAGAAATCTCAATTTTTTTGTAACATTTTGTAATTTTTAGAAAAACCCGTTTTTATCACATTCCTCAAGAACAGTGCGTCTTAGAGAAAAGGTTCTCTGTAATAGATTAAAGCCAATATTACTATCTACAACTTTGATTTCATATCCTTTTTTCGAATTCCTAACCGAGCTACACACACTCAAAAGATAGAGATTTTCGCAAAAAGTCATTTTACCTCACATTTTTCGTCAAACATTTCTCCATATCGTTTAAACTAATCATCAGAAAAAAAACTTTATTTGAGAAAAGTTGTAGAGAATTGAATTTAATTTCTGAACATACATAATATGCGAAGTATTCATTAATCAGTCAACAACGACAGAAATTTTAATGTTTTAAAACAAATTTTGTAATTTTCAGAAAAACCTGTTTTTATAATCGTTTTTACCCACAACTTTTGTTTGTTTTTTTGTCCCTATAATAATGATGTTTTCACACTTTAATGAGACTTATTAAATGAAGGAGACCAAAATCATGTTACTTGGAAAATATAATATTGTATTTTCAAGGTAACGAAAAAGTCCTGTTCAGCTTGTTTGAACCTACCAACAAAGCTCTTCTATTGTCTCAGATGAACATAGTAGTGGGCGGAGGTTTTCTACTGCACCGAGTAATCTGGCAAAAAGATGCCTCCGTTTCCACAATTTGTGATGGGTACATCACCTATGTCAACTACCACTATCACAGCTGGAACTACCACCACCACTAACACTACCACTACCACTATCCTGGAATGACTCGCACTGTAGTATTTGATGGGTACGCAAACTCAGCCAGTATGTGATGAGAACGAAATCACAAGAACGGATGCGACACGACAGTACGGACTGAGAAGTTCAGCTGGCATTAATTTGACATGGACTACATCGATACCCGTGAAAGAAGATTTTGTATCCAATCATACCAACAAAAGTAACTTAATCTCCTTACAACAGACAAAGCTTCAGGAGAATGGGATACAGACTCTTCTGACCACCCATTATGCAGACGTCCTTATCGTAAAGACTGCTGTGGAACAATTCACTCACAATCCTATAGCTGTCGTTGGTGAGATGTGTACCTCGCTGTCCTTTTGATTGCCTCCACTCCTCTCACCCAAGACATTCTGCTGCTAAAACCCGGTCGAGGGCAAACAAAAACAATGACACAGTCCCACACAGGAGATGCAAAACCTTGGTTTTGACCACAGTTTTCACATTCATTCACTTGCTGCGACACAACCTCTTCGACTCTCAGGAGAAGCAAGGTGGGGTTCTTGAAATTGTACTTAAAGTCAGAAACAATCAAGGAAGCGGCAGTGGTTTTTTACAACCCCTGCTCAACTCACAACGAGATTGAAGAGACTGGGAAGATGTGCTTCCGAAAATGGTAAGCGTCGCCAAAAAAACAGACCTCCCTCAACCGGTACCGCTTCCAATCATTCATGAGGTCGGTGGCAAATATGAAGCCCGACAATACCTCCCTCCCTCTAACAGAAAGCGCAGCATTCCTGCATTCCCGGCGCACGGACCACCAAGTACAGCCAGCAGTGGCTCGGGATTGAGCTGCCCCCACAAGAATGGGGGTGGAAACATGAAGGAGAAGCCCTGGTGCCAATTATAACGGAAGATCCACCAGCACTGGAGGTCCTTCTGAAAATAATACTTTGTCGCTGCACCAAGGATTGTATGACTGGCAAATGTGGATGGCAAAAAGCAATGCTGGCCTTTTCTGCAGCGTGCCTCCACTGCCAAGTGAAATGCCTCAACAGCATGCCTGTTACCGAGGAAGACGATGAAGACAACGTAGAGCCAATACAGCAAGAACCACGAAGAGCAACATTATTATAAAAAAACTTAATATTTCTGTAGTTGTTGACGGATTAAATATTAATTAGCATATCATATATATTCTGAAAGAAAATTAAATTATCTACAAGATTTGTCAAATGATACGTTTTCTGTGACGATTAGTTTAGACGATATGGAAGAATGTTTGACGAAAAATGTGAGGTAAAGTGACTCTTTTGAAAATCTCTACCTTTTAAGAGCGTGTAGCTGACAACGGTTAGGAATTCGAAAGGGATGTATACTAATTTAAGTTGTAGATAATTATATTAGCTTTAATTTATTTACATAATATTTTCTCTACGATGCACCATCGTTGAGATATAATCGGGAAAAACAAGAGTTGGACGTTCTCCCCCCCCCCTCCCGGGGGGGCTCATCTCGTAGACGGTAGGAATTTTGGTATGTTCACTTTCTAAGCACCCTGAACAAGTTTCTGACGATTCGCTTTGGTACCTCACGCACTCTACACCCCCTTTTGGGCCATTCATTGACTGAACTGTACTTGATTCCGAGGTTACTTTTTCATACTGAGGCCCCTTTAAAAACAAGCTGTCGATTCCAAAAATGTAAAGGGAAATTTTATGTTTATTTACAGTTAGTACAGACACATCCATTGCTTTTGACAACCCACGATTTTAAATCTATCAACATTATAGATCAGTTAAATTGTATAAAATTAAATACGGTACCAATGAAATAGTTTATCATACTCATAGTGCTTTCCTATCCATATACAATTAAACACAAGAATTTTTCCATTGTAAGAATCGTAGTGAATCACAACTTGGCTTCAAACAAACATATTTAAAGCTACATAACGTAACTGTTGAAATAATAATGTAATATTCTGATTAAAGTGTTTCTACAACTGCAATAGGCACCAACCGTAACCTTTGTGGTTTAAAGGAATATTCTAAGCGTGAAAACGGTGAACACTCAATAAAAAGGGTACTGGAAAAGTATATCCCTAGATGTCGTATCTGGGAGATTACAGACAGTGAAAATGCATCTATCAATGTCGTAATTTGTTTAGGGAGGGAGCACGGACGATGGAGGATATTTGCTCTACCTTTACTTAGGAAAACTGGCACGAAAAAGCCTAGACATAATCTTCGGGAGCATTTGAAGAGCGGGACCCCTGCTCCAGTAGGTGGTACAGTATAATTATTCTAAGGGAGGAACAGTCCGCACTATACTGATTCGCGCCCATTTGTATAGATCCAAATTCTGGAAATATAAGTGGGGACAGGCTTTTGACCAGTCTTGTGATTCAAGGAGACTATACACCACATAGAAAACCTTTGCCCACTGCATGCTTTCTCGAGAGTGGTGGTGCCGATAGGCGGGCTCCGCAACGTGGGTGGAGCGGCTCCCATTGGCTGAGGGAGTTGGAATTAGCTTTATAAATGAGATACATTTTATGGTTGGTGAAGTATAAATTGTATTTAAGGGGAAATGTTAAAGAACGGTTTGTTAAAGCTGCTGCTAACAACCCATGAACTAAATATCAATAATAAGTAAATGTTCATGTAAATCAAATGGTTGGTTGGTATTTCAAAGCACCTTGATTACGTGTTTGACAAGTACAAATTGTGTCACCGGACAGGTTAATTTGAGAAAGGGGTGGCATTTAATACACGCGATATAACGTGATGTGGGACTAATGTAACACCATTTCAAACTACTAAAATATTGTGTATTTTTCCGTACTTATTTGTTTACTTTAGCATATTGAATCGTTGAAATGTAAGGTCCATTCCCGAAGAACGGGTTGACACGGTTGCTGATTTTAAAATAGTGAAAAATGTATTCTTATGGTTATTTATATGATTACGTTTTTTTTATCTAGTTGTACTCATATTTACACGTAGAGGTGGAGGAAAGACGCTTTATATGATTTTTGCTTTACACTGTTATGAAGACCTTGCAATTTTTTTTCAAAAGCTATGCCCAAAATTCTACTTTAATATTGCGGCAATACATAGAACCTAAAAAAATCTGAATCTGAAATGAATAAAATATACGTAAATACATATAAATAAGTTTTTATGGTATTTAACGTTTTAGTTTTTTTTTGGGGGGGGGATGGATCGGTTTTAATCGGAATACAATTGGTTTATGAAGAGCTCCATGCCCTAGTTACAACTAAAATAAACTTGAAAGGATTTAAAAATGTGTATCCAGGAATGATTCTAGGGAAATGTGATTTTTCTTATTCCATTATAAAATAGATTTAAACTATTTCAAATATCCTCGAATTTAAAACGATATCCTTCATTATGTTAGATAGTAGTTTGAAAATATCACCATTAGGTATCTTGCTAACCTGACGGATAGCGTCTTGGAATACGGTTCAAGGGGTCACGGATTCAAAGGGCGGAGTATCCACAGATATTTTAGGGGTTTAAACCGCCTTCCCTAAAAGCATTTGTGTGTTCTATTAACAAAAATGTGGGAGCACCAAAAAAATATAGAACTACTTTTAAAGATGTTTATAACAATTACATACTGCTGATTTAGTTTGCGACATACCATTTTTAAATGGTTGTACGCAAGTTCTTGACGTAAGGGACTTTACTGCCTTATTTCTGTATAATAAATAAATGCTGGTTGCCCTATCAAAAAATATCATTAGTAATAACCCGTTGAAATTCATGAATGGTGAAATTAAATTAATATAAATCTCAGATTCATTTTGTAAACAACATTGTAAATTACCGATTATAGTTATCTTTTATAAGTTTTCCATGATTCCAATGTTTCTTTAAACCCCAGATCGTTATGAAATCGAAAAAGAACAATGGAATGGTTGTAATGAAAACAAAACATTCTCATCCATCCCTCAGAGCGGTCCCGAGAGAGAAAGGAACTGTGTGTTTTATAGGGAGTGATCGATCATCTAACGGATTTTAACTCAGTGAAATAAATTGTTACTAAATTTAAAAAAAATGCTTTTGCATTGGGTATCGCTATTTTCGCCTAAGATTCTTACGAAAACCTGGAGACAAAATTTCTGTTAATTACATAAAAATAAAAATAAACTAATGGTTGTTTTCGGAGAAATTTTGACTGCCTATTTAACCGTATAACCTTTATCACTGGACAAGTAAATTAAAAATACGACATTCACGATGCGTGATATTAATATATTTGTGAATAAGGCAAAGCAATGCTTAACGTCTCAAACATAGTGAAATATAATTTAGTTAGTAACTCATGATCCCGGTCTCAACCGAGAATAAAGCACTTCTTTAAATTGAATCTGTGTTTACTTTCTTACCTTGGGGAGCAAACTTACTTTGCTTGTGTTTTAAATCACCATTTCAGTTTGAGAAGCTAAATATTTAGCCTTAAGTTACTGTAGAAGACGAATTGATTTTTTTATTCAGATGAAAGGTAAATAACATACTCCATTCGTATTTTGATGTGTGGTTGGAATGGCAAATTAGCAGCACAGCAAAGTTTGTAAAACAATACGGTTGATATTTGGTTTGTTTGCAAATTTCAATTTATATATTTCTCTTAACAGCTGTTTACTTGGGTGAAATCGATGGGACATTTAGTAAGTGTAAATTTAACAAGGATATAGGTTATTAAAAAAAATAAATAAATGGGACTGGGTTTTGATTGATAAGTTAAAGGAGTTGTAAGTGAAGAAATAATGTGAAAACGATTTTATTTAATGAAAGGTAAATGACATACTTTATTTGTATTTTATTGTGTGGTTGGAACGGAAAATTAGCTGTACAGTAACGTTTGTAAAACGATATGGTTGAGATTTGGTTTGTTTGTAAAACTTGATGTGTATGTATTTCTTTTAACAACTGTTCCCTTCAGTGAAATCGATGAGTAAATTTAGTAAGTGTACATAACAAGGTTAAGGGTTAGTAAAAAATAAACAAAATAATTGGGACTGGGTTTTGATTTATAAGTTAAAAGACGCTGTAAGTGAAAAAATAGTGTGAAAACTCACATAGACAGTAGCGCTACGTAGTGGATTTCAAGTCTAGCAAGACATAGTAACCACAGCATCCTCAAATTTGAAACTCGCACGGGTTTTTTCTATGATCATCTTCGGTTTGTATTGGCACCTTTGGCAAGCACATCATTTTAAAATTATATTTACTAAGATTAGCCTATTTGTATTATGTTTTGTATATTATCGGGATCATCGATTTCATATTCCTCATAAGTTCTGTATTTTCTTTATTTAAGTTTGAATTTATTTTAGTGTTTTTTGTCAGGTATTCAAATTAGGGAATACAATCCCAATTTTACAGTTTATTCCATCCTGGGATTCAAACGCCGAATCCCGGGATTTTCGGGATTGCTAAATTGTCTCAAGTTAGCAATACAGGTGACGTTTATAACTGATGTAACCGCAATAAAACCACTTTAATAAAGTTATAAATCAAAACTTCTTGATCTGATATTTTTTCTTTCTTACATATTAACTATAGGTTTATATTTTAATCCAATTTCTTACAGTTACTTGAATCAATCAGATTTTACCTGAATAGGATAAATGTTTGTCAGATAATTATGCCTTTTTTACGATAATTAATATTTTTGTATTAAGAAAAAATTTAGTTTGTTTTGATCCCAATATAATAATAAGTAAATTCATTAAAATAACAACATTGGAATTTTTTTAAAGTGATGTTTACTCGATTAATTTTAGATCGTTTACTAATTGTTATATGATTTTATTATGAAAGTTCTGTGTTTATTGAAAGGATAGTTTTGTTTCTAGTTTTGTTTTATCAAGTAGGATTTATTCATAACTTGTCTTAGTATTACGTTAATAATTTCATTCATCTACAGCTGCAGCTACATTAAAAAAATGTACTTCTAATTCTACTTTTTAGGTGAAAATATTTGTTATGGAAACTTTTTGAAAGAGTTTTTCTGTCAATTTAAATACATATCTTAGTGCTAAAAGCCCAATCTTGAGTTGCTCTATTAGGTTATTGCATACCCGAAGCCTTAAGCAATGTGAGACCAAACGTAATAGTACTAATAAAGTAATTCAGATTATAATCTTTCACCGTTGATCATTTGTGCAATTTAAGTAATTGTTTTGTATTTTTAATAAACAAAATAGTATTAATTCACTATTATTATCGTCAACATATACAAAAGTACACTTAATTGCACTTTTCCTGGCTTTTTGTAAAATACGGCCAATCCCAGGATTGGTCCCGGGATCCCGGGATTGTTTTTTTCAATCCCGTAATCCTGGGAGTGAAAATATCGTCCGGGATTGGATTCCTTAATTCAAATATATGTAAAATGCTCAGTATGTAAATTATACTTAGGCTATTTAACCTAGCTTTTTGAGTTGTAGTGCTTTTAATTTTTCAACCGGATGTTTTTTGAATTGTACGGAACTTTACAGAATTAACTGTACGGAACTGACACTCAAGAAAGCATAGACGATCTGGAACAATATCTACTTCCATTTGCAAAAGTATAAATACAATTCCATTAAATTTTCTAGAACAATTATCCGTATCGAGGATTAGTTGACTTACGTTGTGGAAGAAAAGAAAGTCTCACTACCAGTATTTTCAAAAACCTTAATATTAATATTCTAAACAATACATTGCCTTTTATAAATAGTTAAAGCAACTCCTTAAAACAACAGACCACAAATTATAAACAGGGGATAAAAAGAGTTTCGTTACCATTAGAGAAATAATAACAATTCTTACCTTATAGTAAAAATCACATTGTTGGATGTTACAACTATAGATTTACAGCTACAAACAACATTTTACTTGGTTTAAAAATATTTTAGTTTATTTATTTTTTTATCTTTAACTTGTACAGTTACAATTTTTGATGTTTTAAAAGTACTTCGTTGATGCGTTAAGTTATGTTAAACTATGTAATTATAAAGAAAAAAATAAGACATTATTTCAATCATAAATGGTACGACCAACACAAAAATTGTAATTTTTATTTACATGTTATAACATTAAAAAAAAATCTGTAACAAATATGATATTGTCTATTTTGTTCACACTAGTGGATTGATTTGTATGTAGTATTCACCAGTACTGCTGTATTATTATTATTATAATTAATATCTTAAACGTATTATTTTATCTTAAACGACAGTCGTATGACAAAAAAGGATATGAAATTCAACTATTCACAAAATGAGTTACAGAAATGAAAATACCAGAGAATTGACTATTGTAATTTCCCTTGTTTCTTTACAAACAAATAAATAGCAGAAAATTAAACGAATTCTCAATAATATTGAATTATAAGATGAGTCGTCGCCAAAAAAATTTAGATGATGATACCCCACAAGACTGGAATGAATATAGCCTAAGAGTAGTTCATGAACAAGTTAACTTACCAATGTTTTAAAAATTTCATAGAAAAGCTTTCCAACATCACTCCTCTGATATTTATTTGATATTTACTTTTTTGCTAGCAGTCATCAGGTAACGCAGTTCTTTCAAATATATAATACCTAGGCCTAGAAGCGTGCAAGACAAATTCGTCGGTAACTGGAATGTATTCCACCGGTCATATCACCTACGTCTGGGGAAAACCATAGGAAGTAGAGGATTCGTTTAAAGAAGAGCAAAAACATGTTGCGACATTAAAATGCATGTATTTCTCTTAAGAACGCTTTATTTTAGTATAGAATTTTATATATTTTTATACAAGTTAAGTTACTTTCGTGTAGGCCTACTGCTAGTGATCGAGGATCTTACAGTCACAGTCACGGAGATGTTTAAAAAATACCCTTAACGCATTCACTGCGTTAATCCTGTATATTCAGGATAATTGCATTTGTTTCCTTTTTAGGCAACCGCGGGAAATCCGGCGCGCCGCACTGAACGTGTTAAGAAATATAAAGACCCATATTGGAATTTAAAACGCGGATAAGTAACTGGAACCCATATATAATAAACCTTCATTTGAAATTTCAGCTCAATCGGTTTAATAAGTCTCAAGTTAGACTGAAAGATACATGAAAAAAATACACAACGTAATTGTTATTATAAAAGAATATATAACGAACGTATAACTAAATACATATAGACAACTAATTCATGAAAGTGAAACATTTTAAAAATTTCATTTTTTATTTTATTATTGTAAAATAGGTTAGGTATTTTGTTTTTTAAACATTTAATATTGAAAAATTACATTAGCTGTGTTATTTGCTCGGGACTAAAACTCATTATAAATCTTACCTCCATAAGAATAACAATGGGCATTTGACAACACGTGGGGCAGAGCTCTAGGGCCTAAGAAGGAAATCCTTCTTTCGAGCAACTCTAACACACGAAAAAACGACCAACAACAAACGTTGTCGTCCGTCGTTAAACGTACCGTGTAAGTTCCATGCCCTTAGCGTTAATAGTTTTTGCTTAAGTTTATTTCTAATGTGGTCATGGCTGTTGATATGTTTAGGATTTCCATATTTTTTCACCTACCAAAATAAAATATTTGGGCTATCCAAAATTTTCTTGATAGTAGATTTACATCTCGAATTATTAAAAAGAAGACAAGCAACAATTTTAGTTTAGTTATAAAACAGGATACAACAAAATTACGTCTCAAGACACTACAAAGTTTAATTTCACTGATTATATACTTACATAGCAGACTTTACATATACTAACAAGTTGGAACCCGGCGATCGATGTAGACCAGTCACACCAGTCATCATCAGGCCCAATAGGAGAATGACCACGCAATTCTCTGACAGGATGGTGACCCACTCTTCTCTGTCATTATCTGATGCGATTCAGATTAAAAGATTCGGCTTGTGTAAGGAATACATTATCAGTTTAGTTATATTCATATAATTTGAATTTTTGTAACCCATTAGATATTCTTTCGTAAATTCTTAGTAAAAAAAAACATTTCTACTGTCATCCAGAAGATATTATTCGCAAAAACGTACATTAATAAACCAGTAAATTATCATGTATCAGGGCCTACAATTTCACAGATGGCAGAATCTCGATTAAATAGTTTTCGCTAGTTTCAGTTTGATTTTTGAATATTCATCAAAGGCTTTTCTTCCATGAATATTTATCAAGCAGCGTTGAGACGAGTCTGCAAATGTCATTCGTTTTTTTCAGCCAAAACAGATTTCATGATTTTAAAAAATATACGCGTAATGTCATGGGATTATCGAATTAGTTTATTCTGATATTGTAATATTACTAAGCGTGTTTATTGATTAGATATATCAGTAAAATTAAATTTGACATACTTCCTATTCTAAATAACAAAAAATATTGTTTATCAACATATATTTACATGCACTATCTTTACCCAAATGTAAAACAAACCAACAGGAAAAAGGATTTAAACCTAAACCTTTTAGCGAATTTCCCCTATAGGGAAGAAGCTATTACCGTAGGTCTCATGGTAAGACCATGATAAATTTTTGTTTTGAGGTCCCCAGATGCCAAAAACACTATTCGTTCAAATTTATATATATATGTATATATATATATATATATATATATATATATATATATATATCTATATATGTGTCCGTGAATGCGATAACTTGAGTAAAAAACGTCCGATTTCGATGAAATTTGGCTCAAATGTGTAAAGTGACATTCATGACTTTAAGTTCGAAAACCAGAAATATCGGACCACGGGAAGGGGGGTTTATGGGGGTTTTAAATGTTCCAAAAATCAGTTTTTTGCATTTTTCACCCTAAAATTTTTAAAAAACTTAATTTTGGTTTTCACCATGTTATAGAGCTTAAAAAAACAAATAATATGGTATTTTGAATTATTAACCTAGGTTAAGTGGTTGCGGAGAAAATCAAAAAAAACCTGCTCATAAAATCCCCCATGTTAATCTTATGGGAAAAAGGTTTTTGGCTTTTCCTCAGTTCATTTAAATGTAAACTTCACATTTGCTTTTACCAATCAGTTTAGCTCTACAAAACAATCATTTTAGTGTTTAAATTATGATTCTACGTCCAACCGTTGCCGAGATATTCAAAGTGCTAAACACAGTACGTTGTCCAATGTTATCCTTATGGAGAATAAATAAAATCTGATATCTCGATTATTTATGAATGTATATTAATGAAACTTGGTATGTGGCTTCACCTAGTACTGGTATATTGATATTTGCACAAAAAATTGATTTTTTGTTGATTACCTTCTTAGAAGCAAACCTGCATACTCATCCCTAATGTTATTCTTATTGAGAATACGTAAAGCTTTATATCTCCCTTAATTATGAACATAAACCATTAAAACTTGGTATGTAGCTTCACCTGGTTGAGTTATATTGATAATTGCAAAAAAAACATATTTTTATCGTCCTTGTTGCAGCAAACCTGCGTTCTCAATCCTAATGTTATTCTTATGGAGAATAAATAAAATGCTATATATCAGTTATTTATTTAAGTATTTTTATGAAACTTAGTAAGTGGCTTTATGTGGTAGTAAGAAATAAATTCATGCATAGGAAATTCGCTGAGTATGCAGGTTTGCTGCGACGGGGGTATTTTATTTTATATTTAAAACAATTTAATTGAATTCAGACAAAGAATATGCTTGTCATTGGTTTTATGAACCGGCTATAAATCGCTGAGAAAAGATAAAACTGATATATAATATTATAGTATTATATATGCGTAATAAAGAGGCTATCATTATGTTTTTGCAAACAAAGTATTATTATAAAATATTATCCACAAACTCCCTTTTACTCTCCTTTTTCTCTGTTTGACTTTGCATGTTGTTCTTCTCTGTAAAGCAAAAATAAGAAGAGATATTTTATTTAATTCGTATTTTTATACAATTCCATTTTCAGCAAGTAAAAAGGCTCGAGTGTTTACGAAATCTGAACACAGATTCAATTGCGTTTTGCAAATCTAAAAAGATACTTCCCATTATTTTTAGAGAACTATATAAGGAATTAATTTATTCATTTTGATAAACTTTGTCAGAGCGGATGCTTTTGAGTAACTCGGGAACGTATAAATGCGAGATTTGATTACTCTGTGCTGAATAATAAGATTAGTTTTATATATCCACACTATGAAACTAAATGCAAAGTTTTAATTAATTGTGAGTAAATATAACTATTACAACATTTTGTCATAAATGGATGTATATGTTCATTCTTTTAAACTGCCTTAATCTCATCTAATGTGTTAATACAATAACTAAATTTCTGACAATTAAAACAACTCCTTTTCTCGGTTACGTTTAGAAAATTCCTGTTAGCTATTGTAAATTGCTTTATATGAAAAGATGAATAAACCCTTACAGCATGTAGCTATATTTGTCTGACAATATAACTTATTTCAATTCTCAGACTTAAGTAAGCCATTGTTATAATTAATAATAATGACGCTTTTTGCAGTTTCATTCTTACTTCTGTTTTTTATTCCAACCTAAACGTTTCGATGCCACTAAACGTTTACATAACCTTCCTACCGATGAAGATGTCCAAAGTGGCTTCGGAACGTTTAGGTAAGAATATAAAACAGAAGTAAGAATGAAACTGCCAAAAGCGTTATTATTAGTAATTATAACTTATGTCTGCAGCAGATAATCAAATCAAATACTTAAGGCCAACGGCGAAAGCCATAAGTGGCAATTAAATATTTTTCTAAACTATTAAACATTTATGAATAAAACCAAACACATTAATAGATAACACAATAACACAATAGGTAACACAATAGGGTATTGTGTTAGGTAACACAATAGAACGCTTAAACTATCACGGTGGATTTTTCATTTGATACGGTGGGACTTAAAAACTAGCGTTTAAAATATATAATTTTTAAAATTATACCAAATTTGATTGAAACAAATTTAAACTTAAATATGTTTTTTCGCCCCTATAGTGACGAAGGTCTTACCGCAGTTGTAAATTATAGTAGATAGTCGAAAGTAAACGGTACAGAAACATCATGATACCCCCTTAAGAAAACAACTACACTTTCGATTGGATTAATAGTGTATACTTAAACGAATAAAGACATTAAAAGTCACGCCATTTGGAAGTGCTTATTTATAAGAGGTCAATTTGCTTTGTCGCCAACAAAAATTTTGAAGAAAAGATAAGTATTAAACATAGTTTGCAAAACCCTTATGAATTTATAGTTATAATGCTCTATGTACTAATCTTATATATTAATTAGCTAAGGGATTTCTTTTTCGGCTACTACGTTGTTATTTACGAACCGATGTGGACAATCAATGTTTCATTTTAAAGTTTTAACTCTGCTGATTAACAGAAAAATGTAAAACGCGAAAATTCCGCTTTAGTTTTTAAAATATCGACATTTAAAAACTGCTCCATGTTATTTTATTGGGAGAATATTTTAAAAGGAACTCGGCCTTAGTTTGAGAATACCAGGCAACGGGTGGTCATGAAATTTGTACCAATTCGTAGCTTAAACATTCCGATACTTATTCATAGTTGGACCTTATTTAATTCCGATACTCCCCAAAATTGTCAGATTTATCATTTCCCCCCTTTAAGTTCGTTAAATAATACAAAGTATAAAGTCATACAAATTTTACTCATTTTGATTTTATTTCCCCTGAACTGGTAGAACTATTACTTAATTAAAACCACTATCATTAAATTTCTCCATGTTATTCACATATGGGAGGATTTTTATCCGCGATTTTGAGGAACTCGGCCTTAATTTGATAAAACAAAATGGTGTGGTCATGGAATTTGTACCAATTTGTAGCTTAAACATTCTGATACTCCCAAAATTGTCTGATTCATAATTTTCTCCTTTTAAGTTTGTTTAGTAATAAAAAGCATAAAGTCCTCAAATTGGTCAATGTTATTCATATGGAAGAATTTTTGACCAGGAACTCGGCCTTAGTTTCACAAAACCAGATAACGTGTGGTCATGGAGTTTACATCAATTTGAAGCTAGAACATTCCGATACTTCCCAAAATTGTCAGATGTAAAATTTCTCCTTTTAAGTTTGTTAAAAGATGCAAAATGTAAGTGTCTACAAACCCTTTTGGTGGACTTTATGGCATGTTTTTGTTTTATGGCTGATTATAATCCCAACTCTGTTTTTTTTCATTAGACAGCTGATCAGCTCACCAAGCTTTTGATTTAATAGTGAATTTCCTATGGAAAAGTAAATTATTAGCGTGACTCGCACGGTGAGACTGGGACCATCATAGAAGTTCCTGACTAGTGGGAACTACATAGGGCATCTAGTAGTTATACGTTGAAAACTACGGAGTATTTAAACACCTACAACTACTTCCTTTGCAAAAGAAAGAAGAAACTATTAAAAGGACAAACATCTTAAGAATAAATATAAAGGTAGTTATTTTTAGGCAGCACTTATTGGTATTTATTTAGGTTTTTAGGTTGTACCTGATGAAACAGATTTTTATTATCGACAACATCATGTAATATCGCATGTCTTCAATAGCATTGCTGTCTTTCATTAACTGGTTCGGCTTTTAATCCATAATGTGTTTAAACATGCCACCAATGTTTATGAAGAACCAGCAATTAGTTTGCTATGATCCAGAGTTAATAAGTGGACAGGATCCCCGTGTTTACACTAGCAACATAGCATAATAGTGAGCCATAAATGAAACGGAATTTCACATTTATATCAGTGGCCATCTGTGTATATTAATAATCTTCTAAAACAATATTTTATTTGGCAACATTCCGATTGGATGGGTTGTACGATAAAAAGCAACAACATTTATTTCAAAGCTATAAGGTATTTAACTGTTTAAATTGTATTTATAAGTGTCACAGCTGTTTTCCGTTAACAAGAAGAGATAACTATTAAAAACCAAATAACGGTGATTGCAATATTTCAGTTATGAAATTAGGTATGCACAAGAAAAACCAGAACCAAGTATAGATTGAGAAGGTTTTGTGGCCTCCGCGTTGACTATTAATGAGGACATCACACCCCAGGCGAGTCTTTGTAATCGTGAACACCACCGTCTGGGAAAATTGAAGTTGCAGGAGAAAAACTAAATAAAAACGAGTTCGCACGTAGCACGCTGACGTGAGGGAAGTGAATTTCCACATAACAAACTTTAAAAACTCAAAACCAGTTTAAAAACATACATTTATTCCAGTTTTTATTTTAATCTGAAAACTAGATATTTTGGCTGTTCTGATGCTTCTGGTTTCATTTACCTGCAATGCTGGGAATAAAATTTTGCACATTATAAGGTTAGGAGAAGGTCCAGTCAGGCTTGAAAGTAGGAGCAAGGTTGCTGGGGGTGATAAAAATACACCAACAAATGAATAACATGCTTTTCTAATGTAAAACCCCCATAAGACAACGTACTGTGTTTGACCGATATAATTTTTCTTTAATAATTCGGTAAATATTCATGATAGAATGAAGAGAGAGGGCTTAAAAGTTTTGCCTCACTAATTTCCATCTTTTTACATTAAATAATTTTACATCCGGGGGTTTTCTCACCCTTTTTGGGCCCAAAAACTCTAAATTTGAAAGATAAATCCCCAAAAAAGGGGTTTAGAGTTTTCCGATTATTTTGCCCATAAAACTAGTCCATTTGATTGTAGAAAGGAACGTCTCTACCAAATTGTATGTAAATCGGGAAAAAGTGCGACCACTAGAGTGCAAAAAATAAAAATATTAGAATGATATTTTAAATTTAGTATTGCATTCATTGTATTGACCAAATTATGATTTGTAACAAGGCCTTATGTCTTACTTAAAATTGAAAAACAAAAACAAAGTCTAATGTAATTAGTTTATCACTGATCTATTTAAAAAATAACTATTAATCTATTATTTCAAGTAACTCGGAAATACATTTGTAGTAATATGACATGTTTATTCAGCTGTATTGCTCTACCTGATTGTAAATTGATAAAAATTAAGACAGATAACTTGTATTATGAACACAATATTTTCCTCAGGTAAATGTTAAGAAAGAAACTACATTCCAAAGTGAAAGTAAATATTGCTCCCGATTTTCCATGTTTTCTTGAGTTACAAAGGAGACCCCCATATAGTGTTTCTTCATAAAAGTAAAATTTGTTCGTTTGTTTTTTTTTTGTGTAAAAACAAAAGGACTAAAACTCAATAAACCATCAGGAACCACATGCAAATAAATAAATAAATTGTTTACTAAATATTTTAGATATATGATTATTTGAATTCATTATACTAACACCAACATTACTTTTTTATCGTCTTTTAGCGACGATAGAAAGAAGCTATTACCGTAGTCGACATGGTAAGACCTAGGCCTGGGACCATGATAACTTTTCATTTTGAGGTCCCCAGACCCCAAAAACACCATTCGTTCGAAAATGTATATATATATATATATATATATATATATATATATATGTGTGTGTGTGTGTCCGTGGGTGCGATAACTATTGTAAAAATGGTCCGACTTTGATGAAATTTGGTACAAACTTGAAAAGCAAAATTTATAACTTGAAGTTCGAAAACCAGCCTGGTCGCTCCATCCAAAGGGGTATTTTTTTTGGGGGGGGGGGTTTGTACCCCAAAAATGTTTTTTTTTTATTTTTCATATGTAATATTTTAAAAAGTCAAATTTTAATTTTCACCATTAGATTCAACTTAAGAAAACACACAATTTGGTGTTTTGATCATTTCTCTACGTCAAATGGTCACAGAGATATTGAAAGTGCTAAACACAGTACGTTGTCCAATGCTATTCTTATGAAGAATAAGAAACAAATTATATCACATGTGTATAAAAACTCCTATTTTATGTTCCTTGTTGCAGCAAACCTGCATACTCATCCCCCATGTTATTCTTATTAATCAAAATGGTATATATCGCTTATTTATGAATGTATAATGTTGAAACTTGATATGTGGCTTCACCTATTTGAGTTATATTGATATTTGCATGAAAACCCCATATTTTATGTTCCTTGTTGCAGCAAACCTGCTTACTCGGCCCCCATGTAATTCTTATGGAGAATAATTAAAATATGATATGTTGCTTATTTATTAATGAATATTGATCAAACTTGGTATGTGGCTTAATCTAGTTAAATTCTGTTTGTATTTGCATAAAATCCAATTTGTTGAGTTCATTGTTTCAGAAAACCTACGTACTGATTCCCTATGTTATTCTTATAGATAATACAGTGATTAAAGTTGTAAATATCACTTTTTTGTGAATTTATTTTTATGAAACTTGGTATGCGGCTCAATGTGGTATTAAGACATATCTTATGCATTGGAAATTCGCTGAGTACGCAGGTTTGCTGTGACGGGGGTATTTTGTCCTTTGCCCCCTTTGGCTTGTCAAACATTTATTATTGCTCATCTTTATATTTTCTCTTTGAATGGGAATACTTGGGAGTAATGATTTATATTTTTGTACGAGTATTTCATTCGTAGATAAGTCATAGTTGTTAGTATACTTTAACACTACATTACAATTGTAAACAAATAATATTGAAATTTGAAATTTATTCCAGAAAACAAAGCAAAAACAATACTAGAACTAAAGAAACACAAGAAGAAGATAAGTTCCAACAGGAGACAATACATTTGTTACGGTCCTGTCCTTGTGCACACCCTGTGATAAATGACAGCGTTATTGGATAGGACGAAATCAAGTTATCTTCTTTCTTAGTAAATATTTACTTTTGTTGGTTATTTCTTTTTCTAATTGAAACACCTTTATATACTCCCATTGCAGCAAACCTGCTTACTCAGCAAATTTCCAATGTACGTTATGTTTCTCACTACCACATTAGGTCACATGTTTCAAAAGAATTCATTTATATAAGTGATATATAGAAAATTATTTATTTTCTATAAGAATAACATTGGGATTGAGTACGCAGGTTTGATGCAACAAGTAAGATAAGAAATGTGTTTTTATGCAATTATCAATATAACACAAACAGGTGAAGCTACCACCTACCACCTAGTCATTGGTGAATGTAAAAATTTGGTCTAACGATACATTTACAAATCCGACTGCTTGACATAACGTGCGTTTATGTCACAAATCTTAATAATAAGAGGTGATTATTTTTCCAGAGACCGGTTAACATTTCTAATTAGGTAAGAAATGTAATCAAGTCAATGAAGTAGTACATGGAAAATTCAAAATTCAATGAGCATTACTTTAGGACTTTGGTTGTTCTGATTTACCCGGCCGCGTTTCATTGGTTGGAAGCCAAAATTGCCCAATCGGTAGATCAGTGTAAATATAGGATTTCCAGAGGTTTACCTTCCTTTAGGAAAGGTAACGAAATTGTGCGTTGGAGTGCGATCTTTGAGCGGCATTATGCAAGTTGCTGGACAGATAATATTGATTACTTAACGTGGACTCTGTCAATTTATTTTACACTATAATGCAAACTAGACTGCAGTTATTTGGAACATAAAATAAGCCTTATACTTTTTGAACGCGACTTTTTACAAAAATGCGGGTGGTGTGGTTTTTGTTAGATACTTAAATACTTACTTAGATACTTAAAGTCATACAAAGAAACAAATTTTAAATAAATTCGTTACAGCGTTTTTTTTTGTTTTTTTTTGTTGTTTAGAAATTTGGGGTTTTCTTGTTTTTAGCAGTTCTGATACTTTTAATCCAAAATTTAAAACAAATAAAAACATGAAAGGTTGCCGTGGATTACCGTGGTGAGTATAAACCTAATTTTATCAACATAGAGCCGTTGGTGTGGTTTCTAGATCTGGTATCATCCATGCATATAGACAGACAGACAGACAAACTGACATACATTATCAAAAACAACTTTTTTTGGTTCAGGGAGCAATTCAACTCAATTAATTTACTGTTCAATAGTACAGGATTTTACATTGCATTGAACTAGTCATTAACTTGCATAACCAAATCTAACCTAACCTAATCCACATTAACCTAAATATCCAAATCTTAATAATAACTTAAACAAATTTAAAGTACAATTTATTTCCCTTATTTACCAAGTGATGCTTAAAATAACATGCCTTCATTCACTTACCTGTAAAAAATCTTTCACTTAGTAAAAAGCATTCTCCAAGAAGTCTTGGGCCTGTTTTTGAAGTATAACTGGCTCGCGCTCTCGAGGGACGAAAACCGTGCCGGTCCCAAAAGGCCCCAGCCGGCCGCCCACCACCGTGCGACATTTACAATTTACTACTCGCTGCAACCGTCTACTAATACTCTAATCAATTTAAAGTTAATAAATTGAAATATTAACGTCTACAGATACAGTGTTACAAATATTATTGCTAAAGTTTAATGGGTACATTAATTTTTTCTTTAAATTAAATTAAACTTCACGCGGCGTGACATCACTTTAATTATGACTCGCTGTGTGCGACTGTTAGTATTTAAATCGGTTAAAACTTACTCTAATGGAAAGATAAAACTTTGAAAATCTTAATACTGTAATTTTGCTTTCTGAAATATAATAAAAACTATTGGTTCTATCTTCAATAAGGAGCCGTAATATTAATTATAAACTAATTTAAAATTAAAATATTGGTTAGTGTTTTAATATTTGCTTTTTCTTTAAAAAGTTGGGATTTGTGTGCCACAACTGCCACAACCCGTGGCCGCAACGTTACTTCTATTGCGACTAGCTAAGGCCAGCTGAGGCTAGCACTAAGGGTGATTACAACATTTTTAAATGGACAGTGAAAACGCCAACATTTCTGTCGGTCTTTTTTTCAAAATAAAAAATAATATTAGTTTTTTCATAAACAACTGAGCAAAACATGTATTAGTTTTATAATGCTTGTTTCGCTCATTCAATTACCTCAGTTTACTTACTACTTTTTGCTACAGTTTTGACATTTGTTGATCTTGTTAATTGTTTGTAATAAAACAATTACCTCATTTGTTTGATTACGAATTAGGTATCATTAACAATGAATGAGAACAATAGAAACTATAAATAAATAGCACTACATTAATTGAATCCCACAGTCTAGATAGTTCATTCTTTCCAAGTAATTTTGCTTATCGAATTCAGTTTTGACTTCCTCATAGAGCGGATTTCGTGGAAGCACGCGTAATTCCACGAAATCCGCTCTTCATTACAATTACTACCAATAACGATTAGTCCTAAAACAAATCTTTCAGATACAAATTAATCCTCAGAATGTTATCTACAATTTTCCCGCTGAAAGTTTTTACCTTACAAACAAGTAAAATATTACCTCGCTTATTACAATTTTTACCTCATTCTCGATCAGGACTATACATATTCATTGTTCAGACAGGAGATGAAGTTTGGGTTAAACTAACAATATACAAACACTGGAGGAAAGGGTGAATAGTTCAACGCATTGGTCCAGTTTCGTACATCGTAGCCGGAGGAGGGAAAAGAGCAAAGAAGATATGCAGATCAACTCAGGCGTAGACTTTACAACGTCAGAGCACCTCAGCCTGGCTCATAAAGAAGTTAAAAAGAAAGAATATAGCATTTACATCCAGTCGTTTATTTTCTTTTTCCCGGGGAAAGTGTAATATACTTAAACAGCTGATTTTATAATATTCATTCTTTGTTTATCTTTTAAAATTTTATAAGTGTTTTGTTGTTATTTATCTCAGTTTCTATCATTTATGAGATTTGAGTTGACGTAATAAAATGAGTTCTGTATAATTTGTACTATTTCGCTGTTTTACAAAAAAAGTAAAAACAATATTAAAGAAACATAATTTGTTGTAAATTTTACTCATAATTTTGATTTAATAAATATTCCATTTACAGTGTCATTTTTGTAAATTTGAAGTGTATGGTTTATGCAAATATGTCTCTGTTTAACATTATCTAGTTGTTATTTTCGATTGTAAACGTGTACAGTTGTAAACAACAATAATATAATTTGGGGTATGTTGTTGTTGTTGGTTTACGGTTGTATTCAATGTAGTTAAACGTCAATATATATGTACTGTTCTAGAATAAGTAATAATATATGCGATGTTCTATGACTTATAATTATCAATTAACACTCCTGGGCCTGACGATCCAATGTTCACCGGGGAGATTCGTGAAAAGCAAGTTTCCAATAAGAATATGATCAACTAATTGCTCTGTTTTAACGTTAATCGTTAGGCTGTGTAGGGCACGAAAGTCTTTTGACTAATCTTAATGGCGGTGCGGAGTGTTGAATGCAATAACGTTATCCCTGGTTAAAAGTTGAAATGAATTAGTGTTAAATACTCTTGGCATTACATTATATGGAGAATTTTGCGTTACTAAAACACTAAGAAACATGAAATATATAAGTATTCATATATTTGTTAATGTCGTATAGCTATGTTTTTATTACCTAATAATATTAACTGCCTAAAATAATTTTCAAAGTTATTGGGAATCCCTTTTTCCTCATAAAAAAAAACACACACACTATTCGTAATATATATGTTATTGGACCTAAATATCATATTTGATCTAATCTGAGCTTATCACAAATGTAAAATCACAGCTTATTAATTAAAATCAAAACCATTAATAATAAACAATAAAGCCACCATAAAAAATAAAAATAAAAATACGAAAAGCTTCTATTTCGCTAGACATTATCATCAGCATTATTTTGGTGGAACAGGTATTTTCGGCAAATATATAAAACTAAATCAAAATAAGTAATGATAAAAAGCGCAATAATTTTATCCTTTTTATAATGGTAAAATTAACATAAGCTCTCAAGAGTTTCGTAGATTTTTTTCACTATATATTTTAATAAAATGTTGTTATCAAATTTACTTTACATTTATATTGCATTATTTAAGGTTATTGTTTTCTAATAACAGTGTTGTGTCGTCGGTAAATACAATTACTCAATGATAATTTAACCTTGATAAATTCCATGTCGAAATAATAAATATAATTGGCAAGGTGATTCCGTACTACTTGTACTACTACATCACCTTTTAATTAATAAATTCTTGTGGTTTCACTGGGAAACTTTCTGAGCCCACACCGTCTGGTGGGACTTGTGGTTTCCAGCAGCGGTTTTGACTGAGCTAGGAATCTCCTTCTCCCCATTTTGATAGCCAACCTGCGCATCAAGATACACGACCCAAGATGGGCTGGAGCCTGATGCAGTGGCTTTGATCTGTGAGGCTCAAGAACGAAATCTTGAAGTTAAACTGTAACCCTAAGTCGAGTTGTTTATTTTTTAAACTCAATTTTATTGTAAATAAAATGTGTTTAAGCAAATAAAAATGGTGGTAGCTATTTTAGTCATTTAAAAACTTGGCATTTGTAATCTCATTATTTATAACTATGCCCTTTTGATGATTTCACCTGTGAATATTTTCGTAAAAACTTTAAACTAAAGTTTTTTCGCGTTTTCCTCGCATAAAATGTACGAGTAAAAATAGGATCCTTCCCTATTTTTAATTTTTTAAATTAAAATAAATTATTTTGGACTTGGTAAAAGCATTAAGGTGAAGAACCTTATGACGGCAGTAAAACTGTTGGAAAGTCCTCAAAAAACTGAGGATTTTAGGGGAAACCCAAATATAAACTCCTTTTATGAACCATTTTTAAAATACTTTACAAACTGACGATTGGTAAAAACTATAAATCGTTATCTTTTCCCTAACAAATATAGCGATCAGTCTGGGATTAGAGCAACATGTATT
This sequence comes from Allygus modestus, assembly GCA_963675035.1. NCBI lineage: Eukaryota > Metazoa > Arthropoda > Insecta > Hemiptera > Cicadellidae > Allygus > Allygus modestus. The sequence goes on from OY776115.1 coordinate 69,167,073, forward strand.
AGCGGGTCTAACTGAAACTTTGGTTAAGTAAGAGATACCAATCTTCAACTACTCCTATATTGTTATAATTGATTTTCCTTTATAATAGTTAGGATTAAAATTAATGCACAGTATGGTTACTAAAGTCCATAGTGGAAGAAGGTTTATTTACAACAAAAAACGTAACAACCACATGACATACAATTTCATACAATCCAGCTGTATTAAAACCCTGAGGTAAAAAAAGACAGTGAGGAACACGATTAAAGTTCCAACACCAAATTGGTCTTAACTTTAATGTGCTTCAATTTAAGACGAAGGGTCATTTAAAAGAAGTTTATACTGAACGATTTTGAGTTGCTCCAAATATCTCCCATTTTTTGGGGATTCAAATAAAAATTCTCATAAACTTCAATCCCGCTATCCAAAATATATGTCTTCGTTTTGAATGGTACAGTAAAATTATAACTAGCCAATTCTGACCTAAATATGACCTCAATGTTTCTGATAAAGTTTTCGCTTGTCTTTGACTGGTCGTTGTTTTGGTTAGGGTAGGAAGAGGTCTTTAGTTTACACAACTAGTACATTATTTTAGAGTTTTTGACTACAAGGGGGTTTATGAGGGGGGCTCGAAGGTGTCTTCTATATTAGAACTTGTCACAAACCCCCTTTTTGGGAGATGTTAAAAATTTGCAATAACGTAAAAAAAGTCAACTGAAGCTTTTAACACCACCCAAATGGTATCTATTTAACAGATAAATATAAAATCAGGGGTCAGGACTTATTTTGTATATGGTATACACAGTGTAAGTTAGAGAACTGTAGTAATTACGACTCCATAGAGTTGACATTAGACCCATAAGAGATTAATCAGTTGCCATTATTTAGCTATAAAATGTTACATTTTCTGATAGGCAGCTCAATTAAACTTAAATTTTATACAAATGTCATCACAGATGACTACCTAATTGTATTGAAATATGACCTCGACAAAATATTGTGATGGGATAACATTTGTAGCCTATACTTGATTATTATTTGAAAATCCATATAAAAAGGATTACTGTCTACTGTTGTCGTTTATATACTTTTTTAAACAATACGATAATAAAAAAAGTAAATAAATGACAGTTAAATGTGCTAATATATTAATATGAAAACTGTAATTAACTTATCAGTTTTTTGATATTAATTTATGTTTTACACAAGTATCGCTATGAGTAAAACATCCAAGTTATAAGGTAAAGTTCGTAAATTTGAATTTTATCTCAATCCAATGTCAGTAGATGAATATTCATCGAGAAAGTTCTTTCATAAATATTCAGAAAACTGACCTCGACAAAATATTGTGATGGGATAACATTTGTAGCCTATACTTGATTATTATTTGAAAATCCATATAAAAATGATTACTGTCTACTGTTGTCGTTTATATACTTTTTTAAACAATACGATAATAAAAAAAGTAAATAAATGACAGTTAAATGCGCTAATATATTAATATGAAAACTGTAATTAACTTATCAGTTTTTTGATATTAATTTATGTTTTACACAAGTATCGCTATGAGTAAAACATCCAAGTTATAAGGTAAAGTTCGTAAATTTGAATTTTATCTCAATCCAATGTCAGTAGATGAATATTCATCGAGAAAGTTCTTTCATAAATATTCAGAAAACTGACCTCGACAAAATATTGTGATGGGATAACATTTGTAGCCTATACTTGATTATTATTTGAAAATCCATATAAAAAGGATTACTGTCTACTGTTGTCGTTTATATACTTTTTTAAACAATACGATAATAAAAATACCCCCGTTGCAGCAAACCTGCATACTCAGCGAATTTCCAATGGAGATATAAATGTCTTAATACTACATAAAGCCACTTACCAAGTTTCATAAAAATATATTCACAAATAAGCGATATATACAATTTTAATTATTCTCCATAAGAATAACATTGGGGCTGAGTACGCAGGTTTGCTGCAACAAGGAACACAAAAAATGGGTTTTTATGGTAATATCAATATAACTCAACTAGGTGAAGTCGTATACCAGTTTTTATTCATTTATGTTCATAATTAAGGGAGACAGAGCATTTAATTATTATCCATAAGAATAACATGGGGGCTGAGTACGCAGGTTTGCTGCTACGGGATAATTATGCAAAAACAATTTTTTGGAGCAAATATCAATAGACCTCAATGAGATGAAGCTGTATACCAAGTTTCGTCAGTATACGTTCATAAATAAGCGAGATAAAAAAATTTTTTTTTTCCTCCATAAGAATAACATTAGACAACGTACTGTGTTTAGCACTTTCAATATCTCGGTAACCAATTGACGTAGAGGAATGATCGAAATACCAAATTGTGTATTTTTTTAAGCTGAATCGAATGGTCAAAACTAAAATTTGACTTTTTCAAAAATTATATGTAAAATATTCAAAAAACCCATTTTTGGGGTACAAAACCCCCCAAAATACCCCTTTGGATAAGTCGATCTGTCTGGTTTTCGAACTTAAAGTCATAAATGCTGCTTTACATGTTTATACCAAATTTTGTCAAAATCGGATCATTTTTACGAGAGTTATCGTGCTCACGGACACACATATATATATATATATATATATATATATATATATATATATATATATATATATATATACAGTATCGAACGAATGGTGTTTTTGGGGTCTGGGGACCTCAAAACGAAAAGTTATCATGGTCCCGGGCCTAGGTCTTACCATGCCGACTACGGTAATAGCTTCTTCCCTATAGGGGAAATTCGCTAAAAGTAAATAAATGACAGTTAAATGCGCTAATATATTATTATGAAAACTGTAATTAACTTATCAGTTTTTTTATATTAATTTATGTTTTACACAAGTATCGCTAAGAGTAAAACATCCAAGTTATAAGGTAAAGTTCGTAAAATTGATTTTTATCCCAATCCAATGTCAGTAGATGAATATTCATCGAGAAAGTTCTTTCATAAATATTCAGAAAACTGGATGAAATCAGTTAAAACCATTATTGAAAGTTGTATCTCTTGAGTCATTTCATGCTTTGTATTTAATTTACGATTTGTCATATGTTTTAAAGATCATAAAAAATACAACAAACGACGATCATTAAACGTCAAAATTAGTTGTTGAGTGAGTCCTATTAGGTTTTAATAACAGAATCATTATAGAATAATTACCTGTAGAAAGTCGTTTTAATACTAGAAAATATAATTAATGAAAATCTTCGGAACGGGTTTTACATTTCTCAGTATTAATATGAAAACTGTAATTAACTTATCAGTTTTAGCGAATTTCCCCTATAGGGAAGAAGCTATTACCGTAGTCGGCATGGTAAGACCTAGGCCCGGGACCATGATAACTTTTCGTTTTGAGGTCCCCAGACCCCAAAAACACCATTCGTTCGATACTGTATATATATATATATATATCTATATATATATATATATATATATAGGTTTATGTATAAGGCCTTTTGAAGTCAACTTGCACGAATTCACAGCGTTTCAAAGTCAGTTTCTGACGCCACAAGGTGACGCCACAAGGACGGATTTTAGACTGTTTCGCCGCCTTTTGGCGTCGACGCCGGAACGCTTGAATGCCTTGTGACGTCGACTTCGTTAAGCAATTGCATTTCGGCGTCACTTCATTTAATCGTGGAACTTGCATTGTTTTACTGACTATTGACGTCAAGTTAGGCAGGCTGACGCATTTTGACGTCAACAAGTCTGACTCCTCAAGGTGAAGGTGTTCCATGAGAACATCTTTTACATTAATTTGTCTTTTTTACACCGCCAACTTTAAGCGACTGAGTTTTAGCATCATTTTATTTTAAAAAAGTGTATTCTTTCGTCGACATTTGGCGTGGATTTAAACGTTATGTTTTGATGTAATTGTATGAGTTTTCATGTAAATTTAGTATAGTGACAAAATGGAATTGGATTTGTTGATTTTCAACCTCATAAATCTAAAATGAAGAATTCCACAACATGTATTAGTGGAATTACATATACTACATTATTATATATAGTTTTAACACAATATTAATGAAAAATAAAATATATTAAATTACGTTAACAAAATAATTCAATCTTTGTTTTTTTATAAATAATGATGGCAAGTTTTAAGTTGGTATTATAATTGAATACAGTAACAGAAGTAAGTTAATATTTGGTTTCGGATTTATGATTTTCTAATGACTTTTTTGTTTGTTCTCGATGAAATTCTATATTTCGTACTATTATTTTTCGTTACAAAATAAACTCCCTATACGGAATTAGTCCTAATTAAACACAGAAAGTATAAACGTTAAAATAATATATATATATATTATGGTATTCATAGCAAAATAATAAATCATAGTAATGTACAGGTACAATTTTCGTTGGACAACCTCATGCTACATGTATAACAAATTTTCACGATATATATATGCATTTATATTATGTGTTTTAAAGGCACTTGTAAATTGTTTACATTCGTCGGCAATTTGACGCTGGCGTAAACGGTTTTGTCTCTACAAATATTAATATAATATACGTTATGCAAACAAATTGTGTATTTAACATATAAATTAAGGTGTACAACAGTTTCATTAAAATTAAAAAAATCATAAATAAAAATCAAATTAATTTTTCAAATTTCATATACCGCAAAAATATCTAAGTGTAATTTAACATTGCGTAATTAGTTATAATAACCATCGTTGTTGTAGTTATATGATTTCACAGAGTTTTGAAGAAAGTTCTTGACACCACAAGGCGTCCGAGTAAAGGCGATGTTTACATTCATTTGCAGCGTTTTGACGTCAAAAAAACGAACCAGTAAAATCTACGTATATCTCTTATTATTGGTTAAATGTCTACAGATACGAAATTTTGTAAGAGGACAAAACGTGTGCAGAATGTCATTTTCGATTAGGTTGTACTATTCTTATACTAGTTATATCAGTTTTATGCCAGAATCTATAAGATAAAATATCAGTGGACATGTTTTTTTTTTTCATTCGAGAAGAAGTTTCAAGGAGATTGTGAAATTTGTAAATGATCTGTAGAAAGATGCCACATATCTTCACTAAAGAAATGGTCACTATTGGTTAATATATTATGCACAGGAATAAATTCCCGTTTAGCGCAGACATATTCTCCCGTCAAAAAGTTACATTGAATCTATTTCAAATTTAAAATTTAATGTTACTTATTTGTCAAAAAATTTCGTTAGGATATCTTTTCCCATTTTTACACAAAAATTTAATTTGTTTCTAACTCCATAAATACTTGTAAAACATTTTTATTTTATAAAATATATGTATTTTAAACATATACAACCTTATTTAAATGAAATTAAAAATAAACTTAAATATTATAACTAGTCAAGACCTAAGTGCAATGTAACACTGTATAATTTGGTTTAATAACAATCTCTTGTGGTACTTGTATGATTTCATAGCGTTTTGAAGCCAGTTCTTGACGCCACATGGTATCCACGTAAAGTCAATGTGTACATTCATTTGCAGCGTTTGATGTCGTCAAAATGAATCAGTATAATCTACGACTATTTCTTATTCTGGTTAAATGGTTATAGATACGAGATCTTGTAATAGGAGAAAAAGTCTGCAGAATGTCATTTTTGATTAGGTTTTACTATGTTTAGATTAGTTCGATCCGTTTTATGCTATACTTTTGCAGAAAGTAAAATGCACTGAAACCTAATATTTTGTAATTCTAGAAGTAGTTGCAAGAAGATTTCGAAAATTTTGATGATTTGTAGAAAGATGCCTTCTACGTTCACTAATAAAATGATCACTATTGAGTTAATACACTATGCACAGAAATAAATTCGCACTTAGCGCAGAAATATTCTCCCATCAAAACGTAGCATTGAATCTATTCCAAAATTTTACTGGGTGTTGGTGTTAATGTTAACTAGTTGTCAAAAAAAATCGTTAGGATATCTTTACCCATTTTTACAACAAAAAAATAGATTTGTTTCTTAATCCATAAATGTTCGTAAACCATTTTAATTTGTACAATATAAGTATTTTAATCACACACAAACTAATTTAACTGTTATTAGAAAAAAACTTAACTATTATACCTGGTCGAGACCTAAGTACAATGTACAATTGTAAAATGTGTTTTAATAACAATCTCTTGTGGTACTTGTATGATTTCACAGCGTTTTGAAGCCAGTTTTTGACGCCACAAAGTGTCCACGTAAAGTCGATGTTTACATTCATTTGCAGCGTTTTCACGTCGACAAAATGAACCAGTATAATCTACGTATATTTCTTATTATTGGTTGAATGGCTACAGATACGAGATTTTGTAAGAAAAGAAAAAGTGTGCAGAAAGTCATTTTTGATTAGGTTTTACTATGTTTAGATTAGTTAGATCCGTTTTATGCTATACCTTTGCAGAAAGTAAAATGCACTGAAACAAAATATTTTGTAATTCTAAAAGTAGTTACAAGAAGATTTTGAAATTTGTATATGACCTGTAGATAGATGTTTCCTAAGTTCAATAAAAAAATGATCACCATAGAGTTAATATACTATGCACAGGAATAAATTCGCGCTTAGCGCAGAAATATTCTCCCATCAAAAGGATACATATAATCTATTCCAAAATTTTACTGGGTGTTGGTGTTAATGTTACCTAGTTGTCAAAAAAATTTCGTTAGGATATCTTTACCCATTTTTACACAAAAAATAGATTTGTTTCTAACTCCATAAACATTTGTAAAACATTTGGTTTAATAACAATCTCTTGTGGTACTTGTATGATTTCAGAGCGTTTTTAAGCCAGTTCTTGACGCCACAAGGTATTCACGCAAAGTCAATGTTTACATTCATTTGCAGCGTTTTGACGCCGTCAAAATGAATCAGTATAATCTGCGAATATTTCCTACCATGGTTAAATGGCTACAGATACGAGATTTTGTAACAGGAGAAAAAGTGTGCAGAATGTCATTTTTGATTAGGTTTTACTATGTTTAGATTAGTTCGACCCGTTTTATGCCATACTTTTGCAGAAAGTAAAATGCACTGAAACAAAATATTTTGTAATTCTAGAAGTAGATACAAGAAGATTTTGAAAATTTTAGATGATTTGTAGAAAGATGCCTTCTACGTTCACTAATAAAATGATCACTATTGAGTTAATACACTATGCACAGGAATAAATTCGCGCTTAGCGCAGAAATATTCTCCTATCAAAACGTAGCATTGAATCTATTCCAAAATTTTACTGGGTGTTGGTGTTAATGTTACCTATTTGTCAAAAAAATTTCGTTAGGATATCTTTACCCATTTTTACACAAAAAATAGATTTGTTTATAACTCCATAAATGTTCGTAAAACATTTTAATTTGTACAATATATGTATTTTAAACATATACAAACTAATTTAATTGAAATTAGATATAAACTTAACTATAATACCTGCTCGGGACCTAAGTGCAATGTACAATTGTAAAATATGTTTTGATAACAATCTCTTGTAGTACTTGTATGATTTCACAGCGTTTTGAAGCCAGTTTTTGACGCCACAAGGTATCCACGCAAAGTCGATGTTTACATTCATTTGCAGCGTTTTGACGTCGTCAAAATGAATCAGTATAATCTGCGAATATTTCTTACTATGGTTAAATGGCTACAGATACTAGATTTTGTAACAGGAGAAAAAGTGTGCAGAATGTCATTTTTGATTAGGTTTTACTATGTTTAGATTAGTTCGACCCGTTTTATGCCATACTTTTGCAGAAAGTAAAATGCACTGAAACCAAATATTTTGTAATTCTAGAAGTAGATACAAGACGATTTTGAAAATTTTAGATGATTTGTAGAAAGATGCCTTCTACGTTCACTAATAAAATGATCACTATTGAGTTAATACACTATGCACAGGAATAAATTCGCGCTTAGCGCAGAAATATTCTCCCATCAAAAGGATACATATAATCTATTTCAAAATTTTACTGGGTGTTGGTGTTAATGTTACCTAGTTGTCAAAAAAATTTCGTTAGGATATCTTTACCCATTTTTACACAAAAAATAGATTTGTTTCTAACTCCATAAACATTTGTAAAACATTTTAATTTGTACAATATATGTATTTTAAACATATACAACCTTATTTAAATTAAATTAAAAATAAGCTTAAATATTATAACTGGTCGAGACCTAAGTACAATGTAACACTGTATAATTTGGTTTAATAACAATCTCTTGTGGTACTTGTATGATTTCAGAGCGTTTTGAAGCCAGTTCTTGACGCCACAAGGTATCCACGCAAAGTCGATGTTTACATTCATTTGCAGCGTTTTGACGTCGTCAAAATGAATCAGTATAATCTGCGAATATTTCTTACTGTGGTTAAATGGCTACAGATACGAGATTTTGTAACAGGAGAAAAAGTGTGCAGAATGTCATTTTTGATTAGGTTTTACTATGTTTAGATTAGTTCGACCCGTTTTATACCATACTTTTGCAGAAAGTAAAATGCACTGAAACCAAATATTTTGTAATTCTAGAAGTAGATACAAGAAGATTTTGAAAATTTTAGATGATTTGTAGAAAGATGCCTTCTACGTTCACTAATAAAATGATCACTATTGAGTTAATACACTATGCACAGGAATAAATTCGCGCTTAGCGCAGAAATATTCTCCCATCAAAACGTAGCATTGAATCTATTCCAAAATTTTACTGGGTGTTGGTGTTAATGTTACCTATTTGTCAAACAAATTTCGTTAGGATATCTTTACCCATTTTTACACAAAAAATAGATTTGTTTATAACTCCATAAATGTTCGTAAAACATTTTAATTTGTACAATATATGTATTTTAAACATATACAAACTAATTTAATTGAAATTAGATATAAACTTAACTATAATACCTGCTCGGGACCTAAGTGCAATGTACAATTGTAAAATATGTTTTGATAACAATCTCTTGTGGTACTTGTATGATTTCACAGCGTTTTGAAGCCAGTTTTTGACGCCACAAGGTGTCCACGTAAAGTCGATGTTTACATTCATTTGCAGCGTTTTCACGTCGACAAAATAAACCAGTATAATCTACGTATATTTCTTATTATTGGTTGAATGGCTACAGATACGAGATTTTGTAAGAAGAGAAAAAGTGTGCAGAAAGTCATTTTTGATTAGGTTTTACTATGTTTAGATTAGTTAGATCCGTTTTATGCTATACCTTTGCAGAAAGTAAAATGCACTGAAACAAAATATTTTGTAATTCTAAAAGTAGTTACAAGAAGATTTTGAAATTTGTATATGACCTGTAGATAGATGTTTCCTAAGTTCAATAAAAAAATGATCACCATAGAGTTAATATACTATGCACAGGAATAAATTCGCGCTTAGCGCAGAAATATTCTCCCATCAAAAGGATACATATAATCTATTCCAAAATTTTACTGGGTGTTGGTGTTAATGTTACCTATTTGTCAAAAAAATTTCGTTAGGATATCTTTACCCATTTTTACACAAAAAATAGATTTGTTTATAACTCCATAAATGTTCGTAAAACATTTTAATTTGTACAATATATGTATTTTAAACATATACAAACTAATTTAATTGAAATTAGATATAAACTTAACTATAATACCTGCTCGGGACCTAAGTGCAATGTACAATTGTAAAATATGTTTTGATAACAATCTCTTGTGGTACTTGTATGATTTCACAGCGTTTTGAAGCCAGTTTTTGACGCCACAAGGTGTCCACGTAAAGTCGATGTTTACATTCATTTGCAGCGTTTTCACGTCGACAAAATGAACCAGTATAATCTACGTATATTTCTTATTATTGGTTGAATGGCTACAGATACGAGATTTTGTAAGAAGAGAAAAAGTGTGCAGAAAGTCATTTTTGATTAGGTTTTACTATGTTTAGATTAGTTAGATCCGTTTTATGCCATACCTTTGCAGAAAGTAAAATGCACTGAAACAAAATATTTTGTAATTCTAAAAGTAGTTACAAGAAGATTTTGAAATTTGTATATGACCTGTAGATAGATGTTTCCTAAGTTCAATAAAAAAATGATCACCATAGAGTTAATATACTATGCACAGGAATAAATTCGCGCTTAGCGCAGAAATATTCTCCCATCAAAACGTAGCATTGAATCTAGCTTGGTGTTGTAACCAAGCCAGGCCATGCATATTTACGCTTGCAGACCTTTTTGTTCTCCTCAATCGCACTGTTATTTTACAGATGTCTACCAAAATATTTGCAGTTTCACACTTTACAGATTCCAATCTAGGATTCGTGCTGTTCCTTTTTTTTCCAAAATAATTATTTTCCTTACGTTAGGAAGCTTTAGAAAAACACTTAATTTGAAAACTTTACTAATGGCCTACCAATTAGTTTGAATGAAAATCACGGTTTTTAAACCGTATAAATCATAGATGCTTATTTTGGGAATGAATTAAAAACAAATTATTTTTAATTGGTTAACAATTGAGCCTACAATGTGGGGGATGCAAAACCCTACTCTAGTGTGCGGAAGGCAGGTAGGGCACACCCATAAGGAAGCACGTTGGGCGTGCCATTATTATTTATTAACTTAAATATTATCATTTTATTAGATGACAATTTAGCTGAGACACATGGAGGCATACGTAACAACTAACTAACAATCCATTCACGTGTAAAATGTTTAATAATGATCTGATTGCCCTGTTATTTTATTAGGAAATGAACCACTATAAATGTCTACTAGTAATTTTCGTCTCCAAGTTATCGTGTTATTGTTATTGAATTACAATATTGGGACACTTATACTGGTGCTAAGATTTATGAATATTAAAACCGACGTATATGGTAGATTTAGCAAAAGTGTTTTTTTTCAACAGTACAAGCTTATTAACAGTTCTTAATGATCAGTCCTTCATTTTGTAAATTTTCTGAGGGGAGGATGACAAACGACAGGGAATTAGTTAAGGGGTTTCAGGGAATTAGTTAAGCGGGACACAAACAGATAACCCCCCATGGGGGGGGGGGGCTAGCGAAGGAATCATTGTCTCGGCACGCCTGGTAAATTCCAACCAAGTACGGAGTAAAGGGACCACCCGCCGTACCTGGAAATCCGTTGGAATCCACCATTTTAGAGACCGCATTCTGCATGAGTAGCATGATGTCCCTCAAGTAACTGAGAATACTTACGTGAAAATTTCAACATACATATTTTGAAAGACCTTGTTACTTTGGTACTTTGTTAATTGATCAAGTTTCTTTTTTCTTTTTTTGAAGATTGTTTGAGGCACCTATTTGTTTTGATATGATAGTGGGAGTTTACTAGCTGGACGTTCGGTTGTTTGTAAGTGTAGTTGGGGGAAATATTCCCAACTAAGAATTGACGTTTTTATGAACCTGTCAATGCCAATGGGTTGAGGGGAGAAATGGTGGAAGGATAGCAGCCCTGTCTTCTCGTGGAGAAAGAGTAACGTAATAATAGAAATATATAAAGTGGACATCTAGGGTCGGCTGATAACACCGCTGGTTACTGCCGACTGATCCTATCCTACTGGAACTAGTTCGTAGGTCAGGACCCTGAACTGTATTGCTACACTTTAAACACTAGTAGTGTTTAATTAAAAATGTAAACTTACTTTAGATTTGTTATTTAAGAAATTATAGTGGACATTTTCCGTGACTGATTGCACTTGGTGGTGTCCCAAAACCGAATGAGTAAATTTGGTTCTCAAACTTACCTTCTTTTGCATATTTTAAGGGGAGGGGTGTCTAAACTGTGATTTGGAATCTGGAGTGGTCGACCTCTGGAGTAGAGGAATGCAAGGGTGGGAAATGACTCACCGTGGTCACCGGCCTCAGGACCACCTTGGATAAGGGTATATAGCCTTGCTGAGATAAACATTCATCTTTTGCAAAGCATAACATTGCATTTTTATATGTGTTAATTGTAATAATGTTCTCGCTTATTTTACATTTTCAGGATGTTTACTCCGTCAACTATTAAATCATGCGGGCTCTTCATTATTAGAGCAACTATCAACTTATAAAGCGGAATGTTAAAATTTTTAAAGAATATTGCTGTTTACATTTCAAATAGAGTTTAAAAAAATGCAAATGTGCATGTTTGTTCATTAGCAAGGGCTTGGTATTCGTGCGGATAAAATAAATACAATAGTACAGCTGTCAGGTTAAATTTACCAAAGTTGTAATAGTTTTGATATGATATTTTCGCAATTACTTAATTAAAAATATGTTAAATACATTCTTACAATTTAAGAATTTAATAAATATAACAACCAAATCCTATCTGGGATAAAAGTTTAATTGAACTTATATTTAACACTTTTAATATTGCTCGGCGAAATGTACAGGCTAGTTGTAATTTTCAGCTACATGAAGAACCAACATCAGTAAACTCTGAGCGTAAAGATTCAGAACGGTATTTGACCGTTCTCTTGTGATCTGTGACTAGCATAAGTTGTTCCCGTTCGGGCGGAGGAGGCATGACATACCCGGCGGGGCAGGTAGGCGGCCGACCCTAATTAGTACGGCTCATTGATTTTCGTAGATGTGACGAACTCGGACATGACGATCTCGGTGGACACGTTGACGGTCCACTGGGGGAACTTACTACTTTTTTAAGGAGTAGGATTATGGACCCTTATATATTTCTTTGACCACTCGGGGAACCCAATGTCAGCCATACCGTCAACCGTTCAGTCCATGATTTAAGCTAATTTTTTAGAGAAAACTCGTTTTTAAGAATTTAACTTTAAGTAACTATATCTTCATCTATGGATAATTATCATATTAAATTGTTTAAGTCAGATGCATGCAGTGTTATATATACCTATGTCGGATCACAACCTGTGGCGATTATGAAAGAGCAATGTCAAACGAAATAAATCAATATAAGTTGTATTAATTTATTTAATTGGTCTTACAGATGTGTTTTAATTGTAATATATAAATGCCAAATTATAATTATTTTGCTGTTTTTTCACGTCTCCTTATTTATGTATTTAATTATTAATTAAAGACTTAAACACGACGGGTAAATTTCGGTAAATATATTTCGTCTACTTTTTACACTAGATCTACTGTATGGACCAACGAATGGAATAAGGTTCGTTCAGGGGCGGCCCGTCAGTTTTTCAGCGCCCGTGCAAAGACCAAATTTTACGCCCCCCACCATAATCCAAAACCTCCCTACCCCATAGTTCTGAGATCGACTGACACATGCGCGCCTCTCTCCCTTATTCGGCTGAAGTGGGCCCAAGCGCCCTAAACAGCCACAGTGGGCCAGGGACTTTCCCGCTCACTGGAATTTCACGAAACGAACTAATCTCTTCCTCGCTTGTTGTTGCGTTTGCGATGTTTCTGGTTCCGTGCTAAGCTAATCACCTGAAATGACAAGCAATGGAACACATTCAGATAAGAGACTTGTGTAGTTCAAAATCTTGATTTCATATATTATCGTCCTGGAAATGTATCCCGTTTCCGATCTTCCGCGCCACTACAGTCTGTATACGGTAGGGTGGCGCACGGACCCGCCAGCTACCTGAGTCGGTCCCTTCCTCCGCCCGGCACTCGCGGCTGTTTCCTTAATGAAGAATTAACTGCAATCTTAAAATATTGTAGATTGGTTTTAGCGCGATTTTGTTTTATTCCAGAGTCACACGGCAAAAACATGGCAGATAAATGGAAAATGCTCAACTTCTGGACACTATATAATTTGGCTTGAAGAAGATTACTGGGAGTAATATAAAATCATGTTGATTTATTAATCAAATAAACTGTAAAGTATGTAGTGTTGCCTATTTAATGATATTTTGGCTGATTAAATAGTATGCGATAACATCGTTTTAAATTATTCTACCTTATTTCAAAGTACTCTTAAAATAATATTGTATCAAGATTAGGGTATTATGAGAAATATAAAACATTTAACAAATCATACAGTATTCCGGCTAAAAAATAACTTTCGACCATTTCTTTATTTATAATCAAAGCACATCGTGTTTTATATCACTCTTCTTAGTTTGTTTAGTACTTTACAAATATTCTATTAAAATTGAGATATTATGAGAAAGTAAAAAAAGTTAATAATTCTATTAGAGGGGCTAGTTGGTGACTCATTAAGGAAACAGCCGCGAGTGCCGGGCGGAGGAAGGGACCGACTCAGGTAGCTGGCGGGTCCGTGCGCCACCCTACCGTATACAGACTGTAAACTTTTTGCCATAAAAAAATTAAAAACCTCAAATAACTAAAAAATCTAAAATTTTAAAACAACAAATGTGCACACTTGTAATCCACGTATCACAATACACTGTGTATCATAAAACAATTATGTGTTTCTTTAAGAGAAATAATAATGAAAACAAACCCTTAAAACTAAGCAGGAACGGTGAAGTACATACTGATAACAGTACATATGTTCTGAGCGTGGGAAAGATTTCGTCCAGGTCCAGGGGAACCAAAACAATATTCAAAACGCTGATCAAAACCGACCGCGATTCTGACGGTTCGTGGAATCTGTGAGGCTGAAGTTTGCGATGGATAGGCTACAGCAAAGTTTGTTGTTGAGTTATTTTTGTTTTTGAAAAAAAACTAATGATTTCTGAATAAAATATTTGTTTAATGATTTTAATGTATAACACGTTTTTCAGTTATACTGACTATATCTTCGAGTATTTAATCTTTAAGGTTGTGTGTAGCTATAAAGCTTATTTTGAATTTTTTTTATTCTATGATATATTGAATCTTATCTTCTAAAAGTGTTTGGATCAATTAAGTTTAACACCAATGACTCTAAAAACTCAAGTTGGGTGTAAACATGGATTTTTCGATAGTACTATACTGTGATACACTGTCGCAACTTATTTAAAGTAATGCCAATTAGTAAGAAATACAGATGATTAGTCAATTAACCACGACCAGAGCTCAAATAATCTTAATCTGTAATGAGGAAAAGTATATGTTTGATTCTTAACATTTCCGACTAAATCTTCAATGCTCCGAAATGACTAAGTTAACAAGTAAGAACTTGGTTGAAATGGTTACTAACAGACGGAACGATAAACTATATTTTTCAAAGTAAACTAAACGAGTTAACCTTACAAGTAACGATGTAAGGGGGCGCCAGAATCTGAGGAGGGTGCGTCATATTTCCCCCTTATTTCATATTATACTAAACTCAAATAGATCAAATCCCTATTCAATACTCTCCAGCCTCCAAACCATATCTTTCCTCATCTATAGGAACTAGTTTAAAAAAAAATCGGCGTGGGCGGATTAAAACGATTAGTTGCATTGTGTTACTTTATATTTTAACATTGCAAATTTCTTGCATCGTACTGCGAGTTTTATTCAAACTCTCAATACCAATCAGAATGCCCTGAAGTTGTCACAAACCGATAGAGGTCAAAACAGCTGCTCGTTTTTCGTTTTGGAATAGAGGGGAGCAGAAGTTGTATTATCTGATATGTAAATTTAATGTTTAAGTATGATGAAGGTGCAAAACATGGTGAATGTTCATAACTTTCTTTCAAATATTGCCTTTCAACAACTTATAATAATAATATACAACAATTTACAAAATCAGTTTGGTTTTTATATATTTTCAAATTCTTTACGTTAGCGCGACGGCCTATGCCGCCCACCCCGCACCAGGTGGTGTACTGACATGGGGGGGGGGGCGTAGGGGGCGGTTCGCCCCAAGCCCCGCTTTGGCATAGACCCCCAAATTTTGAAAAATGTTCGAAAGTCTGAGCGAGTATTTTCCGCCGATCTCCGGAGAATCGCTACGGATCTTCTGTCATATTTTGGGCCGTTATTACGTAGTAAAGTCGTCATTTTTGGACAGTATTTTGTTTTCCGTCGACGTTTGTAGCTGATATTACGGGGCAAGGACGTTAATTCCAGATTATTTCATATGTAATGTCTTCAGTTACGGTCGATAAAACGTGGTTCGGTCGCCATCCACACAGTTAGGTAGTTTTTTATGTCCGATTCATGTGTAATACATAATGTTATGTCTCGTAATTTTCGGCCGATTATACGTGGTACGATCGTCTTTGGCGGCCGTTTACTACGTGATTTGGCAGGTCGCGATCGTCCAAAGATTGGCGGGAAATACTCGCTCAAACTTTGGAGTATTTTTCAAAACTTTGAGTTCATTTGACTATTTAAATACTCAAATTTTTGAGTATTCGCACGCCCCTAATCATCGTACACATATACATGAATAGGCTTTCCTCTTCAACCCCTACTGTATATATAGCCCCTAACAAATATATCCGCCACCCCAGGCTCCCAACTCAAAGCCGCCTTTAAAGGCGGCTATACCCAACTACGACGGCCGCATTCCACGACCCGTTATGAGCGCCGAGCGCCGCCCCCCCAAAAGCGCCGCGCCCCGCGCGCCCCGTGCTGGAGCACGGCTCGCACTGCCCTAGAGCCAGTACTGGGTTCGTTACTCCAAACCAAGAAAGGATACAAACACTTCAATATAATTTAAAATGTATGAGGTACAAACAATAAAACAATAACTTTCGTATTTCGAATTAAGAATAAATGTAGGATTAATGTTATTAAGTACTTGCGTGGCCAAGCCTTGCTCGCGGAAAGTTCAATTAAGATAAGAATACTTGAATTGATTTTAGATCCCCAATTACGAGCATGACTAATTAAGTCACTGTTATTAGAAAACCTTATGTTTCACTGAATAGAATGAGAAATATGTTTGACGGTTAGTGGTTAGTTTATTCAGGTATTCTTAAGCTGTTTAGATATTAACTTTGATTTATATTACATAAGTCCAACGTAATGTACGGTATAAATAAAAATATATTTATCCAGAACCCAAAAAGTGCTCTTTTTAGCATCCAAAACCCAATAACTGCTCTTAAAGAGCACTTAAGAAAGAGCACGTAATGGGAGCTTCCAGAACCCAAAAAGTGCTCCCTCTCCTCTTCCCCAACACTACTCCCAACTACCCCTCGCCCGCTGGTCCCAGTAGGTGCTCCTGCATGTTTGCAAGTGTAGGGAAATTTCTCCCAACGTCCGCGTTTGCCGCCAAATCGTCCTGCCCGCCACTACGCAACGCTCGCGCACTCGTCACGTGTTGTTGATACAAAAACCGTTAGGGACCCCACCTTTTCACTTCCGGGACACACTCTTCGAATATCTCGGCAACCCTTCGACATAGAAAAATAATTCAAAATACTTAAATGATTGTTTTTTCGAAATGAATGTAC
This sequence comes from Allygus modestus, assembly GCA_963675035.1. NCBI lineage: Eukaryota > Metazoa > Arthropoda > Insecta > Hemiptera > Cicadellidae > Allygus > Allygus modestus. The sequence continues at coordinate 69,184,340 of OY776115.1, forward strand.
CTAGTAAACTGAATTTCCTATTAAAATGTGACGTAAGAGAACCTCATTTTTTTGCTGGCGGGAATAACTAAAGATAATCTACAATACTTAAACTTTTTTGCTGGTTTGGTGACTGTAACATTGTGGAGCCCATGACACGTGAATAATACTGTCTTAATAAACATTAAGTATGTCTGATTACTGTTTTTTCAAACAGTTTAGATAATCTTTAAAATATAATATTCTCACAAATTACTTTTCTGCCCGTTTAGCTTAAGAAGTACATAACATTAATGACTATAACTTTAAAGTTAGTACATAAAATGCATATTTTTGTGAATTTTACTTCACAGGGAAGGTGCCTTTAACGTTTTTAAATCCATAGTTATTTTGGTATACTAGTATAGATAGATGAATATTTTTTTATTACCCTTAAGACATTTTAAAAAAACCCTTTGTAATTTAAAAAGTATAAACAAGTATTAATTTTCATCTTGCTTCGCACCTGTGAAATCGGCCGTCCGGTGCAGACAGATCTCGTACCCTATTGTCGTTGGGCAAGTTGTTATGACCCCCATGTCTAACCCTCATCAACCAGTCATGTACCCGAATGTCTTTGCGGGGTTCATGAATACAGCACCAACCCTTAAATGTTGTAAAAAACACATTAACTTGAAACCGAACCCTTCACCGGCCGCCTTGACACACATGTACCCGGTACCAGACCCCCCTCTTACCCATAACACTTACACCCCTCCTCCTTCACCCCCCCCCAACTAACTACTCTCTTGAAAACCGGGGGTTACGGGTTATGGGGGAAAAATTGGTTTATCATCTATACAAGAATGGGGGAAAAACTTGTTCCACAATCAATAGAGTGATATGCCCACTTTAAGAAACATCAAAAATGCATCTTGAACTGTTGATTTGACAAATTATGTTTATCTTCCTCTTATTTTTATTTTTAAATTAATTATTTAATCCTCTAAAAGCCCCTCAATCATTTCTTTACATTATCAACCATGATGCAATGATCCCTAAACTAACTAACAAATAGGAGTTTGTGTTACCGTTCCGGTCATTTACTAGATTAAAATAGTAAATTATCATACTTTTTACCAATACAGTTTATTAGAATTGTTTTTCTTTGTCTTAACCAGTGAAAGAACGGGGTGTAAAGGAGCCAAATCTTTTTTAGGTTTGGTATGTTAATTCACTTATAGAGTTGTACGAGGAGCAGTAACGGCTGGTGAGTTACTGAATTAGTTAAATAATTTTTTATACATTTTGCGGGAACCCTAGGGGGAAATGGAGCTTTAACGTGCTTTACGGAGAAAGATCTTAAATATAATACACTGAGAGAGTTAGAGGCAGATGGGTCTGAAATAGTCGGGAGGGTGTAGAAGATAATGAAGGGAGTATATATTTGGGGTTGTGGAGGGTCAACCTCTCTACCCTACCTGTAAATTTCCTTGGTGCCGTATTTAAGCGTGTAATAACGCCTGATTAAACTCTTAATGATGGTCATATTTGGTGCTGTATTCAAGTGGTGCCTGTCGCTGTACGAGATCGTTGCGACACAAAACGCCTTTATGAATTTCTAAGCTGCTTTCTCATTCGCCTCTAGTGGTGGGTCCAGAAATAAAACATTGGAGGGATGGTTTCTCGGTCCATAAATGGTATTTAAATTCCCCGGTGGTCTTTAAAATCTAGTTTTGACTAATCTGCATGTTCTTAAAATACTTACTAAGTAGTTATATATGCATACAATACTAATAAAAAAAACTCCACATTAATTAATAACTTTAGTAAACGGAAAGCTGTTACATTATGTAATATATGTTTACATAATGATAGTAAAATAACTTGACTATGGAAAAAATCTTTAAATTTCAAGCATTTCCAACTAATCATCGCTACTGTTATAAAAATGAGGTAGTGTCTGTCTATTGTTCTATTTACATTTACAGACACTTACCCCTACATGAATGTTCGTATACGGACACATATCTCTGCGCAGGGGTTTGTGTCCAGCAGTACACATTATATGTATTGCTGGATGTTCCATACATCTCATTTACAGTTCAAACCAATAGACTTGCTTTATTTCTCCCTTCACTATCGGTTTATCGTGCATTTTATATCATGCAAATTTACCTGTACCTACAGTACAGTGCAATACAATCAGATCTTATTTAAAAGCTTTGACTTACGTATTTGCAATCAGCTCACCTTCACAGACACACACTTAAAGAAATTTAATATAGGTATCAATTTATCCGTTTTATAGCTGCAAAAGTGTCCTATCAACAGCGTTGATGCACATGGTTTTCATCCTTCTTTGCTTAGGTCCTATGGTTTCAGCGGTATTCATGCCAATGTAGGTTTCTATCTGGGCCTCCTTCAAGGTGTCCAGAAAAATGCAAATGTTCGGGTGGGGAGACTGGCGCGTTTTTTTAAAATTACTATGAATACTTACACAGGCGTTTATGGTCTGTCAAAGGTCCAATAAGTTTAGAGACAAATGAAAATAAGAATCCGTAGCGTTAATTATTTGTTTACATTCCATCCTCCGCCCAATTACCCGGCTACCCGGCTACCTGGGGTATCGTTGGCGCTTTCCCGGTGCGTGCCAGGCAGACCATTTTTCGACCCTCGCATAACTGGCGCTTTCCCGGTTTACCCGTTGCCTTCTGAAACAAAGGGAGCTGCCGGCCCTTTCTGGTCAATACCTTCCATATTTTTGGGGCTTCCTGTTGTAAACTATACGTGGCGTCAACTTGGGGAGAGGTGAGAAACTACAAAGACTGTAGTCGACTGCGACAATAGTCTCAGCCTTTATATTGTGTTGGCTCCGAGTTCGTTTGACGGCTGAAGGGTGGCGTGATTGGTGAATCAGTACTTGTTTCAGTAACATTATTCAAACATTTTTTGTTCCAAGAAAATACTAAATTAAATCAAGGAGGCCTAACATGATGTATCCCGATCATTTATTTACTCTGATTCCAAGACCTCGTCCACACCGACGCGGGAGCGGTCGCGTTCTAGTTATTATAAATTTATTACCGGACTTTCCGCGGGAAGATCGCTGGTGGGAACTGGAGGGAACACACTGACGCGGGAAGGCCTGTAGGCCCTAATCTACTTCAACAGTTGAGGCCGCTCGAAAACGGTTCACTTCATTCTTGGGACAGTTTGTATAAGAAAGGGCTATTATCAGGTCAACCTCAGTGGAGCGAAACCTTGCATGAAACGTTGTCCGTAGCAAATATTTCCGCGTCCCACATATATATCAACAGTAATGATAACTCACTTTTAATACTATCTGTGAAGGCATTTTTAAGTTTGCTTGTATGCTTGCTTGCTTGCGACACTGATCCCAAAAAACGACTCAAACGATTTCCTTCAAATGTTCGAAATAAATAATTTCTGGGATAAAAATAAGTCCTAGACAGGCCTCATCACCAAGAAAAATTAAATAATGTAAAAAAACTCAAACGAGTTCGCACGCAGCACGCTGACGTGAGGGAAGTGAATTTCCACATAAAAACTTATAAAACTCAAAATCAGTGTAAAAACATACATTTATTCCAATTGTTATTGAAATCTGAAAACTGTTATTTTTTGGCTGTTCTGATGCTCCTGGTTTCATTTACTCGCAAAGCTGGGAATACAATTTTTCGCATTATAATGTTAGGACAAGGTTCAGACAGGCTTGAAAGTAGGTGTGAGGTTGCTGAGGATGATAAAAGTACTCAAACAAAGGAATAACAGGCTTTTCTAGTGTAAAACCCCCATAAGACAACGTACTGTGTTTAGTCTAAACACATTTTCTTTAATAACTTGGTAAATAAGTATGCTAGAATGTCGAGAGAGGGCTTAGAACTTTTGCCTCACTAATTCCCATATTTGTACATGCATTAATTTTACATACAGGGCTTTTCTGACCCTTGTTGGGCCCATAAACTCGAACTTTGAAAGAATAATCCCCAAAAAAGGGGTTTAGAGTTTTCCGATTGTTTTTCCCAACGAACTTGTCTAACTGATTACAGAAAGGAATGTCCCTACTAAATTTTAAGTAAATCGGAAAAAATGCGACCGCTAAAGTGCAAACACATATATATATATACAATTTTGAACGACCCCCCAAAACGTGATCGGGGGTCACGCTAGGAACTTCTATGGTGGTCCCGGGCTTATGTTTCACCGTGCGGGTCATGCTAATAGTTCAATTTCCAAAGGAAATTCACTAATGAATAGTTACAAAAATTAACATTCGCCTTATGGAGTTTCAAATAAAAACAAATGAATTGTAACAGCTGTTCATAACCAACCAGGGAACTGTCAAAGTAATACTCATGTTGTTTATGATTATTAACATGTCGTTTCCTGAGAGCAGAGGATAAAATATTTGAGTGAGGATTACATATATATATATTGAGTAATAAAATAAATCAAAGGGACATTGTGCTTTAAATAACAACCGAAGTTTTCCTTAAAAATGTAGAAAAGAGGCAAATGAGTTATACAAATCAGATTATAAGTAGGGGGAAGTGGTTAAATATGCTCCAAGTCATTTAAACAAACTGACTGGCCTTCCCCCGAGCAAAGCTCGGCCCCCAGGTACCATCTCGCTTATTTATGAAAGAATACCGACCAGACTCGGTATATGGCTTCAGCTGGTTGTGGTCTATTGTTAATTGCAAAAGAAAAAACATGTTTACCGATATTTCCTGTAGCAGCAAACCTGCGTACTCACCTCCAAAGTCATTTTTATGGTGAATAAGTAAAATATTACTAGCAGGTGTCCCGTTCTCCGTACGGGGATGTATCAGACATAGAGCCAGAGGTTTTTCAATTTTATTTACATTATAATTAGCTGACGTAATAAAACGTAACTCCATAAGATTAACATTGGAACTTTGAAAGACTATGGGACAAAGCTCTGAAGTTGGAGGTTTTTTCAAAATTCCAAAAGGCACATCTAGAGAGTAAGAGCTTTTCATTGATACCAATCATGTATACAAAATAATTATTTTAGGAGTTGAAAATTGCCGAACAAAAATCAAGAAATTCTTTTAATAATATAGATGAATTTCTTAATAATGAACATAAAGTAATAAAAGTTGGTATATGGCTTTACCTAGTTGAGTTTAAACAAAATTTCATGAAACCCTATATTTTGTGTTCCTTGTTACAGCAAACCTGCGTATTTAGCTCCCATGTTATTCTTATGGAGAATAACTAAAACGTTATACATCACTCATTTGTGAATGCATATTAAAGAAACTTGGTAAGCGGCTTTATGTGGTAGCCTATGCGATATATTTATGCATTGTAAATTCGCTGAGTAGGCAGGTTTGTAAACTATCATAACTTTTATTAAATCACTACCATCCTTGCATCTATATCATTTTAATTAATAAATCTTTACCTTTTTACACTGATATACAAATTGCATTTTAGGGAGTATAAAGACTATCATCGCTGTTAACAAAAATGTTTGATTCAGTTTTGCACATAACTATAAAAAGTTCATAAAAACTACAATTACAGTGAATAGCTAGAATGCCACCCTGCTGTCAAATTTATCAACTAATAAAACAAAATAACATATAGACACCTATGTATAACAAATATGTATGAATAACAAAATTTATATTTATGTATGTGTGTGTGTCCGTTAACTCGATGACTCGAGTAAAAAAAGTCTGATAACGATGAAATTTGGCTCAAATGTGTAAAATGACATTCATGACTTTGAGTTTGAAAACCATAAAAAACGGACCATGGGAACGGTGTTTTATGGGGATTTACAATTTTGCAAAAATCAGTTTTTTGCATTTTTCATCCTCAAATTTGTAAAACACTTAATTTTGGTTTCGACCATTTTATAGAGCTTAAAATGAAAAATAGTATAGTTTTTTGAATCATTAAACTAGGTTAAGTGGTTGCGTAGAAAATGAAAAAAAAACGTGCTCATAAAATATCCCATGTTAATCTTAGGGGAAAAATGTGTTTAGCTTTCCCTCAGTTCATTGTAATGGAAACCTCACATTTCTTTTTACCAATCAGTTTAGCTCTACAAAACAATCATTTTGGTGTCTTAATTGTTGTTCTACGTCCGACCGTTGCAGAGATATTAAAAGTGCTAAACACAGTACGTTGTCCAATGTTATCCTTATGGAGGATAAATACAATTTGATATCTTGATTATTTATGAATGTATATTGATGAAACTTGGTATGTGGCTTCAACTAGTTGTGGTATATTGATATAAGCACAAAAAAAGTGTTTTGTTGATTTTTCCCGGTAGCAGCAAACCTGCATACTTAGCCATAATGTTATTCTTATGGAGAATAAGTAAAGTTTTAGATCTCCCTTAATTATGAACATAAATTAATAAAACTTGGTATGTAGCTTCACCTGGTTGAGGTGTATTGATAATTGCATAAAAACACATATTTTGTGTTCCTTGTTGCAGCAAACCTGCTTACTCTGCCCTATGTTGTTCTTATAGAGAATAAATAAAATGCTATAGTTTACTTATTTATTTATGTATTTTTATGAAACTAGGTAAGCGGCTTTATGTGGTAGTGAGAAACATGTGCATGCATTGGAAATTTGCTGAGTACGCAGGTTTGCTGCGACGGGGGTATTTAAATCCCCATCCATTTGTTATGGGGAATGTTTTGCGTTATTCCTCGTTTGCTGATAACTCTTAAAATCCTGCTATTTGTTCCCGAATCCCTGTGGGATCAAGACCTTTAATTTTAGTCGTCTCCCATCATCCTGCAATTTGCCACAATTTAGACTTAATAATTTCGTTTATAGAATTTGTATAGCAAGTGGCTTGAAGGGGCCGTAGCACCTAACCTTTCTCCAATTACACAGGCCAACGATGAACACGTTTTTTCACTAAAAATACGGTACCTTATTCTTATGTTTTTAAGGTGGTGCGGAATCCAAATATGATACTTAAAAAGCTGTATCTCCCAACTTTTTTTCATATTTTATAGTGAAATTTATTAAATTAAGCAAATTTTTATTGAATTAAATAGCTTTTATATAGTTAAAACAATTGTTGTAAATATCTAATGGAGGTATATGATGTTGGTAACACTGCTGAAACACATTTGCTGGACAAAAAAGGTTGGTTCTATTTCTCTGTTAATAGCTGATTTTTTTTTAAAGTCAACCTTATCTCACTTCACATTTCCTATGCAAGTGTTAAGTACAATGTATTATCGCGGTTGTAAAACCTCTGCTGACAGTTTTTGTTATATTTGTGGTGAGTTTGTGATTAAAAAACACCAATGAAACATTACAGACTTTGTGAAAAAGGTTTATCTATCATACTTTGAAATTCAACTTGTTGATCAGGATAAATCTTGGGTGCCACCTTGTAGATCCGAAGAACGTGTTCCTACCACATATAAAGCTATGCCTCATGAAACAGTTTGTAAAGGCTTTACCTACAGATGGACCATGTTTCTACAAAATCCCTGCCAAAAGTTTCCACACTTTTCAGAAACTAAACTTAAAGAAGGCGTCTTTATCGGACCTGCATTAGAAAAATGATGTTTGACGTTGTTGTAACATATTGTTATAACTTTCATGTAATTATTTTTGGGACGAAAAGACACAAATTTTTATCCCGCACAGGTTTTTCTAAATACAGTATTACTGTTTTTAAGATATTTAGCTTTGAAAGACAAATATGGCCACCATTTTGAAAAGTTACAAGGTAGAAACTTGATATTCCATACCAAAATGAGTCTTATTACATGTAATACATGTACCAATTTTAAAGTTGATATCTTCCGATATCCATAAGATATAACGTATTAAGTAAAGAACACATACATACAGATAGAAGGAAAACTAAGAGTTTTAGGACATACCTTCTTATGAACTTAGTTCTTTTTTTTTATATGAGGAATTGTATCCCAAAGTTCTGAAAGGTATTTTTTTCAACCCGTTTATAAAGTTAAACAAATTAAAATTACAATAATAACAACCTAGTTGTCCTGTTGCTCGAATCCGTGCAAGTTTGTACCTAACGAAAGGTTATTTCAGTTGTAAACAAACATAACGAAATATCTGATATTTAAACGGATGATAACATCTGAGAATAATGCGTATAACGTACTTTCAAGCAATACGTGGTTTACACTTCCGCCGGCGCCGGCGCCGTCGCGTCGGATAGCGACACTGTTCCGAAAATTCAGCCCTTTAATTTATTTAAGTGAGGCCTTTTCTAAAAATTCTGAGACGTATTGGAAAATCTACGTAAAAATATATTTAATTTGACACCTCAAACTTTAAAATCCGTTACGGTGCCGTTATCGTGTAATGCCTGTAAAGAAAAACCCTCTAGAGTATTAATATATACTGTAGGATTGTTGTAAAACCAGAGCAAATGAGGACAATCTTAGGCCTATCCGTTTTTTAAGTTGTTTAACGCGTACGGGTAATTTCGGATCGGTCGAGGGAATTTTTTTGGGTCGGGTTGTGGTAGACAGTTGTTCCGGTAGCAACAGATTGTGTGCATCCCTGGGATGCCATGCCCATTTCTCAGAAGGGAGAGGAGGGGGCGGTACTTCTGGTGGGTTTGGGAGTAAGATGGCGGAAAGATGGTGGTCTTCGTTACCAAATATAAATGGGACCAGTTTGAAACGTTACGAAATTGAAGGCCTCCCAAACCGAACAGGGTAGCTACGCTGATTTACAGCAGGTGCGGCGGATCAAAGAGAACCCTCGGGTTTTCCAGAGAGACTACCTTCCCCAACCTCTTTCACCTGCGTTGAGTACTTTTCATAGTACATTGGAGTCAAAATGGCAGACACAGGGAGTTTACTTAACGACGTTCAAAATAAACTGATGATAATGATAAAATGCGTAGGACTATGGTTAGTTTGCGATTTCGTTCGTTTCAGTGTTTAAAGATTATTATTAGTCCTTTGAGCTTTTAAAAACAAACAATGAACTTCCCGTATTTCAAAACCTATTGTTATGATAATTGCTCATGGTTAAAATTAAAGGAAAACTTAACGTTAGTGGTAGGGAGGATAGAGACTAAATTCTAAATTGAAGCCAGTTACTTCAATAGGCATTTTACTTAATTGATAGCTTATTTTAACTTAGTATTTGATAAACATTTAAACAGGGTCAACTGTGTATGTTGAAACATATATGTAGCCTATACTGCCTATATTAAAATGTGGTATTACTTACTATGGGTGTTAGATATTGCCCAAGTTTCAAATCTATTAGTGCTGTACTCTGAAGTGTTTTTGAAGGTTGTCCAAACTGATATTAAAAATATTTCAAGATGGCGATCATTATAAATAACGACGAAAATTGCATCCTTATTACGCATATATAAATTAATATTTTTCCGTTTACAATGGAATTGCTCTTAAAGTGAACATACAAAATTAAGATTTATTTTATTTTAGAGGTTTTAACTAAATACTTAAGAGTATTATGTTAAACAAATTATTAAAAATGTAGATTTAGTTTTTACTTTTGTTATGGTTATACATAACAATTTAGAGCCTTTTAGAACATTATGATACATTAAAGAGGTTTTTTGGTTTGTTCATATTCCTACAACAATTTAAGCTGAGAAAATTAAAATGACCAACACTTCACTATAATTGCTGTGTAAACGATGTTTAATGGCACTTGTAATATTGTAATGTTTTATGGGTTTCAGTTTGATATTTCCAGATTGTTATTGTGTAAATAACACCTTTGGTGAACGTATCTGTAAAATGTCCCCGTGAAAAAAGGGTTGTATTAATCTCACCTTTCAGTGACAAGACTAAAACGATTTATTGTGCACAGTTCGTAATAAAGACAATGTATTCATACATTTCTCAATATTTCTATGAAAATTCAATCTTTTACTTAATATTGTTTCAATATTTCCTTTAATAAACTATGTCGTACAGTTATTAATTCATCCAATATGAAAACACCATAATTTTAGTACAGTCGCGTCGCTCGACCAATAATCCTTTTTTGTTCCTTTACTAATGTTTCTTTATTGGCTTAACACTTGATAATTAACTAACTTACCCCATAATTATTTATTAATCCACTTTCCAATAAATGCAACTTTCCGACAAAATTACTTGTATTTTAAGATTATTGACATACGTTTGCCATGATATAAAAACCCTCCCTTTATCAATCATATAAAACTAACTGTAATAAATAAATATACAAATTATATATTATATTACAAATTTAAAACGCCTCAAACTCCCTTGATCACAGTTAACCTCCATAGGTAGACTCGCAAATCCCACCTATTCTTAAGAAATTCACAATGAATGTATATGTACTAAATTACCACTTAAAGGCCATTTAGCATGTTATTTTTTAAAACACATTCATAAATTATGTTACGATTGGGGGCGTACTCAACATGGGGGGCCCATTACAAAAAATACATATTAACCTATGGGGTTTTTCCAGTAGATGCGGGTTAGTAAAACAATTTCAACGATCAATTACATGTCAACATTGGACGCCTGGAAGTTAAAGAAAAGGCCCTGGGTGGAGTCTTACTAAAATAACGTATCCATAATCAGTTGGTCCCCCTACGACGTGTGGCGATCTGGGGACAGTTTTAGGAGCCATTTTAACAATTAACTGGAATACCATTTTAGTACCTAGACCAAGCGCCTTTCGTCGCTCCAATAATAATCTTTTCACCGTAACAATGACATGGCAACTTTTTAAGTGCACTGGGGTGAAGTCCTCAGGTTGGAAAAACGTATCCATACTAACAACGTGGTATGGTCCAGGAGCAGGTTTGAGGGGCCCTTTTTCAGCCATCTGGACAACGTATTTTCTTCACAAGTGCCAAGTTTTTAATGTGGTCACATGGCAACTTTGAGCACAATGGAGTGAAGCCCTGAGATAAGCGGTTATGAAAAAACTACTTCAAATTTTATGGATCTGTGAAAATTTGCCCAAATCACACCAAAATATGGAACAAATAACGAGGCAACTTTGCCAGGGGACGTTAGGGGGACCCTAACGTTGGGACGTATTCAACGAGGGCATCGTTTAAGAGCAGAGGGGCTTTGTAAACTTACCTAAAGAACCAACACACGTCAAAATTAGTTGTCGGGATGTTGGATAGAAGAAACCTGTGGGGTGGAGCCCTGAGGTTGGTAAAAAAGTATCCGAAGTAGTCCCACAAAAATATAGAATGGTCCGGGAGCAGATTTTCGGCGCCGTTTTCGAGCCGTTTAGAAAAACATTTTCTCCATAAAAATAACATGGCAGCTTTTGATGCCAACGGGGCGAAGCCCTCAAGACTGGGGATAAACCAAAAATATACCTAATTTTTTTGGTGATCTACAACGTTGTATGGTCCAGGAGCAGCTTTGAAAAGCTTTCTCGCAATAACTTGGGGTACTCTTTTCTCCATAAGAATAACATGGCAACTTTTGGCCAGTGGGGCGGAGCCCTAACTTCGGGGTTACAAAAATAAAACGTTACCATATGTTATGGATCAGTGACAATTGGCTAAAATATAGAGAGAATAACATGGAAACTTTGCCGTGGGGAGAAGGGGGGAAGAAACGCTAATGTTGGTGGGGTCACATATCCAACGTTAGGGCATAATTAAACAGATACGGCTTTGTAAAACAAATCCAAAGAACCATCACACGTCAAAATTGGACGTCGAGAAGCGGTAAGAAGAAGCCAGAATGGCGGAGTCCTGAGGTTGGGAAAAAAGTATCCGGAGTCATTTAGTCCCGCAATAACATGGTATGGTTCGGGAGCAGATATGAGGAGCGTTTTTCGCAATCACCTTGAATACTCTTTTCTCCATAAGATTATCATGGCAATGTTTTAGCCATTGGGGTGGACCCCGAATAAAGGGTTATAAAAAGCCTATCCAAATATTTTAGATCATTGACAACTGGCTAAATCACGCAAAAAAAACGGAAAGAATAACATCGAAGTTTTGCCAGGGGGCAAAGCCATAAGGTTGGTGGGGGGGAAATTCAACGATGAGGCATCATTCAAGAGATGTAGCTTTGTGAAAAAAAAATTTAAAAAATCATCCCACGTAGAAATTGGACATCGGGAAGTAATATAAAAAGCCAGAGGGGTGGAGCCGATTGGGGAAAAACTATCTGAATCATTATAGTCCCCCAACAATATGGTCCGGGAGAAGTTTTGAGAAACCGTTTTCAAAATCAACTGGGACACACACGCACAACTTCTTTATTATTATATAAATTTTCGTCATGGAAACAATATGGCAAAGTTAAAGGAAATGGGGTAGAGATTTAAGTTTGGGTTTATAAGAAAATATATCATAATTAAATGGGACAGTTAAACCTGGATAAAATCATGCAAACGGACGTAAATCATAATATATGGCAACTCTCTCAGGGGGCGGAGCCCTATAAGGTTGATGGGAAGGACGTATCCAGCGTAGGGGCATCATTCAAGATATGTGGATTGATAACACAAATCCAAAGAACTTTACCACGTCAAAATTGGTTGGCGGGAATAGTGATGGAAGAAGCCAGTGGGATAGAACCCTGAGGTCGGGAAAAAGGTATCCGACATATTTTAGTCCCCCAAAAACGTCGTATACTCCGAGAGCAGTTTTGAGGAGCCGTTGTCAAGCCAATTAGAAAAATAGAAATATTTTCTTCATAACAATAAAACGGTAGCTTTTAATCCCAGTGGGGCAAAGCCTTGAGGTCTAGGGGTAAACAAAAAAATATCTATAACATTTATTTTGGTCATTTATATAACTTTGTATGGTCCGGGAGCAGTTTTGATTATTCGTTTTCAAAATCACCTGGACACACACGAACTACTACTTTATTATTAGAGGTAACAGACCTTTCTTTCTTAAGAGCATCATCGTAACTTTTGGGCGAAGCTCTAAAGTCCTAAGACTTTGATTATTAGCTTTAAGCCTTCGTACGGGCAACCTAATTGACCATGCGAAGTTTCACCCCATCGGATAAACGGTGTAGGAACACATGGACGTAAAACAAAAAACAGATACACCCTACCATCTTTCTTGGGCGAGGCTGGAGGACGAAAGGAAAAGTACTACAACAACGATCTTGTTTGGAAAGTTTAAATTAAATAATACTTGTATTAATATAATACGGTCTTGCACATTCAATCCACCTTTTAAGTAGGAATTAATAATAACAATTACCTTCATGATAATTTCAAAAAATGTATTACGACTTCAAAACACAGTGAAATTATCAAGAAATTATTAGAATTTAAAGCATATTTTAGCTGTTTGAAGTCAATGGTGCAAATTACACGACTTTGGAACGCGGCGAATATCTCCAGATTTATTGTAAATTCTATGCACATTTTGACGTTTCGAAATCAGCTTATTAACCAGCCTTGACTTCGAAACGCCGCTAAAATATCTATATATATATATATATATATATATATATATATATATGTGTCCGTGAGCACGATAACTCTCGTAAAAATCATCCGATTTTGACGAAATTTGGTATAAATATGTAAAGCAGCATTTATGACTTTAAGTTCGAAAACCAGACAGATCGACCTATCCGAAGGGGTATTTTGGGGGGGTTTTGTACCCCAAAAATGGGTTTTTTGAATTTTTTACATATAATTTTTTAAAAAGTCAAATTTTAGTTTTGACCATTCGATTCAGCTTAAAAAAACACACAATTTGGTATTTCGATCATTCCTCTACGTCAATTGGTTACCGAGATATTGAAAGTGCTAAACACAGTACGTTGTCTAATGTTATTCTTATGGAGGAAAAGAAAATTTTTTTATCTCGCTTATTTATGAACGTATACTGACGAAACTTGGTATACAGCTTCATCTCGTTGAGGTCTATTGATATTTGCTCCAAAAAATTGTTTTTGCATAATTCTCCCGTAGCAGCAAACCTGCGTACTCAGCCCCCATGTTATTCTTATGATAATAATTAAATGCTCTGTCTCCCTTAATTATGAACATAAATGAATAAAAACTGGTATACGACTTCACCTAGTTGAGTTATATTGACATTAGCATAAAAACCCATTTTTTGTGTTCCTTGTTGCAGCAAACCTGCGTACTCAGCCCCAATGTTATTCTTATGGAGATTAATTAAAATTGTATATATAGCTTATTTGTGAATATATTTTTATGAAACTTGGTAAGTGGCTTTATGTAGTATTAAGACATTTATATCTTCATTGGAAATTCGCTAAGTATGCAGGTTTGCTGCGACGGGGGTATTTTGATATTAATTTATGTTTTACACAAGTATCGCTATGAGTAAAACATCCAAGTTATAAGGTAAAGTTCGTAAATTTGAATTTTATCTCAATCCAATGTCAGTAGATGAATATTCATCGAGAAAGTTCTTTCATAAATATTCAGAAAACTGACCTCGACAAAATATTGTGATGGGATAACATTTGTAGCCTATACTTGATTATTATTTGAAAATCCATATAAAAAGGATTACTGTCTACTGTTGTCGTTTATATACTTTTTTAAACAATACGATAGTAAAAAAAGTAAATAAATGACAGTTAAATGCGCTAATATATTAATATGAAAACTGTAATTAACTTATCAGTTTTTTGATATTAATTTATGTTTTACACAAGTATCGCTATGAGTAAAACATCCAAGTTATAAGGTAAAGTTCGTAAATTTGATTTTTATCTCAATCCAATGTCAGTAGATGAATATTCATCGAGAAAGTTCTTTCATAAATATTCAGAAAACTGACCTCGACAAAATATTGTGATGGGATAACATTTGTAGCCTATACTTGATTATTATTTGAAAATCCATATAAAAAGGATTACTGTCTACTGTTGTCGTTTATATACTTTTTTAAACAATACGATAATAAAAAAAGTAAATAAATGACAGTTAAATGCGCTAATATATTAATATGAAAACTGTAATTAACTTATCAGTTTTTTGATATTAATTTATGTTTTACACAAGTATCGCTATGAGTAAAACATCCAAGTTATAAGGTAAAGTTCGTAAATTTGATTTTTATCTCAATCCAATGTCAGTAGATGAATATTCATCGAGAAAGTTCTTTCATAAATATTCAGAAAACTGGATGAAATCAGTTAAAACCATTATTGAAAGTTGTATCTCTTGAGTCATTTCATGCTTTGTATTTAATTTACGATTTGTCATATGTTTTAAAGATCATAAAAAATACAACAAACGACGATCATTAAACGTCAAAATTAGTTGTTGAGTGAGTCCTATTAGGTTTTAATAACAGAATCATTATAGAATAATTACCTGTACAAAGTCGTTTTAATACTATAAAATATAATTAATACATATCTTCGGAACGGGTTTTATATTTCTCATTGAGCTTGGTTATAACTTAAACGATTGTTTAAAATGACATCTACGTCCGCCTTAAATCTGGTTAATGTTGACTGGAAATTGATATTATAATTTTAACTATAACAATATTTTAAATATATTAATATTAGTTAAATGCTAATTCAACCTAATATGTACTTCTATATACTTTTTGGATACGTTTGATGAGAATTATATAAATTAGTTGGTATTTATTGGAAATAACAATTAATCTATTTAGCTCGGTATAGGTAGAAACTCGATAAATAAACGTTATATTTTCCAATTATTTTAAAAATTAAAATAGATCATCATATTAAATGATTTATTGTATAGAATGTATAAGGCAATGCGTACGTATAGGTATTGATATTTTTGTGAGAAAAATGTTACACCCATGAATCCCACGCATTCAAATTTGTTTCTAAGTTACTTTTTAATTAGCATATTTACGGCCATTATAATAACGAAGCTTTGAAAATCGTAAATGTAATTGCGGATTTGGATGTTAAACAACACTTACTTTTTTTGTTGGATGGCAGAATCAAAAACGCGGGGGCGTAAATTCACAGAATAAATAAATTTACGTTAAAAGTGTACTCATGCCGCGATACCAAACAAATAAGTAATTTGTTTTTGACTACAAGGGGGTTTATGAGGGGGGCTCGAAGGTGTCTTCTATATTAGAACTTGTCACTAACCCCCTTTTTGGGAGATGTTAAAAATTTGCAATAACGTAAAAAAAAGTCAACTGAAGCTTTTAACACCACCCAAATGGTATCTATTTAACAGATAAATATAAAATCAGGGGTCAGGACTTATTTTGTATATGGTATACACAGTGCAAGTTAGAGAGAACTGTAGTAATTACGACTCCATAGAGTTGACATTACACCCATAAGAGATTAATCAGTTGCCATTATTTAGCTATAAAATGTTACATTTTCTGATAGGCAGCTCAATTAAACTTAAATTTTATACAAATGTCATCACAGATGACTACCTAATTGTATTGAAATATGACCTCGACAAAATATTGTGATGGGATAACATTTGTAGCCTATACTTGATTATTATTTAAAAATCCATATAAAAAGGATTACTGTCTACTGTTGTCGTTTATATACTTTTTTAAACAATACGATAATAAAAAAAGTAAATAAATGACAGTTAAATGCGCTAATATATTAATATGAAAACTGTAATTAACTTATCAGTTTTTTGACATTAATTTATGTTTTACACAAGTATCACTATGAGTAAAACATCCAAGTTATAAGGTATAGTTCGTAAATTTGAATTTTATCTCAATCCAATGTCAGTAGATGAATATTCATCGAGAAAGTTCTTTCATAAATATTCAGAAAACTGACCTCGACAAAATATTGTGATGGGAAAACATTTGTAGCCTATACTTGATTATTATTTGAAAATCCATATAAAAAGGATTACTGTCTACTGTTGTCGTTTATATACTTTTTTAAACAATACGATAATAAAAAAAAGTAAATAAATGACAGTTAAATGCGCTAATATATTAATATGAAAACTGTAATTAACTTATCAGTTTTTTGATATTAATTTATGTTTTACACAAGTATCGCTATGAGTAAAACATCCAAGTTATAAGGTAAAGTTCGTAAATTTGATTTTTATCTCAATCCAATGTCAGTAGATGAATATTCATCGAGAAAGTTCTTTCATAAATATTCAGAAAACTGACCTCGACAAAATATTGTGATGGGATAACATTTGTAGCCTATACTTGATTATTATTTGAAAATCCATATAAAAAGGATTACTGTCTACTGTTGTCGTTTATATACTTTTTTAAACAATACGATAATAAAAAAAGTAAATAAATGACAGTTAAATGCGCTAATATATTAATATGAAAACTGTAATTAACTTATCAGTTTTTTGACATTAATTTATGTTTTACACAAGTATCACTATGAGTAAAACATCCAAGTTATAAGGTAAAGTTCGTAAATTTGATTTTTATCTCAATCCAATGTCAGTAGATGAATATTCATCGAGAAAGTTCTTTCATAAATATTCAGAAAACGGACCTCGACAAAATATTGTGATGGGAAAACATTTGTAGCCTATACTTGATTATTATTTGAAAATCCATATAAAAAGGATTACTGTCTACTGTTGTCGTTTATATACTTTTTTAAACAATACGATAATAAAAAAAAGTAAATAAATGACAGTTAAATGCGCTAATATATTAATATGAAAACTGTAATTAACTTATCAGTTTTTTGATATTAATTTATGTTTTACACAAGTATCGCTATGAGTAAAACATCCAAGTTATAAGGTAAAGTTCGTAAATTTGATTTTTATCTCAATCCAATGTCAGTAGATGAATATTCATCGAGAAAGTTCTTTCATAAATATTCAGAAAACTGACCTCGACAAAATATTGTGATGGGATAACATTTGTAGCCTATACTTGATTATTATTTGAAAATCCATATAAAAAGGATTACTGTCTACTGTTGTCGTTTATATACTTTTTTAAACAATACGATAATAAAAAAAGTAAATAAATGAAAGTTAAATGCGCTAATATATTAATATGAAAACTGTAATTAACTTATCAGTTTTTTGATATTAATTTATGTTTTACACAAGTATCGCTATGAGTAAAACATCCAAGTTATAAGGTAAAGTTCGTAAATTTGAATTTTATCTCAATCCAATGTCAGTAGATGAATATTCATCGAGAAAGTTCTTTCATAAATATTCAGAAAACTGGATGAAATCAGTTAAAACCATTATTGAAAGTTGTACCGCTTGAGTCATTTCATGCTTTGTATTTAATTTACGATTTGTCATATGTTTTAAAGATCATAAAAAATACAACAAACGACGATCATTAAACGTCAAAATTAGTTGTTGAGTGAGTCCTATTAGGTTTTAATAACAGAATCATTATAGAATAATTACCTGTACAAAGTCGTTTTAATACTATAAAATATAATTAATACATATCTTCGGAACGGGTTTTACATTTCTCATTGAGCTTGGTTATAACTTAAACGATTGTTTAAAATGACATCTACGTCCGCCTTAAATCTGGTTAATGTTGACTGGAAATCGATATTATAATTTTAACTATAACAATATTTTAAATATATTAATATTAGTTAAATGCTAATTCAACCTAATATGTACTTCTATATACTTTTTGGATACGTTTGATGAGAATTATATAAATTAGTTGGTATTTATTGGAAATAACAATTAATCTATTTAGCTCGGTATAGGTAGAAACTCGATAAATAAACGTTATATTTTCCAATTATTTTAAAAATTAAAATAGATCATCATATTAAATGATTTATTGTATAGAATGTATAAGGCAATGCGTACGTATAGGTATTGATATTTTTGTGAGAAAAATGTTACACCCATGAATCCCACGCATTCAAATTTGTTTCTAAGTTACTTTTTAATTAGCATATTTACGGCCATTATAATAACGAAGCTTTGAAAATCGTAAATGTAATTGCGGATTTGGATGTTAAACAACACTTACTTTTTTTGTTGGATGGCAGAATCAAAAACGCGGGGGCGTAAATTCACAGAATAAATAAATTTACGTTAAAAGTGTACTCATGCCGCGATACCAAACAAATAAGGCGACGAAAAATCTCTTGTTTGTGAAGTTTCCCAAAGTAGTTGATTTCGGTTTCCGCTTGTTGACAAATGAAGTGGTTTCAGTGGTTACCTCACTATGCAGAGAATCGGCCGTGTTTTACAAATTATTTTTAGTTGAGGAAAATTCTGAAGGGAGCAGAAATTACTTTAATTGGCAATTACACCAGCCTATGAATATTACAAGTAAAATAATTATGTTTCCTCATTAAAATACTTTAAAATTAAAAAATGAAGTATTGAAAGTAGTTCATACTAACGGAGCTAAAAAACATTTAGGTAATACCAACTTTCTAGTTTACGCCTGTTTAGCTTCTTCAAACGTCGTACGAAATATTTGACACTTTAGAAACAAAGAGTCAGAATATCAACACAGAAAAAAACATATTTTATTGTATCAGTGTAAATGTGTTTTGGGATGTTTATACGTGCCAATGTAATTTTAAACAAATCAAATAGTCTTTAAAATAATAGTTTAGAATTATATTTCAGCGATTTTCATCCTCAAGTTGTTTTTAATAGACAAAACAAACTATGATTCAGTAAGACAAAAGGTTTCCAGCTAGTTAACTGCCACTTTTACATTAGCCGCCCAAATTTTGACAGAAATAACCAGCTTTAAGTCATTTCGTATTATTAAATTATGTTTATACTAACAAAATCATATTTATTAATAGTTTTGTATTTTTGTTGTATTTGTTATTGTTTATGTGTTACTTGTTGATTAGTTGTTTTAATTACAGGTTCCATTAGCAACATCGACGACGCAGAGTTCCATTGTAACAAGAGTTCAAAGCGCAAGGTGATCTCAGGCGTGGTGGGAGCAGCGTCCAGCGTCACCTCCATACAAGTAGCCAACCTGCTTCGGCTGTTCAAGATACCACAGGTAGGAACCCCGATATTCAGAAACGTTACAATGATACAGAATGTCCAAGGCGAGTTTCCCGGGCCAGCTGCGGCACGGCGTGGCGCTCCGCCCTGGACTATAGATACTTACATTTGTTATATTTATATTACTAGCTGACCCATTGCAGCTTCACCCGAATAAACTATGATAGTTATATGTGCTTCAATCTATGGTTAGCCCGTGTAACTAATAAGAATCAAGATCAGCTGTTTGAATTTTCACGAGCTCAAACCAAAGATAAATGTCCATAAGCGTCCGTCCCAAAGGGGGAATTTCGAAATACCGTTTCTTAGCAAGCACCTAGGGTCAAAGATCCTACATGTCAAATTTCAACTCTGTAGGCCTTATAGTTATGGAGATTTCGTGATAGGTCAATCATTCAGTGATATTTTGATTTTATATATTAAGATACAGACTTGCAACGAAACGAATCTTATAGTAATCTAAAAAATATAGTGTAGGCCTGTACACATAAAAACATCGAAAAAGTCGCTCTAGAAAAGCCAATATAGAATAGTAATCTATAGAGTTACATATAATACCCCCGCCGCAGCAAACCTGCATACTCAGCGAATTTCCAATCAATATATACTCCCTAAGCCACTTACCAGGATGCATAACAAATATATTCAAAAACAAGCGATACCGGTACTTAAAATATTAATTATGCTCAATACGAAACATTTTTATTATTCTCCGTAAGAATAACATGGGGATCGAGTACCTAGGTTTGCTGCTACGGGAACCATATGCGAAAAATCTTTTTGTGCAAACAACAATAACCCACAACTAGATGAAGCCATATTTCAAGTTTCGTCAGTTTATGTTCTTAAATAAAAGAAGGCGAGATATACAATTTTTATTTTTCTCCATAAGAATAACATAGGACAACGTACTGTGTTTAGCACTTTCAATATCTCAGTAACCAATTGAAGTAGAGCAATGGTCAAAATACAAAATGTTTGTTTTTGAAGCTGAATTCAATGGTACAAATTAATATTTGATTAAAATAAAAATTACATATGAAAACCCCAAAAAAAACATTTTAGGGGTACAAAACCCACCCCCCCAAAACCCCCCTTCGGATGGTACGATTCGTCTGGTTTTCGAACTCGTTCAAATAAATGGTACTTTACACATTTGTGCCAAATTTAATTAAGATCAGACTTTTTACGAGAGTTATCGTGCTTACGGACACACACACACACACACACATATACATATATAAATCAAAAACTTAGATTCACAGATTAGGGCTACTGATAGATATAATAAACAAAAAATAAATAAACTTGAGTACCCTCGTAAAATCATTTTAATTTTACACTTACACGTGTTTCATATCTTAGGCCATGTTCACAGAGTTAGTTATAACACCTAACCTTATTTTAAAACTAATCCTTATCAACAAGAGTAAAGATTTTTACATGTGACTATAAATCAAATGACGAATTTTTATCAGTGCACGCTGTTAGGAGCACTTCAAATGTTTATTATTTGGTCGAAAATTATCAAATTGACAAAGATGACATATTACAATCGATGGAAGTCCAGACAAAAAACCCAATTTTCGACCAAATAATACACATTAGAAGTGCTCCTAACAACCTTCACTGATAAAAATTCATCATATGATTTATAATCACATGTGAAAATCTTTACTCTTATTGATAAATATTAGTTTTAAAGTAAGGTTAGGTATTATAACTAACACTGTGAACATAAGAGCTTAAACACGTGTAAGTGTAATTAAAATGATTTTACCAGGGTACTCAAGTTTATTTACTTTTTGTTTATTATATATATATTCATATATACAAATTTGAACGAATGGTGTGTTTGGCATCTGGGGACCTCAAAATGAATAGTTATCATGGTCTTGGGCCTTACCATGCCACCTACGGTAATAGCTTCTTACCTATAGGGGAAATTCGCTAATAACGGGAAATTAAACTGTGTTTTTTTATGAAGGGCTATAAAACACAATATAATATAATGCCGATGTTACAATTTGCTATACTACCCACAAACCCTATGTGATGTGGAAACAATCGATATGTGAGGTATTGGGTAAGAATAAAACGTCACACTTATATTACGCATGCCTCATCTGGTTCAATCAAAAAGCATTTAGTGGTAAAGTCAAAAGGTCCAACAAGTGGTAACTGATCTAGTTCAATTCAATTTTATCAGAGATTTAAATATTTCTTATTAACGTTCACACCAAGACAGTCTAGAAGGTTGTTTGTAAATAACAGGTTCTTTAATTTTAGTGTAGCCGAATTCATGGGACTTGTTCTTTATGATTTATTAAAGGATTTGTTTAAAGTTAATAGCTATATCTAGACAGTATCATCTTGTGGTGGTTATCTATTGTATATTTTACCTTTGGTATAGCTAATATTACCTTTTCATACTATTTACTTTAATTTACATATATATTGAACAGAATGTGTTTGTTGTATTGCTTATTTGTAACCTATGACGTACCTCTGATAGATAGCGAATAGTATAAAAATTAGTTAATTGTAAGCTTCAGGACTTTCTCGCTACCAAATTGGTTGTTAAATAATATCGTTATTATTTTCTCCAAACTAATTCCACCTTTAAGTATGATGCCTTTGAACTGTATTTTGCTACCCTACAACACTCCGCATACGATACCTTTTTGAACTCAATGATATAAAACAAAACTAAAATTACGAATTAATTACTCGACTGGCGTTTAACCTGGCATCAAACATATAATTATCTTGTATTCAATTACTCGACTGGCGTTTAACCTGCTGCTGCAGTAGAGACAGTAGTTGCTGGGGACAGTGTTGTCTAGCATCAGGCATATAATTATCTTGTATTAAATTACTCGACTGGCGTTTAACCTGCTGCTGCAGTGGAGCACAGTAGTTGCTGGGGACAGTGTTGTCTGGCATCAGACATATAATTATCTTGTATTCAATTACTCGACTGGCGTTTAACCTGCTGCTGCAGTAGAGACAGTAGTTGCTGAGGACAGTGTTGTCTGGCATCAGACATATAATTATCTTGTATTCAATTACTCGACTGGCGTTTAACCTGCTGCTGCAGTAGAGACAGTAGTTGCTGAGGACAGTGTTGTCTGGCATCAGACATATAATTATCTTGTATTCAATTACTCGACTGGCGTTTAACCTGCTGCTGCAGTAGAGACAGTAGTTGCTGAGGACAGTGTTGTCTAGCATCAGACATATAATTATCTTGTATTAAATTACTCGAATGGCGTTTAACCTGCTGCTGCAGTAGAGACAGTAGTTGCTGAGGACAGTGTTGTCTAGCATCAGACATATAATTATCTTGTATTAAATTACTCGACTGGCGTTTAACCTGCTGCTGCAGTAGAGACAGTAGTTGCTGAGGACAGTGTTGTCTGGCATCAGACATATAATTATCTTGTATTCAATTACTCGACTGGCGTTTAACCTGCTGCTGCAGTAGAGACAGTAGTTGCTGAGGACAGTGTTGTCTAGCATCAGACATATAATTATCTTGTATTAAATTACTCGAATGGCGTTTAACCTGCTGCTGCAGTAGAGACAGTAGTTGCTGAGGACAGTGTTGTCTAGCATCAGACATATAATTATCTTGTATTAAATTACTCGACTGGCGTTTAACCTGCTGCTGCAGTAGAGACAGTAGTTGCTGAGGACAGTGTTGTCTGGCATCAGACATATAATTATCTTGTATTAAATTACTCGACTGGCGTTTAACCTGCTGCTGCAGTAGAGACAGTAGTTGCTGAGGACAGTGTTGTCTAGCATCAGACATATAATTATCTTGTATTAAATTACTCGACTGGCGTTTAACCTGCTGCTGCAGTAGAGACAGTAGTTGCTGAGGACAGTGTTGTCTAGCATCAGACATATAATTATCTTGTATTAAATTACTCGACTGGCGTTTAACCTGCTGCTGCAGTAGAGACAGTAGTTGCTGAGGACAGTGTTGTCTGGCATCAGACATATAATTATCTTGTATTCAATTACTCGACTGGCGTTTAACCTGCTGCTGCAGTAGAGACAGTAGTTGCTGGGGACAGTGTTGTCTAGCATCAGACATATAATTATCTTGTATTAAATTACTCGACTGGCGTTTAACCTGCTTCTGCAGTAGAGACAGTAGTTGCTGAGGACAGTGTTGTCTGGCATCAGACATATAATTATCTTGTATTCAATTACTCGCTGTCAATCGCTATGAACATTCATTCATACTGTTTTCTAGCTTACAACACTTGCTGAAGACAGTTTAAAAATACTATTTTTAATTATTTATATACAGTGATTTATAATTTAAAATTAAAACATGTCTCAACATCAATACAAAATAAGTTTGTAACGTCTATCGATATTCTCCATTATTAAATAATTTCATTTACATTCAAATAACAGATTTTATACTTAGTTATATGTTTGACAATTTTAAATTCAAAGTTACATTTTAAAACAATTAAATTTGCATGTTTGTATTTACATTTAAAAGATAATCAACGAAGTTTTCTATCCATATTGAACGTATACACATGCAATTTTAACTTTGCATTATAATATTAATGTTGCATATATGCGTAATAACATACCTTTGATCCATGAAACAACTCTGGTAACAAAGCAATGCAATTGTATAAGAGTTATCACAGAAACCGTCATCAGTTCTGATTTCCATTTAGTTACTATATGCAAGTGTGTCGGTAGTCATTTTAACCATAGATTAAGCATACTCCTTAGTAATCTATGCTGTAACTTTCTTTCGTCGCCTAAAATCAATGGACTTGTTTTGTGCTACATCAGCTTTCCTTATTAGCATAGAGTGACCAAATGCCACTCTTAGGATTTATATTTACTTAGGTACAGACCACCAAACGTAAGCTGGCACTCGGGCTTGACGGAATTATGGTGAGGGGAGGTTGGGGGTGCTTGTATAAATACTTTCGGAATACATTGACCCTCGCACGTCCAGTGACTTAAGGGGATAATGGCCACAAGACTACTGTTCCCACCCCAGTAGTTGATATTTTCAGAACGAGGAGTACAGGTTTTCTACCTAGCAGCAAAGTACCAGCTTACGTTTGGCAGGCAGGACAACACTAACTAAAACTTGGAGGCTTTAACACTTTGATTAGATTAATTTTTAATTTTTATATATATATTGCTTCTAATGCCTTCTAATTCTATTGTGTAATAGTTGTTCCACAAAATAAAAAACTATTAAGTGTAATCTGGCGTATTGTCATGATACAATGTCTTGAAAGCTATTGAAATTCCATATATATTGGCAAACCTCTGTATTCTAACTCCAGCAAAATTATATGCTGCTTATTTTATGTGTTCTTCGTTCTTCTATCTATGTTGTCTTGCCAAGAAGTAATTCTTGATTCCTGATTTTCCGTTTAACTATTCTCCATTTTCATCGCTGGCTTTAGGTTGGACTCCGTTGGCTCGAGCAGTCACCTCTATTGCTCCTTCCTTCCTTCTGTTAGCTTTACTTAGTGGTATCTTGGATTCTCGGTATAACATCGATTTATACGCAGCGGTTTTATGGTCAGATTTTTGGTATGAAATCGTTTCACAAGAAGTCAAATAACTCATGGACCAAAAAGTGCACGTATGAATACAAAACGAGTTCTCACGCAGCACGCTGACGTGAGGGAAGTGAATTTCCACATAACAAATTTAAAACTCAAAATCAGTGTAAAAACATACATTTGTCCAATTGTTATTGAAATCTGAAAACATAGATTTTTTGGCTGTGTTCTGATACTCCTGGTTTCATTTACTTGCAAAGCTAGGAATACAATTTTGCACATTATAAGGTTAGGAGAAGGTCCAGACAGGCTTGAAAGTAGGCGTGAGGTTGCTGGGGATGATAAAAGTACTCTAACAAAGGAATAACAGGCTTTTCTAGTGTAAAACTCCCATAAGACAACGTACTGTGTTTTTCGATACACACTTTCTTTAATAACTCGGTAAATATTTATGCTAGAATGACGATAGAGGGCTTAAAACTTTCGACTTTTTAATTCCCATCTTTTTGTATGCATTGATTTTACATCTGGGGCTTTTATAACCCTTTTTGGGCCCAAAAACTTGAAATTTGAAAGATTAATCCCCAAAAAAGGGGTTTAGAGTTTTCCGATTGTTTTGCCCAACGAACTTGTCCAACTGATTACAGAAAGGAACGTCTCTACCAAATTTCAAGTAAATCGGACAAACAATGCGACCACTAGAGTGCAAACACACACATATATATATATGTCTATATATATAAAATTTTGAACGACCCCTCCAAACGTGTTCAGGGGGTCACGTTATGAACTTCTATGGTGGTCCCGGGCTTAAGTTTCACCTTGCGGGTCATGCTAATAGTTCACTTTCCAAAGGAAATTCACTAAAAATTGGGAAACCTGGTCCAGAAATAAAGATATGATTGATAAATCGATCAGGCAGATAGGTACACAGGACCAGTTTCAGAAGAGAGAACCCAGCGATCACCTGGGTTACGGTTTGGACACTAAAACTCTGAGGTCTGTTTGTCGCTAGACCCGACCAAGCCGCATCATGTCAGATCCCGTACACATTTGTATTATAAGCATCTGCCTACAGCTAAAGTTTCGTGGTATTGGCAATGTTCCATTAATATCACTGTTAACTATATACTTTTTGTACATTCAACTTGTTCGCACTACTTCAATATATAGCAGGTGATGAAATTACATTGTTTTGCAGTAGAAACTGAGCGATATTATAGCTTTGTAAATTAATAAGTTGAACAATTACTGTGAAAGTCATAAAATATGCGTAGCTAGATAAAAACTGTTACTAATCATTTGTTAAAAATTGTCAGGAAATTATTTTTTATTTATAAAGAAAAACAAAAAAATGGTTGGTGGAAAAGAACAATTACAATTATATAGCTAATGTTTAATCGAAAGTTTAACGGGGTCACATTTTTCATTTGGTTATATCTACCTATAGGTGTCTTTTTTCTCCACCTCCCCGGAGCTGAGCAACAAACAGAGGTTCGAATACTTTACTCGGACCATCCCCTCGGATCATCACCAGGTCAAGGCGATGGTGGAGATTGTAAGGCGGCTTGGCTGGAGCTACATATCAATCATTTATGAGGAGTCAAACTATGGAATCAAGGTAGCGTTTTATTATATTTACAGTAATAAATAAAATATTTAATTTATTATGAACTTGTAAACGATTTTATATTTAATCTTCTATACCATTTTAACACAGCTACGCCATAGGCTCACTTTCGACAGGTCTACTAAAACACGGCAGAAAAGGAACATTGTGGGAATATTGTAAGGAAAACATAAATCGGTAGTGGGTAAAATGATTTGTTGTCTTGTAGCGAGCTAAGGGGGGCTATCATCTTACTAGAATCAGATTTGCTTTGTAATAGCGTGCATTAACTTGTGACTTACCGTTTCCACACGCAAATTACTAAACATAGATTGTAACCATAATGCCATTAGTTACATAAACCTCGCATAATAAGCCGAGGAGGAAAGCCGAGGAAAGTCCAAGCCATATTTTTCTTTTATAACCTAATGATAATTTAATGCATTTTAAAAATAAAATTATATTTTTTAGTTTTATTAGTAATTTTTATATTTAATTAAAGATTCAGTTGAACTCATTAACATTTATTAAACAAATTAAACTTAAAATTAGCGGAACGGTATTCAAAATAACCGTTTATGTGATAGTAAGTTTATATTATAAAAATATCAAAGGTTTTACAGTTATTTCGTAACTATTATTGATATCAATTTTGTTACGATCGTATCTTATTCATTTAAATTATAACAATAATTTAAAGAAAATGGCATTTCTAAAAATACATTAAGAGGAGATATAAACAAATTTAGTGTTTCAAGTTTAATTAAGTTTGGGCCATATTTTGCTTTGTATTTCATAATCGGCCCCTGAAAACCCTTTTTGTATTATAAAATCTCATAATCTAAATGTCTCATAACAAAAGTAAACAAATATTTTCTCCAAGCAAGTAAATATTGTAAAAGGTCTCATAATAAATAAACGGATAACTGTCCTGAGTTAAATATACGGTTTTATCCATCACGAGAAGCTCTTATTACTGGAATTTCATTAAATTAAAAATTAAACACTTCAAATTATCCAATAAATAAATCTTAATTTGGGTTAGGCCTTCAAACATAATGTGTTCATCTTCAGACAAATAGCTGTTGCAAATAGATTAAAATATAATTGATTGGATAATTTGAAGTTTAATTTGATTTTATAATATTTATTCTAGATTTAAGTAATTGGTTGTTTCTGAAAGCTGTTTTGAAATTTTAGACAGTCAGATTATTTTATACCGGTATAAAATAAAGGTTATTCGTTTAAAAAAGTTTTATCTGTAAGGCGTCATTCGAGAGATGGAATACGATGCAAAAGTAGTCCTGTAGGATAATTTTTTTGATAATTACACAAACCTGGAAATAAAGAGCAGGATATGGAGCAGATTTTAAGAATAAAATAAAAACATAGGAGTACACATCCACATACTAAGTGGGCGAAAAGAGGGGAAAATGCCACAATCTTTACACCTTGCTAAAATTAAGCTTGTATTAACCTACTATTGAATAGATGAGCACATTTAATTTAAAACATTTATTTTTAAACTATCTGTTTATTATGTGAAAATGTTCAGGCATTTGAGGAACTGGAAGTCCTGCTGGCTAAGTACGACATCTGCATCGCCATTAAGGAGAAGCTGGTAAAAGACTCTGGAGTGGCCGAGGAGAGCGCTTACGACTACATAGTGCAGAAGCTGCTGACCAAGCCAAGGGCCAGAGGTACTCATAGAGCAGCGTTAACAGATAGTGGCAACCCCGAGAGGAGTGTATAGACACTTCTCTGTAAACACTTGCAGAAATCCTCAGACTGTATTTTAGTGTAGGTCTATTTGTCGGAAAAATTGGTTTGCATACATTTTTTGTTGGTGGCAAAACACATCCAATTTTAGCAGAAGTATTAGGAAGCTTAAAAATGGGATGTACACCTTTTAGTGGTTTTGACGGTCCGCAAAAAGTAAGAAGAAAATATTTAAATGAAGAATAGGTCAATCTGTATATTGAGTTAAACGTCTTAACTAGTAGATCCAAACGCCGCAAACTCGACCTCATTCGAACCATTGAAATGGTAAAAAATGGCAGCCTATAAACCTTTCTTTCAAGTACTGTTTGCAAAACTTTAAAACCAATAATATACGTTACAATCGTCCTTTCGAAGTCCGGTCTGCAGCGTTAAGCTATATACGGCCTTTAAAATAATATAAGACATATAACATAAGACATCTTAAGACTTATAACATGTCAGTTAAGTGTCGTTCATTATAGTAAATGTATTTGCTAAGGTCGTATTTAGTCACATTGTATATTATTTTAAAGTCCTATATAGGTTAATAGAATGCCACAGACCGGACATTGAAACTCGGATTAGAGAAAAGTTTGACCAGATGCAATTTTCGACTCTGAGGTTCGTCGTTTCAGGATGGGTTTGCGGTATTGCTGTGTACAAGTTAAAATCTTGAATTAGATGTTCAGTTTTATCCAAGCTTTTATTCAAGATTATCTTTTTACTCCTTGTGCGCCGTCGACAAACCTAATAAAATATTAACAAGCTACTTTTTCGAGAAACTTAAAAGGCTAGTATTGAAAGAAGGTTAGTTTTGGTTATGAACAATAAAATTATACTAAATTACAAATATATCTACTTTTCGTGGTTGAATTCATAGAGGGAAAGTTTAGTAAAAGATAAATCCCAGACTCGCATTTCTTCCCAACGGGGTTTAACCTAGTTGTTACTTTCTGCATCGTACTGTACGATTATTTCGTAAAATAAATTCCTTTAATTTTCTATATGGCTTAAATTTCTTAATAATATACGATATTTCCACCAAATTACTGTATATGCTGTTACCTTTCATGGCTCATTTTGCATTAAGGTATAAGGTATTTGGCATTCCGGTCTCATGTAATTTGCTTATTCAATATATTCCGAAAAATGAAGTGAACATGAATATACAAATATAAATAAACACTAAGCTTGATTTGTTAAGTGAGTTTGTTGAGTGAGTTTGGTGAAATTTGTTCGTTTAATTGCTCTAAGCTACATATTATCCTTTTATGCTATCACTTGAGAATTATTTCACTAAGGGTAGCATAACTCACAGTACCGTAAAAGTTCTTGGACTTCTATAAAATTGGAAGTCAATTGGGTACTATATCAACCTAAAATAATATCCCAAATCTATTAGTTTATGAGTAGTCTAGGTCTAGACTACTAACTGACTTAAAAAAATACGTGTGAGTCAGAAAGTAAATCTCCTATGGTAAGAACCTGGCATAAGATAAACTGGTAGGAACTAAAGATTTTGGACAAGAATAACAACTGGTGAACGTGCAGTGCATACCAAGTGAGGGGAGATTTACGGCTCAATACATTAGTTTCCGTTGGGAGAATCCTCAGCATACATGTTTTTTCTCCTGATACATTTCCTTTTCATTTACAGCACAACACGTGTTCACATGGGCTTTGAGATTTTAATGCCACTTGTAAGATTTTACTACACTGTTAGGCCGCTATACTTTAACACTTATTCTGATAATGATTTATGTATAATACGACCAGTAAATCTCATGCATATTTAAGATAGAACTGTATGATAAATTGGTAGTATAAAGTCAGACTACTATATCTGTATATATTATGGGCATTATTTTTAATTCACAAAGACTTGAAAATTATCGGTTTATATGGGGAACCGTAATACCAAAAAAGTATACCATACTACTCTAAAAGCTTCTTTAGAGTTGTACAGTCACAAAAATCAGAGGAGAGCTGCATTAATTATTGACTTCTCGTCTTCCAAAATTGCTAACCTAGCTGATTTATAAAGACACTTTCCTTATAATATATATTGTTGTAAATCGCAAAACAAGTAACACGCCTTTATTCATTCATATTATCAAATACCGCATTTGTTCAAGAACTAGTTACATACCACTAGTTGTGCTTTGCTCTTCCCGTTACGCCCAAGAGACCACTCCACAATTGTCACGAGTAGAAAGAAGTGTGCGAACACAGATGCCACTTTTGATAATTCCGTTTGCATCCAGGAGCCATAATCTTCGGGTCGGACCAGGAGGTGGCCGGCCTGATGAGGGCCGTGCGCCGCTGCAACGCCACGGGTAGCTTCTCGTGGATCGGCAGCGACGGCTGGTCGGCGAGGTCACTGGTCTGGCAGGGCAGCGAGGCCGAGGTCGAGGGCACCCTCAGTGTGCAGCCTCAGGCCAACCCCGTCCTCGGATTCGACCTATACTTCCTCAACCTCACCGTAGAAAACAACAAGAGAAATCCCTGGTTTGTCGGTATGTCCAAACTTAAAAAAAATACATTGAAACCCATTTTTAAGGTTGAAAAGGTGTAGTATTTTTGTCTTATTAGATAAGTGTTTTAAAGATAAGTTTTTCTTATTATTAATTTAATGCCGAATATTCCCAACTTCGAAGTATCTTTTACATGTATTAGTTTTTTTTAAAATAATAAATCAACGAATATAGAAGAATTGCACTTTTAGTCTCATTACATACTTTGTAATAAACAAGTCTACCACAAACGATAATCCTCAACACTTTCAAATATTGAGCCTTTCAAATATTGAATGAGCTTATTATATTGCAAGGTCATCTCGCTAACGCTATACTATTGAATCGTATAACAACCTAGTCGGGAGCCATTAACAATTGTACAAAAGAACGATGCTTCCCATTTAAGCTTTTGAAATGTCAGGTGACTATAGTTCTGCAAGGCTTTTGTGATTGGAGAATTAACTGCACTGTGTTCAAGAGAAAAAAGGTTTGAAGTTTAAAAACTGTTTAATTTAGACAAAATACTAAATAGAAGCTAGTAATGTTTGCATTACTGTATTTTGCCTATTTCTTTTTCCCCCAATTTTTAACCACAGGTAAGGTTGCAGGTCTGAAATAGATTTATAAAAACCCAGTTCTAATAGTACAATATTATCATCGTATACTGGTCATTGGGCTATTAGTTAATGATCCTGGCAACAGAATCAGTCTGTCAGTAACAACACTACACAAGGCATCTCACTCATTATACACTCATCATTCATTCATACTCGCCTTAAAATACGCTCTTACAGTTGCGTCGGCGTCTTACAGGGGTATTAAGGTATTTAGGTATTATGGTATTAAAACCTATAAAGCATGATATTATTCATATTAAAGTGATTTGAGCAGCGTTTCTGCTGAAACTCATTAGCAAATATTTTCTCCAGTTATATAACCATCTCACAGCTAGTCATTGTGAAGAACTGTCTAATTGATGACATTGGAAATTTGCGTTCAATTTATTATTGAAAATAATAAGTTTTCCTTAAGACACTACCAATTTATTTTAAACAACCATTAATTTGTAAAAAAACCTTACCATACAAAGCAACTTATTCGGAGTGGTTTATTTGTGCTAGCTGTTTCAATCCGACAGTTTTCTGTTAAATTGTCGCTTTCCTTTTTCACTGATAAGGCCAAGTGTATTGGTTGCTTTCCAAGTTATTTGGCAGGAACGCTCGTTGTCGGAATGAAAAGTTCGAGTATTTTTCCTTTCGTGTAAATAAATTTGGTACTGTTAATGTGCATCAGATATGATCAGTCTTTTAACTGTGAAGTATATCATTTTCCCCATAATGTATTAATGGGAGTTCTTCCCATATCCTGTTCCTAATACATTCGAGGGTGAATGTTATTGTGCTTTATAAAGCATGCGATATCGTAATTTTTACTGTAGAGTTCTAGTAGAACCATTTCCTATGCCATTGCCCGAAACACTCACGGACCCCCCACAACCACAAGTACACTCGTCGGATGTTTTTTTGCAGAGTTCTGGGAGGACCATTTCCAATGCTGCATCCCGAACCACTCACAAACTCCCTGCAACCAGAAGTACACTCATCGTATGTTTTAATGCATAGTTCTGGGAGGACCATTT
Organism: Allygus modestus; assembly: GCA_963675035.1. Classification (NCBI taxonomy): domain Eukaryota; kingdom Metazoa; phylum Arthropoda; class Insecta; order Hemiptera; family Cicadellidae; genus Allygus; species Allygus modestus. Next base: position 69,217,367 of record OY776115.1, read on the forward strand.
CCAATGCTGCTACCCGAACAGCTCACGGCCTCCCTGCAACCAGAAGTACACTCGTCGTATGTTTTATTGCAGAGTTCTGGGAGGACCATTTCCAATGCTGCATCCCGAACAACTCACGGACTCCCTGCAACCAGGAGTACACTCGTCGTATGTTTTATTGCATAGTTCTGGGAGGACCATTTCCAATGCCGCTACACGAACAGCTCACGGCCTCCCTGCAACCAGAAGTACACTCGTCGTATGTTTTATTGCATAGTTCTGGGAGGACCATTTCCAATGCTGCTACCCGAACAGCTCACAGACTCCCTGCAACCAGATGTACACTCGTCGTATGTTTTATTGCAGAGTTCTGGGAGGACCATTTCCAATGCCGCTACCCGAACAGCTCACGGACCCCCCACAACCAGAAGTACACTCGTCGGTGCAGCGACCACGAGCGGCTGTCACGTGACAACACTGCCTTCGAGAACCAGCTGCAGTTCGTTAGCGACGCAGTGATGGCCTTCGCCCACGCATTCAAGGACATGCACCGGGCCGTGTGCAAGGGGCGACCCGGCCTCTGCGACGCCATGAGACCCACCAAAGGGCCCGACCTGCTTAAGTACCTGAGAACTGTTAACTTTAAAGGTAAAGGTAATTTTAAAGAAAATCGATATAGGCACTCTATCACTAGTAACAACTTGGCACACACTAGTGTATGTAATTTTGGATTAATTATGCGTGTGGAATGAATGGGATGTCTTCATTAGCCCGGTTGACTGACTTTGCCTTTGACCATGATCATTAACATCTAATCATTAATAGACATCGTGACCATCTAGAGCCCCGTCCCATATCATCAGCCACTGTAGATATCTATTTAAGAATTACAGAATCACACCACAGGTTACCATAATTTTATCACTCCAGGCTATCATTCTTATTTAAATAAACAAAATTGGCTGTTTTTAATAAGATAGTAGATTTACAACAATTTTGTTCCAAGAAATAAATGTGTCTTTATGATTTTAAAATAGGAAACATATGCACTTTGGAGGTTTACCGTTAACTTGATGGCTCTCACACGAAATTCAAACCAGCAGAATGGCAATGATCCAGACATATCATAGTAAGATCAAATAGTTAGTTATTCTCAAGTAACTCTTGGGTTTTATTGCATCATTAATAGTGAATGAATAAATAAATGACTTTATTCCATCAAATGCGTACAACGTTTATGATAAATACATGACAATGGAGTTACACTGAGCTGATTCAGTTGTTGATGAGCATATTTATAAACTAAAAACACAAAAAAGATCGACTAATATTCGATCGTTAATAATTATTCTATATATCGTTATTATACTTGATAAACTACTCGATATCATTTGTATGACACCCTATACTGTATGATGTTCACACTTTTAACCTACGGTGAATATACTGGGATATTACATAGTTAAATCAATATGTTTCAATAACGTATGATGATTTGTTGTTTCTAAATATAGTGTTATTATGTCTTGATAGGTCTGTCAGGTGACAAGTTTAGGTTCGACCCCAACGGCGACGGGCCGGCGCGCTACAATATCATCCACTTCAAGCAGCTGACAGCCGGCAATTACAAGTGGGTCAGAGTGGGCGAGTATGTCGAGGGGGAGCTGCGACTCAACATGTCCGGTGAGCAGAACTAAACACGTTACTTATAACTCAACAGAAATAAAAAGCTCACTGTCCTAACTTATGGAAACTTATACCACAAATATGGAAATTCACTTTTGGAAATTATAAAGTCCTAACTAGAATTAGAATCAGAAATCATATATTTCGTAAAAAAAAATTGTTATATGAAACAAAATGGTTTTAAAACTAATACCAAATCAAAAACATACAATTTTTAAATCTTCACGAGTAAAATATTTCCTTCACATATGAATGCAGACTATAGTAATTCATCCACCGAGTACGCACAACCGAGTAAAAGCAACTTTCATCTATTTGTAGAGAATTTTGAAAGGCATTTATGCAACACACGTCATAAGGAGAGCAAGTCTATGCCATCCATAGACTTGCTCTCCTTATGACGTGTGTTTTATAGATGCCTTGCAACATTCTCTACAAAGAGATGAAAGTTGTTTTTAAGAAAGATAAAAATGCAAGAATATAAATTCTTGGAAGTTTGAGAAGATCAAGCTGCTGAAAAAAGGCTTGCAGTGCACTCGGTAGCCTTCACACATTATACGATCAATAATTTTTTGGAATCTAAATATCCTCAGAATTTCTCTAGACGATCCCCAGAAACCAATAGCATATTTAATTCTTGTATATACACGCATAGTAAATCTACAGGATTGTTTCTTTTTCAACTACAGACATTAATACTCGAAAAGCGAAAGTCAGTGAAGACAGTTTTGTACATTGGATGTCAATATGTTTGGACGAGTTGAGCTTTATTGTATACATGGTAACCCCACGAAGGCAGGCAGACTCAGATCGACTTATTACGCTTAGAGATGCTAATTCGTTTCTAAATGTTGCATCCGAAGTTAATTTACCTTCAGAGACTGGAACAGAATGTATTACAATAATGTAAAGTTAAGTAACTGTTATCAGTATACAATCCTGCTCACCTTCACCGCACATGCTGCACGGAGATGACTTAATGACCAGCTGGTAAACAAAGCGTTGAGAAAGTTTAACCTTCCGCTGTTCATACACTGTTTATTGAAATAACCAACCAAGAAACTGTCAATGACATGAAGTGGTGTTTAACGATCAGCTGTGATTAAATCCTGAAATAACAAAAAATAATATAAACCCCTTTGTCCAGCAATATAAGTGAGGAAAGATTGTTCTTGGGGTGATTCCCATCTCCACCTTGTTTTCTAGCAGTCCATCAAGGCATCTCTGTACTATAACATACATGACCAAATGTTACACAAATGTTGTAAATGTGGTTGTTAGTATGTTATGATTAAAGTTGTACACTTTTAATAAACCTCAAATACGGTGGTACAAAAATTAGTTTAAACAAACATAAAACCAATTTCTAACTTGACCGTTTTTGATATCAAACTTAACCTTGTTTTTCACAAACTGCTAAACACGTTCAGTATTAAATAGGATTCAGGCTATTGAAGAATAAGCAGAGCAACATTTTCAAAGCCCTTTGATCTCGTTGAATAGGGAGAGATTAGAATATAGCTTTTGAAAGGGCCCCTATATACGTCTTTGATCACTGCCCTGCCCGAATATCATCCAAATGAACGAGGAACTTTAGCAGTTCTACGATATTATCAAAGTACAAGTTACTGATCATGAGGACAACTTTCTACACCTTACTCAGTTGCAATAGCTTCACTTCCTGCAGTAAAAGTTATGTTATGTTTTAATTTTGGTCCTATACAGGGTGTTTCACGATAACCCTGACAAACTTCGGGAAGTTAATCCTTGGGTCAAAACAAGAAAAAAATGTTATATAAACATAGGTCCTAAACACATTAGTTTCATTGCTACAGCCAAAAATATAGTTTTTTGTTTTTACATGTAATTAACTTATATTTGGACTTATAGACAAACTATTAGTGATCATATTTTTATAAAACTTACACAGCCAGTAAGAGGAGGAAATTTTGAATAAGAATCAATCGTTTTTCAAGCAAATGTGTCGACTGGCATTCGGTAATAGTCCTTCAAGGTCAATTTTTTATTAAAAAAACTGTGCCTAAAATATTTTGTTCAAATTTAACAGGCAATCACAGAAAAACTAACCAACCAATTGGGCTGCAAATTTATCAAAAGTTGTAAAATTTTATTCAGAGGAAGGTAATATCCATATCTTTCACTTTTATTAGTAAAATGTACTGGATAATACTGCAATACACTTAAGGATACACAAATTACAAAGGAAAGTTAAATTGCTGTAAGCTTAGACTTTCCTTTCTTACAATTATTTTTAAATTAGTTTATTTATTTGATTTTTTTGGAACCAAAAAACATCTAAAAATGACATTTCTTATGAAAACGAAGTCATTTTTCTACATGATGTAAATTATTTATGCTTATGTATTTTCACCAAATATTCACTATTTTTAGTATCCATCTAATTTAGGGCACATAATTGCCACTTAAAATTAGTTAAAAAAGGATGCTTGGTTTAAAAATGTGTATTATTTACATTTATTTACATTTAAAATTGTACATACAAACAAATAAAACCTTGAGAAACCTAGATTTAGTTCTTGGACAAAGAATACAATACTTAAATTAGCTTATGAGATTTTCGAAATGCAACCCATTTTGATCTCGACAAATCCTCGCTCGCTTCATAATGGATGATGTCACAGCTCTTACCATGTTAGGATTGTCTTGGATTTTTTGAGTTGCATTTAAGATTCTTTCTAGAAGCTCCTGTCTGGTTTGGGGTTTTGTTTTATACACTTCCACTTTCATGTACCCCCACAGAAAGTAGTCCATTGGAGTCAAATCTGGTGACCTGGGCGGCCAATTCACAGGTCCTTGGTGGGCGATCACTTTGTCTCCATGACGCTCACTTAGTATCTGAACCACGTTGCCTGTCCTGTGCGGAGGTGCTCCATCATGCTGGTAATACATTGATGTCCTGGTTTGGATGGGTAGTTCCTCAAGCAGCTCTGGTAAACTATCCTGTAGAAACTGTAAATACGTCGTACCGTTAAGTGTCCCATCCAAAATGTAAGGCCCGATTAGTTTATCATTAATGAGTCCGCACCACACGTTCACTGAAAATCTTCGCTGAAGGTTTGTTTCCACTGTGGCGTGTGGATTTTCTTCAACCCATATGTGGCAGTTCTTGGAATTATTAATACCATTTCTTGTAAACTGGGACTCGCCTGTAAAGAGTATGTACTTAACCACCCTACGATTTGCTAATATCCACCGACAAAACTCAATTCTCTTAACATTATCGCCGGGGTGAAGAGCCTGTACTTTCTGCACATGGTAAGGGTACAAACCTTCTTTCTTTAATATTCTCCATGTCTGTGAAGAAGATACCAAATGCTGGCGAGAAAGTCTTCTTATACTAGTCCCTGGGCATTGTTGAACCGAAACTATGATGTTCTCTTCCACAGTAATTGGAGTTTGAATAATACCGTCACGTTTACCTTTATCAAATGAACCTGTCTCTCTCAAACGATTGTGTAGATCCGTAAATACTTGTCTATTAGGTACAGTCCTGTTGGGGTACCTTCTACCGTACTCAACTACAGCTGCTCGTGAATTTCCATTACAAAATCCATACACAAAGTGCATATCAGCATATTCACTGTTAGTAAACATGCTAAACTGATTGTCATAACACAAGACCTTATTGTTTCATATTTTTAATAACAATGTTAGTCAACAATGAGTTTAGCCAGCTGTTTAAACACCACAGCTGATCATTAGGCTTCCTACTGTTGCCAACGCGATTAAACAGAGTGCACTGTCAAAATATGGCATAATAGGTGTATTTTAACTGGGTGTAATACATAAGGGGATAAAGAAAATGTCGGTAAACTATTTTAGAAGATTATTTATTTTTCGTCTGTCGGTCTGTGTGATATTTCACAACTTTTAATAAGTTTTCAGCCAGTTGGTCCGGAATCAGAATAGTTATGATAATGATAATATTAAATATTGAAGTTTGATAAACAAAGTATAAGTAGAAATACATAATTTACATAATGTAGAAAAATGTCTTTGTTGTGACAAGAAATATCATTTTTAGATGGTTGTTGGTTCCAAAAAAATCAAATAAATAAACTAATTTAAAAATAATTGTAAGAAAGCAAAGTCTAAGCTTACAGCAATTTAACTTTCCTTTGTAATTTGTGTATCCTTAAGTGTATTGCAGTATTATCCAGTACATTTTACTAATAAAAGTGAAAGATATGGATATTACCTTACTCTGAATAAAATTTTACAACTTTTGATAAATTTGCAGCCCAATTAGTTGGTTAGTTTTTCTGTGAATGCCTGTTAAATGTGAACAAAATATTTTAGGCACAGTTTTTTTAATAAAAAATTGACCTTGAAGGACTATTACCGAATGCCAGTCGACACATTTGCTTGAAAAACGATTGATTCTTATTCAGAATTTCCTCCTCTTACTGGCTGTGTAAATTTTATAAAAATATGATCACTAATAGTTTGTCTATAAGTCCAAATATAAGTTAATTACATGTAAAAACAAAAAACTATATTTTTTGGCTGTAGCAATGAAACTAATGAGTTTAGGACCTATGTTTATATAACATTTTTTTCTTGTTTTGACCCAAGGATTAATTTCCCGAAGTTTGTCAGGGTTATCGTGAAACACCCTGTATAAACTATACCTGACTTTTGGTGAAAGAATATAAACCAAGCACATTTATACTTATTTATTTCAAGCATTATTAAAAATAAAAAAGACGACTAGTATAATCTAAGCGGGGAAATTAATTTTCAAAGATGGCCAAATTATAGCAAAACGCATACAGTTTTTTAATGCTATTTGCAAAAGCAAATTACATGTGATGTTCAAAGTTATTGCCAAAAAAGTTTAAAATTCATAATGACCTACAGCAGAGTAGACACTATACACGCCCACACAGTTCCCGGTTTTCAAAGATGTTACTTCGTATGGTTTTCTATCAAAGATTAATTTTACAAGATTAACTACCAATCTCCAACAACTAAGATTAAGAATTAACACAGCCTTCACGACATTAATGACTATTTGCGCCAGTGATTGTGGCCAGAGTTAGATAACGGAACTCGCTATGTTTTTGACAATATGCGAACCATGTTATAGTCTACCCACAGTAATGGTTATTCATTAAAACTTAAGATTATTTGCGTTACTTGTAATTAAAAAACCCTTTGATATGTACTCTGTATTTAACTATTTACACTCGAACAGAGTAGCTTAGTTATTTTTGGACACCCAGAGCTATGGAGTTACGAAAAAGTCCTTTTTTCACCACATTCAGACAGAAGCACCTGATGAAAAATAAATATGCAGTAAGCGCTGGCTGAATTGAAATAAATATCTGGTTCGGAAAATTTAACTGGTTTTTGTAATAGTAATTGGTTTAATTGTGCAACTGGCGTTAACTAGATGAATAAAAGAGAAATCCTCCGTTTTCTGTCAATTAATCTTTTTAAATTTTAAGGTAATAATATTTAAAGCAAACGTCGACATTACGGATAAACCACTGTAGGAAATAATAAAACATATAAAATAATAACGAAACACAAAAAAAACCTTTTTTTCGTTTTAATAAACCTTTTTTCCTTTTAATTTATTTTTGTCTGGATATTGAACATTTTGCGACATCAATCACACTACAGTTGAATGAACATGATAAAAACTTCAAATTCAACAAGCCTGTAAAATCAGTGGTGGTGTACGTACATGCATCAATAATTACACGTAGTGTTCGTTATGCCAATACAAAGTGTGCGTGTTATGTAATGCACTGGGTGTTCCTTTTCACAAATATTTAAAATATTTAAATGCGTGGAATATCTCGATTCTTTTGAATATATGAAAATTAATACAAATGTAAAACTTTCTAAAAGGTTAAGCAAGCCTTTTACAAAATTAGCCGGTAATATAATTTGTTTGTTATGTAAAACGTAAGACCAGATGAGTTTTTTACAATATTTATTGCTTAAATTACCTAAAGTAAAATCGTAAACATATAATGTATTTATTTGAGTATCATATGTTGGTCTAATGTTGAAGAAGTTGTGTTTGAACAACCTTATCAAAATCAAAAATTGAACTTTTGTATTATTTTAAAATTTAATTTTAAATTTAAGAATTCCAATAGGAGTAGCTTGTATTGATCAAGTAGCAGTAGCATCAAGTAGTAGTATCAATTAGCAGTTGACCCTTTGATTGCTTAAGGCGCATTTATATGTTTTTTTTTTAAGCTGTCCATCTAGTTGAAAGGTGGCTAAAACTCAACTCCTACTCCTTTTAAACTCTATTTTGTATTTGTGTATAATATATTTGATGAATCCTTTCCGATACGAAAACCTTCATCAACAAGGGTTCAGTTTTTAATTTTTTATCGTAAAGTATCGGGTGATGAGAGGTACCTAATAATTTTCCAATTAAAAACGTGGCCATGCAATACCAATAATAAATGATTGGTAAAAAAAACAAATTTACAAATAAAACTATCGGCAAAAAACAAAAATGGAGGCGGGCGGTCCTACACGTATATTAATGCTTATGGATAACTCATATGCACGGGCGCGTGTATTATGCCTGTATGCTTATGCGTGCGTATACGTATAATGTTTTGCAGGCGTCTGAACATAAATTGCGGAAATCTTTAATCAGCTTCGTGTAGCAGTCTGTGTGTATAAGAGAGGTAGCTTGTCACAAATTGAAAACACAAATAAAAATCAGCCACAAATTCAAAACTTTATAAATATGACATTTTCTTACTCAACTTACGCTGAAAGCCGAACAGTTGTACTTTGGTCCCATTACAATTTCATGATACCCAACATCTTTTGAAAAGAATACTGCATTTTTGGTTACTTTATCAATTAACATTTTTGTGGAGAACCAACACGTACAAAGGGCTGTAGTAGTTAGGTTATCTCCTTCATAAATAACAAACCTAACACGCTCAAACATACCTGTCCCATTATATATGTTGGTACTCAATGTACATTTTGGCCACCTTGTATATTCAACGTCATTGCGTTATGCTCGACAGGCATCCAGTTCAAGCTGTCGCACCCTCAGACGCCGGAATCAGTGTGTAGCCCGGCGTGCGAACTTGGCCAAGCCAAGAAATACGTGGAGGGCGAGTCGTGTTGCTGGCACTGCTTCAACTGCTCCCAATATCAGGTAAGCTAAGGTATATTTTGGAGCAGATAATATAACGTAACTGTTGGGAGATAGAAGGGGATCAATGGCCATAATTTGATAGAAATCAAACTAATAACTCCAATTAGAATTACTAAATATTTATCTTTTTAAATCCAGTCCTTATTTGTGTTATTTTTGTAATTGTTACGGATTTGGGGCCGAAACTTAGAATATTTTTGATTCATATAATTTACATTCGTCAAATATTTTTTAAGGCCTACATTATTTCTAAAGCTGGGTATTCCTAGCTCCGCATTTTGCGCATACACTGCGCATTACGCAATGCGCTCCATGCTATTCAGTGCGCTACGCAGTTGTGTTTTCCTAGCTCCGCACTCCGCAGCGCAAAATTATGTATTTTCACTCTTTGTTGCTGGTGTTTGATGAGTGGAGATGAGACCATAACTGCTGACTGTCACTGTGCTGTTTTCTTTTACGTTTGAATGGAGAGTATGGCTGTTGTCTTATTTTTGTGTGCTTGAATGTGTGAATAAATAGGAGCAGTTTAGAAAGTAAGACCATATTTGATTGTTGCCATGCAGTTTTTGTCTTGATCTTTTGCGAAAACAAAGATATTTTATTTTAACCATATTTACACTGAATTACTCTTACTCTTTATGTCTGCGAGAAGTGAGATCCCCGCAAGGATAACGGTAAACCAGCTAAATTAGTATTATTAATAATATCTGAATTTAGACCTCTCATTAGTAAATACATCTTTTTACTACACTACGTTATACAAGTTTTATAAGTCACCCTGCTTCATGAGTAAATAACGTTCCAAATGTTTTTGTACATCTTATTTAGATTCAAAATTCAAAATTCTTTATTTTCAGAAGGCAATTTATTACAATTGTATTACAATCGTCAAAAATGTGTCTATATCTATATCTATGTCTCTGTTCATACAATATTAATTTGTTTAGTTTGTTACATTTATACAGTACACAATTTTAACTTAGAATAAATTAATAAAACAAAAATATAACCAATATATCAAATGTTAATTCAATCAGCCAAAAAATCACCAACAGAGTAAACTGCTCTATCTGCAAGATAGTATTTTAACACCATTTTAGGGATATTTTGTGATTTTATTTGCTGAGGGAATTTTTTGAATAGTTTAGGCCCAATGTTTTGTGGGGGAGATGCCGCTAGTTCCAATTTGTGGGAGGTCTGTCTGTGATGTTGCCGTTGTCTGGTGTTATATGCATGAACGTCTGCTCCGGTTTTGAATTTAGCGTATTTAAATTTATAAAAAATGAGCAATTCATAGATATAATGAGAAGGCAAAGTTAAAATATTTAATGATTTAAAAAACGTTCGGCAAGGCGGTCGCCTATTCACTACAACCATAATACGAATTTATCTTTTCTGCAATCCAAGACTCGTGTGAGTAAAGTATGGGGCGCAGAACCCCAGAGCAGAATGCCGTATATTAGTCTCGACTCAAAAAGTGAGGTGAAAATTAACCTTTTGAGAAAATTTTTTTTAAATTTTGCAAATCTGCTTAATAAAAATAGTTGTGACGATAATTTAGAACATAGCGCGTTGATGTATTGGGTCCACGAAAAATTCTCATTAATAATTCAATTACCAAATCATATTGAGCCTATTATTTTGGGTTATGCTTAATAATTCATTATGCTACAATATATAAGTAGTTCATCCTCGGAAACCGTACATTTGGTAATTTTGACCAGAAAGTCACGAGTGAACGATTTAAACTGAATTTATTAGTCGAAAATAAAGTCTGCTGCGCTCCACACACCGCACTGGACTGCTCTCCGAGGAATCGTCCTGTTGCAGTGCGCACCGCACAGTGTTGTAGAATCATTTCATTACATGTTGTTGGGTATACTCCGAAGTACGCTGCGCACAAAATACGGAGCTAGGAAAACCCAGCTTAAATCTCCATGCGTTTTAAAAACATCACCAAGAAATCTTGGGAAGAGCCTGTCTCAGAGGTGAAGAAATCTATAAGCAAATAACCTAGCTCGCATCAGTTTCCATCTTTGTCTCATTCAGATTTTTTTACTTTTCATATTATAAGAAATACTTTAGTTGTTTACATAACTTATTAAAATCTTGGGTGGACCGATTTCTCTAGGTATCAAACGAGACAACTTAACCAAGGATTCCCTCCCTTTGAAGGACTTTGAAAGCCAATAATGGAAAAGATTGATATCGAAAGATAATTGGGAAAAATTCATTCTTGATCTTGTATAATCAATTACGACTGAGCCGTAAAATGGAAAGTTTAACATTCTCTACGTACCTTAAGTGATAAAAAAATTACTGACCGCCTATTATAAGAATGACTTAAACGTATTACCTCTGTATTTAATTTCATTCCTTTAAATTTTGACTGATAAAAGTCTGTGTTAACGACAGATAAGGCACCCCCTGGACGAGACGCAATGTGTGAGCTGCCCTGAGGGCACGGTGCCTGACGCCACCAAGCAGACCTGCCTGGACATACCCGAGGTGTTCCTGAGAGCGGAGAGTGCCTGGGCCATCGGTAAGTGTCGACACAAGTAGTACAGTCAGTAGTGACATCAGTTCTGGTACATTGCCACGAGTGATGCTGGTAGGATAGACACGTTGATTCTGGATCATTGGAATATATCAAAGCAAGTAGTATAGGCACGTCTGGACATACCCGAGGTGTTCCTGAGAGTGGAGAGTGCCAGGGCCATCGGTAAGTGTCGACACAAGTAGTACAGTCAGTAGTGACATCAGTTCTGGTACATTGCCACGAGTGATGTGGGTAGGATAGACACGTTGATTCTGGGTCATTGGTATATATAAAAGCAAGTAGTATAGGCACGTCTGGCAATACCCGAGGTGTTCCTGAGAGCGGAGAGTGCCTGGGCCATCGGTAAGTGTCGACACAAGTAGTACAGTCAGTAATGACATCAGTTCTGGTACATTGCCACGAGTGATGCGGGTAGGATAGACACGTTGATTCTGGGTCATTGGAATATATCAAAGCAAGTAGTATAGGCACGTCTGGACATACCCGAGGTGTTCCTGAGAGTGGAGAGTGCCTGGGTCATCGGTAAGTGTTTAAAAAAGTAGTACAGTCAGTAGTGACATCAGTTCTGGTACATTGCCACGTGTGATGCGGGTAGGATAGACACGTTGATTCTGGGTCATTGGAATATATCAAAGCAAGTAGTATAGGCACGTCTGGACATACCCGAGGTGTTCCTGAGAGTGGAGAGTGCCTGGGTCATCGGTAAGTGTTTAAACAAGTAGTACAGTCAGTAGTGACATCAGTTCTGGTACATTGCCACGTGTGATGCGGGTAGGATAGACACGTTGATTCTGGGTCATTGGAATATATCAAAGCAAGTAGTATAGGCACGTCTGGACATACCCGAGGTGTTCCTGAGAGCGGAGAGTGCCTGAGCCATCCGTAAGTGTCGACACAAGTAGTACAGTCAGTAGTGACATCAGTTCTGGTACATTGCCACGTGTGATGCGGGTAGGATAGACAGGTTGATTCTGGGTCATTGGAATATATCAAAGCAAGTAGTATAGGCACGTCTGGACATACCCGAGGTGTTCCTGAGAGCGGAGAGTGCCTGGGCCATCGGTAAGTGTCGACACAAGTAGTACAGTCAGTAGTGACATCGGTTCTAGTACATTGCCACGTGTGATGCGGGTAGGATAGACACGTTGATTCTGGGTCATTGGAATATATCAAAGCAAGTAGTATAGGCACGTCTTGACATACCCTAGGTGTTCCTGAGAGCGGAGAGTGCCTGGGCCATCGGTAAGTGTCGACACAAGTAGTACAGTCAGTAGTGACATCAGTTCTGGTACATTGCCACGAGTGATGCGGGTAGGATAGACACGTTGATTCTGGGTCATTGGAATATATCAAAGCAAGTAGTATAGGCACGTCTGGACATACCCGATGTGTTCCTGAGAGCGGAGAGTGCCTGGGTCATCGGTAAGTGTCGACACAAGTAGTACAGTCAGTAGTGACATCAGTTCTGTCTGGTACACTGCCACGAGTGATGAGGGTAGGATAGACACGTTGATTATGGGTCATTGGAATATATCAAAGCAAGTAGTATAGGCACGTCTTGACATACCCTAGGTGTTCCTGAGAGCGGAGAGTGCCTGGGCCATCGGTAAGTGTCGACACAAGTAGTACAGTCAGTAGTGACATCAGTTCTGGTACATTGCCACGAGTGATGCGGGTAGGATAGACACGTTGATTCTGGGTCATTGGAATATATCAAAGCAAGTAGTATAGGCACGTCTGGACATACCCGATGTGTTCCTGAGAGCGGAGAGTGCCTGGGTCATCGGTAAGTGTCGACACAAGTAGTACAGTCAGTAGTGACATCAGTTCTGTCTGGTACACTGCCACGAGTGATGAGGGTAGGATAGACACGTTGATTATGGGTCATTGGAATATATCAAAGCAAGTAGTATAGGCACGTCTGGACATACCCGAGGTGTTCCTGAGAGCGGAGAGTGCCTGGGCCATCGGTAAGTGTCGACACAAGTAGTACAGTCAGTAGTGACATCAGTTCTGGTACATTGCCACGAGTCATGCGGGTAGGATAGACACGTTGATTCTGGGTTATTGGTATATATAATTCAAGTAGTATAGGCACACTGGTTCTGGAACATTGTGTGTAGTGTCACAAGTAAAAACGGAAGTATATACGATATATGACGGTTCTTGGTCATTGGTTGATACATGCAATAATAGCAATACCAATGATCATTATTAATTTCAATAATTTTGCCAATGTTAGTTGTACAATTAAATGTATATATGCTTAAATTATTAAGGTTATGTCGAAGTGAAGGATCCTTCGTAGAAGGTAACGTGATGGGAAGGAGGCTGATTGTATTCATCCGCTGTACTTGGCGGGTAGGATAAGGGGTTTCCAGGTCTCTCTTCCCTTACCTCAACTTTTATAAAAAATATGTAACTAGGATGTGAGGAAATTTGAATCGTGGACCTCAGGTTTTTTTGATGGAGGGAATTCTAATTTAAAGCAATAAAAAACCCCTTTGACAGCAGAAATTCCAATTTTCACTTTAATACCGCACTCATATTTCCTTCTTCGTTTCACACCTCAAAATGTGATTGCGCCAAACGTCAATGTGTTAAACAAGCAAACTATAGGGTATAATCGGGAATGGGTCTCATCTCGACCCGTTTTAGCGAATTCTTCCTATAGGGAAGAAGCTATTACCGTAGTCGGCAGGCAGGACCTAGGCACGTGACCATGATAACTTTTCGTTTTGAGGTCCCCAGACCCCAAAAACACCATTCGGCGAAACTGTATATATATATATATATATATATATATATGTGTGTGTGTGTGTGTGTGTGTGTGTGTGTGTGTGTGTGTGTGTGTGTGTGTGTGTGTGTGTGTGTGTGTGTGTGTGTGTGTGTGTGTGTGTGTGTGTGTGTTTGTTTGTGTCTGTGGGTGCGATAACTCTCGTAAAAAAGGTCCGATTTTGGTGAATTTTGGTATAAACGTATAAAGCAACATGTATTCGAAAACCAGCCATATCGCCTTAAGGGGTATTTTGGAGGGCCATAGTAGCCCAAATATGGGTTTTTTGAACTTTTTACATATAATTTTTTAAATAGTCAAATTTTCACCATTGGATCAGCTTTAAAAAACACACAATTTGGTATTTTTATCATTCCTCTACGTCAATTGGTTACCGAGATATTGAGAGTGCTAAACACAGTACGTTGTCTAATGTTATTCTTATGAAGAATAAGAAACAAAAATATATCTCGCTTTTTTATGAACGTATACTGACGAAAATTGGTGTACGGCTTTTTCTGGTTGTGGTCTATTGGTATTTGCTCAAAAAACAATTTTTTGCTAAAGGTTACCGTAGCAGCAAACCTGCGTACTCAGCCCCCATGTTATTCTTATGGAGAAAAATTAAAATGCTATGTCTCACTTAATTATGAACATAAATCAATAAAACATCTTATATGACTTCACCTAGTTGAGTTATATTGATATTTGCCTAAATACTCATTTTTTCGTTCCTTGTTGTAGCAAACCTGCGTACTCACCCACCATGTTATTCTTATGGAGATTAATCAAAATGGAATATATTGCTTATTTATGAATGTATATTGATGAAACTAGCTGTGTGGCTTCACCTAGTTGAGTTATATTGATATTTTCATAGAAACCAATTGTTTATGTTCCTTTTTTCAGCAAACCAATTTACTTATCCCCAATGTTATTCTTATGGAGAATAATTAAAATTGTATATATCGCTTATTTGTGAATATATTTTTATGAAACTTGGTATGTGGTATTAAGTTATATATTATGCACTGGAAATTCGCTGAGTACGCAGGTTTGCTGCGACGGGGGTGTTTTTGTTTTTTGTTAGTACAACTACCTAATATCAAATAAGTCAAAGTAAAGTCAGGGAACCCAGTTTAAATAAGTACGTACTGAAAAAAATCATTTATAACATTCATTGAAATTAGGTTTTTACAAGATTAATTTTTAAATGGCAGGGTTTTAAAATATTTAATAGGTGAGCTTTGAATCAGTTTGAACCCTTTAAACCCTTCATGCTCTTCCCACCCGTTAACGCCAATGTTGCTGATGTTGGCAATGTGAAGATCGTAAATGATAATTATTAAAGTTGCTTAAATAATTAAGAGTGCTATACGTATTCCTATTACATACCGACGATAAGCTTTTGGCAATCTTTATTTGATAAACTGCGTTGACTGGAGAAAGATGGATACGTAAGGGATACTCGGTATAAACTACTTTAACAGTAAAAGTTCAAAACTTCAAAATATACTGACGTAATCTAATATATACATTTACGACCATGCAAATCGCACTGTTATAAAATATTAATATTACAATAGCTTTTTACGGGATGTAATAAAATACGTCTTACAAGGCTTAAAATATATTTACGCTTACCCTATATTCACATATCAGACGGTAGATTTGTAACATACTTTATGTATGTTTACCGTCTGATATGTGATTAAATATATAAATATATTTTTAAATGTTTTATGACATTTTTTATAACATCCAAAAAGTAATAACAAAACGTACTACACCAGTCAATAAATGGTTTAATTATTTTTTATAATACGGTTTGTAATTTGTAATGTTTAGCAATGATCATGTTAATAACAAAAACTGCTAAAAGGTTGCATAAAGTTATTTGTTCGATTGACCAAAGATGAGTTAAAACAGATGCATTCTCGCGAATTACCAAAATAATCACACGAATACATTTTTAAATACCTGAGAAACCGTACATTTTTGTTGTAGATTGAAAAATTGATATTACATAAAACCTATATTCATGAGCGTACAGCAATCATGTAATTTAGTACTTTAAAAATCTAAAATATATGATACATAGAACTAATAGCAAATTAGTTACTAATCTCATAATTTTCTCTTTGTTAATCCACATTATAATCGAAAGAGAAAGTTTTTTTTTCGTAAACATATAAAACCACGTCTGAAAACTTTATATTTGTCAAATCGGATAATGAACACATCAATTGTCAAATCGTCATGAATAATCAGCCATAACGTTCAGTTGCTGATAAACGAGCTTCTCCATAATGCTGCTAATTTTGAATAATTCATCGCAAACATTGTAGCAACGTATCATTGGCTCAGACTATAAAATGAAGTTTTCATGGTGTTTTTGAATACATTTCAATTCAGCTTGGTGTACAACCTCTGCACTATGAGGTTTTTTGAGAGTTCAAGTATTCGCACATTTCACAGTGGACTATAATAATGATTCTTCGTTTCCGCAACGATACAGTAGCTTCCGTCTAAATTTTTCCATCTATTTCACTGCGGAAGGATTTATAGAATACTTCCTGGCTTGACTGTATTTTGTCAATTGTATTGGTTGTACCGGGGATCAATCTCCCATGTAAGGTATAACAAAAAAACCTAAAAAATAATGCCTACAAACCACATGATTGATATTATATCAAATTTAACCTAGACGGTCAAAGTAATAGTATGAACTTGTATGAAAATGCTGAGACATAAGTATTGCATCAATCATTTGGTAGGTAGGTACATAGTCAGGAAACATTTATTATAGTCCTACATCAAATAACTGTTTATAATAAAATACTACTATAAATATTTATGATAGGACCAACATAAGTATAAATAAATAACACTAACAGTTATCACATTGATAATTTTAAAACCTATAAAAGCTACCTAAACTTCCCTTATGCAGGAGCCATGTCGTTCTCCACAACGGGCATCTTAGTGACGCTGTTCGTGGCGGGAGAGTTCGTCCGCCACAACGACACGCCCGTGGTCAAGGTAGCTGGTCGAGAGCTCAGCTACATGCTACTGACCGGCATACTGCTGTGTTATCTTGTCACCTTTAACAGTTGTCTAAACTCTCCTTGTGCAGGAGCCATGTCGTTCTCCACAACGGACATCCTAGTGACGCTGTTCGTGGCGGGAGTGTTCGTCCGCCACAACGACACGCCCGTGGTCAAGGCAGCTGGTGGAGAGCTTAGCTACATGCTGCTGACCGTCATACTGCTGTTTTATCTTGTCACCTTTAACAGCTGTCTAAAATTTCCTTGTGCAGGAGCCATGTCGTTCTCCACAACGGACATCCTAGTGACGCTGTTCGTGGCGGGAGTGTTCGTCCGCCACAACGACACGCCCGTGGTCAAGACAGCTGGTCGAGAGCTCAGCTACATGCTGCTGACCGTCATACTGCTGTGCTACCTTGTCACCTTTAACAGTTGTCTAAACTCTCCTTGTGCAGGAGCCATGTCGTTCTCCACAACGGGCATCCTAGTGACGCTGTTCGTGGCGGGAGTGTTCGTCCGCCACAACGACACGCCCGTGGTCAAGACAGCTTGTCGAGAGCTCAGCTACATGCTGCTGACCGTCATACTGCTGTTTTATCTTGTCACCTTTAACAGCTGTCTAAACTCTCCTTATGCAGGAGCCATGTCGTTCTCCACAACGGGCATCCTAGTGACGCTGTTCGTGGCGGGAGTGTTCGTCCGCCACAACGACACGCTCGTGGTCAAGACAGCTGGTCGAGAGCTCAGCTACATGCTGCTGACCGTCATACTGCTGTTTTATCTTGTCACCTTTAACAGCTGTCTAAACTCTCCTTGTGCAGGAGCCATGTCGTTCTCCACAACGGGCATCCTAGTGACGCTGTTCGTGGCGGGAGTTTTCGTCCGCCACAACGACACGCCCGTGGTCAAGACAGCTGGTTGAGAGCTCAGCTACATGCTGTTGACCAGCATACTGCTGTGCTACCTTGTCACCTTTAACAGTTGTCTAAACTCTCCTTGTGCAGGAGCCATGTCGTTCTCCACAACGGGCATCCTAGTGACGCTGTTCGTGGCGGGAGTGTTCGTCCGCCACAACGACACACCCGTGGTCAAGGCAGCTGGTCGAGAGCTCAGCTACATGCTGCTAACCGCCATACTGCTGTTTTATCTTGTCACCTTTAACAGTTGTCTAAACTCTCCTTATGCAGGAGCCATGTCGTTCTCCACAACGGACATCCTAGTGACGCTGTTCGTGGCGGGAGTGTTCGTCCGCCACAACGACACGCCCGTGGTCAAGACAGCTTGTCGAGAGCTCAGCTACATGCTGCTAACCGCCATACTGCTGTTTTATCTTGTCACCTTTAACAGTTGTCTAAACTCTCCTTATGCAGGAGCCATGTCGTTCTCCACAACGGACATCCTAGTGACGCTGTTCGTGGCGGGAGTGTTCGTCCGCCACAACGACACACCCGTGGTCAAGACAGCTTGTCGAGAGCTCAGCTACATGCTGCTGACCGTCATACTGCTGTTTTATCTTGTCACCTTTAACAGTTGTCTAAACTCTCCTTGTGCAGAAGCCATGTCGTTCTCCACAACGGACATCCTAGTGACGCTGTTCGTGGCGGGAGTGTTCGTCCGCCACAACGACACACCCGTGGTCAAGGCAGCTGGTCGAGAGCTCAGCTACATGCTGCTGACCGTCATACTGCTGTTTTATCTTGTCACCTTTAACAGTTGTCTAAACTCTCCTTGTGCAGAAGCCATGTCGTTCTCCACAACGGACATCCTAGTGACGCTGTTCGTGGCGGGAGTGTTCGTCCGCCACAACGACACGCCCGTGGTCAAGACAGCTTGTCGAGAGCTCAGCTGCATGCTGCTGACCGTCATACTGTTGTTTTATCTTGTCACCTTTAACAGCTGTCTAAACTCTCCTTGTGCAGGAGCCATGTCGTTCTCCACAACGGGCATCCTAGTGACGCTGTTCGTGGCGGGAGTGTTCGTCCGCCACAACGACACGCCCGTGGTCAAGGCAGCTGGTTGAGAGCTCAGCTACGTCCTGTTGACCGGTATACTGCTGTGCTACCTTGTCACCTTTAACAGCTGTCTAAACTCTCCTTGTGCAGGAGCCATGTCGTTCTCCACAACGGGCATCCTAGTGACGCTGTTCGTGGCGGGAGTGTTCGTCCGCCACAACGACACGCCCGTGGTCAAGGCAGCTGGTTGAGAGCTCAGCTACGTCCTATTGACCGGCATACTGCTGTGCTACCTTGTCACCTTTAACAGCTGTCTAAACCCTCCTTGTGCAGGAGCCATGTCGTTCTCCACGACGGGCATCCTAGTGACGCTGTTCGTGGCGGGAGTGTTCGTCCGCCACAACGACACGCCCGTGGTCAAGGCAGCTGGTCGAGAGCTCAGCTACGTGCTGTTGACCGGCATACTGCTGTGTTACCTTGTCACCTTCGCCCTGGTTCTGCGACCGTCCAACGTCGTCTGCGGAATTCAGAGGTAACCTTCCAGAACATATAAATGTACAGTGTCTAGGCAGTGTTTAAATTAGAAACGAACATTGCAATTCATTTAAGAATAAAATGTGTATTGCTAGTATAATTATACCAGATAACACAAAATAATTATTGGTATTTACAAAAAGTACATATACCTTTTAATATTCGAGAAGCAGGGCGATGATGATGTATTAGTTGACCATAAAAGGTATGTTGACGATATTTTCTTAGAGACAAAGAGTCTATATCCAAAAATAATTTTAAAAAAACAACAAAAACAACAAAACATAACAAAAAACAATTAATAAAGATTGATGAAATACAATTATTTTGTTTAGCAGAGTTTCATGGCAATGTTTGCCTCTGGGAATACACTTTCAATGGGAAAAAGGCACATTTCTTCAAAAATGGGCTGACTACATTTTCTTAGTATTTTTGATGCCACAAACACTTGTTAACATTCAACTCAGCAGGTTGGCATTACTGCATTTTCCCTTATTAGTGGTTTCGTTTTTATGGCTACACAATGAATCTCATTTCCATTAGAAGGAACATTTGCATTTCACTGTGGTAAACATATAATTTAGTTCTATGGAGTGTGACACGCACTGCAAGGCTTGACAAATGTATTAGGTTAATTTTTCATCCAGTAAATGAGTTGTTTAACAAATGTTTTCCCACCGTCTTCAATAACGTGCACCTCACGAGGATCATAAATATGTATGATTAGTGAACGACTAATTATATGGTTTAGCCAGAACGACTAAGACAAATTATTTCAGACCTCCAAATGAACTTTGTCCCTAGAGGTCAGTTCTGATTTTTTGTTTAACACATCATAACGTTAAATTTGAACCTATGATGTGGCTATTTCTCTCAAAACCAAAATTTAATAAAAGTACAGGTGATCTTCCTGTAGCTTAAGACTAATTTAGAACATGAAAGCAAACGAATACCCTACAAAAACGGAAGTCGTCTGCTATCACTTAACTAGCACACCCATCATCGTAAACCGAACTTAACGTAAACTGTCATGGCACTTCGCATCATCATAACAGACGGCTACAGTTCATGGAATTTACGGAAGATAGGTTTCTGACATTTGAAAGGCATCTTAAAACCACTGCATCTACCAATCAAAGGCTTTAGTTAACAAATGAATATGATTTTATTAATATATACATATATATATATATATATATATATATATATATAACACCTGAAATAAGTATTCTCATTTAACGATTAATTGCACCTATCACTGTATGTTTTTGATTTTTTTTATACCATTTAAAATTAACTCGGCACTAAATGTAATATCATCAATTTGACATATTTTTCACTACCTTGCTCACATAATATGGAATGTATATATAAACTTGTAATGTAGGGGATTTTTGAAATATCTTATTTACTATCTTACGTCAAAATTAAAAAAATCCTCTCTGATAGAATTTTAACTGATACAGACAATTTGTTAATATCTGGAATGGCTTCTGGTTCACACAGTATGTGCGACATTTCCAGAATACTAGGTATTATAATTGTATTGGATTAAACAGACTGCTCAGTTGTAATTAGTTGTCAGATGCAGCAGCTGTTTATATTTTGACAGGTTTCACGCTGTCTTTATTTAACTTTCCTGCACATCACACCTTCTTTTTAAACAACGTAGTTTTTGTGTACTGAGTATTGAACGCCAACTCGCATTTATTTCCACCCTACTATTAACCACGCCCAAGGGATAAAATTACAGACGGATAACAGATATCTCCGTCATGTTAATGCAATGCAATCGTTATAAGTTAATTGTAAATAGTCTATTTGGATTAATCATGTTTACCTCACTACTTAAGAGTTTTGATAATATATTTCCTAATATCCTAACAAGATAAAAATACTGTAAAAAACCTGTTAACCATACTTTGGCATAACACGCAAATATTTGTGATACCCGTGACTTTCGAATACAACTTTTCGATTCCTAAAGCACGGGTCGCCTGACAGAGCGAATGTGTATTTTGATATCGGTTGAGCTTTTATCTGATTTTTTTACAATCAGATATAAGTAATAGTTTCTAAAATGCTACGATAAGCTAAGTGATAACGTTACAATAGTGTTCACTCGATTGATATATTTTGGAATAAGAGCTTTGTTCAAAAGTTTACGTTTTTTTTAGTACCACAGTCTTTTTAGCTAATGTTTAGCCCACCAAACAGCTAATCATATTACGATGATTTAGTAATTTGTGCAGACTATCATCACATCACCGGTTATAAGAAATGGCATTGAGACGCGTTTGTTTGTACTCTACTGATATCCGCCCTCACACGATATAGTGCCCGTCAGACAAGTCTAGAGTCTAGAGAGTTTAGAGTCTAGGGAGTTTAGAGTCTAGAGTCTAGAGTGTAAAGATTATATGGGTGTAGAGAGCCAAGAGTCTGGAGAGTCTACTGGTTTGAAGAGTCTATTTAACAAATTACCAAAGCGATTACAGCTCGATTTGTTATATATTCCCAACTTTTCAACTTATTTATTGCACAATGTCACAAAACTCTTTCCTCATTCAAAGTTAAATGAGTATTATGTACACTGTTCATCTTTTGTTTATATTCATAGTTTGTTTATATCAGTACATTATTTCTCTTTACACAGAAAACCTGTTTATAATATATACACTATATCTGAAAACTGCAAATTAATTATGTAGTTTGTACACACTTTAGCTAGCGGAACAATCCTCATTGTATAAATCAAATATTTGTAACAACTGTTAGCAGGAGAACAATTTATAAAACTATTTATCTCATAAAACACCTCAAGGTACTTTATTCAGCCAATCGATGGGTAATTGAGCAATCAATGACCGTAAGTCGCCAATATTACCCTTCATAAAAAATTATAGAGCTTATTTTTGGGTTAATTTTTACGATATTTTATATCTATACCTCTATTAGTCATTATGAGTAAAGTAAATCGATGTCTACTACTCACGTCTATGCTCTATTACTATTATACAATACATTCACCACTAATGCTCGGATAAAGGGCAGTATTGTAATAAGTCTAATATACTAAAAGGTTTCGCTAAAAGACGAAACGAAGATAACCTTTGTAACCCCAACCCACCATGACTAATCAATAACCCGCCTGTATTGTTGATGCCTCAATTGTGCGCCACAGCACAAAGGATAGAAAATTGCTCTTTTCCTTATTATAAACATTACCGCATAAAGGATTTGGGCAGTTTTAGGCTTTCCTTCATTATTGAATATGAAAATTAATAAAGGTTTTATGTATATAGAATAAATATAGTTTATTGAGCAGTGTCAATAGTTAATTTAATTTCCCGTATTAATTTTAAACCGGTATACTTTTCTCATTTGTTTATAATTTTCGACCGTAAATATGTAAAATGATCGTACAAAATATTTTAATATAAAGAATATTATAAAATGGTCAGCTTTTCGTTATATATACTCCAATATAAATAAATCAATCGATTTATAATAAACCGCATTGGTTCATGGTATTTTTTTTAGAAAAAATATATACAAATATCACCCTTTGATCAAGATTGCTGGGAATGTCGGGGCAAGACCTCGTATTGTTTTTTGACGTCTACTCACTATTTGCCGCCAGTCTTAATATTCATGACAAAAGCAATGGAGTACTTTTACGACAGTAGAGGTTTTACACTCTGTTCAGTTTAAGTAGTACTCTTTTCTTTCGTGATTATTATCTCACAAATTATGAATACATTCGCCTTCACTAACGAAAACAAATTTTTCGAAGTTCGGGACTTAAATCTTAGCCAGACTTTAGGAGGGAATAATACAACTACCAAACAGCCGTGGTTTTTACGTTTTTATTATTATATAGTGGTGTTTTTGCAGATTTGTGTATTTTTTTCTTTGAGGTATACATGTTTATACTGTACTAACATATGGTATTGCACCCAAGAGATTGGCCATGAAACTTTATTATTTCCTCTCCTAGGCCATGGCATGGGACCGAGCCACACCTACAGCACGGTATTATTAATTCTTGTTGGGATGTCCTCTTTTAAGTGTTGTAAAAAGTTCCCAAAAAGTAAGCAGACCAAAAAACACAGAAGTCCTTATTAAAGAGGTGTTTTGACCTATTTTTCTTTCAGTAGTGTGCAAGGCATCTATCGGGCAAGGATAACGCTTTCAATGCCAGTTGAACTGTGTGTTAACATTTTAATAAAATCAGTTGATCTTGAACCCATTACAGTGCCGCTACCGTGGTACTAAAGTCTGTTGTCTTGAATACTGTACCAAAACCTCACATTAAAAATGGGCAAAGGTTTTATAAAATCTCATAATTTTACTTAGCTCCGTTTAATACCCTTTTCATTGTTGGTTTATTTGTTTCGACTATTTAGCTTATTCCTATATTATTAAATTTTTGTCGTTCTAGATCTTTTCTCTCGTAAATAAGAATAACATTTCATATCTCTTGAAACAACTTTTTTACATTTCTTAAGTAACACATCTATACCCACCACTAAGAATAAGTTTAATATTTCTTAAATTATGCCATTAAGAGTACATGACACTTTTCTTGAAACTAAAGTACACTTTTTTGACGGATGTACTCTTTATCACGCTAACCCCACCTGGATTTTGGCAGGTTCGGGGCTGGGTTCTGCTTCACTGTAGTGTACGCTGCGCTGCTGACCAAGACCAACCGTATCTCGCGCATCTTCAACGCTGGCAAGCGCACCGCCAAGAGACCGAGCTTCATCACGCCAAAGTCCCAACTTATCATATGCTCGTGTCTCTGCAGTGTACAGGTCCTTACAAGTAGTACATTAAGGCGGGTTTTTAATATACCTTAATTTTAGATCCGATTGTAAGGATGTAGATATAAAACAATGGCAATTTGTCGTTGTGCATAAAGATATTTAGTTATAAATAATTTTCTTTTGAAGGGTACATTTTTACACGTCTCTAAGGTTGAATAGTATTAAAGTACAATGTAAAGATGTTTAAAAATGGAAATTTCAATCACACTCACTAAATGTTCTTGTAGTAAAAGATAACCTCTTAGTGATAACGGATGTCAAAAATAGAGTATAAAAGTGTAAATACAGTATACATTAAATAATTAAGAAGTCGATTTAGATCTTACCTGGTGCAGTATGTATAATATAAACTTCTTAACCGGCAATAGGCCTACAGGATGAACAGTTCCTAGTAATTATGCCATGGTTAATTAAACATTTAGAGGCTAAGACTCTTAAACTTCACAGTCTTAAAAGTTACAAATTTCTTACAACGTTTTAGAACAAAATCGCGGGTATAGTATTATTTTATGCATGGCTTAGGAAAATATATACATTTTTATACAACATTTTATTTTTGCGAAGGGATATTGAATGAAGTATGTTGACTTTTTCCCTTCTTATCACTACAAACAACTATCATTAAATCCAAGAAAAACTATCCAGAAGAAGAGCCTGCCCTAAGGGCTTAAGCTTATTTTGAACCCAGTCTGATGTCAAAAAAGAGTAGATTTTTAGTTGTAGTTTACGAAGTTTAGACAACTCATTTTA
The DNA here is from genome assembly GCA_963675035.1 of Allygus modestus. Lineage (NCBI taxonomy): Eukaryota > Metazoa > Arthropoda > Insecta > Hemiptera > Cicadellidae > Allygus > Allygus modestus. Next base: position 69,242,672 of record OY776115.1, read on the forward strand.
GCAGGTTATAGCAAGTGTACTACAGCCACGTTGGAAAAAGGAAACAATTTTGATGGTTGAGAGGTGAGCTAATGTCAGGTGATAAATTGCCAGGAAACGCTCGATAAACATTCCAACCAAATAAAATGTTGGTACTAAAAGGAAAAATGCCCATGTTACAAACTTTAAAATCTACTTGATTAATTTACCTTAATAATAGTGTGTTGCATTTGATTTTAGGTAATAATCAACGTAGTGTGGTTCTTTCTGTCGCCACCTCGCGCCATCCACCACTACCCATCGAGGGAGGACAACCTACTGATCTGCTCCTCGTATGTTGACGCCTCACACATGATCGCCTTCGGGTACCCCATCGTGCTCATAGTCGTCTGCACCGTGTACGCTGTCAAGACGAGGAACATCCCGGAGGCTTTCAACGAGTCCAAGCATATAGGTACGCAAAACAAGTTAACAGGGACTAATTATGGATAAGCCGCTATCCCAGTGGGTGGAAGGGTGCTGACCCGTTCCACTGTTGGCTTGGAGGTTGCGATGCAGATCAAGTAATGTATGTCTAGTGGTTCCTTTGCACAGTGTTTATTTGGGTTTATATGTTTCTGTAAATTAAAATTATAAAGAAATGTAAGCTGTCTATGTATCATTGATTGATATTTAGGTGTAAGTAGAGTTCACTTTACAATGGAGGCACGTAGAGCTGTTTAAGTTTTATGGGTCCGACAGACTAAGACAACAACAATCTTGAAGTATGTTATAATCAGACCCGTACAACATTTAAATGCGAATTCTCAGCTATTTCTTATCCGATCCTTTTGAAAGTAGCTTTGTTTAATAAAACATTAATTTTACAAAAGAAAAGTATACTTGAAATTTTTTTAAAATAAGTTAATTACTGGCAATTTCAATTGCATATATTTACCGTCACTTTGAAATAATATGTTTATAAATGCTTTATTTTGTTGGCATTAGTTATTAACTACCTTATAAACACACCATAGAGTTTAATTAAAATAACTTAAGTGGTTTCCGAGATGTAATTTATTCAGAAAAAATACAAAATGGCGGATATATAGGTAAGAGCTGTTTGACTCATAAAACCTATACTTAAAGTTTGGTCACCTCCTTACGGAACACCCTGTATATTAAATAAACTACAGGATTCAGAGTTAAAAACTCGAAACGATTTCACGATTTTGCTGGTGAAGGAAATGTAATTTTCTTTAGAATGGAAAATTAAAGCCTTACTATTACAATTTTAATTTTACTCAAATTGGACTTTAATTTTGAAAAAGTCTAACAACCATCGAAAAAATTCGATGCATGAAGTGAGAAGTAGTAAAAACTAGAAGTGAGGTTGTAAACATGAGAAGATAGAATAAACATTGAGTGTTAATAATCCTATTTTATAGTTTATGAGGGCAAGGCCGTGATAAGCAGCTAGTTTAATTTTTACTTTCTCCCCCTATACGTTGTATATGAAGAAAGTATTGTTTTCGTCAGAATTTTCGAATTTGAGTTGTTAGTGGAAATATTCGTTTTGGTGCTCCCTGAACCCAAAAAAGTGGTTTTTATGTGATGTCTGTCTGTTGTGTGTGTGTGTGTGTGTGTGTGTGTGTGTGTGTGTGTGTGTGTGTGTGTGTGTGTGTGTGTGTGTGTGTGTGTGTGTGTGTGTGTGTGTGTGTGTGTGTGTGTGTGTGTGTGTGTGTCTGTGTGGATGTGTACAGAGCTAAAGCCCTAACCTATGGACCGATTTCTATGAAATTTGGTATGTAGGTACTAATCCTCGATATCTCCAGGCGTTTTTTTGAATTTTTGATTTTTAAGGGGTAATTATCCCCCAAAAATCGCCAAAAAACATGTAAAATCAAAATTTCTCAAAAACGGTTTTGAGGGTTTTGATTAAAATTTACTGGTTTGTAGATCTTTAGATTTCCAACAATATGACATCACTCGAATTTCTGGGAAAATTCGGGTTCAGATATTAAAGGACTTAAAACATCCAAAATTCTTTTTTTTTTGATTTTTCATATGAAATCATAAATGTTAAAAAAGATTACTATTCACCATTAAAAAGAGCTCAAAAAACTAAATAAATTAGTATTTTGAATTACTATTCTACGATTGCTAGTTGCGGGGAAAATTGAAATTTTCATTTAGCGGTAAACGCAGTTCGTTGTCCAATGTTATTATTATGGGGAATACAAAAATAACTATTTCTCTCTTATTTACTGATTCATTTAATTAAAACTTGATATGCAGGTCAAGTTAGCATTGACCAAGAGAGGATGTTCGATATATGTTGCCATTTAACCCTTGGGGGGGCAAGGGGGCATTTCCCCTCTCAAAACCACTGTGTGTGGCAACGGACTCTATAGTGCCTCCTAAAAAGGGATTTGGGTGGATATTTCTGAAAACAACTATTTTAGACAATTTTCTGTACATTCATCTATACTTCATATTCTATATTTAGTAAATAAAAAATATTCATTACAATTTTGCTAAAAGGGAGAAAGTATGTGTCAGTTTCCTGATACCGTTTATTAAGACTAATTTGATAACAGATTTATCTGAGAGTTTGATGGGTCCTTCAACTGATGTTTATATTGTATTATTTATGCATGTCTAGGTTTCACGATGTACACGACGTGTGTGATCTGGCTGGCATTTGTCCCCCTGTATTTTGGAACGGGCAATCACATGCCACTGCGTATCACCTCCATGTCCGTCACCATCAGCCTGTCAGCCAGCGTTACGATAGCCTGCCTCTTCTCTCCTAAGGTAGATATCAGAATCCAATAAACATCAAAGGGATATCGATCAACAATAATTCGCAACTGGAAACTGGAACTGATCAGGGCTTGTGTGTAGTGTTATTTAAGGGCACGTATGCAAACCATTTACATGCTAGTAATTGGGCAAACGTATAAAGAGGGAGGCATACAAGGATAGAGGAGGGAGGAGCTTCCATTCTTTATGTCTATTTTGTTGCCATATTTGAAGGTCACCACACTCTTGGGACGTGACTATGATATTTTTACAAAACCGCTCATTTTCAGCTTTAAGGCAGAAAAGTGGACCGTCTGAAACTGGTCTGGGAAGCTGACGACCATGCTCAGTTGTGAATTTACCTGGAGTTATCTATACCGGGAGTTTTTCTAGAGAGTGAACACGCTATTTGGTGAGAATGACTTCGTCACGTGATCTCTTCAGTTTATATTGCTTGGTCACGTGATTTCCCCTCTCCTCCTACTTCTTTCCTATCACCTTTCTTATCTCTCGGCTCCTCCCTGTGTGCAAATAAGAATATTCTCAGGGAGGAAAAGATGCCCTTTAGTGAGGACGGCTTATTACGTGATCTAAACACGTTATATTATAATATATCGTTAACTTCTACTACTTTAAACAGTTATTTAGATTGTCTACATAGATCAGTGGCACTATGTTACAATTAGTAAAGGTTTAACACTGGACCCAGCTATCATTTGTCATTGGGCTATTAATGATGACGTAGTTTACCTTAGTTTAACAAGAACAGAGTTTAGACCTTCACTTTTAAACCGTAAACAAGTCTCACCTAAAAGAGATTATTTATTTTATTAATCTTGAATTAATGTAGGCCATGTTACTCTTGACATTACTGTAATCAAACGAGTTTTTTCTTCTACAAAACGAGTGACCCCTGTACCTACTTAAAAGTTCCTAAAATTAGAATTAGGCTCTTTAATAATTTGACTCTACAATTATATATTACATGCATTATTAAAGAACAAAAGTCCAAGTTGATAGGATAAAAACCTGTATTTACCCGTCAACGTTCTCTTTGTTCGTATTTTTTTAATACTAGTAAATTGCACACAAAACACCTCGCCTTGAGATGGATAAATAATTACTTTGTTTATCCTTAGAACAACGTTTATAAAAGACCCTAGGGTTATAAATTAGAAAACCTTTTGATGAATAGTTACAGTCAGAGCATCGTCGATATAATTCAACCCTAACAAATTTAAAAACATAATGTTATTCACAGTCCTGTAGAATGGACCTTTTAGATCTAAAATCAATTTAGGTTTTCATTTTGGTGTAGTTTAACATAATTTGTTATTGCAATCATTCACGTATGCACGATATTGGTTTTAACTGTATCTAGAAACCTGTGTAAAATCTGTGCAAAATTTACTTGATATTTGAGAACACTTTGTAGAGTAATTCGAGCGTCAAAACTATTAGACTATTTTACAAAACAAACCATTATATATGATCATTTGTTATAACCTTACCTTTTGGTGAAAGCGTTTGCTTTTGGTCCTATATTGGCCTTATGAACGATTCTCCTTTTCATGCATACGACTCTTTGTTTCAGCTGTACATCATCCTTATCAGGCCAGAGCGGAACGTGAGACAGAGTATGATGGCGGGGGCGTCTTCCCGATACTCAGCCACTTTAAAGTCAGGGACGAGTGGTAGCGTCATGGTAGCGGCTGTGTCCACCACTCACAGGCTGTCCCAACCATTCATCGCCGCCACAGGACCTCTAGGTAAGGGAAACTAAAAGGCCCCAGAAGTGAACGTATTAAGACTGGACGTGCGTCCAACCATGAAAGTTATTTAGCTAACAAAATACACAATCACAGCAAAGTCGATGTGTGGTCGTAGCCATGGGTGAGTGACGAAGGGTAACTTAATAAATATTACAATCACATCAGTTAGCGTAAGGTGATCTGGTACTTCGTTATTGCTAAATAAAGGAAAATCTGAAATAACTCCAAAACACTGGACCTCGTAGCAATAATTAGCAATAACCTAGCAGCAACAATTCACGTTATAAATATAACGACAATATTAATCTGGAGAACGAAGATTTAAAGAAACCGAAGAAGTAGACTAAATCGTAACCTTATGTTTTATTAGAAATAGAATAGAAAAGGCCATTGATTATTAAGTTGAAGGTAATGTAATGGTAATCTCTTTTAGGTTTAAAGTGTGACCTAAATAACCAAATTATGGTTTGAAAAACCCAAAACAGATAGAGAATGTAGCCGATATTTTGTGATAAGCTCTTATAATGCTAATACAATTTTTACCGCTCAACGATATACATTACGTATTTCCTATCGGAAATCTTCTCAGCTAATGCGCTCTTCATTGTTTGCAGGTGGGTCGAGGTGTATAGATATCGAAATGGGCTCGCATTATGTCAACAAGAAGCCTATTTTGGTAAACAGATCAACACAGACCCAATCACCTCTAGAGTCAAGCAACAATAACCACCCGAATGACAACAAATCGCCCAACAATAACTTAACCAACAATGTGATCGGAAACGGACCCATGGACGGCGTGGCGTTGTAGCGACAGCCTCTCCCGTCCGAAGAAAGTGTCAAGTTATAACATATAGACCGCTATAGACTAATATAGACCATTTATAGAAATTTAATTTGAATATTCGAGAAAATCTGTAATTTAAGTTTTTTTAAGGAAATTTAATGTTTTAAATTGTAATGATTTTCCCTTGATATGCGATTTAAAAATTGCAAATTACAATAGTAAAGAATGCTTAAAATTAATTATTGCTCTTTAAATACGGAAAATGCTCCCAGAAAGTAAAGAGGTATGCAGAGCACTGTCAGAATAAAAAGTAAAATATTTTCGCTTTTTAAGTGTCAACAACACTAAATAAATGTATAACTTATGTAAATAAAATGACAAATTATAATTTTATTTTTGTATTCCACTCTGATGAACGCTTCAGAAAATTGTACATATGAGTTGAAAATGTAACCTAGTAAGATTTCTCACGAACAGTCAATGTTAATAAGAACGTCACTTCTTGTTGTGTTACCTCACTTCCGGGAAGTCATTACCCAGACATCCTGTGGCAATGAGCCCTGCTGCCGGATGTCCAGAGCCGCTTTTCCGGAACAGTTTTTCCTAAATCCGGTTCGTTAAATATTTTCTAAACATATACGATTATTTGTAAATGTTGCTGTGATGTATTTCTATGTGGTGTATTTGTAGGTAAAAAAGTGTCAATGATACATCAGATTTTATACAAACAGTGTAAATTTTTATTATTGATACTTAAAAAATACAAAAATATAAATGATATATTTTTTTTAAATAACTGATTTTATTTAACTGACTTAATTTAGTTTCAATCACACAGGAAATGTTATCCATGTTGTTTGTAAATATTATAAATACAGTATAATTTAGTAAGAAACTGTAATGTAATATATTTATGACATCATGTTAAAATTACGTACATGAACATATTGTAAGATAAAATATATCATTTTATAAAAATGTGTGTTTGTTTTTTCCTTCGCACCGATGTGGAAAAAGTTGTGTAACAAAAGAGAGATAGTTTTGTTTTAAACCAATGTTTATTTTGAAAGTTTGGAATTGGTTTAACTTGCAGAGAATTATAAATGTAATCAATATATTTATGAGGCAAACATTTCGAAAAGTAGGGCATTTTTCTAAATTGTATTCAATACTGATCGTGTTTAATTCACAATTACACATTGTATAATTATAACTGGCAGACCCCATCGACATCGACATTTGATATTCTTAATAGTATTTTATAAATTATTAAATTTTAAAAACGCTATAGTAAATTCAAATACATATACATACAAATTTATTCTTTAATTTATCCTTTAATTAAACAAGATTATAGTTAGAAGAATTACGTTATAGAAACCAAACTGATGCATACGTATTACAAACGTTAGTGTTGAACCTTCTATGAAAGAAAAACTTATATATTTTTAATTATAATTACTTAAAATATAATGCTTATTACGTGTTTAGAAAAAAACTAATAAAAGAAAACACTAATATTAGCATAGCCGCCTTTATTGGGTCTTAAAAGAAAGTGTTATTCCTCATTTGCAGACGGGTCCATGTTCTTGTTCACCCAACTAAACCAATGGCCAGAGATAAGTAGTAGCACGCTTTTATTTGAGAACAAAATAATATAAAATAAATAATAAAAGTATGAACACTGAACTGAATATGAACACATAGTTTCTAGTATACTCTTATTTGTACCGTACTTAACAGATAATTTAAATGGAAAGACGTTTTAATCCATTAGAGCAAAACATTAATTTCAGAAGGAGCTCTCAGTTAAGTTAGTTGTACCTATTAAAATAATCGTCCTGATGGATTCAACTCCCGGTGGTTTAACTGGTACACTTGCGATTAACAACAATATATAATGGAAACTGCATTAAACTTAAGTAACAGTTTAAGTTAAATATTATCAACTGTTGGAAATTAACAGCACTGATGATTTAATGCATATAATAAATAATAAAATATTATGTGAACAATAAATACAAATACCTAGTCTGCAATCTAGTCTAAATATTTTTTCCCGATAATAATGTGTTCAATTTTAACGAAAAGGTATATTTAAACGAAGCTTTATTATATTTAAAATGTATATTATAAAATGTATTTAAATCTTCAGTCATTCTCATCCGAGAAGAATGAGCATGCACCTAGTATGGAATGAAGGGGTATTTTATTCCATAGATATATATACTATAGATACTATAGGTATAGATAGGTACTACAATCCATAAGCCGGATTTTAGTGTAATTAGGGGAGGGTCGTTTTCTTACTTTATCCCCCCCTATACATGGTACATGGAAAAAGTATTGTTTTTTCAACGTTTTCGAATATGTGTTTAACCATTGTAAACCTTTGTTTTGATGCTTCCTGAAACAAAAAAAGTGATTTTAAGGTTAACTTTTTAGGTGATAACTATATGGAAAATGGATGTTTACAAACCTAGAGACCACACAAATGGAATCGTATGATTTTAATAAAATCTTGTATGTTGGCACTAATCTGTGATATCCCGCAAAAAATTCTGCAAAACATAAAAATCTATATTTCTCAAAATGGTATTAAGTATTTTGGTTACAATTTGGTGGTTTAAATCAAATAAATCACCCGAATGTCTGGAAAAATAGGGATTTGAAATTATAAAATTTAGTATTCCAAAATTGTGTTATGTCTTAAGAAACTAAAAGCTTTAAATAAAATGTAATTATCATTATTAAAACGATATAAATAAATAAATAATATGTTAATTTGAATAATTATTATACGAGTAAAGGTTGGGGATGAAAACATGATTTCTCTCCTAGTCAATTGCATTAAAACTTGGTATGTAGGTTTAGTTAACATTGACCAACAGAGTATATTCAGAATATGATGACTCCTAGAGAGGAGGTGAGATTCCATCCCTTAAAATGACTGTGTAGTAAATTACTCGGTAGTGCCTACAAGAAAGGAATTTGGGTGGACTTTGCTCAAACGATTATTTACCATAAGATTTGTTATACATGCATCCGTACTTTATACACAATATTTAGTAATTAAAAAGGAAATTATTGAAAAATAGGGTGGGAGAACCAATATATCAGTTTGTCTGATACTGTTTATTTATTTTCTATTAATTACAGCTCAAAATGATATTTACTTAGTAAGTATTAGTTATTCGAGAATGTGGACTGAACGGGCTCGTCCCCCACCCACATATTGACAGACTTTGTAAAGACCTTTCCTCGTAGACAAATCTGTTGCAACCAACATTGCGATATTTTGGAAGATGAAAATATTGAATAAAACTCTATCAAATATATTTTGAAATAAAACATGATCAGTGGTACAAAAATCCCTGTGTTTTAGCATTAAGCACGTTTATATGTGTGGGAGAGTGTAAAATCAGGCCGCCCCTAAGCCCAATAATAAAACTAACATTAGTCTTATGAACGGTCTAGGTGTTTACACGAGCAACATACTTTACACAGAATTGTTGAGTTTTATCATAATATACACAATATAATGTAGTTCAAATAGTACATAATGAATTTCATTTCGGGAAATAACTTATAACTAAATAAATTAGGAGGTCTAAACCAATTAGTACTTTTATTATTATTTACATGATGGGTTGTAAGGAAAATAATATTACTTGAGCTATCTGGTAGTTTTAGTACATTGTGTACAATTATTCTTATAGAAAACAACGATTTACAGATCCTTTCGTACAGTACTCATTACTCATAGGGTGAATCAGTGATAGATGATAGTGTTTATTAGCGGATTGGTTCAACTGATAGAATTTTTATGATTTATCACATTGATAAACATTAAATGTATTTATTTTTAAGAATTTCTCTCTTAAAAATAATATTATTTGCTGACAAAGATATATTGCTATTACAATAGTATTATACACTCCAATTCTCTATCGTTTGTCTCACATAGCAAGATCAGTAAGAACTAAGTGAATGAGCACAGGTAATCTGTTCTCAAAATGAATTAGCTTCTCTTAAAGAAATAAAAAGAACAAAATACGGATGTGTAGAGCTGGCAAGAACTTTAATGTATTATAATTACCAATCCATCATTTGGTGATTATTTAATCTTTTAACCGCGTATGCAAGTGGCAGTTTTCCGACACAGTTAATTGTTAAAACTTTTTAAAAGCAATACTGTCGGATTAGTACCATAATATAAGACCTAATGACAAGAAGATGTGAATGTTAGCTTTAGATTCTAGGCCTCTTCCTTTGTGAGTGTGACAGCTTCAAGCGCTTTTCCAATCTTTGAAGTCTGAAAACAATGACTTTCTCTCTGGAGGCTGGCAGTGATTGACTTTAAACGCGTCTAGAGCATCGAGTAAAATCTACCGTATATGTGGTTTTTGTGAGCTAATTTTAACAAATATCTGAAGAAGTATAGTAAAATTATTAAAGTATCTATAATTATTTAATTTTGTTTTATTTTAAATGGGGCAAATGATATTACGTCTCACAACACCACAATATATATATATATACACTTACACTGTACTTAACGTACAAGTCGGTTAATGTACAACAATAATGGTACAAGGCGATCGATTTCAACCAGTCACACCGATCATCATCAGGTCCAATCAGAGGATGACATCATTATTTAATTTTTGATTCCGTCAACCCGTGGCTTTTCGCCAAACTCATAACCTATGATTTACTTATTTATTTATTTAGCCAGGAAAAAAATATAATATTGCATTGGCAACAAATTAAATATATTAAATAGTTTTACCTAAATGTATAACTTAAAATTAGTCTTGATTCAGCAATAATATTTTTATGAAATAAAGTCTTTTCTTCATGTATTTTTTATTCTATTTTTCACTGGGATATTTCAAACTCTGTATTATGGCCTTAAATCAGCAATAAATTTATTACTATCATTTGTTTTAATTGTTAATTTGTCTTTATATTTTTTTTGTTTTCTTGTTAGTAAATTCATAGACACGATCAAATGCTTTCTTGCCAAGCCATGTCCTAAACTTCTTCTTAAATATTTGTATATCATTAATTTTTCTAAATTACTCTGGAATATGGTTGTATAAGTTTATGGCCGAGTATCTTGCTTGGTTTTTAAACAGCACAAAAGAATGGTCCGGAATTTTCAAATTAGTATTATTTATCAAATTATGTGTGGATTTTAATTGATTATTTTTCAAAAAGTTTGTAATTTTGCTGTAGAAAAATTATTGTTTGAAGAATATAAATAGAGGGAAATGTTATAATTATATATTTTTGAAAAACAGGATTGCAGGAGTCCCTTTGTTTCAATGAAATATTATTATTATAACTCTCTTTTGAAGTTTGAATACAATTTTTGATCTATGATTTTATGATCCCCAGATGGGCACAACATAGTTAAGATGGGGATAAACGACTCCATAGTATTGTGACGCTAAGAGTCACGCTATTTTATATAGTGTAGGCGGGCGGCATAACCGCTCCAAACGCCATCAGCTGTGTCAGCTGCTTTGAAATTTTAACGGCGATTCTCTCCGGCGTCTCTCCCCCCCCTTTCGTCTATGCAGCCTCGAAGTAGCGTCACCCTCCCCGCTCCTGTCAGCAGTTTTTCACCGTCAAACCTTAAGTACCTTAATTTAAGTAGTCTTTAGTATCAGGAATGGTAGGCTAAACTACAATTAGAAGGGGCAATCCCTTGGGGATGCCCCAAACATGGGTGTATGTAGGAATTGCAAAACCTGTGGGACTTCCTGTCTCGACCGCATGTTTGATTAACATGTTAGATTCAGGTTTTTTCCCTCTTCTCAGAAGACAATTATTTAATTAACTATCATTGCTTAGATTCAGGAATTTAGTTATTCATATATTATCCAATACAGTTATCAGTTTACCAGGTTAGACACTTATAACAATTTCAGTATTAGGTCTGGAAGGATATTTATTAGTTATTAATAGTTTTACCGATCATCAGAGCTGGCTGGTATAGCATTCTGGTCTGGTAAAGATCCATAGGCCCTAGGGTACCCAGTCACGTTTTCCAACCCCGGTGTAGTTATGTCAATTCCATTTAGCAGTACATGGTTTGGCCAGACTATGGCCTGCCTTCTTAGTTGGCTAGTCCTAAATTAGCCAAAACAGTAGCAGAGTCAGCACGCCCAGATTCCAGTTGTAGTTACCACAGAGTTAATTATTGAATTACCCAATTAGCAGCCCAATTAGTTACCCCCAGTAACTGTTAAATATCATTTTCCCCCCCGGCTACATATAATAGGCCATCAACTCTTCCATTAACCTTTACCCTCCCCCGGCCACAGTATGCAGTTAGTAGCAATTTTGTATTGAAATATGTCAGTTTTATAATCATAAATATTGCCGATGCCATTTTTGTGCATATCTTCTTAATGTGTAAGTTGTACTTCAAATGATGATAGATTGTTATACCTAAAAACTCAATTTCACTGCAATTATTAATTGGTGATTCGTCCATTAGTATGCTCATGGAGTATTTTCTTCGTTTAATGTTGCTAAAATTAATTAATTTAGTCTTTTCAATATTCAGTAGTAATTTAGTCTCCTGTATTTATTGTAATAAATTGATGCATTGTTGAAAGGTTTCTACTCCTAAATTTTTATTGTTCGTATTTGCTAAAGTTTGCAGATATCATCGGCAAAAATACATAAATGGTTTTTGGTTGAACAATTGTGTAAGTCATTAACATATATAAAAAATAGTACTGGTCCTAATACTGAGCCTTGAGAACACCTCATTTCCCTTTGAAATGAAGTTCTAATCATTTTTTAAAATTCAATTCCTTTAAACTCCTGCGTAATACTTTATATTGTTTTTATTTGTACAATCTGAGTGTTTTTAGCCTAACAATTTCTTCTAATTTCCCAAATATTCTTGAAATCACTCAACATTTTAACACTCTAACATTTAAAGGTGTGGGTTCTGGGTTGCATTTAAACCACGACAAATATTGAATGTGTTGTGTTGCTTAAAACCTTGATTTTGATAGTTCCAATCCTTTGAAATTGTAACAACTATACAAAAAATACGCTAGGTGTGCCATTTGACATTTTCAAAATGTATTTTTTAAAGTAGAACGTATAATTTAATTTAATTAATACTTCTAAAAAACTTAAGGGAAATTTATTGAAATGTACAGACTGAAAAGGATGTATTATAGTTGACCAAAATGTAATTCCCCAGAACAAATATGTAATTGTTGGTGTATATATTTTTTTTATTAAGACGAACAATTTAAATTTTCAAGTAATTTGCAAAGTTATTATTTTATTTCTTCAATTTTTACTTAAAAAATTTCTGTAAAAATTTGGGTTAAGAAATTAAAATACATAAAATATTAAAAATTCAGTTTTGGATTTTTCATAACCAAAACATAAATATAAAAAATATTACTATTTACCATTAAAAAGAGCTCAAAAAACTAAATAATTTACTACTCATAATTACTATTCTACGATTACTGGTGGCGGAGAAAATTTAAATGTTCATTTTGCGGTAAACGCAGTTCGTTGTCCAATGTTATTCTTAAGGGGAATACAAAAATTACTATTTCTCTCTTATTTATTGATCAATTTCGTTCAAACTTGATATGCATGTCAAGTTAGCTTTGACCAACAGAAGTAATTCAAAATATGTTGCCCCTTTAATAACACTGAGGGGGGGGGAATAGGGGGCATTTCCCCTCTTAAAACCACGTGTGTAGCGATGGAGTGCCTCCTCAACAGGGATTTGGGTGGATATTTTTGAAAACAACTTATTTACAAGATTTTATGTATATTCGACCGTGCTTTGTAATCTATACTTAGTAAATAAAAAGTAATTTATTCATTAAAGTTGGGCTAACAGGGAGAAAGTATGTGTCAATTCCCTGATACCGTTTATTAGTTTACGATATTACGTTGCATACCAATCTGAATAATAAAACTGAAATATAACCAATAAGTAAACACCTAATTACTGGTTTGAGTGTCAAGTTTCTTAGGTTAAATGATTCAACTGGAAGCACAAGGACATTGCCCTCGGATTTTAATGCAATGTTGATATCCATGTCTTCCAAACATAAAAAAATTTGGTAAAGATTTATTAAATAAGGTAGAATGAACATATGGTTAGTCTTCCATGCATCTGTTTAATGCTGCAGTGTGTACTGAGTTTAATTTGTTATTAACATAATCTTAATTAGTTTTGACCTTTTTGAGTGATACTGAGTTAAACTAAAACAGGTTAAAATTACTTTACATATATTGATATTCGATAAAGTTTTAAAATCAGCATTTAGACCGCGCCACAGAATTTTCAATTTAAGGAACTGCAAATATTCTCAAGTCAAGTAGCCTAAAGTAATGCCGCAAGCTCTTCTGCCAAGGTCTTGGTAACGTTTTAAAAACCCTCTAACTCTACAGAGGTGCAGCAAAGAGCATTTATTAACAGCTGTTTTAGTTTATATAATGCATATACATCCTATATCCAGCGGAGAAAAGATCTACCTTGCTACTCCTTGTTTTACGGTACTTAGACTTACTGATACATGTACTACGATGGGTCCACTGAGTGCAGTATGAGGGATGAATATGTCAGATGTTATGTTTCTAGGAGTTTGACCTAATAAATACATTGGCTTTAAAACTGATCCCAGGAAAATTCTTTAATTAGTCTATAATTGAATAAAGAGTTTTCTGCATATCTCAGTTTTTCAAAGAGGTTTACCTCTTTTCCCTTACTCTACCGGTCAGTACCGGTATACAGAGACTATGCTGGTCTAAGAGGACTTTTCCTGGTTCACATTGGTTACACAGCCGGGCTCGAAACGTATCCAGCGCAAAGAGGGAAGCTGTAGCAGTACACGTTGCAAGAACTGCTGAAATTGACTTGCCAGGTTGTAAGTCAATAAGCCTCATATTATGCCCTTTGGACGGTTGTAAATGAATAACCTCTTTTGGTAGCTGGGCTGTTATTTATGATCCTCCAACTAAAACGCTTAACACGATGAAGCGAAGGAAATATATTGCAAAAATAATTTAATATCATTGTAAACGCCAGTAAATAATCTTTGAAATATCTATGAAATGTTATATGCACGCTACCCACATATAACACATAACAATAAATTCCAAAGTTCTAGTTGAGAAATAGCAAAGTTAAAGCTGACGTGAAGAAGGATTGTTCTTTCATAAGAAGTGAGCTGGGAAAAGTTGAAACAAATTGCAGAAGCTGAAAGACATGTTACGAGCTGTAACACATGCTTAACATATATAGTTCAGGATTCGGACTCAGTTTTATCCTGACTCATTGTGACATCGAACTAAAGATGTGTGACTTAAGTTTTTATATAGATCATTGATATTGAAATATATTTTATAAGTTATAAGGGCTAGAGAAAATGTATTCCAGTGTCGATTCCATGCTTATTGAATATAAATTAATGTAAGTATTATACAAAAAAAAAAAAAATAGGCCACAACTTCAAATTGTTTTGTAATCATAATACTGTATTATATTCCAACATTGTATTTGGACTAAATTATAGAAACTAGTCAAATTTAGTAACTCCATCATAGTGGAAAGAATTAAAAAATATAAAAACTTAATTTCTTGGTATTTGTGTAGGGGGAGAAAGTCTAAGCAGACCTGAGATCATAAACTAAATAAAATTGTCACATGATCCAATTGTGGTTTTTATATTGTACCTTGGTTTTAAGTTGCAGCTACATTCAGATTTTTAATCTAATTATTTTAACGGAATAATTAATTATTTATTATTTGTCAACAACAAAAGTTTAAGAGCGCAAAATAATGTTTTATTTTCATTTAACTAAACTGTATTGTACAGATTTGCATTCTGAAGAAAAATCAGTTAATAATTGAAAATATGACTCCAACAGTATTACAAAAAATATAAACAATGAATATGTAAGAAATATTATACTCAAAGGGAGAATTATTAGCATCACAGTTAAACTAAAAGCTGCTTGCCAAGTAAGTTAACCTTATTAAAAATGTTGAATGTCACCTTTATTGAAATTGTTATAAGAGCGTTGAAGGTTAAGTTAATCCATTTTCCGCAGCCAGGTTGCCTGGAGGCTCTTTTCGTTTAACGCCCCAATTTATCAGTTTCTTCTCCATTACACTCTCTATCCTCCCAACTGTAACTATACAATCTAACGTACGTCAAAGAGCTGTAAAATCCTTATCACTAACCAGCAGCAATAAATTTTTCAACACTTATTTGTATTACTATATATGGTTTAAATGCAACAAAAACATTTAGTCATTAAATCTTACATAACTCCTGCTGGCAAATTTGCAAATAAGTAATTAATCAAGATTGATTAACAAAAGTTAGTTACCGTCGTAAAACTTAATCAAGGTTTGTAAATAATTATGAAATCATATTTTTATCGGTGTGGAAATAAAAATATAATTCTTATAAATATCCATTAGAACATTATCATATTTTTGTTATTAAAACCCTCAGACTTACTTTGTCAGCTTCGATGGTGCTCAACTCAAAATTCAGTAGATTATGGGAATTTAAATTTAAATTATGGATACATAGGTAGTAAATAGGAAAATAATAGTTGCAACTTCATGGTGAAGAATGAGTTATCTTTTATTATTATACTTTATAAACACATTTGATGTTAATGCTTTAATAACTGGTTAGCTAACTAAAAAGTAATTATCATATCAAAATGGGTTAAATTTTTTATATAATGATCGCCAGCTAATTGATATATTCTATATCGAATCAAATTAAATAAAATCAAATAAATTGTTTTTCATCACGTTGTTATTTGTAATATAACAAACTATTCAAACTTTCACTCTGAAGATTCCGCTGGCAACCACTTTAAAACACCTTATGACTTTTCTCAAAGACCCCCGTTTCTTGACGAGATAAATTGAGATTGGATTCATTCTTGTGTTATGACCATGAAAGCAACCATATCAAATTACTGAAGGTTCCTGAAAGTCGAGACCAAAAAACTTCGACAATGTATATCACTCAACCGAAAAACACACAACAGTTTGGCATGACAACGATGTATAGAAGCTATTGTAATTTTGACGATTAAGAAACGTAATTAGTACATAGTAAATTAAATTCCCTTAGCTTATTTATTTGTTTTTGTATCTGAACGCCAGCAGAATTTTTGTTAGAAGAGCACAGCATACGAGTATAAGAGAAAGCGGTCCACACCCCGTGGCCCCTTGAACCAAGTATAATACTTTAACCAATAGGTTAGCGAGAAGCCAACCTTATTAAATCATCTAAATACATATTTAGCTATACAAAATACGCAGTTATGGGGGTTGGTTATCTGCCACATTTCATACCAAAACTGCAAGTTCCTGAAAGATTTAATTTTTAAACCAGTATATTGACTTACTGGCTTGCCCACATTTGTTTATAGAAAAATCATTAATGTGACGTAAAAGTAACTGTAAATAAAAGTAGAGGTAACTTGTCCTTGGCCCAAATACAAACTTAATTAGTTAGGATTTACACAGATTCAGTTACTATCAAGAATATTAACTTTATTGATATGTATTTCAAAGGAACTTCACTTTATTTACTTACATTTTACATAATGTACGTACCTCTACCACATATAAGCATCTAGTATTAAAGGACTCTGCTGATAATAGGTAGAAAACGTAAGAAAAATTAATTTTAAGTATTATAAAATCATGCTCTATAAGACTTTCATGCAAACTATTAAATATAACTTTGGTATTTTTCTCGGCTATATATGTAAAAGTAAAGTAAATAACCTAACGTAAAATGCTCGGATTTAAATTACAAATTTATGATATTTACTTTTCAGTTAAAAAGCCCTTTCCCAAAAGAGATCCAAAAATTTTTATCCAGGGTTCGAAAAACTCATTAAATAAATATGTAGGGTTGAAACACCTGAATCATGTATTTTAATAAATAAACATGCAACAACGAAACTCTAATTATACTCGTAACTATTAAAATATTCAACCTGAATATTGCGCTGTGGGGGGCGACGTTAGGTGGAAGTCTTTAACAGATACGACATAAATAATTAAATCTGATAATTAGTTAGACGTTTTTAACATTTTTTCTGGAACGGTCTATAAGCGTAATAACAAAACACCGGAGTCCATTGGATTCTTCCCCATATAATTTTCTACGACCTTCCCAAGTTTCAGCCTTCTAGGTCACACGATAGCCTCAGAAACAAGCGCTGACACAAATTTATAATTTTATACTGAGTTTTTCCTTTCGCAATTATATAAAAAGATGCCTTGAACCGAACCAACGCAGGACAATTGTGTCGGAAATAATTAATTGCATTTTAAAACTATGATAACAGCGTTTAAATGATGAGTTCAACCGGCTACCATTTCAAACCCAGTCGTAAGTTTGATGCCAGGTTTGCGACATTGGGTGGTTGTACTAAGAAATACATTACAAATCATGTCTAAGGCAACAGTAGTGGGGGTTTGCCGGTTCTGGGGCAGAAGTGACGTCACACGTCACGTGACCGGATGGGCTGGGTGAATATATACGTCATCTGAGGCTGAGCCAGTGACGTGTGACGTCACTTCCGCCCCAGAACCGGCAAACCCCCACTACTAGCAACCTATGCTTACTTTGAAAGATTTGAAAGGATTCTAGATTTCCAACATGGGGAATCCGCCCCATTGTGGGATATAAAGGTTAAATACATCATATTGTCAGTAGAAAGAATGATAATTTTTAAACCCTAGAGTTTTATTGTTGCTTTTATTCACAAATATGTTGGCGTTTCTGGAATAAATACTTGGAATTTCCTATTATAGTTAGACGAAAAAACATGTTAATAAATGAAGACCAATTTATGTTAAATACATTTGAATGCAGCCATACATCAGTCAAAAGTTATTAGTTAAAAATACCAACAATTAAAAGAAGTTAAACTTTTAAAAATACATTTTCTTGAAAAAACCTAAATAATACAGATTTTATCGCCACAAAATTAATTGTTTTAAGACCAATGGTTTTTCTATCTTTAAATGTTCAAATGTGCTTGAAAACTTCGATCGTACAAATAAATTATATTGATGTTTTACAGTATTGATAATTTATACTAGTAGACTAACAAAGTGGTTTCTAAATGAGATATAGTTTTTCTAGTAACTATCTAGAGATAACATTTTCCTAAAATGTTTTTTTTATGGGTTAAAAAACTATTTTTAATCATTATTAATGTAGGTCGAGCCTTTAAAGTTAATCTTAATATTGAGAATAAATTAAACCACAAAAAGGGAAATATAATTAGTACTTTTTTAACATGCATACAAAATCACATTTCTTCACTAATAAAAATAAGTAAGTAAATATTATTATGCAACTTCTGTCAATAAATATGTGACACGAACACACTCTCAGGTTTATACTTTCAACAGCATTTAAAAACACACACACAACACACACACACACACACACACACACACACACACACACACACACACACACACACATATATATATAAACTCACAACAAATTATAAAAGCTTTTTTATAGACAACAAATTAAAATTATACACTCACTATAAAATAAAATTATTAAATGTACATTCATGGTACAGAATAGGCGGTCGATTCGCTCTTCTGAAGAGTGACACACTTAATACTTTGATTGATGTATATCAGCCCTCAAAACGGAGTTTGGCTCTAGGCTAATTGGCTTGGTCTGTTGAGCTAGAACTGTTTCATGCACATAAAACATGGAGGAACCGATGTAAAAGTGAAGCACGTTATAATTGATTGTTACAATCCATGTGTTTTTTAATTACTTCCAATGACGCACTTACTGAAATTGAGGTTGAAGGATTGTTTGTCTTACTCATGAATCAAGAATCAAGAATTTTTATTTGCCATGTAACTATACAAGTAGCATTGACAATGGTCTGTTGTTACAAATAAAAAAGGTAAAAATATAGTATAAACAAAAACATAAAAAGAAAAGAAAAAAGTTAACAACTAAACATTACTTTTGTCAGTTAAAAACTCCTGGACACTGTAGTACTCTTTAAATATTAAAAATTATTTTAATTTGCCTCTGAACCTTCTCACATCTGACTCCAATTTAATAACTAAGAGTAACGCGTTAAAAAGTTTTACTATGGCGAAACATGACTGTTTCTAAAAAAAAGTGGTGTTGTAAGGTGTGGATAATGTAGTTGATGCATTCCTGAGATTATAGTGACTGGTATTCTGAAAATGAAACAGGTGTTTGTTTTTTATGTAGAAAGAAAGACTTTTATAAATGTAAATGCAAAACAGTGTCATCAGGTTATTTCTGGTTATTTCGACATGAATCAGTCTTCTTCGCTGAAAAAAACTATTCTAATTAACAATAGTACAATGAAACAATACGTTTTATTTTGGCACCAATATTTGTCGTGTGCCCCCTAAATACGTAAGGGGAAAGTTTAAGTTATGCAAATTATTTTCCAAAAAACTAATTCAAATGTAAAAAGACAATTTTAAATCGTATTAATTGACATTGTTCTTCAAAGTAAGTGTGTTGTGAAATAAAAATTTAAAAAAATAACCTCGTGAACTGTTACATTTTTTCTAAGCTGAATATAAGATACAATACATCTACTTTTTGAGAAAAAATGTGAAAATAATAATTGTTCAGTACCTCGAGAAGATATTTTAGTTGAAGTTCTCCTTCTGATCACCATAATGATTAAAAATCGGGTTAAAGATCGGTTCTTCTCCTTGAACAGATTTAAACTAATTTTTTTCAGATATAACGACATGTAATAAGAAATATGTAAAATATAAGGTAAAATGCAGACACTCTATACTATCTAGCCTTAAACACATATTAGATAAATATTTAGAATCGATAGTAAGTAATTATTTATCATCATTCACTATACACATTACATCGACATAAAATTAGTCCTAATAAAAATATAACAAATTAATAAAGACTTATGGAGTATTAAGATTACCATTTTAACTATTTAATATTTTACTTTGCTCAACAAGTTTAAATAAAGTTAGTATACAGAGTGAGTTTTAAATGAGTCCCCCCTGAAATCAATGCCGTAATACATTTCAAATATCACCTTTCGTTTTCATTATATTGAAAGATTTCTGTTTAACATTTCGGAAAGTTACAATATCACGAAAACTAAAGGTGATATTTGAAAACGGATTGCGGTAAAAAACTGCGTGGAAAAACAGTTGGACATGATGGGTCACAACCCTACCTTTACATTTGGAAAACATTATCTTATTCCAAAATGGCGGATCCAAGATGGCGGTCGAACATTTTACTTTTGTCTAAATGAAGGGAATTCCAATCAACAACGATTGGACGTAGTTCAAGATCATTATTTGATGTAATGATGAGAATATGGGTATACTTTAAGGCTGGGACCTTTAAAACTCTCTCCAAAATTCATTTTTATAATTCGCCAATATCTTGAGAACGAGTTTTGATTTTCAAAAACGGATTTCGGAATTGGTTTCGTCGTAAAAAGTACTTCTACATGATGGGTTACAACCCTACCTTTACATTTGAAAAACAATATCTGATTCCAAAATGGTGGATCCAAGATGGCGGCCGAACATTTTACTTTTGTCTATATGAAGGGAATTACACTCAACAATGATTGGACATAGTTCACGGTCATTATTTGATATAATGATAACAATATGGGCATGCTTTAAGGTTGGGACCTTTAAAACTCTCTTCAAAATTCATTTTTATAATTCACCAATATCTTGAGAACGAATTATGATGATCAAAAACGGATTTCGGAATTGTTTTCACCGTAAAACTACTTCTATATGATGGGTCACAACCCTACCTTTGCATTCAAAAATAAATAGATGAATCTAATATGGCGGATCCAAGATAGCGGCCAAAAATATTAACTAGGTCAAAATGAAGTATAAGTTGGTCAAAAATGATCGGGGATGGTTTGGAGTTGATACCTTAAGAAATGCAGAAAAAAATAGGGGGACTCATTTAAAACTCACCCTGTATAAACAACACACTTATCATATTAGACTCATAACGTATTATACATGCAAAGCTTAACTGATACTGTGTATACTACGCTAATGACTATAATAAATTAGCATACACCGCGTTGCGTGTTACAAGTTCACCTTGACATTAAGGGGGTGGTTCAAAGATTGAATGCAAATTGTTAGTTACTGAAAACACTATAATTAATTTAAACATACAATATTCTAGGGATAAAGTAAAAACCATTGAGTTTTCAGCTGTAGCGTTTATGTACAATAATTTTTAACTATTTATGCTATCAAGAACATTTTAATAATTTTGTTTACATATTTTTATGTATTCAGGTTTTTATGGCAATATATCGCAAGAAGTAGACGTAAAATTTTACTAGTAAACCATTCCATAATCCCATAGCCAAGCAACTACTTCATCTAACCTAAATTCGTTTGAACGCCAATGTCTAAGTAGACCCACAGAAAAAGGAATATAAAAATAATGTATATCAAGGAATATATATATGGATTCCTTCCCAATAAACACGTTTACGTTATTACAATCAATTAAGGGGAAAAATTGTATTAAAAATGTTGAAATATTTAACTAAAAGGAAGGGCTTCCAATATTATAGCTGATTAACTTTGGCTGAGATATGGTAATATGAAACCAGGATGAAAGTAATATTTTCTTGTCTTCATTAAATGGTTTGTGTTTTTCCTAAAGATAATTTGAATCTCATCACAAAACAGTGAATTAACCCCAATAAACATTTATTACATATAAAGTAAACATTTTGTGATAAATATTAAACGCAAGGTTTCGCTAGAAATGGCTGTAATTTTTATGAGACTAGGGGTCGAATTTCTATGACTAATCGTATTACAGTTTTAGAATATTATATAAATACCCCCGTCCATTAATAAACATTAATACCAAGTTCCATTAATATAAATTCATAAATAAGCATTTTAATTATTTTCCATAAGAATAACGTGGGGGCTGAGTACGCAGGTTTGCTTCAACAAGGAACAAAAATATGGGTTGTTATCCATTATTAATATAACTCAACTTGGTAAAGCCTCAAAACAAGTTTCATCAATATACATTCATAAGTAAGCAATAGATAACATTCTCCCTAATATTAATAATATGGGAGCTGAATACGCAGGTTTGCTGCAACAAGGAACACAAAATATTAGGATTATTTATGTAAATATCAATAGAACTCAAATAGGGGAAGCCACATATCAAGTTTTATTAATTTATGTTCATAATTAAGGGAGATATAATATTTTACTTTATCTCCATAAGAATACCATGGGAGCTGAGTGCGCAGGTTTGCTGCAACGGGAACCATCGGTAAAAATCGGGTTTCTCTGCAAATAACAATAGAGCACAACCATATGAAGCCATATATTAAGTTCTATCGGTATACGTTCATCAATAAGTGAGTTAAGAAATTGATATTATTCTCCATAAGAATAACATTGGACAATATACTGTGTTTAGTACTTGAAATATCTCTGGAACCAATTGACATAGATCAATGATCAAAACACAAAATTGTGTGTTTTATGCTTAATCCAATGGTAAAAACTAAAATTTTACTTTTTCAAAGATTATATGTAAAAAAGTAAAAAAAAAAAACATTTTTGGGGTACAAAACCCCCCAAAAATATCCCTTCGAATAAGTCGATCTGTCTGGTTTTCAAACTTAAAGTAATAAATATTGCTTGACACGTTTGTACCAAATTCCAGGAAAATCGGTCTATTTTTACGAGAGTTATTGTGCTCACGGATATATTCAGGGTTTTCATGAAATAATGGTGGGGTTTAGTTATTAAATACAAATAAAACGAGAAAACTTACAAAAAAGATTTGTTTTGTTGAATTCCTGATATTAAAAAAATTTTTTTACATATCTAATACAATTCAATGTGGCCACCATTTGTTGCTCTACAGACATCTAGTCGATGGTCTATTTCAGCCCACACGTTGCACAACGTTTCTCTTGTTACAGTGGAGACTGCATATCGGATTATTTCTCTCAGGTGAGGCAAATTTCGAATTTTTTGCGAATAAACGATGTTCTTGACATATCCCCAGAAGAAAAATGACATGGAGTCAAGTCTGGGCTTCTCGGAGGCCATGCTTCAGGGCCACCTCTGCCCATCCATTTGTTTGGGAACTTACCATTTAAGGCATCTCGAACAATGGTTTTATAATGTGGAGGTGCTCCATCTTGCTGAAAATACAAATTATTTACATTATACTTTTCGTCGAGTTGAGGAAAACAATATTTCTCCAGCATATCCAGGTAAACATTCCCATTGATATTTTTTTCAGCGAAGGTAAATAGTCCAATCACTTCTTATTTGGACTTACCACACCAAACGTTGATTTTTGGCGAATCTCTTTCCTTCTCAAAAAATTCATGAGGATGTTGAGATCCACAAATCCGTACATTGTGCCTATTAACACATCCATTGGTGTGAAACGTGGCTTCATCCAAAAAAATAACATCATTAACTCCATTTTTGGAGTTCCTAAAGTTGTTGTTTACATATGGCAAATCATTAGTTTTGAAGTTAATGATTCGTTTTCTGCTATTTGGTTCAATAAAAACGTAGCAAATCCTGCTCTTTTAACCATATCTGTTGGATTGATTTTTTGAAGAAGTTGAATTTTGTAGGCATGATGACAGAGCCTTTTGTGTAAAAATTTGTGTGTACTTACTGTTATTCTTAATTCAAGACTACGACGAGGGAGAGATTTTTTAGGACTTCTAACACAAGATAGTCTTATGTTTTCAACTGTTTGGTTTGAGACTGGTACCCAGCCTACTTTGATTTTTAACTGATCCAGTGTTTATGAATTGCTTACTTACTTACCGAATGTTATTTTATGAGGTGGAGCTTTATTAAATGTTCTTCTAAATGCCCGCTGCATAAAATCACTGAATTTAGTTCACTTAACAACATTACAGACTTAGCTTTCTCTTGATTAGAAAAAAATGGTTTGTACAGAAAACACAACCTGAAGTTTGTTTTAAATAATAAGGTTACCAATGAGCACAACAATGAACACAGCAGTTTTAATGAATGTAAAAAAAAAACTGTTTGAGCTACTATATGAAATGTTTGATTTCTCTCATAGCAGTTTTATAGACACATAAAACCCCACCATTATTTTATGAAAACCCTGTATATATACAGTTTTGAACCAATGGTGTTTTTAGCATATGGGGACATCAAAACGAAAAGTTATCATGGCCCCGGGCCTAGGTCTTCACCCCGGGGTCTTTACCCCGGGCCATACCGATTACGGTAATAGCTTCATCCCTATCGGGGAAATTCGCTAATATTAAAACGTATTTCTTTTTCCAAACGGCAGAAATTGACGTAAGTGTCTTGAAATAGTTGAAGTATATTTTGTAGTAAGTGTTTTCTTGGAAGTTAACCTATCAACATTTCGCTTATATCATTTTGATATACAGAGGCCTATAGCATAGACCACACTCACCCCTAACCTTTATTCAATGAACAGTTTGTCAGTGGTAAGCATCATTAATGGCATAACATCAGTATTAGTGAGTTTAAGCATTTCGGTTAAGTAATTTAAGTTTTTTGTTCTCTTTTCACTTTTATTGCTCAGTGAAGTCGACATTCACATTCTCACGTTACACTAAACATCTATTTTAACTCAATTTGTTTGCACGAGTTAAGCCTCCAGGTCACTAATTATTAAATGTGTAAATTTTAGTTTTGCTTTAAATGTTTAAAAAAATAAATTTATTATAATTCAGAATGAAGAAGCGAAAAAAAATTAACATTTATATATCCTGGTATTTGTTCAAATATCTTTAAATTGCGTTGAATTGCTCTATTTCTTGTATTATAACTATGTTAATATTAAGTTACCAGATTATTTTCCTTAATATATAGTGATAACTTATAATATATAAATAGATAAGATTTATATAGATATATTATAAATAGTGATAATAGTGATAACAGTTGATATATACAGGGGGAATCTCGTAAGTTGTCCAGTATTGATTTCAGACAAACCGTTGGTCCTACGATGATGAAATAAAATTATTTCCCACTAAACCAACCCCAAGGAATAACGTAAACATATTTTTAACGATTTTTAAATACAGGGTGTACCAGAAACTGAGGGTCACTAGTCCGAATCTACGAAATATCAAATACAAACGTATATCATGATATACATCAAATTAAAGCTCTTTTCAATCCAAACCATTTGGCGGAATCGGATTTTGATTATTATTGATTCATTTCAAAATGGCGGCTGTTTTTGTGAAAAAATTAGTATTTTTTTGAATACCCTGTATTTTTCTTAAAAATGCAGATATCTTGATTCTGATTCAAATATCGCATTCCTTATGAGCTAAGCTTTATTTTGATATGCAACACTTCAATATTATCTCAAAAACAAAAAGTTTCAAAAATATCAGTTTTTGAAAATATGTACATAGCCAAAACTCAAAAATTTCAAATAGCACTATATGTCAAATAGCATATCATTTTAAAGGTATTGCAATTCTAAGAAACTTTCAAATTTAAACCTTATGCGTATCTATTTTGGTTTTCGAGTTATCAACAAAAAACATGTTTTTCCACATTAAAACGCATGTTATTTGTTAAACATGGTGGTAAAGGCTGGACCATAGTTCTTACCACCATGTTTAACAAATAACATGCGTTTTAATGTGGAAAAACATGTTTTTTGTTGATAACTCGAAAACCAAAATAGATACGCATAAGGTTTAAATTTGAAAGTTTCTTAGAATTGCAATACCTTTAAAATGATATGCTATTTGACATATGATGCTATTTGAAATTTTTGAGTTTTGGCTATGTACATATTTTCAAAAACTGATATTTTTGAAACTTTTTGTTTTTGAGATAATATTGAAGTGTTGCATATCAAAATAAAGCTTAGCTCATAAGGAATGCGATATTTGAATCATAATCAAGATATCTGCATTTTTAAGAAAAATACAGGGTATTCAAAAAAATACTAATTTTTTCACAAAAACAGCCGCCATTTTGAAATGAATCAATAATAATCAAAATCCGATTCCGCCAAATGGTTTGGATTGAAAAGAGCTTTATTTGATGTATAACATGATATACGTTTGTATTTGATATTTCGTAGATTCGGACTAGTGACCCTCAGTTTCTGGTACACTCTGTATTTAAAAATCGTTAAAAATATTTTTACGTTATTCCTTGGGGTTGGTTTAGTGGGAAATAATATTATTTCATCATCGTAGGACCAACGGTTTGTCTGAAATCAATACTGGACAACTTACGAGATTCACCCTGTATAGTGGATAATATATAGTGATTACAAATGTGAGCAATAACTTCTTAAATCACAGTTAACAGATAATTCGCCACGGAAAATCTGCAAAAACATAAACCGGTTTTGTTTAAGTAATCATGAAATCGGTGCAATATATTACTCATTGGATTATCATGAGAAATTCAAAGGACGATGTTGCGGAGGCCATTGAGGATATATTTTAGATGTGTGATGCAAAGAGACACCATGCGGATATTTCGAGGGTGGGATGAGGTGTATCTAGGCATAAACGCCCTAGTCCACTCCATTTAGATTGTAAACTCCTCTTCTTGGTACTTAAGTAGATGGCGGACTGCTTCTGTAGTATGATTTAATATAAAATGTTAAACTTTACGAAACGCTAAATACACTAAAATTAGGTGGTAGCTTATTATAAAATATAAAAGCTTCATGTGGTAGCTTCATGTTTTAAAAATTGTCCCAATATTTTATACCATGCATAAAATCTTATCGTAAAAACGTATGTTATCATAAAATAAATACATTGTTAACTATAGTGACATTCCATTATTTGCAAAGGAGTCAATAACAAAAAAATTAAATTGAAAAGTCTGTATCCCTTGGCTTATGTTGCCGTTGGCCCTCCCTAGATCCTACGGCCTACGATCGATATGCAGACTGATTAAATGCCGCCCTGTGATTAAGACGCAGTCTGTGGTAGTGCAATGGTTCGCTCTTTGTACATTAGACATACTAATTTCGTTTCGATGATTTTGTACCCTGGAATTTTATTAGTGTTTATTATGGTAATCACAAAATATAATTTATTCTAAAACAAAATCAAGCTCATAATGTATTACTAACACATTTTTTGGTGTTCTTTTATTTATTTTTGGTTTCATCATCAAAACTCCCCGTGGGGTTTCCTGATAAATTACTTTCTTTAGAAATGTTTCCTGCTGTTCCCAAAAATTGTGTGTTGATACCTTGCCAGACAAAAATCAATGATCGTCATGAGTTAAATACTATTTAATCTTTAAGTGATATTATTGTACATCAAGTAAACGTTATTTTATCACGCAGCACTTTTTTCATCTAATTTAATGAATTTCAAGGGGAAAATTATAAAATCACTTCTACGAAGTTTTTAAATGAGGGTCTCGGTGACTAGTTTATTGTGTTCAATTTGTTATCTTTCGCTAAGAACGCTTTAATATAGTAACTTAGAAATATAAAACTGCTACGTATTTTTATAATGTCACTAAAACAATTACCAATCCAAATGGTGGCTGTTTAAATATTTGAAAAAATCTAATTTTAAATGTGGTAAGTTGAAACATTACTCAGAGGGTGGAATTATATTTCATAATTTAATGTATGTCCATCAACTCTTTGATTATAAAAATCTAATAAAAATAAATACAGTGTGAAGTTTATTTTTTACAAATACAAACAATTAATTAAAATAATAATTTGATATAACAATATGAATACCATTAAAAGAAAATATAAAAGTTATAATAAATGTATTTAAATCTCAGTTAATACATTGGTTATGTATCAAACATTGCGAATATTATTACAATAAGCCATTTCGTTAGCTTTGATTCTTAGCGATGGAAATGGAAAATTCCATTCCAGAGGACTAATACGTCCATGACCTTGTTCACTTTATAACCTCCTAACAAAGACCATTTGTTTGGTGTATAATAATAACACAGTATTATTACAAATAAAACTTTAATTTATGAATTTAATTAATTTTAATTTCAACAGCGGTCTGTTCATTATATGGGCAGTTGTAATAAGTATATCGGGTTAGGTACAGTAATCATACCAATTTAGTTAAAGGTAAGTTGTAACGGTTAAATTTTCCAAAGAAATCCAATACCACTATTTTATAAATTATTAAAGCAGTTATTATTACGAATTATGTTTAATACCAGATCATAAACATATATATATATATAAGTTCACTAACATGTATTAAATGATCGTGCTAACTATATAATACCGGTATATATTTATAACTTTACTAACGAAATATTTTCCAAATGGTATCAAAACGCAAAGAACGAAAACTATTATGAAGAGTATAATTTGTATCAAGACTTTTAAATAATATTGCACCCTTATGTGATTGTGTATCTACCAAATGGGCATTAGCTGTTATTGAGAATAAATTTGTCAATAGTTTATAACTATTTAGTGTCGATTAATCATTGAACGCCAGTAAATAAGTAGTGGTATCAAGATAAATCAATACTCTGAGGGTTTTTTACTCAAGGCTTGAGATGGTTGCTAAGTCAATCACAGCGCCTCGAGGAGAATGTCATAACTTCGCGAGTTCAAAGATTGGAGAAGCGCTCGAGGCTGTCACACTCACAAAGGAAGAGTCTTGAGGTTCCATGCCTGACGACTAAATTATCCTCACTCCTACCATCCTAGCGTCTCCTAGCGTTTTGAAAGGGGTTTTTAAAACAACAATATGAAGAGAATGGAATCGGTAAAGCTTAATGACCTTGTTAGGTAACATTTGTTTTAGTGATAAGAATCATGATTTAAAATAAACACTTACGTTGATATATGAATGACTACCTTTGTCAAGAAGAGTAAGTATTATTATAGAATATTACAAATTGTAAGCGATTGTCCCATTTTAGAACAAGCGGTTTATATGAAAATGATGAATCACATAAACTAACAGTATTAAACACGATTAAAGATAATTTACAACGCCCTATTTATCTCTCTCTTCTAAAGCATTAAAATTAGTTGTTCATAGTTCACTTTTTTACATGCCAACTATCAGAATATATTAAGTACTTTTCAAGATGGTATCTAATCTGATCACATAACAACCACTGCATTTCTTAAAGTTACAGATAATATTAAAAAAGCTATGGCCATCTGACAACTTAGCTGTTAACTTTCTTTTAATTCAGGAATGCTTTTGGCTGCGTACAACTTACTATTACAACTTACTGCGTACTGTTACAGCTTGCAATTATTACAGTTTACAGTTATTACAGTTTATACGATCGTTCGCTAAAATGGTTTAACACAAGCCCTAAAAAAGAACGTAGAAATGTTTTTCGGAACATTATTTATAACCAGTAATTCGTTAACCACAAAGTCAGCTTGAGCGAACAAAATATAAATAACTAAAAAATATATCCCCCCTTCCAACTCATGTATTCATATTCACCTTAAAATACACCCTAGTTCATCGGCGTATTTTA
Organism: Allygus modestus; assembly: GCA_963675035.1. Taxonomy (NCBI): domain Eukaryota; kingdom Metazoa; phylum Arthropoda; class Insecta; order Hemiptera; family Cicadellidae; genus Allygus; species Allygus modestus. Next base: position 69,272,628 of record OY776115.1, read on the forward strand.
TACTGATTAAGTGATTATGACTCCCGCCAACTTTAACAAACATACCCGTTGATATGTTACTTTTATTATCGCTATTTAGAAGCGTGACGTAGCATCATTTGGCAACACTGGTAAGTCATATTGACAACAATGGAAAACGGCAGGTTGGCTTAGTTGTCATCATTGTGATATTGACGACTACATCTTGAAAAACGGGCGAAAATGTTTGGTTGAAATATGTGTTCGAAAGTCAGGTAAGGTCACGTGAGTGGCAACCCCACGTGATCTAAGCCCTTTAAGGAAAAACTAGGGCTTAGGATGACATCATTTTGTCACATAGATAGCTTTTAACCAATTAGAAGCTTGAGCTTTTCTTAAATGTTCATCAAATGTGGATATTAAATTTAACCCATGTTTTTTGTGCGGTTACTTATCACTTTTTAAAATCCATATATTTTAAACTACGATACATACATATACATACACACACACATATATATATATATATAATTTGCAGTTGTTATAAATATAGTAACTATAAAATGTTTTTAACACTTATAGATGTGGGGTTAGTAAAACATTTCAATTTGATATCTGCATTTTCACATTTGCATTTGTACAAATATTAAAATCAAAATCAAATCACACAGCGGATCAAATTCCAATATATAACAACTTTTTTAATTACCACTTTTATCATATTTACAGCCTTAGGAGGGGTTGTATCAAAAAACTAATATTTACTTCTAAATTGCTCAACGGAACCTTTTATTTGTGATTTGAAGTATATGGTTCCAAATTTCCAATTTAAAAAATTGTTGTATTATTCAAAAGGTTGGTAACATTAAGTGACATATTATCTACGATATTTTTATCACACTTAAAAAGAAATTGGAAGGGAAACTGCGAAGGAGGTTTTAATACTAGTCTAACACCTTTTAACATCACTGCCCGGAGGATACAATTGTTTTAGCGAATTTACCCTATAGGGAAGAAGTTATTAGCTTAGGTCTGGTAAGACGTAAGCCCAAGACCATGATAATTTTTTGTTTTGAGGTTCCCAGATGCCAAAAACACTATTCGTTAAGATGTATATATATATATATATATATATAAATCAAATCAAATGAAACATTACTTACTTTGAGTACCCTTAAGGAATTTCTTTATTTTTCTGACTACATGTTTCGGGACCTAAACCCATCATCATGGTCCTTATTTGTGTGTGTGTGTGTGTGTGTGTGTGTGTGTTTGTGTGTGTGTGTGTGTGTGTGTGTGTGTGTGTGTGTGTGTGTGTGTGTGTGTGTGTGTGTGTGTGTCCGTTAACCCGATAACTTTTGAAAAAACATCCGATTTCGATAAAATTCGGCACAAACGTGTAAAGCAACATTCATGACTTTTAAGTTCAAAATCCAGAAAAATCAGACCATGAGAAGGGGGTTTTATAGGGGTTTACAATTTTCCAAAAATCAGTTTTTTGAATTTTTCACACTAAAATTGTTAAAAAACTCAATTTTGTTCTAAGAAATTGATTTGGTCTAAGCTCAATTTTATAGAGCTTAAGAAAACAAATAATATAGTATCATAATATAGAATCATTAACTTAGGTTAAGTGGTTGCGGAGGAAATCCAAAAAACGTGTTCTTAAAATCTCCCATGTTAATCTTTTGGGAAAATGGTTTTTAGCTTTTCCTCAGTTAGTTTAAATGTAAACTTCAAATTTTCATTTACCAATCAGCTCAGCTCTACAGAAAAATGATTTTTGTGTTTAAATTGTGATTCTACGACCAACCGTTGCAGAGATATTCAAAGTGCTAAACACAGTACGTTGTCCAATGTTATCCTTAAGGAGAACGAATACAATTTGATATATCGATTATTTATGAATGTATATTGATGAAACTTGGTATGTGGCTTCATCTAGTACTGGTAAATTGATATTTGTAAAACATTTTTTCCGATTTTCCCCGTAGCAGCAAACCTGCATACTCAGCCCCATTGTTATGCTTATGGAGAATAAGTAAAGTTTTATGTTTTCCTTAATTATGAAGATTAATTAATAAATCTTGGTATGCAGCTTCAAATTGGTTAAGTTATATTGAAAATTGCATAAAAACACATATTTTGTGTTCCTTGTTGCAACAAGTCTGCGTACTCAGCTTTCAATGTTATTCTTGTGGAGAATAAATGCAATTTTATATATCACTTATTTATTCGTGTACTTTTATCAAACTTGGTGAGTGGCTTTATGTGGTAGTGAAAAACATATACAAGCATTGGAAATGCTCTGAGTAAGCAGATTTGCTGCGACGGGGGTATTTTACTAAGCTTTATTAAACGGGTATATTTTGTTTCATAACCATTCAATTTACAGCCCTAATGGTTCTGATCCATCTAATACCCTCACCTAGTTGCCTCATCATAAACTGTCAATCCGTTATTTTGCAACTTATGAGGAACTAAGTGCAGTATATGTTAGTATGAATCAGTTACCTACCCATGATAATATGCATCTGATCAGCAACCAACAGAATGTAACAAAAATAGTGTAATAATACTCTTGTACTACTTAAATTTTTGTTTACTTTTTCTAAAATATAAATAAAGTGTACATCGTGTTCATCAGAACGTTAACCAAAAGTTAAGTTTGACTTTGCTGGCTGTCTGAGCAACCTAAATACCCAACCGCCACACTTTACTGAAATTATATTCAATTAACATAACACTATTAATAAATGCCAAATTACTGGAAATTCATTGGTACTGAGGAGGGGTTTCGCAATCGACATGTAAAACTCGGCTTCGTAGCAACCTACTGGAAAACTATACACCTTTACCTTTTGAAACAAGATTGTGTGGCAGTTACATGGTTCTACATATTTAAAATATGTTCACGAGGCAACATAATTTTGGTTGAAACATACAACTCCAGTTTTTTACTAACCATGTAACCGTAAATACACTGTAGTTTTCAACACTTTCAGAAACCCAGTTATTCCTTAGCAGCAATAAACTCCTAGGTTGACAATCTGGTTATGATATGCAAATGAGGAGTGCTGTGTTGTGCATAATAAGCCTGGCATGGATCTTCGACATTAGATGTCTCCTCCATCAGTTCTGGTGGTCTCTATGGCTCATGTTTACTAAGGCAGCGTATGCAAGACATATTTTGTAATACAGATTACTTGATGATGTAGGTAATTAGTTATTATAAGTTGGATTGACATTGTTTAGATAGATTATGTACTAGAATGTGGAATTTAAAATACATTAGACTCTTAACAAGAATGTTAATTAGTCAATTTACAATAAGGATTTAAGAACAAAAGGTTTAAGGAATGTTTAAAACGTTATTCTTAAACAAGTTTCTTGATCATCCCACACTACAGGCTAGCCAGTGTACTTGAATAACATTTCCTGCCTCTCCCACAGAAATCAAATTAATAGAGCAACGTATGTGAATTAACTAACCGTTGCAGCAACTGTAATCACTTTTAGTAGTTGCAGTTGACATTCACAAACAATTGAAAATGGTTCTACGTTTAACACAGCTGGTATAATTGGAAAAACAATTTCTCAACAAACGTTGATTTTTGCAAAATAAGAATAACATTAACGACATCATAATCAAGTGTTCTATCTCGTATACGTTGCAGTATATACTGTAAATTAACACTTAATTATGAGATGTAATTACATCTAAAATCAATTTTTTTTAACAATATAGAACATTACAAATCTAGAAGAATGGAAAAATATTCCTAAGGGCTTAATACCACTGGCTTTATGAACATTTAAAACAAATATGTTTTATTACTTAATGTATATTTCTGACTAAAAATATAATGGTTTTACAGCAAATGTTTGAAAACTCTATACTGCTTGGTTATATATCTAAATCGGGTTGTTTGTGTTTTTTAATTTTATATATATCTAGTTAAATCGGACTGGGGCAAAAATAATAAATCAGAAAGAGATGTAAATCTAGACGTAAAAGATTATTCTACTTATTTTTTCTGTTTTTGGGTTGAAAAAAGACACGTAAACAAAGGGAAAACGTTAAATTTAAGGTTATAAAAAATTAAGTATAGCCAATTTTAAGACAACAAAAATGTGTCATCTTTTTGAAAAACTTCCTAGGGTAACGGATAGACTTGCACTTTGTACAATTAAATTTTCTTCCTTAATGGGCATTCAAAATGTATATTTCTTCAATATTATCACACGCGATACAAAAACACTGCTTATCTAAGTAACAATCTTTCAGCTGTCAAAATCTGTTGTATAAACTTTGTTTATATAAATTACTTACTTTAGTTTACTTTCAATAATTTTATCACCATTTTAAAATTACATTTTCCAAACCCACAAATCAAGCAATTTAAATGCTAACAGATGAACCAATTTGTATGTCATATTAAAGTCGACTCCAGATCTACCGTATTGCAATCATATTAACGTATTGCATGCAACTCGTAGTCTGAACTAAGTCAATAAAATGATTATATAGAATAGCGAGATGATTTGTTTGGTAATTTAGGTCTTAATGGGTTTTTATCAAAACTATCTGATATAACATGGTTTTCCATAAAATATACTTAATATGAGTATATTCAAAACTATTAAGTAAACTTATGTTGTTTTTACTAACAGAATTATTATAATAGGATTTCACATGATTTCATTAAGTTTGTTTATTTGACTTATTAAAAAACTTGGAGAAGTTTAAGTCAGCTAGTTGTGCACACCATATAGTTGGTAGCAGTACCCTGAAATAATCTTAATGACCCCCTCCGAAAAATATCGTTATGTACCCTGTAGGAATAAGTATTATGTATGATATCGTTTTTAATTGATTTAGTAATTTACATGTACATTTCTGTGACTTGTCCAAAGCATTTGACTGAGTTGACCATTCTGTTTTACTACTGTAGTTACCTGAATATGGATTAGGAGGAAGTTTTATTTTATTGATCGAATCTTAAAAAGAAAACAACAATCCATAATCTAAATATATCCAATTAAACACTTTTCACTTTGGAAGGATGTGACTGCAGGGGTTGACTATCTTGGGCCCACTTTTCTTCTTAATTTACTTTTATGACCTCCTTAAATCCATAGATATGATTTTGTTTCCTGATGACATTACCGCTTTAAGAAAGAATAGTTGTACTGTCAAATTATTTACTTCTCTTTCTAATGTATTAGCAGATATGAAATATTGGATTCTTAGGAATGGTTTAAAATTGAGTCTTGATAAAACCCAAACAGTTAAATTATCAGCTAGAAAATAAACCAATGAAATGTACTGTTCTTACTAAGGTTAATTGAAGAATATTGCTCTCCTTCAGGCAGTTTTCTTTCATAAGGTTTACTTACTTCATCTAAGATATGACGCTTTGACGAAAACAAATTGCTGTCTTAATTACTGTAATATTTATGAAAACTCCCTTCATTACATTCTAGTTACAGGGTTTTATTACTATATGGATGTTTCTGACTGCTGTTTTTAATTTAAACATTGAAATAGTAAACTCAAATTGTTTAGAAATGTTTAGGAGTTTATATTTATGAAAATCTAAATTGTAATGCACATCTGGATTATATTTAAATCCTTAGCCCTCGCATTCATACATTCAATAGACTGTATCCCTACTGAAACTATTAAAATAGTTTATCATTATTACGTTGAATCTTTGTTAAGGTACGGTTTAATTTTATGGGGCCAAGCAGTAGCTATTAAAACAGTTTTTATACTACAAAAACTAATCATTCGAATTATAACTAACTCTCACCCTAGAATTTATTGTAAGGATCATTTTAAAACTTAAGGATTCACACACTTACAGGTTTATAAATCTCTGACTTATTAAATTGCATAAGTTATTTTAAAAGTGATCTTCCAGATACACTAAGAGTTTTTATCATAAATACAATACTAGAAATACAAACCTCTTCAGATTCCCAAAACATCATATACCGGTAACTCTTTTTGATAAAAGTCCTTTGTACGCTGGATTGAGGCTGTATAATGGACTTCCTACAGGTTTTAAAACTTTAAGTATTAGTCAGCTTCAAGAAAAGTTAAAACATGCACTGTTAGACAAGGCCCTCTAATCTTTACACAATTTTTAGAATGACCCTACAATATATTTCTTTTTTCAAAGGATCGCACGCTTAATTTTTTGTTTTGTTTATTAATAAGTCCGGTTTACACTGTATCACTGATAATTCACCTATTCTGTATGGTCTCACATGTAAGGAATGTTTTGAGCAAATAAAATAGTCTGTTTTCATGGTAAAAATGAGGGGGGTGATTAAAATGTTGGCTATGACATATCGTATATTTATTTTTAAGTAATTTAGTTTTTTACTGTAGGTAGTAAGAACAAGTTTCATCCTTATTAAAGTGGGTTATTTTGAGATTATAATAAAATATAATTATGTTTTAAGTAATAAAAAAGTATATTTTTTAGGTAATCAAAATTATATGTTTTATAAGTTAACAAATTGAAAATACAATTTTTAATCTAACGCTGGTGTTTCTAAATGAATTATAATAAATGATTTTGCCTGCTCGTATATTTACCATCAACATCTTAGTAGAACTGAAAATTAACGAAATTGCAAACTATTCACGTGCTAAGCATAATCAGCATACATAAGGAAATAGTTGAAGTATATTTTGTAGTAAGTGTTTTCTTGATAGTTGTTTAACCTATCAACATTTCGTTTATATCATTTTGATATACAGTGGCCTATAGAATAGACCACACTCACCCCTAACCTTTACTCAATGAACAGTTTGTCAGTGGTAAGCATCATTAATGGCATAAAATCAGTATTAGTGAGTTTAATCATTTCGTTACGCAGTTTAAGTTGTTTGTTCTCCTTTCACTTTTATTGCTCAGTGATGTCGACATTCACATTCTCACGTTACACTAAACATGTATTTTAACTCAATTTGTTTGCACGAGCTAAGCCTCCAAATCACTAATCATTAAATGAGTACTAGTTTACTGGACGGTTCGGAAGTGTAGACTCAACTTCCCTGCTGTCCATCCGCCCGTTACGGAAGTGTAGACTCAACTTCCCTGCTGTCCATCCGCCCGGTACGGAAGTGTAGACTCAACTTCCCTGCTGTCCATCCGCCCGTTACGGAAGTGTAGACTCAACTTCCCTGCTGTCCATCCGCCCGTTACGGAAGTGTAGACTCAACTTCCCTGCTGTCCATCCGCCCGTTACGGAAGTGTAGACTCAACTTCCCTGCTGTCCATCCGCCCGTTACGGAAGTGTAGACTCAACTTCCCTGCTGTCCATCCGCCCGTTACGGAAGTGTAGACTCAACTTCCCTGCTGTCCATCCGCCCGTTACGGAAGTGTAGACTCAACTTCCCTGCTGTCCATCCGCCCGTTACGGAAGTGTAGACTCAACTTCCCTGCTGTCCATCCGCCCGTTACGGAAGTGTAGACTCAACTTCCCTGCTGTCCATCCGCCCGGTACGGAAGTGTAGACTCAACTTCCCTGCTGTCCATCCGCCCGTTACGGAAGTGTAGACTCAACTTCCCTGCTGTCCATCCGCCCGTTACGGAAGTGTAGACTCAACTTCCCTGCTGTCCATCCGCCCGTTACGGAAGTGTAGACTCAACTTCCCTGCTGTCCATCCGCCCGTTACGGAAGTGTAGACTCAACTTCCCTGCTGTCCATCCGCCCGTTACGGAAGTGTAGACTCAACTTCCCTGCTGTCCATCCGCCCGTTACGGAAGTGTAGACTCAACTTCCCTGCTGTCCATCCGCCCGTTACGGAAGTGTAGACTCAACTTCCCTGCTGTCCATCCGCCCGTTACGGAAGTGTAGACTCAACTTCCCTGCTGTCCATCCGCCCGTTACGGAAGTGTAGACTCAACTTCCCTGCTGTCCATCCGCCCGTTACGGAAGTGTAGACTCAACTTCCCTGCTGTCCATCCGCCCGTTACGGAAGTGTAGACTCAACTTCCCTGCTGTCCATCCGCCCGTTACGGAAGTGTAGACTCAACTTCCCTGCTGTCCATCCGCCCGTTACGGAAGTGTAGACTCAACTTCCCTGCTGTCCATCCGCCCGTTATTTTGACCAAAAATAAAGTTTACCAATCTGTGTGTGTTTAATTATGTGTTATTTTTATGTTGAAAATCTGAAATGTCCGAGAAGAATTACAACTTTGACATTCACTTGATGAAGGTCCCATAGCGGATTGAAACCGGTCGCCTTTCGAGAAAATAGGATCACCTGACGCTAAGGTAATTTAACCGATACAAATAAATGCATTTTAATGCTACATGCCCCCTCCACCTCCTATTTATTTCCCAACTGTGTCAAACATATTTTCAATAGTCCCTCACCTTCTTATACATTGCTTACAATTTCCACTACTTGGCTGAGATAATAATTGGCACTCTAATCAAGGCAATGGATCGTAAATTAAGTCTTTTAAAAGAGCATATGAGTCCGTGGAATGTTATATTTTAACGTTTAACACTTCTCCGTTTAAAGCTGTTAAAAAAATACGAATTAGAGAAATAAAGAAATTTTAGGACCTTTTATATAGCTTGTTTCGTGCAGCTAAAACCATATTATTTACAAAAAGTCTTAGAGGAAAACGTTGATAGTGTTTAAAAGGACTATTGTTATAAATTTATACCATCAGTGTTTTGTGTTATACATAGTTATTAGTTCCAACCTAATGTAAAAGGTTGTGTATAACTTGTGAAATCCAAACTAGTTAATATACGATTGAAAAAGGTTAACCTATAGAAAACTTTGATTTTTGAATATTTGCAAAATTTTAAACACAAGGCTATGCGTTCATTACCTTTAATCTAAAATTGGACACCTGTTGGAGGTGGTTAATTATTATTCCCTTTGTAAATCAGTGATGATGGGTCTTGAGTTTCAAGTTAAACAAGCAGTTGTTCAAGACTTTTGAGTACAAATTTAGGACATTAATCTTGTATTAACAGTTTGAGCAGACTTTGAATAATAACTCGTGGTTTTTTATAATTAATTGTAATTGATGAACGAAGTGAATCACTGTATTGATGAAGAAGTTTCAGTGGCCGTGTGTGGGTGTGTGTGTGTGTGTGTGTGTGTGTGTGTGTGGGTGTGTGTTATCGAAATACTAAATAACTGTAAAACATTTCTTAATGAAATTTTGAAGAGTCATTTGGGATACCAAAGGGATGTTTTAACACAGCATTCGTATTTTATTTTGGATTATTAATAATTATTAAAACTAATTTTAATGTTTGATATTCAGTAGTTGAATTGGTTTTCGTAGTAAGCTATTGACTATGGTTGTCTTTAAAATGTCAGCTGGGATTTGTCTGTGTTTCACTTGAGGGATTTTTATCCCCTATATGGGATATTTTGACTGCTTGTGGGATAAAATGGGATTGTGGGATAAAGTGGGATTTTTTGAAATCGGCATTACGTCTGCTAGTTTGCTTACAACTTACGACCAGAGCACCTTAGCAGTAGCACTTCTAGTGGATTTTCTCGCCGAACTGGCAGTTGCGGGGTTTCCCATTTTTTAACCTCGCTGTCCGCACCTATTATGATTTTATAAACGTCACAGAACGAACACTGAATCATGCCAATTTCGCTGGCCGAGCCATGTTGGAATTAACAAGCAAACTATTTGCCATTATTTAGTACCTACTTCGTACTCTTTAGTACTACCATTAAAAATATTAGTACCTCTCACTAAATAAATTATTTAATTTAGTATTGCTCAAAATCCTTTGAGGTACTAAAATGTAAAATACCTATAGGTAATTAGTAGATCTAAATAAGCTCTATCTAACGGTATAAATATTGTACTAACACATTATTCAATAATCATATAATATTTAACATTAATTGTGTTGCAATGTTTAACAAATCAGTGGGAAAGTGTGTGATATGACGAGGGATACTATAAGGGAGAGTCTGGGATAAAGTGGTTTTTTGTGTATCAGTGCGTGGCATATTTTTACCGTAGAGTGGAAACACTGCATATTTGTTTATAAATTACTCCAATGTAAACATAACCAAAACTATGGATTTGGTTATGTTTTGTTCCATCAATTTTTTTTATTTCGAAATAGTTTAAAATGTGAGTGTTATGTAAATTAATAGTGTTTTGTCGTGTTTAAAACAATGCTTGTATCTATTTAGATTTATTATCAGTTTATTTTTTACTGGAAAACTTCGATGTAAAAGCTAAGTGTTTGGACTAGTGATGATAAATTAATACAATAGGTTTTGGAATTTTTGGATTACTGGGACAGTATAACTCTGTAACACGACTGACTGTGATTGATAATCAAGCGTGTTGTAGACCTATAGTAGTTTCTTTACATTGTGAACAAATTACTTGATGGCAGACTTACTAAACTATCATACGTGCAAACTATCTTTATTACATGTAATATACCAAATAAGCCTCACTGTCACCTAATGACATGGGATTAAAGTTTTGTAATCTCCCGGTCAGTAAAATAGTCTGGTTACAGTTTATATTTGTTTGCATTTTCTGTGGTTAATATTGATTTTCATAAACAATCAAGATGTCCAAAACTCCGTAATCCCAACCGTCTACATTGTTCAACTAATTACGATGTAGACAGATTGCCCTCCTGAAAAATTGTCATTAGTGTAGATGTTGGATTTTGCTTCTCTCGTGCTGCGATTTCAGTAGCTTGTGTATTTAAATTCAAACTAACATATATTAATGATGTAAACATTTTTAAATTTAAGGTATGAATTTTATAAGATACTGTTATATAAATAAATCATTGAATACCTTTTTTTACATTAAATGGGTTTAAAACAAGTATATTTCTGTATGTTTAACCCCCTGATTTTGGAGCTGGAAATTAATAGGTCTAATAATTATTGGCAACTTTTCTCTCAGGTTATATATTTAAAACTCGTCGAAAACCATCCGGTACCAAAAATATATTAGTCATTGGCCGAGTCTTAAAAAAGCGTGAACAGGAGCTAGGACATGTGACCAAATAAACGCAATCAGTTTAATCTAATTTGCTAGGTACACACAGTGGTTTTAAGAGGTTAATTGCTCCACCTCACCCTCCAGGGTTAGATGGAAACGTATTCCGCATATTCTCTATTCATTGTTGCTAGATTAGGAAACCCCAGCACAGCTGCTATAGGCACGTTTTCCATAAGCGGGAATTTTGCGCAGGTTACCAGAAGGTTAGGATATAGCAGGAAAGGAAAGGGTGGGATGGGACAGGCAGCCAAATTGGCCTTTCAGAGTACCAACTCCCGTGCCTTGTGACAGATGTGATCAGGCTCAATGTGGACGCGCTTTGCCCTCCAACTTGCCAACTCAACGGATGGGGTATCCATGTACAACAGACAGGGACCATACATTCTCAGGTTGGGGACCAACCCCTGAGTTTCCGCCCCGAGCCGCTGCAAGTGGAGGGACCAAAGGTGAAAGGGAAGTTTGTCATAATAGACATCCAAAAAACTTCATATGTAATGAAAATTTCATTTGCTGTACCCAATGTCAGCATCCAAACTGGTATAGACCAGTTTTAAGGTTGTCCTGGGACGAATATTCTCTATTGGTCAATGCTAACACGCCAAGATTTAATAAAATTAATAAGTATACAAGTGATATATGTTTTTTATTTCTTATAAGAATAACATCAGACAATATACTTAGTTTACTGCTGAATGGAAATTTAAATATTCTCCACAACCATTAGCCGAATAGCCTACTAACGAAATACTAATTTAACCGTGTGTGAATTGGAGTACTAATTTTTCATCTTTTAGAGCTTTTTATGGCAATGAGATAAAACTGTTGAAACCTGCTAAAAATATTTAAAGTTTATGGTACTAAGAAAGGTAAAAAACTGAAGTTTAGGATCTCTTAAGCCCTGTAATTTCTGAACCCAAATTTTCTAAAAAATCAGGTTGTATATTTTATTAGAAACCTAATATAAACCACCAAATAAAAAATCCAAAGATTTCGAAAGCGGCTCCTCAAAACTGCTCCAGACCTATATACTACGTTGTTGGGTACCAAAATATTATGGATACCTCTTTGTTCTTCCCTCAGGGCTCTGCCTTTACTATCACTCCCAACTTTTAATTTTAACGTATGATTCGTTGGATTTATTTTGTTAAAGCAGCATCTCCTGAAAGATGTCCCCACGTTTGATACGCCGCCCTACTCAACCATAGACCTCCACCACACAGGAAAATTTTCTTTGTTATTATTTACACCTTTTTTAGTAATTTTAGAAAATTTTCAATTATACAAAAGATTTTTGTTATTTTCTTTTAACCCCGACCTTAGAGCTCCGCCTCGCTGGCTTTAAAAGTTGCCTTGTTAAATTTATAGAGGAAAGATGATCCTTGGGTAAGCGTTCGGGAGTTCGGGTCAGCATTCGGGTTGAGTACTACTAGCTGGTCAGACAGACATTATTCTATCCTAATGTCACTGAATTTGTTTTATGTCAAAGATTCTCGTTCTTTTTCAAGATGAGCTCGTTAGCTACGCTCACTTGCCTATGTTTATATAGAGCTTGCTTCGGTATTGAAAATGAGTTGCTATTCAAATAGATTTATTATTTCTATAATAAACATATGTTTATATGCTTTTCAAGTATGTTTAGATATCATCCTTATAACAGCTGTTTGATGAAACTAAATAACTAACATACAATCCCGACTTTGTGTTATGTATTTAAATAATGAAAATCACTTAATAATATCTTGCCATGACAACGTTAATATACACTAGGCAGCAATATGGATTTTAGCAATTTGAAATTTAAGTAACTGCACAACGCCATCTGTAGAGCCTGATATAAGCGTAGGTTATATTATATAAATCAAACAGGAAAGTTGGCCGGGCTGGTAAGGGCCCGCACTTGCATTTAGGGTGTAGACCAGAGCCTGTACAGACCTAAATTCAGCCCTGGCCGTCTGTATGCAGAACTTCAAACATGCTAGAATCCAGAATCATTGTCCCTGTCTCGTGTACATTCTATGTGCCTAAGAGTAAAAATATGTTATAGTCAATCAATACAAATGCTGAATTATTTTGACTCAATCCTATCCTACACTATAATATGAGTAAGGTTTGCATGCTCGCTTGCTTGGTTGACTGCTTGTAACTCTTATCTCAAAAACGGCTCCAACGATTTTCTTAAAAAATAACTAATGTGTCCTTCCAACTACTTGTGTTGTAAAACCTGATATCTGGGTTAAAAATAAGTTATAGACATGTCCCATCCCCCCAAAAAATCAAATAATGTAAAAAGCCGCTATGGAAAATTGAAAAAATCACATTGGGCCTTTGGAGATTAAAATAAAAGCAAAAGAGTCATAACAGCTGTTCAAAATCTTTCAGCGAACTCTCAAAGTTATACTCATATAGTTTAAGTACTACCTGGGACAGAGCTTTGCTAGGGAAAGGTCAATCTTGTTTTTGACTTGGAGTTGTTTTTCACCATGTACCCTACTAACGAGCATTTTTGAGGTCACAACAGTTGTTATTATAATGCACCTTTGAGTCATTCTGGATATGACCACTCTACATGTAACCTTCATTCAAAGGATTTATTATCTGATTTTATGGAACCACATGGAACTCATGTTGTTTATGATTATTAACATGTGGTTTCCTGAGAGCAGAGATTAAAAGATTTGAGAGAAGATTACATACATAGAGTAGTAAAATAAATCAAAGGGATATTGAGCTATAAATAACAACTGGAGTGACCTTAAAAATGTAGAAAAGAGGCAAATTAGTTATACAAATCTGATTATCAGTAGGGGGAAGTGGTGAAATAAGCTCCAAGTCATCTAAACAAACTGACTGGCCTTCCCCCGAGCAAAGTTCGGCCCCCAGGTATCATATACTTTAATATGAGTAAGGTTTGCTTGTATGTTTGCTTGCTTGCGACACTAATCTCAAAAACGGCTCCAACGATTTCCTTCAAATGTTCAAAATAACTCATTTCTGGGATAAAAATAAGTTCTAGACAAGTCTCATCCCCAGGAAAAATCAATTAATGTAAAAAAAAAAAATGAAAAGTTAAAAAAATTAACATTGGGCTTATGGAGTTTTAAATCAACACAACAGAATTTTATCAGCTGTTCATAATCAACCAGGGAACTGTCAAAGTAATACTCATGTTTTTTATGATTATTAACATGTGGTTTCCTGAGAACAGAGATTAAAAGATTTGAGTGAAGATTATATATATATATAGAGTAGTAAAATAAATGAAAAGGACATTGAGCTATAAATAACCACTGGAGGAACCTTAAAAATGTAGAAAAGAGGCAAATGAGTTACACAAATCTGATTATCAGTAGGGGAAAGTGATGAAATATTACTCCAAGTCATCTAAACTGACTGATTGGCCCTCCCCCGAGCAAAGCTGGGCCCCCCAGGTACTGTCGTGTTAAAACGGATATGAGAAGGGTGTTACCACTCCAGTAGTCAGTAGTATTTTTTAATTACATTAGTCCTACATTATCTGTTCTTGCCGTTGTGGAGTTAAAACGGATATGGGAATGGTGTTACCATTCCATTAGTAAAATGTTTGGTTTATTAATTATCTGTTCTTGCTGTTGTGGAGTTAAAACGGATAACAGAAGAGTGTTACGAATCCAGTACCTGCCTACATATCTTTAAAAATTCAGTCTTCGTTCATCCTCTTACGGGAAGAATGAGCGTACACCTAGTGTTACATCGGATGGTCAACAACTCACACTGTACAATAGTTTAAAAAGTGTATTTTTTTATTTTGAGTTAAGTCGTTTTAAACCAAAAAGTAAGTGTTTACAAATATAACGGTTTTTGAAGTTAACCATTTTACTCTATATTATAAATATGGTAGATATTCAGTAATTTACCACTGCAAAATCTTATATAGCTATTATTTATTCACTAATTCTTAATAAATAAATTGGATCTTTCATTAAAATTTGGGTTTTTAATTCTGATATTTTATTTATTAGCGAATTTACCCTATAGGGAAGAAGCTGTTACCGTAGTCGGCATGGAAAAACCTATGCACGGGACCATGATAACTTTTAGTTTAGAGGTCCCCAGATGCCAAAAACACCATTCGTTTAAAACTCTACATATATATATATATGTGGGTCCGTGACCACGATAACTCTCGTAAAAATCCGATTTTGACGAAATTTGGTATAAACGTGTAAAGCAGCTTTTATGAATTTCTTTTGGAGAGTAAGTAAGTGTTATCTCCCTTAATTATGAACATAAATTAATAAAATTTGGTATGTGGCCTGACCTACTTGAGTTATATTAATATTTGTATAAAACCCCATTTGTTGTGTTCCTTGCTTCAGAAAACCTGTATACTCAGCCGCCATGTTATTCTTATGGAGAATAATTTAAATGTCATAAATCGTTTATTGATGATTCTTCATCGCATTGATGAAACTTGGTATGTGGCTTTATGTGGTATTAAGATACATATATTTGCATTGGAAATTCGCTGAGTACGCAGATTTGCTGTTACGGGCGTATTTTTTCATTGAATCTCAACCACTTGTAAACTTGCCTGGATATGACAAACCTGGTGATGAAAAGCCTGATTAATATACTGTAATTGTGTGTTTTTATTATTTCCAACATATTTGAAACGTTAGAAATATTGGTAGATTACAAGTACTATATGCCTTAACTGTTTGAGTGCGAGTAAATGTAGCTAAAGTTGCTTTTTCCATTGTTAAACATTGTGTAACATTAAAACAAACCTATACATAAAACCTAACATCTTTGTTTTGATCTGTAAACTTCAATTTAAAACAAAGCCAGTTGGAAGTTTTAATGATTCTTGCTTATATACTTTTACTGTTATAATTTAATCCAGTAAAATATGTACCTACTTTGAAGGGGGATATATATCCCTTTGGACGACCGGGTTCAGTCCCTTCAACCAATTTAGACGTTAAGTGCATATTCCAAGTAACACAGTAGAACCCTACCATTTCTCACGAGAAAGCCGGAACACAGCAACGGTTTCCATGTGATCCATAGTTTGATATTTTACACCATAGTTATAAGATTGATTGAAGTCTTAGTCCAGCTAGGATTTCAAAAAGGTGCATCTATCTAGAAGTACAGATTCAATTCAAAACAATTTGTTGCTAAGACAACAATGTAGTCAATTTTATGGCACGTGTCCACTTAACTTTGCATTCTTTCATAACAAACCATTAGTATATACAGTTCCTCTACCCTCTCATTCAATGTCAATAAAAGTTTGCATTTCAATGTAATAACAGTCTAAACGTAAGTATGTCGTAAGATGTAGTCGTGTATCTTCTTAACATATAAAAATGAATGCCTGTTTTACTTTGTCATTCCATAACTTGAGAATGAGTGCACCGAGTTTAATAATTCTTTTTGTTGTTGTGTTCGTTAATGTGAGGGAAAGGTTCTTATAAAAGACAATTTTTAATCCAAACTAAGGGCTCTGTCCCATTGGCCTTCAAAGTTCCAATTGATTTTATCAAAATTCAGTTAGTTACACTAAACAGCTGTTAACAAAAGGATTATATCTAAACATACTTGAAAGGTTTAAACAAATGTTCATTATGGACATATAAAAAAAACTATTTGAATGGCAACTCAAACTCTTTTTTCGATAGGCGAGTGAGCGTAACGAACGAGCTCATCCGGGAGGTGAGTGAGCAAAGCGAACGAGCTCATCTGGTAAGTGAACGAGTATTTGACATAAAACAAATTCAATGACATTAGGTCAGGAAAACATCTGTCGGGCCAGTTAGTTTTATACTAAAACAATAAAAAAAATTTAAAGTGCTAATACAAAATATATACAGAAAGAAAATGCTATTTAGCACCAGGCAATCATTTGTTATTGTTCTTCATTAATTGAAGAACGATATTAAAGTTGTTTATCCATTTTAATGTTTTGATCATTTGAAATTCATATTAAAGTTACAATACATAGATAACGCAGCTATGGCTAGAGGGGGAAATTATTGATATTTTATTTGCCAAACGAACTGAACTACAGAATAACAAAACATGCATTAATGTTTAGAAAATCTTAAAAAAGGTCCTCTCGTGTTCACAGTAGCAAATGAATGGACGCCCAGCAGGAGGTGTATTACTAGTACATAAGTAATGAAGGTTTATTGAAGAATATTGCTCTCCTTCAGGCAGTTCTCTTTCATAATGTTAACTTACTTCATCTAAGATGTGACGCTTTGACAAAAGCAAATTGCTGTCTTAATTACTATAATATTTATGTAAACTCCCTTTATTACATTCTAGTTACAGGATTTTATTTGTATATGGAATTATGTTTCTAACTGCTGTTTTTAATTTAAATATTTAAATAGTAAACTAATTTAAAATTAGTTTCATTAGTAGGATTAAAATAATTGCTTGATTTGTTAGAGTAAATGGTGGAGAAGTTTTTCATTTAGTTTTATATATTAAGTGTACAAAAAATATGTAATATATCCATATAATACATATATACATATATACATATATACATCTAATCTAAACGATATGATGCCTTCGCGAATATAAAGTACTGTTGTTGTACTTTATATTCCGTTTAATGGATTTCTCGTAGGTTAGCAAGATTTATTCTTCATATACAATAAATCTGATCTAAATTACCAGAAAACAATATATGCTGATCGGAAAAATGAGAAAACAATTGGTTAGATAAATGTAACGGTTAACATCATCTGGAAAAACCAAATACAAGATAACATAAAACCAACCAACGTCTTGATAAGCATAATTTGTATTGTTATTACTTACGCGATTTTCAACACTTTAACTGTTGTAAGACGTCTTTAAATACATCCCGCGTACACAACTATCATATATAACTCAATAAATTGTAAAATAAATATTTTATAATAATAAGAACCTGAACACAACGTACATGAAAATGAAATAAATAACATTCCCATATTTATAATTTTATTGTATGTTCAAACTATTATCTATTATATAATTAACCTTGAGTACTAAAATTTCTTCATGTCACCCCTTATCTAACTTTTAATAATGTTCCAAACATCAAATTATTCTTTGTTTAAAACTCATTGTTGGTGATGGAGAGTTTCTGTTATTTAAGAAATTATTGCATTTTCCATCACTGATTAGTAAAAATATGTTTCACCTTAGGTAACCCATAGATCTGTGGGATGTTCGAGTGATGAGGTGTTAAACGAGTTCTTTGTTTATCAGAGAAAACTTTTTTATGCTTCCTAAGTGTTTCTTTGTTTTTACTAATCAGTGATGGAAAATGTACGCAAAAATCTCTTAAATAACATAAAATTACTGCCTTCAATTACCTTTATAGAAACAACAGACATTTCAGACGAAACAATAAAGATTCGTGGTAAAGTTTAAAATGTTTGATAAGAGTAGCAGTTAATTGTCCCGATAAATGTAAAAATAATGTTAACAACTTAAAAAGTGTCAAAGTTGATAATCCACCACGGCGACCTAACAAAATTTATGTACGAACAGGCAAAATCATTTATTATATTCACTAACAAATGTCAAGCGTTGATGGATTAAATTAAAAATTGTATTCTCAATTTGTTAATTTATAAAATAATATAATTTTTTGTCACCTAAAAAATATACTTTTTACTACTTAAAACATGATTGTATTTTTTATGACCACAAAATATCCCACTTTAATAAGAGTGAAACTTTTTCTTACTAACTACAGTAAAAATCTAAATAATTCAAAAATAAATATACGATATCATAGCCAACATTTTCATCTCCCCCATTTTTTACCATGGAAATAGACGTATTTTATATGCTCATGTGAGAACATACAGAATAGGTGCATTTTCAGTAATACAATATAAACCAAGCTTATTAATAAACAAAACAAAAAATTAAAAAAATATATTTTAGGGCCAATCTACAAATCTTGTAAATATTAGAAGACCTTGTCTAACAGTGCATGTTTTAACCGTTCTTTAAACTGACTAATACTTAAAAGTTTTAAAACCTGTAGGAAGTCCATTGTACAGCCTCAACCCAGCGTACAAAGGACTTTTATCAAAAAGAGTTACCGGTATATGATGATTTGGGAATCTGAAAAGGTTTGTACTTCTAGTATTGCATTTATGATAAAAACTCTTAAGGTATCTGGGAGACCACTTTTAATATAACGTATGCAGTTTAATAGGTCTGAGATATATAAACCTGTAAGTGTGTGAATCCTTAAGTTTTAAAATGATCGTTACAAGAAGTTCTTGGGTGAGAGTGAATTATAATTTGAATGATTAGTTTTTGTAGTCTAAAAACTGTTTTAATGGCTGCTGCTTGGCCCCATAAAATTAACCCGTACCTTAACAAAGATTCAACGTAATTATGATAAACTATTTTAATATTTTCAGTAGGGATACAGTCTATTGAATGTATGAATGCCAGAGTTAAGGATATAAATTTGTTTTGAATATAATCCAGATGTGCATTGCAATTTAGATTTTAATAAATATAAACTCCTAAACATTTCTGAGACTGGACTTAGTAAGAACAGTAAATTTCATTGGTTTATTTTCCAGCTGATAATTTAACTGTTTGGCTTCTATCAAGATTCAATTTGGAACCATTCATAAGAATCCAATCTTTCATATCTACCAATACATTAAAAAGAGATGTAAGTAATTCAGAAGTACAATTATTCTTTGTTAAAGCGGTAATGCCATCAGGAAACAAAATCATTTCTATGGATTTAGGGAGGTCATACAAGTAAATTAAGAAGAAAAGTGGCCCAAGATAGACCTCTGGGGCACCCTTGCAGTCACATCCTTCCAAAGTGAAAAGTGTTTAGTTTTATTTAGTGAGATTATGGTTTGTTGTTTTATTTTTAAGACTCAATTAATAACAGATAACTTCCTCCTATTCCATAATCAGGTAACATCAGTAGTAAAACAGAATGATCAACTCAGTCAAATGATTTGGACAAGTCACAGACATTGATATGTAAATTACTAAATCAATTAATAAATACCCCCGTAGCAGCAAACCTGCGTACTCAGCGAATTTTCAATGCATATATATGTAACTTAATACCACATATAAAGCCACGTACCAAGTTTCATCAATGTACATTCATAAATAAACGATTTATGACAATTTAATTATCCTCCATAAGAATAAAATGGCAGCTCAGTACCCAGGTTTGCTGAAGCAAGGAAAAAAGGGGTTTTAGGCAAAAATCAATATAACTAAAGTAGGATAAGCCACATACCAAATGTTACTAATTTATGTTCATAATTAAGGGAGATAACACGTTACTTATTCTCCATGAGAATAACATGGGGATGAGTACGCAGGTTTGATGCTACGGGAACTATCGGCCAACAAATATTGTTTAGTGCAAATATCAATAGACCACAATGATATGAAACAATATATCAAGTTTCATCAGGATAAGTTGATAAATATGCGAGATATACAATTTTTCTTATTATCCAAAAGAATAACATTGGACAACGTACTGTGTTTAGCACTTTCATTACCTCTGTAACCATTTAACGTAGAGCTATGATCAAAACACCAAATCGTGCGTTTTTTTAATTGATTCTAATGGAAAAAACTAATATTTGACTTTTTCAAAAATTATATGTAAAAAACTCAAAAAAACTATATTTGGGGAACAAAAACCCCCCAAAATACCCCTTCGGATAGGTCGATATGTCTGGTTTTCAAACTTAAAGTCATAAATGCTGCTTTACACGTTTATACAAAATTTCGTCAAAATCGGATTATTTTTACGAGAGTTATGGTGCTCACGGTCTCATATATATATATATATATATATATATATATATATATATATATATATATATATATATACCAAGACAACCAAGACGTTTACTTTTTTACGTGTCTTTTTCCAACCCAAAAACGGGGAAAAAATTAGTTGAATAATCTTTGACGTCTAGATTGACATTTATTTCTGATTCATTATTTTGTCCCAGTCCACTTTTAAGATATAGATAAAAGTAAAAAACACATACAAACCAATACAGATGTATAACCAAGCAATATAGAATTATCAAACATTTCGACACTAGATGTCGTTATATATATATCCAGTTTTGTAGGAATGGTGAGTGTTTTTGGCATCTGGGGACCTCAAAACGAAAAGATATCATGGTCCCGGGCCTAGGTCTTACCATTCCGACTACAGTAATAGCTTCTTCCCTATAGGGGAAATTCGCTAAAAACGATATCATACATAATACTTGTTCCTACTGGGTACATAACGATACTTGTCGGAGGGGGTCATTAAGATTGTTTCAGAGTACTGCTACCAACTATTCCAATATGTGGTGTGACAACAAGCTGACTTAAACTTCTCCAAGTGATTTATTAAGTCAAACAAACTAACTTAATGAAATCATG
Source organism: Allygus modestus (assembly GCA_963675035.1). NCBI lineage: Eukaryota > Metazoa > Arthropoda > Insecta > Hemiptera > Cicadellidae > Allygus > Allygus modestus. The sequence goes on from OY776115.1 coordinate 69,294,080, forward strand.
TGAAATCCTATTATAATAATTCTGTTAGTAAAAACAACACAAGTTTACTTAATAGTTTTGAATATACTCATATTAAGTATATTTTATAAAAAACCATGTTATATCAGATAGTTTTGATACAAAACCATTAAGACCTAAATTACCAAACAAATCAACTCGCTATATTCTATATAATCATTTTATCGACTTAGTTCAGACTACGAGTTGAATGCAATACGTTAATATGAATGCAATACGGTAGATGTGGAGTCGTCTTTAATATGACATAAAAATTGGTTCATCTGTTAGCATTTAAATCGCTTAATTTGTGGGTTTGGAAAATGTAATTTTAAAATGGTGATAAAATTATTAAAAGTAAATTAAGAAACTAATTTATAAACAAAGTTTATACAACAGATTTTGACAGCTGAAAGATTGTTACTTGAATAAACAATGTTCTTGTATAGCGTGTGATAATATTGGAGAAATGCATATTTTGAATGCCCATTAAGGAATCTCAAAATTAAATTTTACAAAGTGCAAGTTTATCCGTTTCCCTAGAGAGTTTTTCAAAAAGATTACACTTTCTTTGTCTTAAAATTGGTTGTACTTAATTTTATGTAGCTTTAAATTTAACGTTTTTACTTTTTTACGTGTCTTTTTCCAACCCAAAAACGGGGAAAAAATTAGTTGAATAATCTTTGACGTCTAGATTGACATTTATTTCTGATTCATTATTTTGTCCCAGTCCAATTTTAAGATATAGATAAAAGTAAAAAACACATACAAACCGATACAGATATATAACCAAGCAATATAGAATTATCAAACGTTTGCTGTAAAACCATTATATTTTTAGTCAGAAATATACATTAAGTAATAAAACATATTTGTTTTAAATGTTCATAAAGCCAGTGGTATAAAGCCCTTAGGAATATTTTTTCATTCTACTAGATTTGTAATGTTCTATATTGTTAAAAAAAGATTGATTTTAGTTGTAATTACATCTCATAATTAATTGTTAATTTACAGTATATACTGCAACGTATACGACATAGAACACTTGATTATGATGTCGTTAATGTTATTCTTATTTTGCAAACATCAACGTTTGTTGAGAAATTGTTTTTCCAATTATACCAGCTGTGTTAAACGTAGAACCATTTTCAATTGTTTGAGAATGTCAACTGCAACTACTAAAAGTGATTACAGTTGCTGCAACGGTTAGTTAATTCACATACGTTGCTCTACTAATTTGATTTCTGTGGGAGAGGCAGGAAATGTTATTCAAGTACACTGGCTAGCCTGTAGTGTGGGATGATCAAGAAACTTATTTAAGAATATTGTTTTAAACATTCCTTAAACCGGTTAGTTTGTTCGTAAATCCTTATTGTAAATTGACTAAAATTCGTCTTAAGAGTTTAAGGTATTTTAAATTACACATTCTAGTAAATAATCCATCTAAACAATGCCAATCCAACTTATAATAACTAATTACCTACATCATCAAGTAATCTGTATTACAAAATATGTCTTGCATACGCTGCCTTAGTAAACATGAGCCATAGAGACCACCAGAACTGATGGAGGAGACATCTAATGTCGAAGATCCAAGCCAGACTTATTATGCACAACACAGCACTCCTCATTTGCATATCATAACCAGATTGTCAACCTGGGAGTTTATTGCTGCTAAGGAATAACTGGGTTTCTGAAAGTGTTGAAAACTACAGTGTATTTCCGGCTACATGGTTAGTAAAAAAGTTACTGGAGTTGTATGTTTCATCCAAAGTTATGTTGCTTGGTGCACATATTTTAAATATGTAGAACCATGTAACTACCACACAATCTTGTTTCAAAAGGTAAAAGTGTATAGTTTTCCAGTAGGTTGTTACGAAGCCGAGTTTTACATGTCGATTGCGAAACCTCTCCTCAGTACCAATGAATTTCCAGTAATTTGGCATTTATGAATAGTGTAATGTTAATTGAATATTATTTCAGTTAAGTGTGGCAGTTTGGTATTTAGGATGCTCAGACAGCCAGCAAAGTCAAACTTAACTTTTGGTTAACGTTCTGATGAACACGATGCACACTTTATTTATATTTTAGAAAAAGTAAACAACAATATAAGTAGTACAATAGTATTATGAAAATATTACTGTTACATTCTGTTGGTTGCTGATGAGATGCATATTATCATGGGTAGGTAAACGATTGATACTAACAAATACTGAACTTAGTTTCTCATCAGTTGCGATATAATGGCTTAACAGTTGATGATGAGGCTGCATTGTCTGGTGTTAGATGGATCAGAACGCCAATTGGGCTGTAAATTGAATGGTTCTGAAACACAATATGCTCTTTGAATACAGATTTATAAAAAAAACAAATGTATCCTCTGGGCAGTTTGTTTAAAAGGTATTTGACTAGTATTAAAACCTCCGTCGCAGTTTCTCTTCCAATTTATTTTGAAGTGTGACATAAATATCGTAGATAAAATGGTAATCAATTTTACCAACCTTTTAAATAATACAACAATTTATTAAATTGGAAAGTCTGACATGTACTATTATTTAATAAAATACTAGAAGTAAATTTACGTGAAAGGAATAATTTATTTACACTCAACACAATAAACAACATATTATTATTTATTTCACAATAAAAGAGAAAATATGATAATAACCAAACACCTGTTTGGAGAGAGACCACCACATGATGTATACTTCAAATCACAAATAAAATGTTCCGTTGAGCAATTTAGAGGTAAATATTAGTTTTTTTATACAACCTCTTCTAAGGCTATAAATATGATAAAAGTGGTAATAAAAAAAGTTGTTAGATATTGGAATTTGATCCGCTGTGTGATTTGATTTGACTATTCAACATAAATTAGGTGAACAAGTGGAGCGGTTGTACAAATGAAAATGTGAAAATGCAGCTATAAAATTAATTTTTAAATGTTTTTACTATCCCCGCATCTATATGTGTTAAAAACATTTTATAGTTTCTATATTTTTATAAAACTGCAAATTATATATGTATTGTAGTTTAAAATATATAGAATTTAAACGAGTGATAATTAACAGCACGAAAAACATGTATTAAATTTAATATCCACATTTAATGAACATTTGAGAAAAGCTCAAGCTTCCAATTGGTTGAAAGCTATCAACGTGACAAAATGACGTCACCCTAAGCCCTAATTTTTCCTGATCACGTGGGGTCGTCACTCACGTGACCTTACCTGACTTTAGAACACATATTTTAACCAAACTTTTTCGCACGTTTTTCAAGATGTCGTCGTCAATATCACAATGAAGACAACTAAGCCAACCTGCCGTTTTCCATTGTTGTCAATATGGCTTACCAGTGTTGCCAACTGATGCTACGCCACGCTTCTAAATTGCGCTATTAAAAGTAACATATCAACGGGTATGTTTGTTCAAGTTGGCGGGAGTCATAATCACTTAATTACTATAAAATATGCCGATGAAACTAGGGTGTATTTTAAGGTGAAAATGAATACATATGAGTTGGAAGGGGGGATATATTTTTTAGTTACTTATATTTTGTTGACTCAATCTGAATTTTCCTATTTGTTTCACGTTACCTAAAGATTTATTGCGTAATCCTGGTACCCATGTTCACTCTGTAAGCTTTCTTCAGTCATCCTACATTTTCCGAGTTTGTCAGACAAAAATTACGTCATGCTTTTATGTTAACTATGACTGAGTATCTATCACTAATGAGTATTTTGGCCTTTGTTTCGAATTAGATATATATCATCTTGCTAAGAACAGTCAATCGCATTAAGAAATTTCTTCGCTTTGAAATTGTCCGATCCCATAATAGGTCCAGGAGGTAATGCCTAAAACAGTAGGATCTTTGAATAGTACAGGGCATAGTGATATTATCTATTTATTGACAGACATTCAATTTTATAATTTGTGTTACAAAGATTATATTCAAGATAGAATGCATTTGAACTAAGCATAAACAAGATTACAACTACTAACTATATAGGTACTATAATATATTCCACAGCAAGGCCAGTAAAATTAACAATAAGTATAATGTACGCAAAGCAATTAATCAATCCATGGAGACAATGGCGATCAAAGATAATTTATAGTGATAATAATTTAATTATTTTAGAACACAGGAGGAGTAATGAGATTATAAAACATGCAGTATGAAAAAACTAAAAAAATATGCAATGCATAAGTTAAGTGACAAACTCCGAAATACTGAAATACTGAAATATTAGGTGCAACATATTGATTTAAATTGCATATCGTTGGCATAAGCTAAATGGTTGCTATATGTATTATCCAATTAATTACTGACATAGTGTAACAAAGTAAACTGAAAGAAACACAATGACATGACTACAATGGTTTACGTTTTAAAATGTATTGATACGCTTGTAATAATAATTAGAGTTGAAGAAAGTTTGGTGTTATCTTAGTTAATATTTCCGTTTGATAAATGGTGTGAATTCAGATACACCTTGCTGTTTTTTAGTTTACAAAGATTGAATGAAGGTGGCCCTAACAGAGTCATTCCATCAACTTACTTGGACGCTAAAATGCCGAATTGTGTTGGTTTCGTCTTAGATTATGTTTTAAGGATCGACAAATACGAACTGGATTCATGTAAGGCATAGTATCCGTGCAGTTTCCATAACCTAAATAATACGTATACCCTTGCGTCATCTTCAAATATCCGTAGCAAACTCAGTTTGCAGGAATCATTAACAGTTATGAAGCGATTCGCAATTATACACTGGATATCGATACATCATTACTCACATTTTTCGTACCAACGACTGTATTATATCCGAAGAGACATGAAGTCATGAGACATGTGTTTACAATATGAACAGTATAAAATTGCTTTTAGCGAATTTCCCTTAGAGGGAAGAAGCTATTACTGTAGGTGGCATGGTAAGGCTTAAGCCCGAGACCATGATAACTTTTTATTTTGAGGCCCCCAAATGCTAAAAACACCATTCGTTCAAATTTTATATATATATATTACTGTTTTGATGTGGTACATAAAGACAAACGTAAACAAATTTATAATCATGCAACAGTTGCATGATTATAAATTTGTTTATAAGTTACTCAACTAGTTTTTTGTTTATGAGTTACTCACCACAGCTACAATTTTGAAGGGTGCTGTGAACTAAAAGCACTTCATAAAATTAAACCACATAAAAATCCCAAATATAACCAACTGATATTAAGAAATTCTGAATTGGCACATCAGTTGGTACTGAAGACCAAGGTTCCTTCTGGGTTAAATCTCATGTAATTTTTCTTAAGTCTAAAATGACTCAACTCAAATGACTAATTTAAATTTTATTTTTTTACCTGTACCTAAAACCAAATATTTTAGTTTTAAAAAGTCAGATGTAAAATATTTGTTTATTTTTATTTATTTACTGTTCAAATTCAATTCTTTCTCCTTTATTGCTTGAAAACGTTTGTATTATAAACGAAAATTCGCTAAAAACTTCTTTCTCATCATTTATATCTATCTGTTTTAATGTGTTAGTATATATATATATTTATTTATTTATGTGTCCGTAAGCACGATAACTCTCGTAAAAAAGGTCCGATCTTAATGAAATTTGGTACAGACGTGTAAAGTAGCATTTATTTGAACGAGTTCGAAATCCAGATGGTTCAGATCATCCGAAGGGGTATTTTGGGGGGTTTTGTACCCAAAAATAGTTTTTTGGGGGGTTTTCATATGTAATTGTTATTTAAATCAAATTTTAATTTACAAAATTGAATTTACCTAAAAAAAATAATTTGTGTTTTAATCATTGATCTACGTCAATTGGTTACCGAGATATTGAAAGTGCTGAACACAGTACGTTGTCTAATGATGTTCTTATGGAGAAAAAGAAAAATTGTATATCTTGATAATTTATGAACTGACGAAACTTGGTATATGGCTTCATATGATTGTGGTCTATTGTAATTAGCACAAAAACATGAATTTTTACCGATGATTCCCGTAGCAGAAAACCTGCATACTCAGTCCCCATGTTATTCTTATGGAGAAAAAGTAAAATATTATATCTCCCTTAAGTATGAACATAAATTAATGAAACTTGGTATATGGCTTCACTTAGTTGAGTTACATTGTTATTTGAATAAAAAAACCTTTTTGCTGATGAATCTCGTAGCAGCAAACCTGGGTACTCAGCCCCTATGTTATTTTTATGGAAGATAATTATATATTGCTTATTTATGAATGAATATGTATGAAACTTGGTATGTAACTTCACTTAGTTGAGTTCTATTGATGTTTGCATAGAAACTAATTATTTGCGTTCCGTATTGAAGCAAACCTGCGTACTCATCCCCATTGTCATTCATAAGGTGAATAATAATTATTTTATATCGCTTATTTGTGGATATATTTTTTAGGAAGTGGCTTGAAGTGTTACTAAGACATATATATGTGCGTTGGAAATTCGCTGAGTACAGAGGTTTGCTGCGACGGGGGTATTTTGTATATTTGTTGGTCCTAAAACACATTTACTTAATGGTATTTACAATCAGGCACTACACAAAGCCCTTTGCCAATTGCGTTGTCTATTTTAAATGATTTAATTCTTTATGAATGATTTTACGTCATTATTTGTTACCTATTATTACTGATTATGAATTTTCCAAGGTGTTTTCATCGTAAAGTTAGGAGGGTAAAAGATAATTGATTGCAATCGTAATACAAACATTCCTGATACATTCAACTTCGACACATTAATCTCATAGCGAATGGCAACAAAGAGAGTCGTTATAGCGTAGTTGTCAAAACCACAATCTTCATCGTTATATTATACCCTCGTTGCTGTCACTTTACCCTTAACATGGAAACTGTTTAACACACAAGGGTATGCTCAACTTACAAACATCTGGTTTTCCTAACATTAAGTTCCTATGGTAATATTTCATACTACCCCGCACATGACGAGTACTTTAAGTCTGCTTACCTACCTGTTTGTTGGTATTGTGGCAGTGGACTATATTGCGTGAATATTACTTTTGTTTAACATTCTGTTGCACACTTTGCAGGAAATAGCTGTTTAATTACAGGTTGTATATTCAACTATTACCCCTTATGACCTTATTTACAAATTTGAGCCTTTATAATGAGCTATTTTGCTAATATAATTATCCAGCACGTCCTAATATAGTCATCTGTTACCTTTCATCGTCTATAGTATTTTAAATGTAAGCTCGCATAAGCATTCGACAAACTTACATATTGCAGATTACAACAGCGATAAAACTCAAACAATTAACTTCCGTGTCAACAATTGAGTAACGTTTCTCTAGGAGATTTGGTTATTCTTTTTCAACGACATTTCTTGGAGTTTAAATTTATTACAATCTTTGAATTGAGGAACTATTAACACTGTTTGCGAGCGTTTGAGTTCTACATTCTGAGTTTGCTTCTTATTACGGTGTCATATATCCATTTTTTTAACTATACAAAAGTCAATTTGTGGGGTTATAAAAACTGCAGAACTAAGTTAATATTCCCAACAACCCAGACCTTTTCGTATCGTACCATTCCAACTCATCCTACAGTTTCTGGTAAAATTACAGTTTAAGAATCCCACAGCACAAAATTAGCTTCTAAAATAAAAATTCCATATTTTTTAGTGTCTCTTATTTTTGATCTCGCCTTTTCATAACTTTCCCTTTAATTACTTGGTTAAGAATTTAGACAGTAAAATTGCTATAATTTTTTTAAATTTTATTACCAGCAATTTTCTCAATGTAGTACCGTAGACCCTCTTCACAAGGCATGAGATGTCTGATTAATTTTTATTTTTAAAATGTATGGATTAATAAGAAGCTATAATACTTTAAATGTAAATTAAAAAATATGTTCTTACGCTGATCAGAATTTTAAACAATACAGCTTAAAAATACCATAGGTTGTGTATGTCGAGGATTCTCCAAGTAGAAACAAATGTGGTGTGCGGTGAATCTCGCCTCAAATGGTATGCACTGCACGTTCACCAGCTGTAACTCACGTCACTCCTTAGTGCCTAACAGTTTATATTACGTCACATTCTTACTGATATAGAACTTTTAAAAGGGGAAATAGTTTGGTGATTGGACATTTTAAAAGTATTAGGTTTAATGGTGGAAATATTAATTTTTGTGCACAATAAGTCAGTTGTTTCCTAAAATTGTATGCTAATTTATTACACTCGATTTTGACTGTCTAATAGGACAATTTGTATTTATTATTGTACGATATCTCGACACGTAAATTTCAGTAATGCCATGCTAACTTCCAAAACAAATAAATGGTGTCAGAAAACTGACACAAACTTTCTCTCTTCTAACTTTCATTAAATCAACACATTTATTTATATTTATAATATTTTTAGAATATAAATTACAGTGTAGCCTGCATAGAATCCTTCTAGTAAATATTACTTTGCGATATTTTCACTTAAATCCCTTTTTTGGAGGAGTTGCAAAATAGTTTGATACACACAGTACTTTTAAGGAATAAAATCCCCCACCCCTCACTCAGGGATATGTGGCAATATTTCTTATAATCCTGTGTTGTTAAATGTCAGTTAAACATACTTTCCAAGTAGTAATAAAAGTTATCAGGAAAACAGAGATATATGAAAATGTATTACAGTATTCAGAATCATTGGATACAGAATTCACTGCAGACCAGTTTTTCTTCATCCATTAGCCATAAAATAATAATTCATTATACTAAATTACTTATTCACCAAGCTCTTTTTTTGGTTAAATTTGAGTTTAAATCGTTAAAAATTCATGTGTTTTGCAAAATAAAAATCTAAACTTTAATCATTTTAAGCCTTATTAGTTCTGACGTCAAATGTCTTTAGTCATTCGAGTGGTGGCATTTCCTTGGGGAAGCCAAAGCACTAAAAAGAGCAAAGTTCATTAAACAACTCGTTTAAAAAGTTGTTTTTGAGACATTTTAAATTAAATTTTTTGCGGTTGTTGGATGATAATTTATTTTTAAAGTAAACAAATTCAAAACGATAAAAAACCTGTTTGGTCGTTTATTACCAAAAGTAACCTCTGCAATCTATAGCAAACCCTACGAGAGTAATATTGTTGAGACAAAGTTGCATTCAGTAAAGTTTTGAATTATTTATTCTTTAAACATTACTTTTACTATTTACTGAATAAAAAATAAAAAATAAATTCAATCTGGTACAGTTTTATATAATTTTCTATAGACAATTTTGATCAACCTAATATTCAAAACACTTGATAAAATTATCAATAATAAAGGAAAGAAAAGGGTAGTGTCGAAAGAGGGAATACCGATAGAGAGGGAATATCTTTGAATTGATATATTTGTTTAGAGTTTACTAAATATAGCTGTAAAGCCCTTTCTTTCTCTTTTAACTATTACATGTACTTTCAAGTGACTTAAAAAATAAACTTACTCTAATAATCCTTCTATAAAATCATAATTAATCGATACAAATTCAAATGTTATTATATTATTTATTTTAATATCTGTTTTAACCCTTTTAAAACTAATTTATTATATTAACTTTACACACAATTTATTCTGGTTATAAAATAACTCTGTAATTGATTTCAGTAACATTTTTCATTCCTGCTGAATTATGGGAGGACGTTTAAAAAATGTCTATGTTCTTTTTTAGGGCTTGAGTTAAAACATTTTAGTGAACGATCGTATAAACTGTAATAACGAATTTCAAGCTGTAACAGTACGCAGTAAGTTGTAGTAGTAAGTTGTACGCAGTCAAATGATTTCCTAAAGTAAAAGAAAGTTAACAGCTAAGTTGCCAGATGGCCATAGCTTTTTTAATATTATATGTAACTTTAAGAAATGCAGTGGTTGTAATGTTATCAGATTAGATAGAAACCATCTTGAAAAGTACTTAATATATTACGAAAATTGGAATGTAAACAAGTGAACTATGAATAACTTATTTTAATGCTTTAGAAGAGAGAGATAAATAGGGCTTGTAAATTATCTTTAATCTTGTTTAATACTGTTCATTTATATGATTCATCGTTTTCATATAAACCGCTTGTTCTAAAATGGAACAATCGCTTACAATTTGTAATATTCTATAATAATACTTACTCTTCTTGACAAAGGTAGTCGTTCATATATCAACGTAAGTGTTTATTTTAAATCATGATTCTTATCACTAAAACAAATGTTACCTAACAAGGTTATTAAGCTTTACCGATTCCATTCTCTTCATATAGTTGTTTTAAAAACCCCTTTCAAGACGCTAGGAGACGCTAGGATGGTAGGAGTGAGGATAATTTAGTCGTCAGGTATGGAACCTCAAGACTCTTCCTTTGTGAGTGTGACAGCCTCGAGCGCTTCTCCAATCTTTGAACTCGCGAAGTTATGACATTCTCCTCGAGGCGCTGTGATTGACTTCGCAACCATCTCAAGCCTTGAGTAAAAAACCCTCAGAGTATTGATTTATCTTGATACCACTACTTATTCACTGGCGTTCGATAGTGCATTAATTGACACTAAATAGAACTAGTGTCACTGTTTATATTTTAGTTATACTAAACTAAACTAGTGACGAGTTCATTCTCAATAACAGCCAATGCCCATTTAGTGGATAAACAATCAAACAAGGGTGCAATATTATTTAAAAGTCTAATATAAATTATACTCTTAATAACAGTTTTCGTTCCTTGCATTTTGATACCATTTTGTAAATATTTCGTCGTTAAAGTTATAAAAATATACCGGTATTATATAGTTAGCATGAACATTTAATATACGTTAGTGAACTTATATACAGGGAGTCTCACGCAAGGTGTCTCAAACCGATTGCAGAAGAACCACTTAACCTAGAAGGATGAAATAAAACTATTTTCCACTAAATCAAACCCAAGGAATAACGTAAAAATTATTTTAACTCGTTTAAAATACAGGGTGTACCAAAAACTGAGGGTCACTAGTTCGAATCTCGGAATTTTCATATTTAAACGTAGGTCATGTTATACATCATTATAAAGCCCTTTGACAGACAAACATTTTCGTTAAAACGGAACTCACTTATCTCTATCCGTTTCAATATGGCGGCCATTTTTGTGAAAAATATGATCATTTACGGAATATCCTGTATCTACTAAACCACAAGACATTTTTTAATTATGATTCATATTTCTTACTCGTATTGAACTTAGCTTTACCCCAATATGCTACATGCCAGTATTTAAACATAGTAAATAATAGCAAAAATATATTTTTTTAAGTTTACATACAAAAAATTCAAAATGTCAGATAGTAACGTATATCAAAAGTATATAATTTTAAAGATCATAGAAATCCTTACAACTTCTCTAATTTACATCAACTTCATATCTCTTTTTGTTTTTTAGCAATCAACAAAAATCTTCATTTGTCCATATAAAATACATGTTATTTTTACATAACACTTTTATAAAAGAGGCCTCAGTGTATTTAGAAGTGTTATGTAGATATAACATATATTTTATATGGGAAAATGAAGATTTTTGTTGATTGCTAAAAAACAAAACGAGATACAAGGTTTGGTTAAATTTTAGTATAAATCATTTTAATACTATCCTACCATACATACATACACTCTTACTCTTCCCTATCTCACTCTTCCCTATCTCACTCTTACTTTTTCCCTATCTGTTTTAAAAGGGTTAAAACAGATATTAAAATAAATAATATAATAACATTTGAATTTGTAACGATTAATTATGATTTTCTAGAAGGATTATTAGAGTAAGTTTATTTTTTAAGTCACTTGAAAATACATGTAATAGTTAAAAGAGAAAGAAAGGGCTTTACAGCTATATTTACAGCTCTTACTCTTACTCTTCACTATCTCTAAATCATTTCACTTAAACAAAACAATTATTATGTCTTTAATAATGTCTTTGGTCTTTGGTCTTTTATTGCATGCTATAAAATATTGGGACGAATTTTAAAACATGAAGGTGTATATTTTATAAGCTGCCACCTAATATTAGTGTATTTAGCGTTTCGTAAAGTTTAACATTTTATATTAAATCATACTACAGAAGTAAATTATAACGTTGTTAGGATTTTTAAGACCTTAATGATATACTTTCTGATATACGTTACTATTTTACTTTTTTATTTTTGGGCATGTAAACCTTAAAAAAAAAAAGTATTTATTGCTATTTTTACCATGTTTTAAATACTATCACGAAGCATATCGGGGTAAAGCTAAGTTTGAGTACGTGTAAGAAATTTGAATCAGAATAAAAATATGTCTTGTGGTTTAGTAGATACAGATTAATCCGTAAATTTTCATATTTTCACAAAAATGGCCGCCATTTTGCAATGGATAGAGATAAGTGAGTTGTGTTTTCAAGAAAATGTTTGTCTGCCAAAGGGCTTTAAATAACATGGCGTATGTTAAAATTGGAAAATTCCAAGATTCGAACTAGTGACCCTTAATTTTTGGTACACTCTGTATTTTAAAGGAGTTAAAATTATTTTAATGTTACTCCTTGGGGTTGATTTAGTGGGAAATAATTTTATTTCATCTTTCTAGGTCAAGTGGTTCGTCTGCAATCGGTTTGAAACACCTTACTTGGGACATTCTGTATATGTTTATGATCTGGTATTAAATATAATTCCTAATAATAATTGCTTAAATAATATATAAAACCAAATAGTGGTATTGGATTTCTTTGGAACAGTTAACCGTTACAACTTACCTTCTACTAAATTGGTACTGTACAATTACTGTATCTAACCCGATATACTTATTACAACCGCCCTTATAATGAACAGACCGCTGTTGAAATTAAAATGAATTAAACATATAAATTAAAGTTTTATTTGTAATAATACTGTGTTATTATTATGTACCAAAGAAATGGTATTTGTCTTTGGTCTTTGTTAGGAGGCTATAAAGTGAACAAGTACATGGACGTATTAGTCCTCTTTAATGGAATTTTCCATTTCCATCGCTATGAATCGAAGCTAACGAAATGGCTTTTTGTAATAATGTTCGCAATTTTTGGAACATAACCAATGTATTAACTGAGATTTAAATAAATTTATTATTACTTATTTATTTTATTTTAATGGTATTCATATTATTATATCAAATTATTATTTTATTTATTTGTTTGTATCTGTACAGAATAAAGTTCACACTGTATTTATTTGTATTAGATTTTTTTAATCAAAGAGTTGATGGATATTCATGAAATTAGGAAATATAATGCCACCCTCTAAGTTTTGTTTTAATTTACCATTTTTAAAATTAGATTTGTTCATATATTTAAACAGCCACCATTTGGATTGGTAATTGTTTTATTGAAATTCTAAAAACACTTAGCAGTTTAATATTTCTAAGTTACTATATTAAGGCGTTATTAGTGAATGATAACAAATTAAACACAATAAACTAGTCCCTGGGACCCTCGTTTAAAATGTCGTAGAAGCTTTTTATATTTTTCCCCTTGATATTCATTAAATTAGGTGAAAAAATTGCTTCTTGATAAAATAACGTTTACTTGATGTGCAATAATATCACTGAAAGATTAAATAGTATTTAATTAAGCTTTTAACTCATGACGATCATTGAGTTTGTGTCTGGCAAGGTATCAACACACAATTTTTGGGAACAGCAGATGGAGGAAACATTTCTAAAGAAAGTAATTCATTAGGAAACCCCACGGGGAGTTTTGATAGTGAAACCAAAAATAAATAACAGATTACCAAAAAATGTATCAGTAATACATTGAGAGCTTGATTTTGTTTTAGAATAAATAATATTTTGTGATCACCATAATAAACACCAATAAAATTCCAGGGTACAAAATCATCGAAGCGAAGTTAGTATGTCTAGTGTACAAAGAGCGAACCATTGCACTACCACAGACTGCGTCTTAATCACATGGCGGCTTTTAATCAGTCTGCATATCGATCGTAGGCCGTAGGATCTAGGGAGGGCCAACAGCAACATAAGCCAAAGGATACAGAATTTTTAATTTAAATTTTTGGATATTGACTCCTTTGCAAATAATGGATTGTCACTATAATTAACGAAGTATTTGTTTATGATAACATACGTTATTACGATAAGATTTTATGCATGCTATAAAATATTGGGACAAATTTTAAAACATGAAGGTGTATATTTTATAAGTTGCCACCTAATATTAGTGTATTTAGCGTTTCTTAAAGTGTAACATTTTATATTAAATCATACTACAGAAACAGTCCGCCATCTACTTAAGTACCAAGAAGAGGAGTTTACAATCTAAAGGGAGTGGACTAGGGCGTTTATGCCTAGATACACCTCATCCCACCCTCGAAATATCCGCATGGTGTCTCTTTGCATCACACATCTAAAATATATCTTCAATGGCCTCCGCGACATCGTCCTTTGAATATCTCATGATAATCCAATGAGTAATATATTACACCAATTTCATGATTACTTAAACAAAACCGGTTTACGTTTTTGCAGATTTTCCGTGGGGAATTTTCTGTTAACTGTGATTTAAGAAGTTATTGCTCACATTTGTAAACACTATGTATTATCCACTATATATATCAACTGTTATCCCTATATATTATTATTACGATTTATAACATATCTATATACTATAAATAATTACTATATATTAAGGAAAACAATCTGGTAATAGAGCAATTCAACACAATTTAAAGATATTTGAACAATTACCAGTATATATGCATGTTAATTTTTTTCGCTTCTTCCTTCTGAATTTTAATCAATTTATTTTTTTTTAAACATTTAAAGCAAAACTCAAATTTGATTTGATTAGTAAATGTTTCAAGAGTAACCTTTTACCTCATAAGGCCTAATCTTCACATTTCCTTTTTCCTGTGATCTGGTTCGACTGAACTACAAGACCTGAAATATAATGACATAGAAGATCTGAGTGGTCTCATGCCATAAATATGGTGTGCGAGACTACGAGTGAGTAAGTAAGTAAGTATCTGCATTAACTTTTTAAATAACATAAATTCACCAACACCATTGATGCATTTTTAACAAATTTTCTGGTAACTAAAAGTTTGCCGGAGAAATTGATATGTTCACACATTTTCTTGTAAAAGTGACCATCACAGTCTTGTTAACAGAGATGTCACATGCATCTTACTTTGAAAGCTGTAAATGTAAAACTTTGGAGCGACCTTGGAAATAGTTTTCAATATCGAGAACAGAAGGCAAAACATCAAGTCCATTATCTGCAGCTGCAAAACCTCGACTCACTTTTCGTGTAACGTTCCAATTTGTCTATTTTTTGCCGTTTTACCTTTTATTTTTTTCAATAATTCATTAACAAAATTATCGAAGAGATCTTTTTAAATATATTATTGTCAGAACTACAATTTATGTTAACTAACATTTTGTTGTTCATTGTTGTAGTTATAATAGTTTATGTTGAAGTACAATAAAATTACCTATTAAGTATTAAAGTTAAAATAAAGGCTATTAAGCATTCAGCATTTAAAATGTATAAGTCAGAGTTCCTTTAGGGAACAGTTAAATTAAATAGTCCGTAACACAAGCTAATCGTATATGAAAGAGAAACTGTTTATCAACATTCCCTTAAACGTTTTAGGTACTCATCGGTAGCATAATTAAGCATTACTAATGTAATTATATGAACATATGCAAAATCACAAAACTAAAATTTGCAGAAAACATGAATTAGCATACATTTACATTTTACAAATTATTGCCATTTCAAACAATTAGCTCATCTGTGTAAACATTTCCATACTAAAGGAATTAGATTATTGTAACTGCAGAGAAAAGGCAGTCAAAATGGAATCAGATTGCACTTAAGTAATTTATGCAGTACAAAATGGATCCTGTTCCCCTCATTTTCCCTCTTGATGTCGACTTGGCATCGCTGTCGTTAGCATCGGTCCGTAAAACATAGTTTTCCGCATAACATCCATTTTTGTTAATGTAGTAAACATCCTTTTACATGCACCATTAGAGGGTCTAAGCAATGAAATATTGAAATGTTAGTACAGCAACGAAACAAAGTTAGTTTAAGTACCAATATAAATATGCTCACTAGTGGAGTTTAGAATATATTTTGCAACAGTTTTACTAATGAATAACAACATAAATAAAAACCGAGGTTTATAAAAACTTAGCCTCTGATCTCAGCTTTGAAATTAGATCTTATTTTTATGCTAAAAATATTAGATCACCGGAAATTAATTGTAGAAGTTCCGAATTTTTATAAAACACCTCTAACATACCTCTGTTACTGGCTCATTGTTATTTTATTTGACCATATGTCCTAACTTCCTATTAAGCCAACGATTTAATAATTTGTTTTACGTTCAGTTAAATTAATGTCCGGCGTAAAAGTGACTCCGGAATATGATAATGATTATTCCCACCATGGCTAAAATCAGTGAGACAAACATGAGCCTTAAACAGTATTAAAATATATGAAGAAAAAACTTACAACAGTGCCAAAATATAAATTACAGTACGTTGGGGGTGGCCACTAATCACTATGTTCGTTATTTTATATTTTTTAAACTTTATAGTCACACGGAAAATTCTAAATGGCTTTGAAATATTATTCCTTTAGATGTTGTCAGAGGAGCTTCGTTGCCTTACTTTAGTCCGTCCACATAAAGGGTGGATCCATGCGTAAAACGTATCCTGCAAAGCAAGGGCTGAGCCGTTACAGCGCGACTTGTACATTACTGATATAATTTAATTGCCAGGTCTGGGATTGGAACCCACTGAGGAAGCGTTGACACGTTTTTGGACACATCCTCTTTGTCCACTGCACCAATTACTTAATTTATTTAGCTTTGCTATTTATTTACACCCTAATTACCTTTTTATATTGTATTTCGCTTCACTCACATTCAAAGTTTTGAACTGATTAAAAAATGAATAGATTCACTTAAGCTGGGTTTTCCTAGGTGCGGAACTTTTCGGCAGCGGAGCGCGGAACGCGGAGATTATCCGCTCGTAGTTACAGCTCAGCGGAATTCTATTTTCCTAGAC
Source organism: Allygus modestus (assembly GCA_963675035.1). NCBI lineage: Eukaryota > Metazoa > Arthropoda > Insecta > Hemiptera > Cicadellidae > Allygus > Allygus modestus. Next base: position 69,311,142 of record OY776115.1, read on the forward strand.
GCGGACTTTTTCGGCGACCGACAGCGGAATAACCTAGCTCATTATGGTTGTGACTGTTGAGGGTTGAACACCAAGGGCAATAAAATAAAATAATATGTTCTTAAACGTAGGTCTATTTCAAGACACAACGTACTGTGTTTAGTATTTTCATTATTTCCTCAACCAATTGTCTTGTAGCAATAATATGTTAAAGAGCAGAAAGAAAACGTTTTAATTCGTTTTCCAGTTTTAAACAATTGAGATTTTACTTTTAAAACACAATAAAACTGCCTATTATTTAAGCTAAAACAACAGTAAATTATTATGTACTGTGTATGAAAAATGATACTTTAATGATATTTTAAAAGTACGTTTAGTTTTGTAATTATTTATTTATCTGTTTTCTATTATACCTGTTGTACTCCATATAATTGGATGGCGTTGTATTCATTCAACAAGTTTCTCGTCACCTGACGCCCTAAATTTACCCGAACTAATTCTGAACAGCTCAAAATCTCAGGACACCAGTATAAGCTCAACACTACTCCGTGGTGGAGAGCGGACTCCTCTGCTCCGGGGGCGGTCATGCAATGTTAATCCGCGGTGCGGCGCGGAACAATTCCGCTGTCTAGGAAAACAGCGCTATTTGATAACATGATGAGGAGAGGCCGCCAGCGTACTCCGCTCACCGCGTTCCGCGCTCCTCCGCCGAAAAGTTCTGCGCCTAGGTAAACCCAGCTTTACTGAGCAACTGTTATGAAATACAAATCCAAAGAAAATGATGTAGTAAAAATCTCTGGAATTAATGTTTGGTCGTCATTGACCTCAGTTTTATTCCGGGACTTATCAATAGACACGAACGAATTATAAAAAATTTTATAATAACTCATATTTTATATTTTTATGATTTCACTTGGACATACTTATACGCAATTTTGGAGTATTTTAGCTCCTAATGTGTTATTTTGTAGTATATGTTGGCTGTCCTAGTATGTTATAGTAAACAAATACATAAATTTAAAATTTTGTTTGGTAAAAATAATTTTACAAAGTTAAAAGAAAAAACTATTTGGTAGTCAAACAAATTATTGAAGGAACCTAAACGTGTATACATCATGGTCACTCATGAAAATAAATTCATCACGTAAAAAGTTTAGTTGCTGAGATAACGCCGTGAACGTAATGTATACTTGAGGCAGTATTCAATAAATCAACGTAACGACAAATCCCACATTCAGGAGTAATCGTTTTACATAAAGCCATCCCCTGCAGCGACTTTCGTGGGATATAAATCCTATGAAAACACAGCCATGTGACAGTTTGTGATAGGTATGCTATATCAAAGGTATACTTTATAAAACGGGTTGTAATAGTATTCGTGTTTACACATTGTAGTAATCATATTTGGGTTGATTTTTTGTTTTACGGTATGTTGGATTGAGTGTTAATATATTTCACATCATTACAGGTTTGCAACTTTGTAATAATCTCTCATGTGCCTAGTGCATAATTTGTATAATATTGGGCTTTTTAAATCTTAAAATGCATCGAAAGTGATTGCACTGACTTCACACGTAGTTTTGAATCTCAATCTACGTAGCGAATATGCTTTCAGTGGCACATAAACTCTGCACTACTATCCACCGTGGCCAGCAACCAGTAAACCAGTGCCTACTGATCATGCAGCACAATAATTGACCCGAGCATCTTTCTGTGGTTGCTAGAGTTTCGTACATTGCAACAGATATATCAGCTGTTAACATCAAGGTCCTAGCCACTGAGTGTTGCTGTAGTTGCAGTGTACTTATGAAAGTTAATTACAGTCTGGCATTGTTACTCCTTTTGTATTTTTATTTGTTGTATTGATCAAACATCACAGGGAGCAGCTTTACATGTTGAGCTAGACTGAAGTATTATTTTGTTTTTTCATTAGCTTTATTTTAGTTTTACTGACCACACAACTGGTTAAAGTGGTCAGTTTATTTCCAACTTCTCCACTGTACTTGTTTTGTATTACTTTTTAAGGAAATAAAATCATTTATCATTTATCATTTATCACTTTGCCGTTATCTACCGGTACTTAATCACTTATAATCCAAGACCTCACATTCATTTCGTTAGTGTTATTAGTGGAACTGACAGTGAGACAATGTTCGGATCATGGGGTAATTTGTATTTTATATATTTAAAACAGAAAATCAAATTATTTCTTGATCTGGGAGTCCTGCGCAGGGTGTTTCAAACTACTGGTGAGTAAGGTTTCAACTTGTGTAATTATTTATAGCATTAAGCATTTTCAGCGGTCCGTAACAGAAATAATTTCGTATTCAGGTACTAACTAGTAACATCCTAGTATTAAACTATTTTTGACATTTACATTTTCTTTTCAGAGTTGCCATTTTAATTTCAGGTTGTACGATCAGTTTTAAATGATCACTTATAGGTTACTAACTTTCATTTTCTGGTTCTAACTAGCTAACCTAGCAGAAACGTTTGATATAATTGACATTTTTATTTTAAAACGTGGCCGGGCCAGCGAATTGACATTGGTGATTCGGAATTTCATATTATCCTGAAACTATGGTTTTAAAGTTTTTAGAGAAAAATGTTTAAGGATTCACATAATATAAATATTGTTGTAGTTTTATTTCTAGCTTTGGTATTGTATTAGCTACTTTAATAATAATATGTTTTTACTAATATGCCATCGTCATCGTATCAAGTATAATCGTTATATGGTCAGCCTTTCACTCAAAATATTAGTCTACGCATTTGGAACAGTTTATAATTGATTTTTAAAATAATACATTTCCTTATATAAAACCAATAGACATAACAACTTTCAAAATCAGATATAAATGTCTAAATTTAAAAACAATACGGTTACTGATAGTTTCCATTCAGAACTAGGTATTGATTGTGGGAATTTCAACGCCAACTCTCTTGGTGGGCGAGTGTGAGTGTCTTTAATTGAATACATGCAAATTGCAATCTGACAAAACACCTGGGGCTCACCTCTCTGACATGGTTCTGTCTCTTAATTGGAGGTCGAGACATAAATTAGTTACAACTCAGATAGTTATTCCTAACTGATCGTTAAAATACGTCTTAATTAATAATCAACGTACTCTTTTAAATTTGGATCACGTTTGATAATGTTTCGTACTGTAGGTTAATATTTTAACCGTGTCGTTTACCAATGTTAATTAGTACCAAATTGTTGAATGTAGCCACTAAATAACTTACCTTATAAGTGTGAGAGCACGTAAGAGTGACTCGTTGAACGATGACGAACATAAAGTTGTCAATCTGAAAATAGACCACTCATTTGTAGTGTAAAGAATGGCTTCCTAGAAGAGAAATTTGTACGTATGTTATCTGATTATTCCGTTTTATCTGATTCCTCCTCGCTGAAATTAAAAAAATTATAAACATAAATCAAAGTTTAGCAATAGCCACCCTACTACTATGGAAGCCCCCCGAGTCCTTTTTGACCTTTGACCCCTGACTTCACGCCCGCTCCCCTTCCCCACTCACTCCCCCTCCCCACCTCCCCCCTCCACTCCCCCCCTCCCCACCCCCTCCCGCCCCTCCCCCTCCCAATCCCCCTCCAACTCCCCCTCCCCCTCACATTCCCCCCCTTCCCTCCCGGCCACTCATACCACCTTACCTAACCTACATTAGGACCGTGTTGCCAACCTGGTTTTTTTCGGTGTAGCGCTGCCAACCTATTTTTTTCTTGCAATACTAGGTCACGCTAGATTATACTGATTGTTATAAATATATATTTATTACGTCACGCTACTTTCATTTGCTGCGCTCGGCCCCCTCACACTGTTTAAATATCTTTTAATACCTTTCTTCAGTTAAAATATATTAGTAAAATATGAAGTAGTACAAGGTGTATCAGAACAGACTGAAATAAAAACTATGCATTTATAAAATAAAAGTTGATATTTGTATGTAGTGATTTCTCTTTACGGTGGAAATCATACCTAGTAGATAATGTTATAACCTTATCAGGTTCATAGTTCCTGTTTCAACTTGTCTAGAGCTGTCACTACTTGTTCAGTAGATATGACCCCTATAGAGCTCTATAACTTATTTGCTACGCCAAACCTTTTAACTTGTAATACTGTTTCATTATATGCTTTTTAAAACTAATTTCGCTCGTGGTGCACTCTAGTAGCGAATTTAATAACTAACAGCACACCCTATAGTGGCCATATTTTAAACCACTTTCCACCCAATCAGAATAATGTAGAACTAGATCTCTTAATAAACCTTTGAATTACAATAAGACGGAGTTTTGCAACATTTTATTTAACCTTAAATATTGGTTTATTTTGACTCACATAAGTTGTATTCCTAAAGCCCTACATAAAGGGATGGAAGTAGTCAAACACCAGTAATAGTTCCACACATTTTATTTTCGACTAACATAGACGTAGTTTACAGGATCCGAAGGAAATATTTTTGTTCTAAAACGATATTCATCCGGTGTGTCTTGCTTTAGATCCATAAGTAGGTATCCGTGAGGTTCAGACGTCCAATCGGTATAAGCGTCCTGGATAAATTTTGGATTGTACGGGCAAATTTGATATGCAAGATGCCTGATCTGAGCCTTGTCTCGTGGATTCTTGAAACACACAATGTATTGGGTGTTCAGTGAAATGTCACGCTGCCCTCTTCCTTGGTGGAAAATATTTTAAGTAATGTAAAACACGGATATTGCTTTGATGACAGCCTTTGGTAAATAAATCTGCTACTTTCTGATCCGTACGGTTCATCATATCGTCGATGACAACAAGTTTGGGTGATCCAATATCTTCCAACTCTTCAATGTCGGGCAATCCTTGTTTGAAATGGACAGGAGCATTGATATTTGAAGGTTTAAAAGCTCCGTAAAACCAATAAACGTTATCAAATACTGCATCACACATTCTGTTCATATTATTTATAAAACCTTTAACAAACCGTGTCTTGCCAGCCATACTGGGGCCACAAATGATGGCTGAAAAAGGATGTTTCCATCTCGGATCCATGATTGCGACTGATCCGGATCTATTAAACGAGACGTCATTTATACCTTTCGGGCTCCTCAAACTGAACCTTCACATCGTACGATAGCACTTTATATAGTATACATTCACCTTCGAATAACTGTTCCAAATGCACATATTAATACGATTACAAATTACCCACAGCTATGAGTCGTCATGTACACTTCATATAGTACACTCTCATTTTCCATTTACGGGTTTATTATTTCCAAGGGCTTATCATTCGACTACTTTCATTCGGTTGTTCCATCCGGTTGTTTCTTTCGGTTGTTCATATCGAATGAGTTTATCTACTACTTTTATTAATTGTACTGTTGGTTCTTATGGGAAAAACACATCAGTATTCGGTTGTTCCATTCGGTTGTTCATATCGAATGAGCTTATCGATTATTTTTGGAAATTTTACTGTTGGTTCTAATGGAAAAAAACATCGGTATTCGGTTGTTTTCATTCGATTATTTCATTTGGTTGTTGTTCGATTCGATCCGATATTTTACATAAATAGAGGGGGTGAGCCGCCCTGAGATCATTTGCGTTCCCGCACTCCTAGCGTCAACATCGACTTGTCTAATTATGTCTGCGACACCACCTCCACCTTCTTTGGACAAACAGCCTTTTTCAGGGCTACAACTCTGCTCGCAAAATGTGACAGATCCTGCGGAAGGAGTTCGTCTCTCTTCGCCCGATCAAGAGGGTGAATTTAATCTGATTGGAGACTTGGCTGGCGGGGGTCAACCACTTCGGGAAGTACACCGTCCTCCGCTTCGTATGGACATCTTACCCCTTCCGTCTACTTCCCGTTCTATGCCCGGCCCCGCCTTAACCTGTACCATGCCGCAACTAGGCAGCCCCAACCTGTCCCTGACTTTGATTTTGTGGGGGATGTTACATCATCGAGCCACCCTCTCAACTTCCGCATCATCGGTGAGTGTTATCGACAATATAGGAATTTTGAGGTTATGGCACGTGAAATAACGGTGCAAATTGATCCCCCCCAAGCCCATGATAATCCTTACGTGTGGCTTAGCGATACTTTTACTGGTTTGACCCGTCATCTTCTCAATGACACTATTGCTCCCCAAGACCGTGTAGGCTTTACAATCCATAGTCCTGCACTTGTCGGTCAGCGGCCCATTGGCCTTAGTGTTCGTCGTATGGATCAGTTTTCCGTTGACATTTTGTTGCAGCTGATCGAACGTTGCGTTCAGAGCAACTAGGAATTCCTTATTGCCGGCCCCTTACGGGTGGTATTCCTTCATATCCGAGTACCAATGGGCGGAATTCACAACAAACGTATTGACTACACCTCAGACTTTCATACCTTCTGTAAAAGGAAACAAGGAATAGTCACAATAAACAACTATGACAATCTCTGCCTGGCCCGAGCACTAGTAGTGCTCAAAAACGACGAGTCTCCGGCAGCAGCGGCGGATTACAGGACAATGCTTAGATCAGGTCGTTATGGTCAGCGAGGATTACAGTTTGCATTGGCTGGCCGTTTGTGTCGTGAAACCAACGTTGACCTGGCACATGGGGGAGGTGTTGAGGAGTTGCGTGTCTTCCAGCAACACTTGACCGAATACTTTATTACAGTTTTTACTGACAGACGAGGTAAAGAAACAATTTTTGAGGGTCCTTTAGGTACTCCTGACCACCCTCACAAGCATATCGATCTGATATTTGGCGATAAACACTACAATGTTATTACGTCAGTTACGGGGGCCTTCACAGCAAAAACGTACTGCCGACCCTGCAAATACGCAGACTCCAATACTGTCACTCGTCATCGTTGCCCCACAAAATGCCCTGCCTGTGTTCAGCCCGGTTTATGTGAAGATAGCGAACGCACTAAATGTGATACGTGCAACCGATCGTTTTTTGGTCAAGATTGTTTCCGTCGCCATTTTCTCCCGTCATTCGGCAATGAATCAGCTTGCCAAACACTGAAAAAGTACAACAGCTGCCTGCATACTTATAGCTTAGAACGGAAGAAGAGGATACATGTTTGCGGCGAATCTTTCTGTACTATTTGTGACAAATTTGTGCCTCCGAACCATCTCTGCTACGTGCAGCCTGCCAAGCCATTCGCCTTCAAGAAACCATATCTGTTTGTATTCTTTGACTTTGAGTGTACTCAAGAGACCCCGGTTCCTGAAAATCCAGGCTCGTTCAAGCACATCTCCAATTTGTGTATCACAGAGCAAGCCTGTCCAACCACCAACCCACAGGCCTGTCCTGGGCATTGTTGCATCAATGTTCCAGACTCTGAACACCACTGCGATTTCTGCGGACAGCGACGCCATGTTTTTGAAGGTCGCGATACTGTCAAGGTCTTTGTGGCGTACCACGCCAAGCCACGACCGCAGTACAAGGACGTTGTAGTGATTGCCCACAATTTTAAGGTGTATGACGGCCAGTTTGTCCTGCGGCACATGATTGAGGAACTCGGTTGGGCTCTAGAACTGAGTATGACAGGTTCAAAAATCCAATCGATGAAGTACTCACATCTACATTTCATCGACTCATTCAATTTTCTGTTGGAAGGCCTGGCAAAACCACCCAAAACATTCAATCTTGAAAACACGGTCAAAGGATATTTCCCACACTTCTTCAATAGAACCGAGAACTCTGGCTACATTGGCCCCATCCCTTCTCCCGAGATGTACGGTTGTGACGATATGCCCGAAGACGACAGGAAGAGATTCTTCGAGTGGTACACCCCTTTGGCACAGGACCCCACGTACGTCTTCAACTTTAGGACGGAACTTTTGACGTATTGCTCTGAGGACGTCCGAATCCTGCGTCGCGCCTGTCTGAAATTTAGGGACGGACTCCTGGCTGAAAACAACGTCGATCTCTTCAGACAGGCCGTAAAAATCGCCGGGGCATGTATGACAGCATACAGGACGAACCATCTTCCGCGGAACACCATCTCTGTCATCCCCGCCGGTGGATATCGCCTCGCCGACCGTCAATCCCGTGAGGCGCTTTTTTGGCTCATGTAGGAGGCCCACTCTGGTGGCATCGAAATCCAGCATGCCGGAAATGGTCGGGAAAAGAAGATCTGCGGACGCAAAGTGGACGGCCACAGCGAAGATTGTGACATGAAAACTGTCTGGGAGTAACACGGCTGCTGGTTCCACGGATGCCCGTCATTTTTCAAAAACCGTGACCACGCAATCAAGGGTGGGACCCAAGGCGACACTATGGCGTCAAGGTACGAGAGGACGCTGGACAAGACCGAGCTACTTCGTCGCAACGGATACACTGTCGTCGAAATGTGGGGCTGCCAGTTTTCAACAATGATGAAGGCTAACCCTGCGTTCCAGCGGTTCATTGACTCTTGAGACGACATCGCCGCTCAGCCCCTTGATCCACTAGATGCCTTCTTCGGTGGCAGGACTAACGCAACTAAATTGTATCATAAAGTGACAAAAGGCGAGAAGATTATGCATCTGGATGTCTGCAGCCTGTATCTGTACATCTGCAAGTACGGGACCTTTCCCGTCAAACATCCAAAGATCTTCTTAGGTGCCGGCTGTCCCCAGGATAAAACAAATATTGAGGGACTCGTTCGTCTTGATATCCTGCCCCCCGATGAGCTCTACCACCCTGTCCTTCCTGCCAGGTTCAACGGCAAACTGTGCTTTGCTCTGTACCGCACTTGTGTGGAAACAACGAATCAAGAAGACTGCGCCCACACGCCCGAACAACGGATTCTCTCGGGGACTTGGGTGACCTGCGAAGTGCGAAAGGCCCTCGAGCTCGGCTACAAGATCGTCAAGATACATGAAGTGTGGCAGTATGAGACGACCACATACAACCCCGATGATAATTCCGGTGGTTTATTCGCCTAATACATCGACAAGTTTTTGAAACTTAAAGTCGAAGCGAGTGGCTGGCCCGAGTGGTGTACCACGGACGAGCTAAAAGCGCAGTTTGTTCGTGAGTACGAAGAGAAGGAGAAGATCAAGATCGACCCGCACAACGTTGCTTTCAACCCTAGAAAACGTTCAATTGGGAAGACATGCCTCAACTCCTTCTGGGGCAAATGGGGGCAACACAGTGATTTGCCCCATACATCCGTTGTGAAGACGCAGGGTCAGCTACTAGACATTTTGACCGACCCAGGGATCGAAGTGGATGAACTCCTGCCTATCAGTGACGACTTGATGTTTATCAATTGGCGCGACCTAAAGGATGCAATCCTGCTCCATCCGTATACAAACGTGGTGATTGCGGCGTTTGTGACAGCTCAGGCACGTCTCAAACTCTATTCGTACCTCGAGCGACTGGGAAAACGTGTCCTTTATTTTTATACGGATTCAATTCTCTTCATACAGAAGCCTAGAGATGCAGAAATCGAGGCCGGCGAGTTTTTGGGCCAGATGACCAACGAGTTGGCCAAGTATGGCCCCGACGCCTACATCGTGGAATTTGTTTCCGGAGGGCCCAAGAACTACGCCTATGTCATTCGGACCGGCCCGAATTAATTCAAGATTGTGTGTAAAGTTCGTGGAATAACAATGAACTACAGGAACCGCGGCATCGTATGGTTCGACACCTTGAAGAAGATACTACTTCATGACGCCCCGGCCACTATAGTACCCATCCCCCACAAGATCGCCCGCCCCAAGACAGGAATTGTTGTGACACGCCCTGATACAAAAACTTACAGGGTGGTGTACAACAAACGTCACCATGTCGGCGACTTTGACACTCTGCCATTCGGGACAAAGCGGCCCCGATTTTGAAATATCTGTTTTGGCAGCCGTTTTATCTTCCATTTAAATTAATCCAACTGCCGTTTAGCATGCGCATATGTATATTTATCTTCTGTATCCTTGTTGCTATCAGCTGTTGTAAGATTCCTATAAATAGGGGCAGCGTTTCGTTTCACGAGTCAGTTCTGCGGAATGTCTCGCACAGTGCGGGTCAATTTCCAGCTCCTACAGACCATAGTCAAGTTGAAGCCTAGTCCACGTCTGAAGTTGCTACGTATAGCTGACAATAGTTTGGTTACCGCTATTTGCGAGTGTTTTTTGAACCTTTTAAACGCCAACATACCTCTTACTTCTGAGGTGAGACGGAAACTCGAAAGATTCAAGCAAACTATTCGTTCTGTAGCGTCTTCGAAAGGCTCTTGGAAATCTAAACGAGCATTGTTGGTGAAACACAGTGAAGTTATAGTCTAGTTATAGTCTAGTTATTGCTACGGCCCTGGACTATTTCAAGGATGAATCACGCTAAGAAGATGGTGTTGATTTCACCCGACGTCTTGCAACGGTTGAACGCTGCTACACCGAAAAACGAAACGTTGAACGTTCTGGAAGAGGAAACGAATAAAGTGCTTCACGCTTCGGGCCTCGAAGACAGGGCTAAATGGGCGCAGTACCAGCAGATGCTTCAACGGAGACAGTATTTTCACGATGAAATGCGCAAACCTATGGAAATTCCTATTGTAGAAGCATCACACAGCGGCACCCGAAACTTTAGAGACGATATCTTACGCACGATTCCCAAGGCGTTTAAAAGAAAAGGAGAACTCCTTTTTGAACGGCACTGTGACAACGAACTAATTTCATGGAACAGAAACGGAACCGTCAGTATAAATGGAGCCGCAATCCCCAACTCGAACATTGTCGATCTGGTCTGCGATGTGGTAAGGTGCAAGAAGACAGCTGCCGGCCCCATCGGTTGGGAGCAGTTTGTGGAAGCTCTACGCCAGATTAACGTTCCTCAAGCAACCCTCAGCGCAGACATCCGCGAGCCGGACCCTCCTCACCGAGACGACCATTTACTTCACCACGACCACCATTTCCTACACTCACCGCTAGAAGGCGGAAAACAATTACACCAACACTCCCAGACAGAATAAGAATATTAGTGTCTAAGGCGTGGGCTCTTATGAACCCGCAACAACCATAAACAAGACTCTGGAAAAAATATACTACGACCCGGCAAGTTCTGCTTGCTACGCAGGAAGCCGCCCCCTTATTACAACAACCAAAAATAAAATTAAGACCCGAAAAACTAACGATTGTCTTCTCACTCAGGACCCCTACACACTGCATACGCAAAAAAGAAGAAACTTTGCCAGAAACAGGTATATCGTCAGTAATATCGACGATTTATGGCAAGCGGATTTGGCCATTTTTAAAAACATTTCCAAATACAACGACGGTGTCAAGTATCTGCTTGTGGTGGAGGACGTTTTCTCAAAATACGGTTGGTTGCACCCGTTGAAAAACAAGACTGCTAAAACGGTTAATGAGGCTTTTGAGTCTATTTTAAAAACCGACGGACGAAAGCCACGCGATATCCAGTGTGACAAAGGTAGAGAGTTTGTTTCCGTAGCCTCTGCAAAGTTTTTCAAGCAGCGTGGAATAAATTTTTACACGACCCGCAATCCCGATCCCAAAACTGCAGTGGTGGAGCGGTTTATAAAAACTATAAAATCAAGATTGTGGCGCTACTTTACGTACAAAAACACTTTACGCTATCTGGACATTATTCAAGACTTGGTACGCGCCTACAATAATATAATGCATTCGGCAATCAAAATGGCAACAGCTGACGTCAATGACAAAAACGTTCTGCCAGTCTGGAAGACGCTCTATCCAAGAAGGAAACCTATATCGCCCCCAAACTCAATGTCGGTGACACAGTGCGTATAGCAAAGGAGAAGAAACATTTTGCTAAAGGATACGAAAGCAACTGGACAGAGGAAATTTTTAAAGTCATACGCGTCATAAGGCATCTAATTTCAGTGTACCAAGTTCAAGACCTGGCCGGAGAAGTTATTGACGGTGCCTTTTACGAAGTGGAACTTCAAAAAGGAATAGTTCCGAAAAACAAGGTTTACAAAATTGAGAAAATACTGGAAATGAAAGGTGGGGGAAAAGGGAGGAAGATGTTGGTCAAGTGGAAAGGCTACCCTGCAAAGTTCAACTCCTGGATTCCTGCCTCCGGCCTTTTGGATTTAACGCAGTGAATAATGGTGCTGCTGTCAGTCTGGTCCGAGACGCCGTCGAGTGAACATGTCAGGTGTCGGTGGAATGTTTGGTGCTGCCGACCATGCTCCTATGCCTATATCTGGTGGTACTATAAAAACCAAGGCTCAGTCTTTGCCCAAGCGTCGCAGCGTGAACATCAGTCCCGACTCTACGTCATCAAGCAAGAAGAGGACAAAAACAATACGGAAACCTCGCACGGAAGAAAAAACAGAAAAGAAGCAGATACGCAAGAAGACCAAAGAGCCAATAAATAAGAAGAAGGCGACAAAGAAGACTTCAAAGAGAAAATTACCCATCGACATTTTTACATAATGACCTACGTACATAACCTCTCTGCCGATTGTTCTAAAACCGAACTGGACTTGTTTTCTCTACCACCTACTCAGACCAGCATCGATGGAGGTCAATGGATCCAATACAAGCCATTGTCCTCGCTCAATGACGACTCGCCTATCGAGTTTGTAGTGCCTGGCCATGGTGACGAATATTTGGACTTGCCTCAAACCTTAATTGCTGCGAAAGTGAGAATTTTGCAAGAGTACGGTAATGTTTTGGACGCAACCTGCGATAAAGTTGGACCTGTAAACTATTTTCTGCATTCGCTGTTTAGCCAAGTGGAAGTGTACTTTAACCAAAAACTTGTATCGGTAAATGGAAACACGTATCCTTACCGAGCGTACATTGAAACTCTCTTAAATTACGATGATGCCGCTAAAGAAACCCACCAATCATCAGCCCTTTGGGTGAGCGATACAGCTGGTCAAATGGACAAAACTGAAGATGAAAACGACGGACTAAAGAAAAGACGAAGTTACTTTGCCAATAGCCACCCTGTGGACATGATGGGATATATACACGCTGACTTATTCCAACAAGGAAAGTATCTGCTGAACGGAGTCGAGCTTAAAGTTAAATTTAAGAGATCCCGCGATAACTTTAGTCTAATATCCAAGTCTGGGTTCGTGATAAACGTGATGGAAGCCAACCTGATGGTGAGAAGAGTGAAGATTAACCCCACACTATTGACTGAACACGCAAAAAAGCTAGAAACGTGCACTGCAAAGTATCCCATAACGCGCGTGGACGTTAAGGCCTTTACTATTCCAAGTGATGTGCTCGGCAAAACTATAGACAATGTTTACCTGGAACAGTTGCCTAAAAGGATCGTGTTGGGGCTAGTGAGTAACAACGCTTATAACGGCAGTTTTAAGCACAACCCTTTTAATTTTGCCCACAACAACGTAAACGTTCTGGCCCTCTACGTTGACGGACAGCAAGTACCTGCTAAAGCGCTTCAGCCAGACTTTAAAATCATCAGTTATACATCAGTTGCTACAATACGTTATTTTCCGGATGTGGTATTTTACAACAAAAACCACGAAAACAGAATTTCACGAAGCATGTACCCCAACGGCTATTGTCTGTACGCGTTCGATTTGACATTGGATTTGGCGGCAGCTGCGTCCCATTCTGTGTTTTTCTGCCTTGTCAGAAGAGGCAGTTTTCGCATCGAAATCAAGTTTGGCGTGGCCCTCACGGAAGCGGTCAACTGCATCGTCTTTGGAGAGTTTTGCAACATCATCGAAGTGGACAAGTACAGAAACGTTACTGTAGACTACAACTAAGCACTACATTGTGGTTGACAAGACTGTTGCCTAACATGATTACGTTTTATTAAAATGTACATATTTTAGAAGTGTAAATGTTTTTAGTTTTCCAAAAGAGTTGATTTTAGTTTCTGAAAGACATTGTAGCGACAGGAAAAATGGTATTTTGTTTAGTAGATTCTTTAATTGATAAAATGTTTATATTAGTAGTTCACATGTTTGATATTTATTTACTTAATGCGTATCACTTGTGTACATAAGCTTATTTGATGTACAATAAAAGTGTGTGTGTCTTTCTTAAATTGTTGTTATTTCTTGTTCCTGCAAATGATGTCTGAAAAGGTACTATGTAGTGGGGTAGCTACCGCCTGCTCATTCTAGTGCTGGCCTTGGGCGGTGGCGGTCATGGAGCTGTTTGCCGACTTCCAGGGGTTTAAAGACTCGCACAACGAGTTTGTAATTAAGGGGTTTGCTGTCGCCACGGTTGACGGTGCAGTTCTACAACACTGGACAGTGAGATCCCCGTATCCGTACGCTACTCTAGACTTAAAAACCAAGAAACAGTGCACATGGGTCACCAATTTCTATCACGGCATACTGTGGCAGGACGGTGATGTCACCATTCAAGCGCTACACAGACAATTGTTTATCATTTTCAAAGATTCAGTGGTGTATGTGAAGGGACTAGAAAAGGTAAAATACATTAGTGAATTTTTTAAAACGTGTCTGGTGCAGGACTTGGAAAACTACCCGTCCTTAAAGACTCTCGCCAATTCGCCAGTGTTCTGTTTTTACCATGAGAAAACAAAAAAGGTTTGTGCCCTGAATAACGTGTTGAAACTTGTTCAGTATTATAATCAATAATTCTTAAGAGACATTCCTTTAATGCTTGGGGGATGGGTTTTTCCCCCACTTTACTGGTATAAAGGCTTACTCGCAGAAGTTCTTCATTCTATCAGCGACAGTGGTAGCAGCACCATCTCGAACCTACAGCTACAATGGACATGAACAATTTGAAAGGACGCCTCAACAGCTGTAACGCTCATCGATTCACCAGACTTAATGATCTCCAGCCTGGTACTCTGTACGAGATTACCAATTTTGCAAAAACAAATTCACGCTACGGCGAGGCTGTCTGCGCAACCGTGAAAGGAATAGAAGGCGGCGATGTACTATTGAACGTCTATCTACCACGGCGAATCCTCATCATCCTCACAGAAGCCGCCATCGAGAGTTACAACAAAGGAGATGCTGCCAGGATGTCTCTAGTGTACAACGGCAACCGTAAAAGAATATAATTTGTTTAAGAAGAATGTCATTTTGTTAATAGTTCTAGTAGAAAATGTATAAATAAACGTTTTGGTTTGTAATTTATTACTTATGATTTTCCCTTGTTTGCATAGTTTAGTATTGGACTTACACAAGGTACAATTTAGATGCAATTAGTTTAAAAAAGCATATAATGAAACAGTATTACAAGTGAAAAAGGTTTGACATAGCAAATAAGTTATAGAGCTCTATAGGGGTCATATCTACTGAACAAGTAGTGACAGGTCTGGACAAGTTGAAACAGGAGCGATGAACCTGATAAGGGTATAACATTATCTACTAGGTATGATTTCCACCGTAAAGAGAAATCACTACATACAAATATCAACTTTTATTTTATAAACGCATAGTTTTTATTACAGTCTGTTCTGATACACCTTGTACTACTTCATATTTTACTAATATAACTAATATATTTTAACAGAAGAAAGGTATTAAAAGATATATAAACAGTGTGAGGGGGCCGAGCACCGCAAATGAAAGTAGCGTGAGGTAATAAATATATACATATAAATCAGTATAATTTAGCGTGACCTAGTATTGCAAGAAAAAAAAAAGGTTGGTAGCGCTACATAGAAAAAACCCAGGTTGGCAACACGGTCCTAATGTAGGTTAGGTAAGGTGGTATGAGAGGCCGGGAGGGAGGGGGGAGGGGGAGGTGGAGGGGGAGGTGGAGGGGGAGGTGGAGGGGTGGGAGGGGGAGGGGAGGGGAGGGTATTGGGAGGGTTGGCGAGGTGTGGGTTGGGGGAGGGGAGGGGTGGGTGAGGGGAGGGGAGGGGAGGGGAGGAGAGGGGGAGGAGAGGGTGAGGGGAGGGGAGGGGGAGGGGGAGCGGGCGTGAAGTCAGGGGTCAAAGGTCAAAAAGGACTCGGGGGGCTTCCATAGTAGTCACCCTCATGTAAAATGGCGACCAACATTGAGTTTTTAGGCTAAACTTGAGGGATAAGGAGATAGAAGCAGTACGAATTTAAATTTGTTACTATTGTAAACGTGTTGATTTAAACGTATTGTGCTTCTATCTCCATGTTCGTCAAGTTTAGGGGAAAATACCAAAGAATAAAGCCGTCTAAAATTACGTTTAAAATATAATAATACTATAAAACTTAAAGGGAATGCTAAGAAAATTATAAAGTAGGCTCCATATTTCAATATAGTGGCCAAAATCCATTTTTCATATTTTGTTCGACACAAAAGAGTAAGGATCATCCTCTATTTAAAGTTTCCTATAAACCTTGTGGTTTCTGAACTACCATAGGTAACTTTATAATAATAAACACTCACTGTGTTTGGTTGTAAAACACAACGTAATTTAATTAATTTTAACTAATTTCCAAATGTTGATTTATTGAAGATAAATATTCAATATATAAGTGAAAATTTAAATAGTAATCGAATAAACTACTAAGCGTTTAAATATTAATCTACCATACATCTAGAAAAAAGGTTTGTTTTCATTAACTAAAAGGTTTTTTTAGCTGGTGCATCCAGGGAAAATAACATTTTTTATTTTATTATATTTTTATGACATTGTGTTATTGATTTACTGGTGAAGTTATTGATTATTTCATACCTTGATGGGCAACAAGTGTCTTCTTTCTTCAAACTTTTGTACCCCATCTCTTTTGAAACTTTTTAGACTTTAAATTCATTGAGAAAATAGACACGAAAAACTGTTTTGGAAGTCCTAAATAAATAAATGAAACACATTACATCCCACATTTTAAAGAAGTTTATGATTTATATTTTCTTCAGCACGACGGAAGACAATGAACTGGTCATGGTTTGGATGCTGGTGGAAAATAAGATAAGCATCACCTACTTTGGAGAATATAAATATTTCCACCATCATATTCTTAGGAACGACTTTGCTTTTAGTATTTTCAAACTAAATAAAAGATTTAGCGTAGTTACATTTACATGTAGCGTAACCTCTCGATTCAAACTCTCTTTAAACTTGTTATGAAGTAACAATAATTTTCTCATGAAGATCCTGGGTCCTGGGATCCTGGGTCTATCATAAGATCCAGGTGAGTGAACACCTGTTCTGATCGTGTCCATTTATTTTATCGTTTAGCCATAAGCTATATTTAAAATGTTAAATATATGTTTGTCGGTCTATAATAATACTAAAAAATAAACATAACATTTTTCTTCTTTATACATTTTACTTAATAAAATTTAATCACATAATCTTGGGATATTTTAAAAGAATAGTTATTCCTGGGTCTAAGCAATTTCTGTATTCACTCTATATCCGTGCGATACTACAAATAAAAATATATACTATAACTAAATAGGTAAATAAAAAATATACTATATAAAATAGATACTATGTAATTTTATACTAAAATTATATATCTAACCTCTTAGTTGATGTCTTCGATTTCTCACACTCAATTCTACATGTAGTTCAGTTCAGTAGTAGTTCAGTAGTAGTAGTACTAGTAGTAGTAGTAGTTCAGGGGGTTGAAGTCTATGCGTCGATCCTTGTATGTATTAATACTGCATAGCACGTATGGTACACGGTAAATAAGTTTGTACTTAATTTTCGTTTGAAACTGATAACTTCAAATATGATTACTCTTTAAATAATCTTCCTTATTAAAACCTATATTCTCTCTTCTCTTATATCTATTACTTTGTTCAACTAATGCAGATATTCATGACAATTCATCATAAAACCCTACAGGCTTTCAATATATATGAATTTTATCTGCTACTTAAACTAACAAAGTACACATCTCGTTGATTAAACATTTAGTGATTTGAACCTGTTCAGAGTCCAAACATGTTTTATTCAACTGATTAAATATTATTTGTTAAGGCTAAACAAACAGCACTCTGAACCCCAGTTTAGCGATAAAAACACTCCTAAAACGTTTGACATTTTCTACAGTTGTCAGTCCTATGAGGAAGATACTCTTTGACAACGTTATACATTTGATAGAGGGAATACATTTGAAAACTTTTAATTAAATAAAGGGCTTAACTATCAAGCTTTGAAGCTTTGTAAGATTATATCACATTGGGAAATTAACGTTTTTCTGTTTTACGCATTCGTTTAAACCTAAAAAAACTACGCCAAAATATTTTATATTAACTAAGTTTTAATTGTTTTTCTTCCAAACATATTACCTTCACTTTACCTGGAAGAGTCAGCAGAGTTGAAAAAAATAGGTTATTCCAGTCACTAGATATATAATTTTATTAAACATTTAAAACTGTGCTTTAATTTTAAATTCAATTTATATATTTCATATAATACGAATTAAAGTAGTTAATATGTTGAAAAAACAACCACGTTACTAAAATAAGTATCTTAATGATATAAGAAGTATTTAGTTAATAATTTTAAAATTTGTATTAAATGTTTACAAAATAGGTTATATCTGTGTACAAGCTGATATCAGCTTGTTATATAAAATTCATATAAATTGAAAAAATATAATGTATAATGAATTTAAAAATAAAAGTTAACAATAAACAATTTTAAACGATCCATAGTTAACTATCTAAAGGTGTTATGTTTATTAGTTTGAATGATTCAAAACTTTACCTTATATTATAATAATAAAGTTTATTAGAGGTTTAAGAATATTTTGGAAATCATACATTTAAACATTATCATTATGACATTCTGAATTTGTTTGAAGGTGGACCATAAAAATAAAGAGTACAATAAGACGTACTTTAAAAGAGTACAAATAAAATAACAAATTTTCTTGAAGGTGAACAAAGCATGATATATTTTAGCACAATAGAGTGTAAATAGTGGGGAAAAACATTAGTAACAATGATCAGCTGGTAAAGTCCAAAAGTGTAATGACAGTTATTTTAATAGATTTTTAGTGAAAAAATCGTATATTCAAAATAACATTTGAAAAAAACAAGAGTACTCTAAACATTCCCAAACAGACATTTTTAATGCAAAATAATGCATATTACATGCCCAATGTAAAATTTTTTTAAGTTTTCCATTCCCGTAAGTCAACGAATGCATTCTTGCAACGTTAAACTTTATAAAACAAAATGTGGAAGAAATTCCATATCACACCCAGCATTTCAGTTATGTTTCCCTAAAACCATACAGAGTTCAGTTTTATATCTAACGGCATGTTCCAGACATCTTTGAGTTTTATAACTTTGGTACATAATTGTTATCTAACGTTCCAGAAAAAGTGAGTTTATTAACTATTGTTGATACGTAAATTGTCATACACAATCTGTCTGTTGTTTCCATAGTCCGGTCAATGCGGTAATTTGTAGTAGAATAATGGAAACACTACATTATTCCACATTATTATCCACATTAATTAAACCTAACTGTTTCATTTAACTACTCTAACAATCCTAAAGCGAATACCCCCGTAGCAGCAAACCTGCGTACTCAGCGAATTTCCAATGCACATATATGTATCTTAATACCACATAAATCCACAAACCAAGTTTCATCAATATGCATTCATAAATAAACGATTTATGACATTTATATTATATATATATATATATATATATATATATATATATATATATATGTGTGTGTGTGTGTGTGTCCGTGAGCATGATAACTCTCTTAAAAATGATCCGAATTTGATGAAATTTGATATAAACGTGTAAATCAACATTTATGACTTTAAGTTCGAAAACCAGCCAGACCGCTTTATCCGAAGGGGTATTTTGGGGGGGTTTTGTACTCCAAAAATGGGTTTTTTGAATTTTTTACATATAATTTTGGATAGTCAAATTTTAGTTTTTCCCATTAGATTCAGCTTAAAAAAATACACAATTTGGTATTTTGATCATTTCTCTACGTCAATTGGTTACCGAGATATTGAAAGTGCTAAACACAGTACGTTGTCTGTTATTCTTATGGAGGAAAATAAAAATGTTATATCTCGCTTATTTTTGAATGTATACTGACGAAACTTGGTGTACGGCTTCATCTGGTTGTGGACCATTGATATTTGCTCAAAAAAACATTTTTTTCCAAACGCTCCCGTAGCAGCAAACCTGCGTACTCAGCCCCATGTTATTCTTATGGAGAATAAGTAACGTGTTATCTCCCTTAATTATGAAAATAAATTAATGAAATTTGGTATGTGACTTCACCTAGTTGAGTTGTATTGATATTAATATAAAACCCCATTTTTTGTATTTCTTGCTTCAGCAAACCTGCATACTCAGCCGCCATGTTATTCTTATGGACAATAATTAAAATGTCATAAATCGTTTATTTATGAATGTATATTGATGAAACTTGGTATGTAGCTTTATGTGGTATTAAGATAAATATATATGCATTGGAAATTCGCTGAGTACGCAGGTGTGCTGCTACGGGGGTATTATTAATTTATGTTCATAATTAAGGGAGATAATAGGTTACTTATTCTCCATAAGAATAACATTGGACAACGTACTGTGTTTAGCACTTTCAATATCTCTGTAACCATTTGACGTAGAGGAATGATCAAAATACCAAACTGTGTGTTTTTTAAGCTGAATCCAATGGTAAAAACAAAAATTTGACTTTTTCAAAAACTATATGTAAAAAATTCAAAAACCTATTTTTGGGGTACAAAACCCCCCCAAACTACCCCTTCGGATGGAGCAATATAGCTGGTTTTCGAACTTAAAGTCATAAATGCTGCTTTACACGTTTATACCAAATTTCATCAAAATCTGATCATTTTTACGAGAGTTATCGTGCTCACGGACATATATATATATATATATATATATATATATATATATATATACAGTTTCGAACGAATGGTGTTTTTGGGGTCTGGGGACCTCAACACGAAAAGTTATCATGGTCCCGGGCCTAGGTCTTACCATGCCGACTACGGTAATAGCTTCTTCCCTATAGGGGAAATTCGCTAATATCAGTCAAGTATAACTACTTTTAAAACGTATTAAATCGTCATATCACTGTGCAAAGCATCATTAAAAGGCGAACCTATGCAATCTAAAATCAGTTAATTCGTATAAAGTAATGAAACCCTTTGCGAGTAAATAGTGGGTTTCCGTTTGATCCACGACCCATTGCTTTTAACTAACCCGAAACGAAACTACTAGTTACTCTTTTGACTGGACGAGACTTTAGTTTAATGTAAAATAAAAAAAACTAAATCTTTTCAAAACACCGAAATGAATCAATTACGGTAAGTAAAATATCTTTAATATCGTTTTATTACCGGATAAAAACATAAACAATTTATATTTTTGGTGTGGTTGAGAAATTAACTTACTAATTTTGTAAGTACACTAGTTGCTTTTGTTAAAATTACTTAATTTGATTTTTGTACAGGTTTTATTATTACATTTCATTAAAATCATCAAGTTGGACATTTTATGTGCTACCTATGTCTATATACACTAAGCCATACTGCTGAAATCCATATACACAATAGAACTAAATGTTTTTGTGTTGAATCGCAATTGTGAACGGGATTGATATACTTTACAACTTCCATAGTACATGGCAGATAAATGCCTGCTAAGGTCATAGGCTAAAATATCAATAGGATAGGTAAATAAAATAGGAGAACAAATTTATTTTCAACAATTTATTATGGAAAAGTGAGCTTTAAACACAGTGATACAAACTAATAAAAGTGTACGGGTTTTTTGAGTTCCTTATTACATATGAACATTTTAGTCTGCTAAATTGTATATACAGTGTGTAAAAACGTCCGCCCCCCCTTTAATTTGTTTGTTTGTTTAAACAAACAAATCACCTTTGGGGTACGATATTAACTTAACCCAAAGTATCTTTTGACGTTATCGAAAATTTTGAATGTCCCCCAAAAATGGGGGATTTTGGGGGCAACTAAAAATTTTCAAGTGTAAACCCCTTTTGAGTGACCCCTCATTTTAAAGAGAATTTAAAAAATAGGTGAATGGTGGAGGTTACGTAACGTATTTCTATCCAAAATCGCAGCTTGTCAAAGTTTTGCATACAACTCATTCCTGAAACCTGGTGTCTTAGACTTTTGGAGTTTTAATTTCACCTTTGGTGAGTTAAAACTAGAACGACTCTTGTAGAAATGCTATTAAATAAAGAAGTGGTCTCTTTTGGTGTATTTAAAATTTGGAGTGTCACGCAAAAATGGGGGATTTTGGGGGCAACTCAAAATTGTCTGATCTAAACCGCTTTTGAGTGAACTCTCCTTTTAAAGAGCTTTTTAAACCTAGGTGAAGGGTGACAGTTAAAAGTAAATTCAACCCCTTCAAAAGGGGTTTACATTAGGAAATTTTGAGTTGCCCCCAAAATCCCCATTTTTGCGGGTTCTCAAAAAATTTAAATGTTGCCAAAAGAGACCAGTTCTTCATTTAATAGCATTTCTTGAAGAGTCGTTTCAGTGTTAAGTCACCAAATGTGAGATAAAATCTCCAAAAGTCGTAAACGCCAGGTTTTAAGAATGAGTTGTATTCAAAACTTTGATAAGCTGCCATTTTGGATAGAAACACGTTACAGACCTCCAACCTCCACCATTCACCTATTTTTTTAAAGCTCTTTAAAATGAGAGGTCACTCAAAAGGGGTTTACATTTGAAAATTTTGAGTTGCCCCCAAAATACCCATTTTTGGGGGACACTCAAAATTTCCGATAACGTCTAAAGATACTTGAGGTTAATTTATCATCGTTCCCCAAAGGTTTTTTTTGTTTTAACAAAGAACAAAATTAAGGGGGTACGGACTTTTATTACACACTGTATAAATGGGCTGATAACATAGGTACCAAACAATGTGGACATTCAATGCTATAATATACCATACGCAATATCAGTAAGCTGGCACATTATTTCTCACATCAAAAACACCTATACATCAAACAGGTGATTATTGTTGTTCAGCTTACCAATACAATACTCAACAATAATAATGTACCTGTCTCGAATCAATAATCACAGAACACAACAATACAATAATCTATGTAATAAAACAATAGTCTATGTACTTAATTCAGAAAACATCACACATTTGTATAATGCGCCGTCCTTTACAAATAGTTTTTACTAAACAGTAATACAGCAATCAGTTATGGTTAAAATTCGCGCTGTTTGAAAAATGTCAGTCAATGGATTTTGAGAGGGGTATGGCGGATCAACATCCAAGAACATATAGGACTTTTAATTTTGTAAAGTTGTTGCATTTTTGATTTTTTGCTCAACTTCTTTTTTACTAACGGAATAAAAATAGGGCTGATTGTCGCACTGGGCCGGAAAACTCTTGTTCTATCTATAGCCATGGAAGCAGCTTTTCTTATGTTGCATTTATCCCAGTTTGTTTCTTGGTTAATATGTTTGCCCCAGCCCACTGAACCTTGCGCTCCTACGTGAAAACATATTCACTTAATACAGAATAATCTTCTAATTTCATACTACTACTACTACTTTTTTTTCATACTACTTTTATGTTCAGCAATTTTCTTTTTTACTGTTCTTGAAGTCTGCCCGTAATAACTTTTGTTATACTCACATGGGAAGTTTTATACACTTTTTTCTCTCTTGCTCAGTACTTCACGCAGGAGCACAAGGTGCAATGGGATGAATCAAACGTAATCCTCCAAAAACCAAACTGAAAAAATCAACATTAACCCTTTCAGTGATAAGGACCGACACATCTGCTTTTGAATCTGCCACCAATAAATATTGTTACTGCTACATAAGCTATTGTACCGTTACGAGCTCAGTTTGCAGTCTGTGTCTAACATGAGGTGTACCTAGTGGACACCAACTGAACTACCTCGTCTAGCGCCTAGATTATAATACCCCCTGGTCTTCTACAGCTGCTAGTCTGATTAGTGGCTGTGCGGTCTAAGGCGCTATCTTCCCGGCCGGGGGTAACACTTAGATCGAAAGTTCGAATCCCGTCACAGCCGGTGGTTTTTATGTGCAACTCATGGAGAGTTCACCTGACTGTGGCAGAGTTGAACGGGAGGGTGGACATTGGAATCAGAAGGAAATATCGTCGCTAACCCTAGCGCTGCGGGCTATTTCAATGTTAAAACGCACATAACATGTCTTTACTGAAAAGCATATTTTGTTGTTACTGTTTGACCTATTGATTTGGAATAAATTTGGTTTGAATCTTTATAAAGTTTTGATTAGTGTTTGCTTGGAGGTTTATTTTTTAATGACTAGGAAAAACTACAAAATATGTATAAAAATATAGACTTTAAATTACTATATTTTTATAAATGTATTATTTTATTTAGAACATAGCGAGCAATTAACCTGCGTCTTCAAAATACCTTTAATTTAAGACGTCTTTCATAATCGCAAGTTGATAAATAAGCAAGATATATAGTTTTAAGTTTAAAATTGTTCTTATGGAGGTAAAATCCAACATGGCCGCTCTCCATTGCCCTCTTAAGCAAACGGTGGACGGCTCAGGACTATGATAACGGGATTATGTGTGCGTTGTACATCTGATCAGGTGTTTTATGTTAATTAAAGAAATAAAAAAAAATATGTAAATATGTACAAAATTTAATATCTTAAAGTGATAAATTTATAGAATTATTTTTGACATCTTACAATGAGAAATAATATATTTTATTGCATATGATTTTAATTGTAAATATTGCACATTTATAGCCTGTGTTTATTTATTCAAGTATGATGACCTAGGTGGAAGAGAATTCCAATTTTAACTCGAATTACCTTTTGGAATATAATGTTTATTATTACAGTAGTAATGATGAGTTTTGTTTTTTTTTAAGGGAGAGGAGGGAAAAATGCATATATGCACACAGGTGACCAACCTGTAGTGTTGGACTCCTACTACAAAATTTAGACTACTCATTAAAAAACCCCTCTACTCTTTAGGACTCTAACCTGGGATTGTCTATCACATTACTTCAGGCTAGGCCTAAATTTGGCTTAAACCCGCAGGACTGTCTCCGTCTCCGGCCGTCTGACCATTCGGTCTAGATCAGGACACGACAAACAGCCCCAGTTGTCCTTCCCCTCCATCATCTTTTCACACACTGTGTCCACCAAAAATGCACCCAGTGAACATTTGGCCTGCAGGCGGGGCCTTTTCCAACGTGTACAGCGGAAGAAATAGTGTTCCACGTCGTCGGGAACGCCCGGGCAGTAGATACAATTCAGTGAACCGGCTTTGCCCATCAGGTGCAGGTACGACCTGAAATAGCCGTGAACTGTGAGGAAATGTATTAGGTAGTAATCCACCTCACCGTGCCGCTGTTTCACTCACGGTTGGACTAGCTTGATGAGTCTCGCAATCCATCGTTCATCGGGTGTCCTCTTCTCAGCAATGTTGCCATTGATGGTTAGTGCGGGAGCGCTCTTCGGTTCTGGCAGCGTCCTTACCGATTTCGCATTGTCTCTGATAAATCGCCTTCCTCTCCCCTGCCAAGAGCTTGACAGGGATGACTCCAGCGACCACCACGACGGCCGGTTCGGACACTGTACGGTAGGCAGAACACATTCTTAGCGCAGATTGATGCTGCACTCGAGTGAGCCGTATCCGATAAATCTCTATGTTGAGAGCGTCTGATCACACCTCAGCCCCGTGCATGAGCACAGACTGGACTGCAGACATCAACAAAGGTCTTCTGCTAGACCCGGGACCCCCGACATTGGCCATGAGCTTGTTACGATATGCAACTCCCTTAGCAGTCTTGTCCGCATACGGAAGATCTGGTCCCTCCAGCTTAACTTATTGTCCACCGTGACTCCGAGGTATTTGGCGGCACGCGTGGTCTGGACCACATCCCTCCACACTCGCAGCTGGCGACGGCCTCTATTGTATTCTTTGTTAGGATCACGATCTCTGTCTTGCTCAAGGCGAGCGATAGACCGTGATAAGACATCCAAGCGTTGTCATGATGAGTAACGATATAGGTTTCAATAATTTGGATCGCGAATAATACATACCAGAATCAGTTAAGGCAAACTATAATTACATTCATAGGGTAAACGTTTTAAAACATTTCTATATGAATTAGGATTTTAATCTGAAAATTTTTATCCGTTTTTATAGCTAAGCTTATTTTAACAAGCTTACTGTAAACAACGTAATAACCATAGTGACGTTACCGTTATGTATTGCCTCACTGTTACAATAAATAAATAAACTAACAAAGCGTAATGGAAAGGGTGCGAATAAATGTAATGAAGTAAACTGTTGAAAGGGAAAGGACGAGAGGAGGGTATAAATGTCCCTTTTATCCTTTTAGGAGATGATTCTTGATGTACGAGTACTTTGCCATTTGCACGAAGAAACTTTTGAGTGAAACTGCTTAGTGTAATTATTTAGAAATGCACATAAAGAATATGAGAGAAAAACATAATTGCCTAGTATTTTATTATTTTGTAACAAAAATTTAATATTTGTAAAAAAAATTATTAATACATTACAGTACTTTCATTTATAACTGTAGTAATCAAACCAGTGAAAAACACAAAGTGCTATTACGGTATTATATCTGTAAACAATTTAATTATGTCACTTTGATAGCACTAGTCAACATGATTGTTTTCTATGGAAATAAAATTTCCCGAGGTAATGTATATTTCAAAACTAGTTAAGCTATGTCACGAACAGCTTGAATGACATTTGTTGTACATTATTTTTCTATTTATTTGTTCTTTATATTTGTATGTCGTACTTTGGTCAAAAATTTACAGCGTGAATACTGATCGCAGCTACCATAGGTATTGTTCTGTTCGGTTTTAATTTACTACATTTTTATGAAAAAACCCTAAATTTGATTTTCATTAAGTACGCTTCAAGTTATTACATCAAAATATGAGGTTTACATATGAGGTAATACATCATATACTTTATGAAAAGGCTAATTCGTGATATCTCTTGTATATGTGGGATATCGGGTATTTTGGTGAATAGGTATTTATATATAACTATTGGTGATTGATTTTGTATATCGAATTGGTTGTTCCAACACTAATGTTATAAAAAATATGCTAAACAAATAAATATAATGATTTATATTTTCGTTAAACATTCTACAAATAATACGTATTATTCGTGAAAAAATAACTAAACAACCGGTGAAATTATATAAAACATAGTGAAAACTTTAAACTGCATATAATTTAACTTTAACTTACGCGGTTTTAAATGAGATACTGATTAGGAGTTGTTATACCTTAGTTTTATAGAGTGTTTGATACTTGTTTGTAACTAGGCCTAAGAGTTATGTTATAAAGGTGCATATAATTTACCGCATCAAAAAAGTTTAAAAATACCGGCAAGAATATAGAGAAAGCTGAAGACAGTATTCAATCAATTATCGTGACTGCTAACCCTATATTCTTAAGCTTTACGTAAAGCCTTAACTAGCTACGGTTATTTCAACAAAAGGTTTTTAGAAATCGTGTTGCCTTATACTAAGATTTAAATTATTGTACGTTTAGTGGTTTAAATTACTTTATCATAAAGTTCTCCTATTTTCCTCGAAATACGACCGGTTTTAATCCACTATTGAGATATTCGTCAGGCAAACATAAAAGATCGAGTTCTTCTTCAAACATGTCAGTTGTTTAAAAAATACCAAGACATTAAACTATGAAAACGCTAAAAAACACATAACAAATCTCGAACACACGAAAATTAATTTTTGGCAAAAACAATGGGCGGATGGGCAGTGCGATACGGATGTTCAGCCTAGACTCAAAACAACTGACCCTAAACTCTGACATGTTCGAGAAGAACTACAAATTTGACGTTCGCCTGATGAAGACCTTAATAGTAGATTGAAACTGATCGCCTTTTGAAGAAAATAGGATCGCTGGACGATAAGGTAATTTATACTAGTAAATATATATTGATCAGTGATTCAGAGGCTTAACTCATACAAAAATTAAGTTAAATGATTGCATCCTTAATGATACAAACTCATGCATTACATCGACGGATTAATGTGTGTTCGGCTTATTTGTTTATTACGACAAAAATATAGAACTTACAGATAGGATAACAGTGAGGTAGGACTCTTAGTTCCCTTACAACTTGTGATTCAACTGTTTATAATATAAATCTATCTTAAAAGCATAATTGTTCAAATTAACATGTAACTGATATTTGAATAATACATACATACACAATATGCATTGGATAAGATTATAAGACGAGTATATTTGTTAGGTTTAAACATGTTAAATGCAATATTTATTTTAATTGATTTGTTGTAGTGTACAGTACGTATTATCGATTTTTAATTGTAAAGGGATGAACTACTCTAGAATATGGTTGAAACCAGTCCCAAAAATACAATTCAGCATTGGAATAAAAATGGTTTTAAACTATGTATTAATAAAATTGGTGAACAAACTCTTAACAGTCAAATACAAATATGTTTACCAGAAGAAATATCGTAATTTGCTCAGAGATCAACTTAATTCAATTAATGTTGCTTGATGTTTTAAGGAAATAACCTTCAGTGCGGATTACTGAAAGAATCTGTAAAGTAAACCTGGTTAAATATAGGATAAAAAGAGAATAAGAAGTGAGAAGGATCAAGGTTGACTTTTTTCTCTAGTTATCATAAAGAGCGTGAAAGGGGTAGTGTTTGCTTTCCACTAGTATTAATTGTTTATAAATTATTGGAAACATTTGTATTTACTTTCAACATGTCTATAAATGTAATAGAGTATGCATTGAATATTACAAGCACTGTAACAAACGATTGACTTTAGATTGCCGAGTTGCACACTATTACTTTAACGCTACCGAAACTTAGTAATAAAGGTCATACTTACTGAAATGTTTGTAAAAGCGTAGAAAGGAAGCTCGATAAATCCGTTTTCCGCAGCTAGGTTGCCACGAGTAGCTTTTCGTGTAACTCCCCAATTTGTCATTACTTCCCCACTTCATTTTCTCTTTTCCAACTGTACTTTAAAAGAACAGTAATAAAGACCCTTCATTTTGCCGTTAGTTGTTATCTTACACATTCTATTCTACTTCTATGATCTAAATAAGTAAAAGTCCTTTGTAATAAAACTAACTTAAACTTATCGATGATTAAATATATGAAATAAAAATAACGAATAATAAAAATAAAAACATTCCCCAATGTAACATTGATTAGATGAAAACACCCACGTATTTGACACATTTTTTACAAATAAATGAGTTTCACTTAATAGCAATCAAGGTACAACTTAATTAATGGGCTGCTATTTGTAAGTATTTCGATCTTCCGACCATACGATTTTTTAGGGAAGATAATTCTATTCCAGGGAAATATAAGTTTCCTTTATGGTTTACATTCAGGGTACATTTATATAGAAGTTAATTTTTTTATTTAAACAGACTGGCATTCATTTTTTCACCGAGTCAAAAGTGAATTATTTCGGAGGGAATAATTTTAACATTCTCAAAGACATTTAATATAAATAACCAATTCATAATTTTATTTCTTTGAATTTTTGATAGGTAACAACGTATTTTAAAATACAAAAATAAAGATTAACATTATATAGAAAATTACCAATATACTATATTCTACTGATATCAATTATGTATTGGAGAAGTTGTTCAACGAGGAGTAATTTGTCCCGTGTTTGGTTGATATAACTCTAATTAATCAAAAATATGACTAATACGTATGACCATGTACATGATTTCGAACGTTTTAAAAACCCCTCTAGGCTCAGCTACATTTGGTATTATGTTATTATGGTAAGGAACGTTAAATTATTTTACCGATTATCATAGAGCAAGTAAATAGTATTTATAAATTTAAAAAATGTGTTTTATTACGATTACAAGTGCCCATGAACATGTCTCGTCATGGTGTTAACGAGTCATATGTAAACATCCGTTTATATATTTCTTTGAATACACTATAAATGGTAAGTCTGAAGTACTAAATACATAGCTTCCAATGCATGTTTACATTAAACTTAAATCTCGTACTATCGTAGTCTGGCGTTTATGTCATCCAGAGTTACGGCCGGATCACAAAGAAAGTTGGTTTCTTAAATTGATACTTGAAAGCACAGGCGCTGATGTCACGAAGAAGTAATGATTTTCAGTACCTAACTTAATATAGTAATATTTAAACTATAATATTAAAGTAAACTATTAAAACATTAAATACACTATTAAATTAACCTAGCCTAAATTGGTGATGTCAAAAAATAGTTACATCCTGGGGATTGCTTAGAAGGTTCAAGAATCTTTAATTCCGACAGCCAGGTACATTCGACTTATACCGGGAAAACGTCATCACTTATCCTAATTCTAAAAGTTCATGGAGGTTTCTATGACTAGACTGCCAACTCACCATGCAAATAAATAAAAACGCCTTCGACACACAATTAAAATTATAAAAAAATTACTTTCAAGTTCTTTCCTTAGGCCAAAACAACTCATGGATAGAGTAGGCTGGGTTTGCCAATCAGAGCCCATCCACCTGAATTTTGAATTTGGTGTCAGGCAGTTCCGGGCTGTACAAGAAAGCTTGTTGAAAAGTTTAATCCTATGGACGTCATTGCATAACTGGACTTTTTAAGCCTTACATAAGGTAAATTTAGGACATATTTCCTTAGAGTGTTAAGGGTGTGTATGTCGCTCCTGAGCTCAAGAGTGCCTAGCTCCCTCTTAGTTTTAATAAGAGAATGAAAACTATACAAATTGTAAATTGTCATGCGGGAATCAGATCTAAAAATGATTTTTTCAATGATCTGGGTGGAATTATCTATAACTCTGATAGATTTATTTTGGAGGAGCAGGGTCCACTCGTCCCCACAGAAGCGTTATCCCGGACCTTTCGACAGTAAGGGACAATTCTATGGAAAAAATAAATGTTTGCATTTCTCAGCCAGTTTTTGAGTTCTCGGAGTAGATAGATAACTCTTGAGAGCTTGCTGCAAACAAAACTTGTATGTTTTTTTGTCCTAGTCTAGTCTTAGGATGTAGATGCC
The DNA here is from genome assembly GCA_963675035.1 of Allygus modestus. Taxonomy (NCBI): domain Eukaryota; kingdom Metazoa; phylum Arthropoda; class Insecta; order Hemiptera; family Cicadellidae; genus Allygus; species Allygus modestus. Next base: position 69,342,060 of record OY776115.1, read on the forward strand.
TAACACATTTATATATTTAACGTATTGTTAAACACTACGTAGAGTAAACGCGCTGGACTGAGTTTTGATCTCGTTAAAGAAGAAATAGTTAGTCTGGAACGAGGCCGAGGCCTTATCAAGGCATTGAGACAGCGTCTGGTTAAGAGCACCCATCATCTCGAGCATCAAATAATGTGGTGTCGTCTTCATAGCCGAAAACACCCTCCCCCAGACGGCGAACCACGTCATTAATCATTACATTGAACAACAGGGGCCCAAGTATGGACCCCTGTGGGACTCCATGAGTTGATTGTCGTACCCCTATCATTTAAGCACGAAAATAATGCTTATTTGGATAATTTAAAAATATATTTCCTACAGTAAAATAAAATAAATGTAAAGTTCGACAACCTAAATTCAAATATTTGTTACAGTAAACTAGTCCTGAAAATATATATTTTTAACGGATTTTTTCCTATAATTATTGGTGTCACAGAACCGTTTTGATATGTACTTGCAAATAATATATTGAGATTATAAAATTTTTTTCAGAGAAAACAGTCTTAACGCGTACTAACTAATTACGTTTAGTAAGTAATCTTGATAGCCATAACCTTTTCCAATATCTACATTAATACTCTTTCAACATCACAAACCAAATGACAGCTTGTCAGAATCTTTATATCTGAAACCACTCTTACAGTTGTAATACCAGCCATCTAAGACTGTCGTAAAGTACCAGTAGAGCTATCTAAAGCAAACATAAAGGAGATCGGCGTAGCATCAATTCAATGTCAGCTGGGAGGCCAGCTGAACTTAAGCGGGGTTTCCACAAATCATCACGTCTGGCCAAACTGCTACGTGGCGAGTTTCACATCGTATAAACTAAGCTTTATCACTCAAACCTCAGAATTTTTTAGCTAAAAGTAAATGGTATAGTATATGTATAGTTTTGATTATCTTTGACAAGATATTTCCCAATAAGTTAACTACCCATATAAGTAATTTGATTTATTTTCAAATTTCATATTACAAATGCGGTTTGATTTTTAAAATTATCAATCACATTGACGTACATAACTTAATAGGAATATGGGGAGTTATAAATGAAATGGTATTATTTTAAATTTAAAATATTTTATAAAGTTTTGCACAGAAATTATGATTATCTTGAATTCACTTATACGTTTTACAACAGTTTATGTTTTGACTCGAATTGAATGTTTTATGTGAAAAAATGTATATCAAAGTAAATTTACGTAAAAAGTGGTGTGCATAGAGACAGTATTTTTAAATGCATAAAAAACCATTTGTATTTTTGATATTGATAACTTTATCCCTTAATGCATAGATTAGTATTATTATAACGCTTGAATAAGTATCTCCTTATATATGTTTTATCTCCTTTAATATAAACTTACACGGTGTGAATTAAATAAAACAAATCAAAACAATTTGTTAATTCCCTTAAAATAGAGAAACCTATACATCGATTTCAAGATTATCGGTATTAAAAATTTATTAAATATATTTTAACTTTGTTAATTTGCAATAAGTATTTATAACCACCGAAGTGTTAATATATTTGAAATTCCATAAATCGTAACGTTGAATCTTAAAAATAATACTGTCTCAGTTTAAGTTTGCAGAGAATTAATGGCAATACAACAATAATATCTAACTTTAATGCAAATAAAATTAACTAAACACAAGTTTAAAACAAGATCAATTATGGTTATAATATAAACTAAATTGTAGGCATGACTGATATTGTTTTATTTTGTATACCCTAAACATTTAAATACATTGGAACCTATGGAATGTATGATATAAATAACAAGACTATAAATGCTTTTGTAGTACAACTTTAAGCAATATTATTAAGAATATTTTATTATTCTTTGGATTTCAGGCTTTAGTGCCTTTAGTAAAATTCTACTAAGCAAAGTATAGAATAGTCATAATATATTCCGAGCGAATTGTTACTGTAGAAAACTTAATGCAAATTAGGTACTTAAGAATATGGGTATGGTAATCATAAAGATTTATAGAATACATTCTCCAGATCCCAACTTAAACGGGTTTTTAAGTTACAATGTCATCACCTTTTTCTTACAACCTAGTCATGGTAAAAAAACTTTAATTTTTAAATTATGTATTACATTACGGTTTGGCGATGATTGAATTCCTTAGTTTTAATAACATAGTTATTATTTATCTTAAAAAGAGTTTTGGAGTAAATGTTAACATAACGAACTAATTGAGCTTTACATAAATATATAAAAGAGCACGCAACTTATCTTGGTTTTCTTTAACTAAAAACTAGATTCCTTAAACCTAAAGCAGCTTGAAGGCATTATCTTAAAGTATCTAGAGTATTGTAGTGTATATATATAAATATATATGTTCATTTGTACAATAATCAGCATTAACAGCCTCAGGGTTATATACTCTTAAACTTTGTTTATGTTTGTTTTTCATTGCATATTTCATTGCATATGTTTGTTTGAGGGATAGTCTTTTTACCACTGAGTATAATATGAGTATGGTACCAGACTTATTCATTAGTCAGTTGTCACTAATAATCATTAGTAAATTGTGTACCAATAAAAAATAAGGAATTCATATTAAACTCACATTTGCTGCAAAATCAACTAACTTCTACATGTTAAAACTTGTAACCCCTGGTCATGGCAAATTAAAAAATAATTATAATGATAATCAACATTTATGTTGTTATCTATATTTATACAAATTAAAATGTCCAAATTAATTGTGTGACCGTATTATGGCAAATATATCGGTTTTGCTTATAGTTTTGTATATAACATGTTTTGTTTTTGTGTAAAATGGGTAATAACCAATATAAATTTCTTGTGCCTATATAAGTAATCACTAAATCACTGATAAGACACCAACGCAACTAAGGCATGTTCATGTGGAATCTGAATGAATATATGTGGACAATGAGTGATAAGGCTTGTTATTGACAGATACCTGATAATTAGCTGGCTAGTATCGTCCAGGATTAGCCAAAATGATAAACTGATAGCCCAATGAACAACACGACAACGACAGCTGGACCCTTTTGAACCTTCACAATGTTTTTCGATTTTGCTCAGGAACGAATTTCAGATTATGGTGCGAGCACTCTAGCCTTTTCGTTATCCAGCCAATTAAAGTGAAGGTTTTGATTGCGAATGACAAACTAAATAAAATGCCAGTGTCGCTTTAAAACTAATTTAATTTTCCACCCACGCTAAATTATTTGTCTATCCCCAATGTCAAAATTCAATATTAATTTGCCATGAAATTTTAACATAAGATATAATAGGCATTGTCTACAACTAAATAAATAGTCTAAAGTAAATTAAACAATTATCTTAGCTAAAATACAAGTCTTTTTTATGACTGCGAGTCTACAGAAAAATTTGAAAAAAAAATTAATGAAAAATGGAATAAATATCTGATTTGTGGTGGATGAAGTGATGCGGTTGTGACATTGTTATTGTAGCTAGTGGAGTAGGAGCTGTAGATTAAAGATAGCTTAAAATTGTATTGCTTCCTTCTTGATAATTTAGCAATAGTTTGTAACAACTACAATTCCACAACAAAGCGTTTTGTCAAGAGATAATATTAGGCACAGCGGCGAGTGTCGAAGAATCGGAGAGTGGGTGAAAACCTTTCTCTAAATTGAAGTTATTTCCGGCGTTAAACTACAAAAGGAAGGACCAATCATTGAACAATGCGCTCAATTTGTTTGCCACCTGGTGAGTCACAAAAGGAAAACCTCTGTTACTTATTTATCAGATCTGCGACACAAAGTAATCATCGGTTGAATCAGACTACTTTGAAAATTGACTATTTAATGTTAAAGAAATACTGAAAGTATTCTACAATGCTATGAAAATGTTAATTTTACATGTATCACTAAAAGTATCGACCTTTTAAGCAGATCTCTTATTTTAAACTTAAAAAACTTCCTTTTGGAATTTATTTTATTTTTTATTTTTAATTCATAAAAATAAAACCCTTTTTGTATTTATTTTTAGCTATTTCTTTACTATTTTAATGACTATGTTTTATAATTATGACAGAAAAGTCGTAACAAAAACATGCAGGCAATAATTTAAAATTTTCATGAAGATATGTGTAATAAATTATATTTTTGTTGCAGCTTATAGTTTAATACAAGGCTATTCAGTATCCTTTATAAACAATATATTTGTAGGTTTTATCATATCTCTGGAGGTATGAATCATAAATTTTTAGGCCCTCTGTAGCTACTATAATCCTTATTGAGTTTATAGTCAATACAAAACACTGAGACTCACTGAATTTACTAGGATTAGAAAAAGACTCATTTCCTATTGACAAGTTTATAAAAAGAGTAATTTCCTATTGACAAGTTTATTCCAGACTGTCGCGTAACCCCAGATGATTGTGGAATAGTAGCCAATGTGTTAAATACGTGTTTCTCTTATATAGGTGCTAACCTAGCACCTGCTATCGATGCTGGTGGATACCCAGTTGTGAATGACATGCCTTTCACAGAATTGCACTTTTTGCACTTAGAACTGTTACTGGATCTGAACTCAAACGCTACATTTACAGCTTAAGTGGTGGGTCTGCACATGTCTGCGATGGTATTTCGGCCCAAGTCCTCAAAACTAACTTACCTTTAATCTGCAAACCATTATTGCACATAATTAACCTTAGCTTCACATCTGGCACATTCCCTGACTGTTTCAACCAAGCCAAGATCGTTCCTCTTTGCAAATCAAACGAAATTTCTAATATGAAAAATTTTAGGCCAATATCTCTTTAGAGCGTTTTTCCTAAAGTTATTGAGAAAATAGTAAAGGATAAATTAGTTTCATATCCGTGAAGGAATAATATATAAATCATTCGAAAAAAGCTTTCACGATAACATACATTTGAAAATCTTGCCATCCCAATTACCATAAATTAGATTCTCAGGCGATAAAATTACTGTAATAACAAAGAAAAACGGGACTCGTTAGTTGCATAATTGTAATGTCCTTTTAATATTATAATTCAAATCCATGAAAGTTTCAACCAACATTTCCATAACAGTCACTTTTATAAAAGTTGATTTTGTATGTTAACACTAAAGCATTATGTATAATGGTTTTAAACAATCGTTTCATGACCAGATATTTAGAATCATCCGAAAAATAAATGTTCACTGAAATTCATAAATTTTCACAAGGTACTTTGAAAAAGTGTAATAAATAAAACGTTGGATGCTATATTATTAACACTTATTCTATTAAAAATGTCATAAATGTAAGCAAACATGAAACCTCATAAAACCAGGAGCATTCAACATCGTTTTTAAAAGGTTGATTGGGAGTAAGCTGGGATAAGATACTGGGATGTTCCTGTGGCACTGCTTTGGAGGGAGTTTAATCTTTAACCCTTAGATCAATGTAGGTCTGAGACTTGACCTGGCCTTTCTCTTCAAGTTGATTCATGGATCACTTGATTGTCCTGTACTTCCGAGAAAAATCTTTTTCCAGATCTTTTCAACAACTAGATCGACAGAAGCGTTCGTCAGGAGAAGTTTGAACATATATTTTCCCATGAATAGCATTGATTTATTTACCACGTCTAGTGCGTCTGAGAAACCTCATATCTTCTGGGATTATCACTTTGATGGTTTAATTAATTGTAGGAAGAGGATCACAACTTTCCTAGAACATTAAATAAAATCAATACTGTTGTTAGAATAATCAGATTTTTTACGATAGAAGTCATAACATGATATTATACATATTGCTTGAGATTATCTTATTTTCGTTATCTTTACTCTGTTATATTGTCAAATATTACTTTATACAAACACAATGCTGTGTTGTTTGTGTTTTTTCAAAGTTTTACTTTGTTACTTGTGGTTGAACATTAATACTAAATACTTGTTTGACATCTATTTTCCAGTTTTAATGTTATTGAACTCGAGATTTATTGTTGTCAGTTTTATTAAAATGATTACTAACATGATTTGTAAGCTGGAAAAGACATTGCCGTTTGTTTAAAAATAAGTAATGAAATATAATAGTCACACAAACCCGTGCGCTCCTGGTGTTATCTCTAATCTACTGTGGACCGACAACCACATACCCATAACGTAGCCAGGAACGTTTGCGTGCTATCTCTCCTGTGCTGATACGCCTTTATTACAGAGCCTTTATTATAGTAGATGCAGATATCTCTAAACTTTGTATCAGTTCGTTCAAAAAACAGTTTAATATTTCCAGTATAAGTAGTTAATACGTAGTCCTAATAAATATAAAACAATTTGGTAAATATTCCATTAGTATTTTATATTTGTGCAGTCTATTTTTGGTTAACACTGGTTATGCAATCAGCTTGCAAGATATTTTACTTCATAACCTAAGAGTTGGTCTACCTGATAGCTATTATAGGTTTCTTCAGTAAGCTATATACTCATTTATAAAGTATAAAGGGCCAAGCAGGTTTAATAAGTAGTTTTTAGTTATCATCTTATCAAATATTATTTTATGTTTATATTAATACGAAATAATAGTAGAGGCAATATGGGGAGTCTGGGACAGCTGAAAAATAATTGTTTTTAAATCAGAAGTGACGTTTGAGTGACGTGGTGATGACGTATGTGTGACGAGAGGGTGTGATGACGTCACGGCGATGACGTATTGGTGTGACGATACACATACGTCATTGGATGTGAGGTAATGTGAAAGCGGGTGGATTTATATTCGTTAAGAAACTGTTTAAAGTCGAGAGAGAGGTTTGAAAATGAATTTGGTGGTTGCTGAGTGTCAAACGATTGAACAAACTGGTGGCCTGTAAAAAGGCCGTTTGTTACATGTATTTAAAATCTTTTGGTGTGACGAACGACATACGTTATTGGATGTGGGGTAAAGTGAAAACGGATGGATTAATATTTGTTCCGAAACTGATAGAAGTCGTGGGAATGATTTGAAAATGAATTTGGCGGTTGCTGAGTGTCAAACGAATGAAACATCTGGTGGCCTTGAAAAAGGCCGTTTGTCACATGTCCTTAAAATCTGTAATTTACACAAATATTGCATAAATCTCAGTTGATAGACCTCTTCTGTTGATCTCAGCCTTCAGCGCAGCGAGATATTCCATCCGCCGAGATATCGCCGGCCACTGCTCTGGAAGCATCGTCGGTTGGGCAATGTATGACATGATCGCCTTTATCTCATTGAAGTGATTTTCTTGTAGTTCGTCCTCAGACATAGTTGAAATTGCTCTCATTCTCTCCCCATGCTCCGCAATCAGGGTGATCTCCACCAACTCTTCGTCGCCGATGTCTTTGGACCACAGAGTAGATGCAGACATATTGGCGGATCGGTGTCAGACGAGAGGATGGTAGTGAGGATCAGACAGACATGATTTTATTACTTGTTTATGCTTAGTCATCACGAAACACTGACAAGTAATTGGCTAAAAATTATCCAATTAAATGTAACCATTTTATAGAAAAAAACCTAGAGTCATTGTTACTCCCAAGTGGGTGGGTGGTTACGGACATGTAGAAACAAGTTCAAGGTCATCGAAAGTGGTTGTTAAAAAAAGATTTGATAATTTATTTGTCAAAAATTACAAAGATTTAATCAAGGTTCACATAACTTATCTTTGCAGCAAACTAGGTATATTGTATTAAACATTATTTCCTTCTTTGTACTTTGGAGGTTCTTGTGGTTGGCTTTCTTCTTCGTACTTTGGAGGTTCTTGTAGTTTGGTTTCTTCTGTATTTTCGGATGTGGCATTCGGAGACCATTCAGTGGGTGATTCAGTCGTCTCCGAATCGCAGAAGGTTGTGCTGTCGAATTCAACAGTAATCTTCATTACCATCGGAGGATGTTCCGTCATCAAATGCAGGAGTGTTTCGTGAAGTATTCCCAAATCCACTTCGTCTTGCATCACCAGATGAAATTTCATTATGTTGATGGGTTAAGTTCGTTCTTGACGGTACGAGAGCTGATGGAGAAATGATAGCTGACCACTAGTACGGGTTCTATTTATGTCAGAATAAAATTTTGGGGGTTAGTCCGACACTTTCAAAACTATGTCAAGGTCACAGTGATGAGTTTTTTAAAAATATAAATACATAATACCTAAGTAAAAATAATACATAATTAAAAAGGTAAAATAATCAGAGATTACAATGGAATTTTACGCTATGTACAAAACTATTTTACAAAGTATTGTTAACATGGATTGTTATTTCTGTAGAGTTGTTTCCAGAAGGTCCATGGGAAACTAAATACAATACGCCGGGCTTGACAGAATCCAAATCTTCGTTCATAAGAACATTAACAAATCTTTTCGGGAGGTAAACTTGGAATTTAGGTTTATCTTCTTCTTTGTAGGGTGAATCTCCAAGAACAGCTATAACTGCTTCACCAACTGATGTATCCAACTTTTTCATCGAATGCACAGCATAATGTTTTTTCTCTTGAAGTTCGCTACATCTTTTTGTTGCTAGGAGATCGGATTTTGAATGTTGGTTGAATTTTTCTGCAAGAGATTGTAGTGGAGAAGGTGATGCCATTGTGGAGAAGCTGATATGATTCTTTTGCTAGGTGTTGTATTCTGTAAGAGATCTTGTGTCCAACTGATATTACGGAGGTACGTGCATGGGTATATGTGGATTTCCCCCTCCACCGGATATAAATCGGCCTACTCTGTATGCTCGTGACAATGCACAATTTGCAGTTTTATGCTGAGGGCTTTTTACTCCGATGCAAAGACCATTTAATTCCGTTGCAAATTCCTTATCCAACACAATATCCGTCACATTTGAAGTACTGTACATTCTGATCCACTTTGATTTTTCATCCCCAGTAGTGTAGATTTCGTCATACTGTTGACAATAATGGTACATTATGCTATCCAGCTCTTTGTATTGTGTAAATCCTTCGTCCCAGGTGATGTGATGAAGATACTTCATTAACCATTTATTGGTTCTAGAGCTTTTGCTATTTAACTTCTTAAAAGGAAAAGGCGGCTTAAAAAGAAAATAGTTAATGACATTAGTAGATATGTCGAAAAAAGCTAGTTCTTTTATGATATATTTGTCTTGGTTGTTCCTGAAAGCTTGAAATTCTACTACGCACTTTTTGGACATTCTAATATTATAATTAAAACAAATTGGTTTGTCCATTCCGTATCAATGTAATTTTGGTTCTATGAAACATTTCTCACTGCAGCAGTATGTATTTATTTTTTCAACTGTTAACTGATGGGAAGCTTGCAATCAACTGCACTCATATAGCCCCAATATTGTCATATATATATACGGTGAAAATAAGAATAACATGTGGAAACCTGAATTGTTTCAAGGTCACGTAAATTAGTTTTTAAAAATGTTTAAGTGCTCCCTGCATGAGCACTTTGTTGATGCAATCTACCGTATAAACAGTCAGAGTTTGCTAACATTCATTCGCATTTAGTGTATCTCTCTTCTACACATGTACCGTTACATTTCATACATTGATATTTCAATTGTAGCGTTGACGTGTTGACTTGAAAAGATTCATGTAGAACTTTTTGTTCGTAGTCCGCAAATTCATTTTTGTTATCCTCGTAACACTTTCGACAAATCCTAAGACTATCTTTTTCATAGAAACATATTAAAGCCGTCGCACAATTTTTATAATGTTCATTCATAATTTCTTCAGCTATACTTTTTGGTAGTTGGCTTACAATTTTTTTTAAATAATTCGTATCCTGATATTCTTTGAGTAACGCTTTTTTCCACAGGTTATACTCCTCCATTTTTTGTTGAATCTACGAGAGCGCATGAAGTTGGTTTTCACTGGGCAAGAGCTGGAGTTGTTCTGAGATGGGGTGGGTGGTGTGACAGCTATTTATACTAATGCAAACCTTCATTTCCTAAAAATTAACACTCTATTGCAGTAACCATAGCATTCACATATTCTACATGCTATTCCGTCTTGTTATTACTTTTGACTCTACTTCTATATCCACATCCCAACTCTTCCTGTTTGCACAATATTGTAGTAGACATTCACAAAGACCTTTGCGACATTTGTTACAATATTTTATTATATCGCTATACAGTCCAAATTTCACACACATTTTAACAGTGTTGGGACAACATGTATAACAGTGTTGGGATTTGTACAATGTGAAAGTTTCTCGTGTTGGAGTTGGAAGTTTATATGTTTTACATCGACATTTACAAATACCATAACTTTCACATATTTCACAGGCTAATCCGTCTACCTCTAGTTTCGGTCGCACAAAACACTTGTTTTCACAACAGTATCTTTCCATTTTATGAAGTTTACTTAAGCATGTAATAAACAAGACTGAGTAGGATAGGTACTGTTTGGAAGCTTGGAATCAACTGCACTCACACAGCGTGAGTATTTTCATATGTATATAGTCAGCGAAAAGAAGAATAACATATGCAAACCTGAACTGTTTCAAGGTCACGTAAATCTTTTTTTAAAAAGTTTTAGTGCTCCCAACATGAGCACTTGCTTGACGCAATCATTCAAATAATTTTACACTTTTTGTTTATTTGAAATATTCTCCGGCAATTCCTTTGTTGGAGAAACTTTAATTTTGGTTCCTTCACTTCGAAGTTTATTAAAAAAGAATCCGGTCCTTCTGTAGAACGACACCTCTTGAGGCAATCTGTTGTATATAGAATGATCTATCGGGCCATAGATCAGTGGTAAAACTGGATGTGTGTTCACCGAACTGTTGAGGTAATCAAAAATAAGTGGAGCATATGTGACGAGTTGCTGAATGTATCTGATTATTACTGGTGTTAGATTCGACAGGACTTGAAATTCTTCCAAAGTTAAAAGGATTTTCTTATTGTGTTTAGAAAGATCTCTAAATCTCACAAATTGAGTAGCTCGAAGTCTGATGTTGTCGATTTCTAAATCGGATTCGTTAAATCCAATTGCAGTTTTTCGTCCTGTCAAGTTGTTGTATAAGTAGGCTTCAATGATAGATACATGTTTAGTAAATTTATCCCACATGTCTATCGTAAGTAGCAATGAGGCTTTCCCGCAATGGTTAATTAGCACAGCAGGATTAAAGTTCAATGATTTGAAAACACCAACAGTAACAGTTTTATCCATGTTTAAATTCAATGGATACATTGCGCGTAAAAATACATCAAATATCACATCCATATTTTGTTCATCATATTCATTTTCACATCTTTTCCTTTTCCTCTGATCATTTCCTTCGAAAGTTAGAAATCCTGAGAGTCCAGCCTTAATCTCCTCAGTAGTTGTTGTGTCCTTTTCTGCGGACTCTTCTACATTTTCAGCTGGTGTTGTATTAGTTTTAACATCATCATTATTATTATTATTATAAGGTGTAATTGTGTCTTTGACAATTGGAAAAGAAGTGGTTTCCGTAGTTTTTACAGAGTCCTCACTAGGATTACCAGGTGGAATTGTGTCTTTGTCAATTGGAAAAGAAGTAGTTTCCGTTGTTTTTGCAGAGTCCTCACTAGGTTTTGTGTTTTCAGGTAAGTCTTGATTCGACGTTTTAGATGCAGCTGTCACCTCTGTTGATGCAGACTCGAGCGTTACATCTTCAAGAAAATTAGATGGCATACTGTCCATTTTAACTATCAATGTTGTCTTGATGTCTGCAGGTGGTATACTTATGTCCTCTCGCAGAAGAATCTCCCTTTTATAAACTTGTGGCGGGGGTAAATATATGTAGGTGCTGAATAATGTGGTAAAAACATCTATATTATTCTTCTAACCACGCCTGTTAGAGGGGTGTACGTTACGATTGTATCATGTAGTATCAAACAATACGCTGTTGTTTGGTCTGGAATATTCTCTTCCAACTCAAACTCGATGCGAATATCTACTGTTGATGATTTAATTGATTCGTTTTGTTTTGAACAGTCTATGACTGCAATTGGTGCGAGACTCTTGAATGTTTCAGGGTTGAGGAGAGGCGAGTTCGTCCTTCCATAGTATGACGATTGAAACCTAGCATACATATCATATAAAATACCATATCTGTCCTTAGAAAACATTACATTAAGACTGTCATAGGGAAAGAATTGTGAGTTTAAAAACAACTTAATATTTGAAAGTTTACAATGATCAAAGCTACTGGCATTAGCTGTAATATTAGATCTTTTATTTGTTTGCAGAGCAAAAATAACATATCTAGGCTTTTCTAAATTACTCGAAGTCTTCACAGCCCACGTTTGACGTTGAGTTTTAGGCAAGACAGGCCATTCATGCATTTCCCAGCTTCTAAAAGGAACCACAATATCCCTATCAGAGTCCAGAATCCGTAATAGACTTACTCGTCGTTCATCGGCCAACCGTACATGAGGTACTCTCCAAACTATTTTATCTAACTTCAATTTCCATTCAAGTGTTGTGGGAGTTGTTCCGCTATCAGCTTGTATAATATCCACATCAGAGGATGATCGCAGTAAAACCAATTCTTGTTTGACATTAATTATTATTCTTCTGTAGTCTTCAGCGAATCCTAGTAAGAGCCGCAACGGAACGCAAAAGTCGAAATAACCACTTGAATTAGGTACTATTTTGGTCGTAGTTGGTAATATCCATCCGGCTGTTTTTAAAGCGTTCGTTTCATTAGGTGATAAAGAAACCAACCCTTTAAGCGTACTGCTTATACCGACTTTTTTAGTCGAATCTACTGCAATGCCAGATATTTCGTACCGGATTTCTTCAAACAAAAAGGCCATTGGATTATTTATGAATGGTACTTTTGATGTTGTATTTTCATCTTTTTCCAAAACCCTTCCTTCAATATAAATATAGCTTTCAGACGGTAAAGTATATGCATCTTGATGTTGTATTGGAATTCGGATCTCATCATTATTTCCTAATTTCGATGAAGCGTAAGGGTTGTGAGTGTGAAGCTCCTTCTCCCACAACGTTTCGTCGAAAACCGGTCCATGTTTTATATCCAGTATGTCCATTATCATTGACTCTGAAACCAAGTCCTTCTAAAAATTTAATGTTCTCTCTAGTTAACCTCTCTACGTTAGGAGATATACTAGAATTGTCTGATGTTTGTTTAGTGTTATATGTAAATTCAAGTCCCATCGTTCTTTTACGGTGCCTGTCTAATGTGTAAACGTACAGTAATAATTTCTCCTCTGAAATCCACGATGTCACCGTCTTGATCTAGTACGTTCAATACGATGTCTGAAATATGAGTGGAGTTTAATGGAAGATATATCAGATTATGAGGTTTTTCAATTATCTTAAATCCAGGTGGAACGGTTGGATAAAACGAATGTAAAATATGTTGGTTCGATCCATCTTTATAAGCCCCTTGAACTATGTTACACGTGATATATATAGTATTAACTTTAATTATGTTCACAGTTTTTGGACTTGTATGGTAGATATTTGGTTCAAGGACCGACTTGTATAATGGGAAACCAAGTAAAGGACCAATCGATGCTGGTAGAGTGAAATCCATATAAAACTTGCATTTTATTTCACTTCTTAAATTGTTATTATTCGCTCTTAGTTCAATTACATCCTTTCCTAACTTATTTTGAAGTTCTCTGTTTATGTCAGCTATTTCATAAGCACCAGTTTTAATCTCAACAAATTCACGTACATCAGCCAGACCTTCAGTATTTTTCTTTCTCACGTAGTGAAATTTATTATTAACACCTTCTATTATGTTTGGGATTGAGTTGTAAGTAGTAAAATCCAAAAGTGCAATTTCCCACTGTCTATCATCTCTCAGGTGTAATGGTGGAAATAATGTACTTCTTAAAGTTGATGTTGAACCACTAACTGTTACAGTACAAGACGACATCTTACAGTTGACTGACACTTGTGGCTAGAAATTCCAAACATAAATGTCCACATACTGACGTGTCTTCTTTTTGTTTTCTATCATAATTGAAAACTACGTTAGGTACTGCACCGTAATACACTTGTAACTCTTTAGGAGGTGGAAGATTCCCAAAACTGTCGAAATAAAAAACAGAATCAAATATTTTCTTATAACAAACCCAATGTGTCCCAGCACCATTAGCATAATCAAGGTTTACAATTGCGGCTTCATTTTTCCAGATTTTTCTTGGCAATCCGTTTCGCATGAACACCCCTCTGAAAAAAGGGATTTTTAAACATGATGCATACCGTTCAAGTTCCTCGTTGTTCAAAGGTTTATTCGGCAAAATTAATTTGTTTTTATTTAATATGCACGGTATGGTCTTAGGTATAATCCTCTTCCGTTTACCTTTTTTTTTGAACATTTTGAACACTTTTTTCGCTTACGATTAACTCTCTTATTAGTATTCCTTCTTTTACTAGTGCCCCCACCGGAAATATTTCTTCTGCGACGTGTGTTTGTTTTTCTTCTCCTTGATCCTCCTCCAACTGCTGTTTTGGCTTTCATGGCTGCAGTTACTGCTAATGCAGCTGCTCGTTCACCAACACTTGCGTCACTTGATTTTACTCTCTGCCAAGCTTTTTCAGCAAGAGCTCTATCTGCAATTGATCTTCTTTCCGAATCTGAGTAATTTGAATATGCAATATCGTGTGCTCTGCAAGCTTCGTCCAATTTGTTTATTCCAGGATCTCCTCGTACCAAACGCTTTCGCAATTTCGTACCTGGACCACAATATTGATAACCTCCAGGCAAATGTAGCTCAATTGGAAGTGCGTCAACAGCTGTGTTTATTAATGCACCTGTAGGTAAAGTGGAAAATGCTTTTTTAAAAAGAGACACTGCGCTACTAGTGAGTCCTCGTCCTCTTTTCATGAGTGATAGTTCACTACTGAACGTCTTCCTTCCATGTATGATAATTTATTTTTGTTTTAACACCTTACTTCATTAGATTACTCTAACGTCTGGCAGTGATAATGACTCTTCTGCATCACTGTTTGTATCATATATTGCGTTTACACTGTTTGAAGGTGTTCCCCGACTTTCCTTCTTCGAAGAGGTGAAAAGAATCACCATAGACTGTAATTTGTCGATTGTTTGGTAAATATCTTGTTTTAATTGCTTTATTTCTTCCAAAACAAATCGCCTATTCACAGCATCTGTATCTTTTTCTGCAATTGCCACATGTATAATTCTTTTATATTTAGCATCAAACATGGTGTCATTTGTCTCGCAATTTAATGTAAATGTACGAATTGTTCCAAGGTTTACTGCTTCATCTTTGTTAATAGGATCTGCAATATTGCACAAACGTTTCCTTCTTAGATCATAGTTTCCGTCTCGAGTCAACTGAAAACCTTCCCCAGGAGGACCTCTCAAAACCTGTCGAACCAAAGAGCTCTCATGACGACCGACCTTATCAACACTCATCTTTAGACTGAATACTTAAGCTATGTATCCCCGACCTTTTAACTCTTCCGTTAAAGCAATCATTTCGTTATCCAATCCGTTATGCCCAGCCTGTATAGATTCATATATTAATCGCATTCTGTCAACCAGCTTATTCACATTATTATAGTATATAATATTTGTATCATACACCGATTTCATCGACATTCCTTTACCCTTAGCCTTCGGACGTTTTCCTCTAATACTAGAAAACAGCTTTGAAATAACTTCTCTATACTTCTCCGATCTATTTCCATGAATAGGTGTATTATGTGAATAACCTTTTCTATGGGAGTTGGTTAAAATACATATGTTTTTAAAATCATTCAAATCCTTCTTAGTATATTTTTTGGAGAGGGTTTAAAGATCAATTCAAACAGTCCAGCGGTACCCTTAAAAGTTTGGTCTTTAACTGTTATATTATCTTTGTCATCTATCTCTAGCATACTATCCCTCATACGAAGACCGTCTTTTTCCAAGCGTGCTCCATACACGTGGTATTTACTCGATTTATGTGCACCATGTAGCATTTTTAGTATATAATTTCGTGAAAGAGGTCCTTTTTTGCCAATTTCTTTACTTAAAATACTAATATTTGTGGGGGATTCTGTTGGTTCTAAAGGATCTGTTTCACCTTCAATGTCGGATTTACTTTCTTCTTCATCTTCTTTATCTTCTTCTTCTTCTTCTTCTTCTTCTTCTTCTTCTTCTTCTTCTTCTTCTTCTTCTTCTTCTCCTGAACGACTCGTTCTGCTAAATGATTCTGACCCAGATTCTGATCCGTATGTTCCTGAAGTTTCATCTTGTTTAACGATCTTTTTATCTCGTTCTTTTACTTCTTGATCTAGTAGAGTCGATTTGGTCATTTTATCATTTATTTTATTCAGGGGTTCGACAATGGGCTTGAAGGTTTCCTCCAAATATTTATTTCTAGCCATCAATCCTTCTTTTAGTAGCAGGTTTTTCTTCCGTATTGAGTCACTTAGGACTTTTATTTCACTAAGCAACTCCTCCTGGTTCGACATTATTAGTTCCGACTGTTCTCAACGCCTTCACCACAAATACTGAATTTGTTATAGGCAGAAGTCAATGTAATAAAACAAATCCATCGAACCCTATTCTGTAACGACCATTTGTCATAGATCTTTCTTTATCTATAACTAAAAACCCATATTTTTCTTTCCAAGCTTTCCCACACACATCTCGAAATTTTTCAAATGACATATCTGCACCAACATGATCGTTGTATATATGTTTGAGATTTTTTTCATCCTGCTTGAAAACAATTAAAAAGTTTACGTTGTCTCTAATTAATTGTTTCGGGATTTTACTATATGTTTGACCTATGTAAATAGAGTCAATATGATTATGTCTACCCATAGAGAAGTATGTTCTTATCCTATCATGATTTTCAGAGGAAACATCGTCAAAAATAAAAACTGAATACGGTTCAGCATTGTTAGGCTCTATAATCTCACTACTTGCGTCAAATTTATGCAATGAAACATCGGGTACATCATGCAAAATCTTTTCCAATAATAAATATTTTGGTTGATTCAGAGATTTTGAAAAAATATAAACATTATTGAAGCTTAAGCCGTTTGGTTTTGTTATTAAATTAAAAACAACGTTGGTTTTTCCACAGTTTGAAGGCCCACTAATAATACACCTCATTGTGTTAGGCAATAAACAGCCATGTTTACTTACCTCATTATCAAAAATATCCGGTGTCAAACAATCAATATTGTTAATATCAAGTCTTTCATTCTGGCAGATAATTTCCATAATTTATTTACTGCATAAACAGTCTTCTCATATGCTGTCCCGTTACTGATTTTTTATTTCAAAGTAGGTCCTTTTTGTCTATCCAAGTATCTTCGCTCTTGTCAAATCCCAACCATCTCACTAAAAGTTTATTACCTCTTTTTCTTAATATCTTTTCAACCAAATAAACATTGCCAGTCTTGGATTTTAACAACTCATGTCCGTAAAACCCTCCCTGCAGTATCTCTCCTTTAACATCCTTTAAAATATAAGTTTCAGGAATAGTAGGCTGTACTCGATGCACTGTGAAAACCTCGTTTGTCCAATTCGGAAGGTAACCTTTGGTAAAGATCTGTTTATATTTACATATCCTCACATTGTCTCCTATTGCAAATTTTTTGGGTGGTTTCTTATCTAATATTGGTTTGGTACTTTTCTTTATGCGTTTCAAAACTTTAGATTCATTTGCTTTATTCACCTGATTTGGTTTCATACCTATTGTACGATGTTTTTTATCATTGTAATCTTTTATTAAAGTAGGAAGAATATCATACCATACATAGGTGCCTCTTTCTGAAAATTTCTTGTACATTGAAGTTTTCAAAGTGCGATTGAAACGTTCTACAATAGCGGCTTTCTTTTCACTATAAGTTGAATAATGATTTATTTTATTTTTCCTCATTAGATCAGAAAAATCTTTGTTAAAAAATTCTGTACCATCGTCTGTCTGCAGATTTTTTATACGTTTCCCTATCGCCTGAAGTACTTCTTTCATTGCTTCTGTAATAGACGATCCACTTTTGTTTTTCAGTGGAATTGCACTGGCTACTTTTGTAAAACAATCAATAACCGTTAAAATGTACCTAAAACCTTTATTAATCCTACTGTACGGTTTCATTTCTACAAGGTCCGCTTGATATAGGTCATGAATGCCTTTCACGACCGTTGATCTTCTAGGAAAATTTCTTCGAACTGGTTTGTGAAGTTCTTCAACGATGGATTTTCTCTCGTCCATCGGTTCGCTTTATCCTCCAATCGTTTAGTAACTGAACTATAAAGCTGTTTCATTTATTAAAAAAGGCTAAATGTTAAATAAGTAATGCAGTTTTTGCTAATTTAAAAATTGCTTATTCTGAACACACGAAAACTGGGTCAAGGCCACTGAAGTGGCTTTTTAAAAACTTTATTTAACATATACTTAATTAATTAGCATTTTATAGATCTTCCACCAGTTTACTTCTCAGGATGATGATGCACTTAATCAATTTATGTTAATGAATAATGTCCATAAGGAAGTGTGTGGATGTTGTTTTGAAGGATCACACGTTTGTCGTCTTTGTCTGCCAATGACTTCTTTT
The DNA here is from genome assembly GCA_963675035.1 of Allygus modestus. Lineage (NCBI taxonomy): Eukaryota > Metazoa > Arthropoda > Insecta > Hemiptera > Cicadellidae > Allygus > Allygus modestus. Next base: position 69,360,551 of record OY776115.1, read on the forward strand.
TCACAGTTATACTATATAAATTATGATTGAAGCTCCGGATTGTGTTAAAAGATGCACTGTACCCAACTCTTCTGAATAAACAGTTGTAGTAATGTTCAAATTTCATTTTTTTCATTATGTACATCTTTTTTATTCCTTTTGCCTTCTTGATAATCCCTGCTTCATCCTCATCCGCTGCAACTGTTGATGTGACATTCGCTGTTCTATCTGTCATTAATTTTAACGCGTACATCTTCGACATGAGGGCGACAATTTCTTCAAGTGGTACTCCGCAAGTTTCATCCTTGAACTTTCCTAAAACCTTCTTGTTAACAGAGTTGTCGTATGTCGGATGGTTGACTGGGTAGTCGGAGAAGTCAAAATCATTCCTGTGAGGAAACACTCTAAGGTCATCATACATGTCAAGTGTCTTGATCCAATATACGATCCCGTCAGTGTCCATGTAGCTAATTCCAATTCGATCTCGTCCATAAAAGGCAACCATCTTGTTGTAGTGGAAGTCGTACATATGGGTCTTTGAAATATCAAATATACACATTCCTACATAAAGAGGTCGATCCATGACAACATTTGTTTTGTTCATGCATACAGCTACAAGATTTTCGTTTATTATGATAGATGTTTTGAAGTTAGGCTTTTGAACTAATTTTAACATTTTCTTTTCATCAGAAACAAGTTTCAAATTCATGTGATTCCTTTTGTTTTCAAGACATTTCCCATAGACGGCGTTATTCATCAGTTTGTAAAATTCTTTGTGAAAACTTGATGTGGAAGCTGCTCTTCTTGAAGTATTCGATTCTATATACGGTTTTAGCCAGGTCTTTTGTGTAAATTGAAGCACTCGGTTGATTTTAACAATTTTGATTCCTAGTTCAATTGCTTGCTGTACAATCCAATAATGTGCAATGTAATTAGATTTATTTTCAAGTGTTGTCATCAACTTTGAATATTTGCCTCCTGGAGGAACCTCGGACCTTGGTAATAGAGGAAGGTCATAATGATGATCGTGAAGGTGCTGAGGATACTCGAAGTCAAAGTCCAATATGTATCCGATATCGCTGAACTTCGGGATGCTCATAATGTCTCCTAAAACATTAGAATCAACCCAGCAAAATCCGCCAAAAGGTAATGGCATTGACATGCCGTATCCATAAAGGTTATTGGCGTCGAAGTAGCCTAGGTAGACTGATTCTTTAGTGGAGTTATAATTTTGAAGATGTTTGTTATTGGCTTTGACATATCGTGTGACCGATTGTGTGAGCCCTCCTCTAACACCAGCTTCAACCATAAGAACCATGTCAATATCAGTTAAAAGTTGGAGTTCGCATTTAGTTTCCTTCATCATAGCTTGCCAAGCCAGCCCCGAAGATGTGAAGTAATAGAAACAATCCAGTCCGTAAGCTAACAAACAGGAATTTCTAAATTCCTCCATTACATCACAAAGGAGAGTTACATCAAGTTTCACATAAAAATCATTATAATCTCCGAGCGTCGACATATTAAGTTCCTTCCATACCTTGACAGCATGCTCATAATCTTCTGGATCTACTGGAGATTCATTGAGTTTACTGTAAAACATTTCTGGTGGAGGTAACGCAGTCTCGTCAAATCGAGCAAGGGAATCTATGTAGTCGTACGGGAACACTCCTTTTCTTAATACGAGCTCCATCTTATCTTCTGGAACCAGCTTCCTCGTTTCAATTAAGTCATCTCTTTCCAGATTCTTAGAGAGTGTCATCAAACTGAATGGCATAAACCTTAAGGAATCTATAAACCTTAATTTTATATTTTTTACTTTCTTTGAAAAACTAATAAATTTTTCTGTCGTTTGAGCCAATACGTCAATTTGTCCTTTGTCTCGTCCAAGTTCTGGAATAATAAAGTGTGCGTCGTATCCACTTAAATTGTGTAATACAACCGGTATAAAGTTAGGTAGCTTAAAGTTGATATTGCAGGCGTTACAAGCTGCTCCTCTATAGGCTCCTGTCAAATGATCATGGTCACGCACTTTGATGTTGTCCTCAGAAAACTCCTGTTTACACAAGTAACAAATGTCCTCCATTTGATGACATAGTTCTTGAAGGTCAGTGAGATTTTCCATAGGAACAATGTAACTGTAGAGGGTAGATACTTTTTCAGCAATATCATATAGATCATCAACAAATCGTGTTGCAGCTTGCTCCCCACGGTAAAGCTTTGGCTCCGTTGGAATATCGTAGTGCCGAAGATGCTCGTATGAAAGTGTTGATTTTACCAAAAGACAATAGCTGTTTGGCTCGTGTTTTTGGTATTTCCTACTGTCTGCTGCGTCAGGATCCACATTTTCCACTGGTATCAATGACGATTCAAAATCTGCGTAAATTACAATTGGGATGCGATACTGGTGATGGATATTTCTAAACTTTAGAACAGAACTATTCAGAGTTGGAAGGATAAATTTTGCTGCTGCATGATCTCCACAAAGTTTAGAGTGTTCCGTCAGCCAACTACGACCTCCTCTATTTATAGAGATATTTTTAAAACAGAAACATCTTTTACACACTGTTATTGGTGACTTTCTTTTGGTGAGCTGATAGTGAATGAGCTTAGTGAAATCTTTTATGTACACATAATGTGAAACAGTTTCATCTTTTAGTAACAGTAAATCAGTATGGTCAGTCAATTCACGTGGTACCACTTTTAACGGGTACACATTGTTTCTTCTGTCCAGTCCAAACACGTTAACAGATACACCTGCATTACGTTTTTCAAAACTTCCTATATCAGACAATGACACTGGGTAGTTTAATCCATTAAATTTATATCTACCATTTAGTTCTTGATATCTTCTATTCGGTCGTTCAGGATGTTGGACACCTTCATGAACAAGAAATTTCGCCAACATGGAATATCTGAAACATTCATTGTCATTGTTTTGAACATTAATACATGATTTATTATCTTTAATCTTTGCTGGCAATGGAATAAAACTGCTGCCACGTTCACCGTATCCACGTTTATGAACTCGTAAATCCAGGTTGTTTACATTGAGCAAGGACCATCCGGATCCACGAGCTTCATGTTCAGTTATTTTAAGCACCAATTCTTGTAAACATTCATCAACTATTTCATCTAAATTTGACGTCTCCATGATAGTTCGGTTTCTAGAAAGAAACCCTCTGTTGGATATTTCTCCTTCTACATTATTAAATGTTGTGTCCAATAGTAATCCAAATTTAATGAAATTCAAACGGTTAAGTTCATAATTTAATTTTGCAATTATAACATCTTTAACGAGGGTCAGAAATATTTGTAGTTCAAGTGTATTGATGTTATTTATTCTGTAATATCGAACGACAGATCTGTCAAACGCCTCCACTAAAATGTTGACTCCCAACGTTGCATCTTCGTTCGCAGTCCCTCTAGAAGTAGAGGGTGAGGATTCATCTTCAGGATCCACTGAGTTTTGTTTGCTAGGAGGTGCATATGCAATTACGCTTGGTCTGCTCTGCCGTGTAGAGTGTTCAGTGTCAGCAAGGAAGTGTAAGAAATCGGGATGGTCTTCACAATCGGATAATGCATTATTAGTAGCATTATGGTAAATTTCACAGTGATATATATATAAATCCTCATTTATGAAATCTTCATTACAACGTTGACAATATTACATTGTGATTGAATAAATTTCTCAGTGTGTTATAGACTGCTCCAAAAGTAGTATTGAGAGCCATTTTTCACATGTTCTAGTTTTATAGCAAATGCTGACCTCAGCATTGAATTACTATTGGTTTATATTTTTGCTAACATCATCACTTTCATTGCCATTGGTTCATTCATTTAAAAAGTAAACATAAATGAAATTATAAATTAGTATTGCTATAAGCTTACTAACCACAACATAATTATGGAGCAGCCTATACAGGTCCCAGATATATCCTCCACAACACCACCTTTTCAATTATCATTTACACCCACGGAAAGACAAGAAAGTGATGATCAACCAGTACAGGTTAACGTTGTATCAAGCAGAACAACTATCCAATCCAGAGAAGTAATGGCTGCATTAGAAAGATTAGTAGGGGCAGATTATCTATCAGATGATGACATCATTGTTGAACAATAAACCCTTTATACAGTTGAAAAACACATCCAAACAGCCGTTTTAACGGCTACCATTTTTTCATTCGTTTATTATACTCTGCTTGTGGCTTTTTTAGTTTAAGGAAAAAAAACATTGCGAATTCGGCTGAGTTTTAAAACGATTGAAACAATTGGTGGCCTTGAAAAAGGCCTTTTGAAACAGACTTCTCTAATTAGTCACTCAGGTATGCAACGCCATCATCGTCTTCCTCACCACTGGAACTATCGAATAGTCTCCGCCTTGCATCGGGAACATCACGTAGGACAGGAGTCCTGTTGTCATCCTCATCTTCGGACAGGAGATAAAATTCAATACTGTCGGCGACTGACTCCGGATAATCCTCGTGAAGAACAAATGCTATTGCATCTTCTATGTCAGAGACATCTAGTGATGATGTGTTGTCATCGGAGTTGGTCAGGTCTTCGGAGTCGCTAGTATCTTCAATCTCCTCCACATCTTCCTGTAAGACATTTTCAATTATTTCTCCAATTTGCTTCCAGTGGTGAGGGATGTCTAGTGGTGCCATGATGGTAGATAGGATATGAATGACCGGTGACTACTATTTACCTTTATTTATAGGGGAATTTTGTGATGAGCAAGCAAAAATAAACAACGAATAAGAGCATTAGGTTTTAGTCAGTAAAAAAAGTGCTAAGTTATGGTAGAAAAACCGTAAACATAGGTTTTGATCTCAACAAATGTATATATATATATATATATATATATATATATATATATATATATATATATATATATAGGTATAATTGCGGGCCGATTTTTGATATTTGTATTGAAACTTACCTACTCGTGCTGATATTTGTTTAGATGTTGATATATCAACAAAACAGCCCTAGGTATCATCTTAACAGTTGCATACTCCCTTGGAAATCTACATAAACTACAGTGTTAGTGTTGATACATAACCAACAACTAATATGGCGGCTTTATTGTTTAAATACGGTCCATCATATTAGAGATGGGAAATACCGTTACTTTGCAATAATATTCAGGAACGTTCCTTAGCTTTGTGGTAATACACTCGTTACACCCGTGATAACTTTATTTAAATATTTCTCGCCGTAATAGTAAGCGCAGACAGACTAGTACTATTATTCTGTGATGATCGCTGTTAATAGGAAGACACCAAGACACTCATCTCAACTTCTCAGCTGGATAGTTATTTCACTCGCTCGTTCAAGCAGTTCAGAAGACGTTAAACAAATAATAGGGTATTTTCAGTAACCTATTACCAAGGTAATAGGTTGTGGCAAAAGGCTGCTAGCAGATACTAGCTCTTACTTCACTAACTGGTTGGTGAGGTTGGGCAGAGGTCGGGTTAAGCAGTTGATTGCTCTGATAACTGGACATGGCCATTTCAGGAAACATCTCCACACTCTCGGACTCAGAAATGAAAGTCAGGTGTGTAGGCTCTGCAATCAGTCTGAAGAGACTGCCAAGCACATCATACTGGACTGCGAGAGACTCGGGGCAAGGAGAAGGGCTCTGTTTGGTTGTAAGCAACCAGGTGATGAAAGGGACGCTAGTATTGGTAAAAAACTCCTGGATCTCGTAAAGGGTACGGGCATTGGTTTGCCATACTAACGTACTAGGGACACACAATAAGCTTCGGTTGACGTGTGAGGATCTTTGAATCTTTGGATCTCTGAATCCGTCCCTTTAACAACACATAAACATAAACATAAACACATAAGGTAATAGGTGACACTTCAGTAATAGTGTTATTTATCCTATTACGTTAAATAACGCCCATCTCTGCATCATATATTGCAATTCAAACACTGTAAGAACATAGAAGGACCGATTTTTAATTATTCACATTCATATATATGAATTGGTTTTTGTAATACTGTCAATTCTCCCAGAACATATCTCAAAAAAATCTGTGCTACTTTTATCTGCCTGTGCCTTAGTTAACTTGGAAGTTTTACCGCTTTGAGAAAGTGCGAAGTCTTTGTCATTAAAGGCGGCTATTGTGTTGTCCAATGGCAGTGGCTACGTACACGTCCGACGTGAGCCGATACTGTTCACGTCCGTTCCAAATTATGCACCGTACGTTACTTTTCCTGTGATTTTTAAAACAAATTGAGAGCCAGAAAACCTCCTAACCTAACCTAACGTAATCTAACCTATCCTAACCTAACGAAACATAACGTAACGTAACCTAACCCAACATAACCTAAGCGGTAGCGAAGTGAATTTGCCCTTATATTGGACGTGTACGCAGTCACTTCGTTGTCCAATGTCCAGTTGTGCTGTTGTGCAACCAAAACTGTGCAATATTATGGTAAGTAGCAAATAACACTTATTAAACGTTGTAACTAATTACAGTAACCTTAGAAATGTCTTTAAGATTATCGGCAGGAGGCTTGGGTCTCCTTTAGGTACCTAAATTATTGTAGTTTATCATTTGTTAATCTCACTTTCTCTGGAGGTTTGATTTAGTTAAGTGTTTTAGAGAAAACATAACCAAGAAAACAATAATAATAATAAATTTTGCTCCAGGTTTCTTCTATTGTATACTATGACCGTAGCCAAATAAGCTAGACTTTTAAGACTTTTGATAATGCATGTATAATGGCAATGGCAAATACGATTTTTGATTCTTTTAACTTACCACCTTTTGTTAATTCTTAGCCAAACAAAAGTTTGAAGTTCTTCTAGTTCAACATTGATACCTATTGATGTGTTAAGGTCTACAAACGACATACCGGTACTAGGTGTATATTTTTGAATCTCATTTTACACAAGAGCAAGTAAGCTTGCCATTTAATAAATCAAGTAGATAGCAATATCCAAGTCTTAACCTTAACCTTAGCGGCAGAAGTAAATATAACCTCTGAGAGCACATATTCATTTCAGTTTTCATTCGTTGCAGAAGCATTTCTGGATTTTAAAGTTCCTTCTGAACTTCCCGAAGGTTTAATTAATGTTTCCATTCTCATTCAGAGCCCTTGGGCCATAAAACAAAGTCGTTTCAAATGTTTAAAGATTTGGCTATCAAGGCATCTTTGCCGGCAAACAACTTTGGTTTATGACCCCGCAGCTAATTTATTTTGTTATACGGGTATTACAGTTGTATGCATTCCTAATTACATTTCCCTACCTTAGGAGACCGCTAAACATTTAATTAAGTTTTCTGCAATACTCTGAAAGTTATCATTCATTCAGTGTTCTCAATTATGTTTTGTACGGTTTTGTAGGCTAAGTTCAAATAGGGTGGGTTTGAAGCTGGGGTTTTGGTAAATTATGTTTCCTGTCAATGTCCCTCAACTATGGGTAAACTGCCTTACCCCACTTTTAACTTATATTTTCTTGGCGTAGAATGTGTTTTAGGCTAGTTTTTGCTTTCTTGCATAGGGGATTCTTGGGCTTAGTCCCAAAGGAGATGATTTAAATGAACTATGGCTTATTATTTAGTTGCAGGGGCCTAAGCTCCTGCTTTTCAGAAAGTTTGGACCAATTTTGTCAATAAACTGAGCCCACAGATCATTTTTCACAAAACTTTGGCCAATTTTGGTTTCCGGTTTAGGTGTAGTTGGCCTATATTTTGGTGAATAATTTTCCTTATGCATATTACAATTTAAATGTTCTGGTATCTACTTTTAGCTCAGATGTGCCCCCTTGTTTTAAAATGCTTCTTATTAATTTTGGATAACAAATGTTGTAGTAAAATGACTAGGAACCTTGTGAATTTAGATAACTGAAAGATTCATCCAGCAATACATCTTAATTATTTTATAATTTGTTGATTAGATGTTTTCCTACCAAGCTGTTTATTTTATCTAGTCTACTTAATTAGTTCACAACCATTTTCATTAAGCTTCAGTCTTAAAAATATTAATATACATTTTTCCTGTTATAAATATTTTTTAATTATTTTCAGTATTTTAAATTTATGTTAAGCACTGGGCAAATGAACTCTGGATGGGTATATCTGCAAATTAAAGTGAACTTGGGCATAATTAAAGCTATTCCAAAACAACACATGAACTTAAAACTTTTGAGCTACTGTGAATAAATCATTACATAGAAATTAGGAATTGGTGTTAGATTACAGGGTCCAGGAATGTGACGCCTTCTTCTTCGTCTTCCGCCTACCCATGCAATCCAGGCCAGCCCTCTACACCGTGCCGCGGCGGATTACAACTCCTGTTGATGATGAACTGTGATATTAGCGTAAGTCTTGTGATTCAGCTGCCCAATATTTGTTGCTCATAGACTGTTTAGAGTTTATTTTTGTTATTTATTTTTAAGTTTAAAGAAGGACTAAACGATTACTTTCCAGTACCGATTATATCCGATACTAGTACGGACTAGTACCGAGTACCGACTACTTTGTATTCGCGATTACTTTTGTTCTCACAATTCCTACATGTTGTGCCGTGTAACGACACCCTCATACATATTCCTCTTTTGCCAACCCGGTAACTGGCTCGCTTCAGCAGATGGCTGGTCCGGAAGTGGGGTGACGTCACCTTTGTTGCCTCCTTCCGCCAGCAAGAGGGTAAGCGTCGGGCTTAGACGTCGCTCTCCGGTACGAGACACACCCCCTTTTGGTCAACCTAGCAGATCGCTACAATTTCGTCCGGAAGCATCGCCTTGACGATGTCTAGATAAGTAGTAGCATTAAGGGAAGGAAAGCTAGGTTGGGTCAGGCAATGTAGAATTAATATAAGTAGGAAATAATAGTTTCAGTAATTTCGCGGCAGTCTATTAAATTGATTAAAATTAAAAATTTGTGATTCTTGCATTAAACAACCGCGACTTATTTCACAATCCGCAAATTTCCGTCACATATAAACCTACATTCCCACATTAAAAGTGAGCTTGTGAGGGGGTACAGTTTCATAAGCGGCCACCAACTAATCGGATGCAATATATCGATCTTAAACATTCATTATATCGAATCGGAACACTCGATATTTTGAATCACATTTTAACAGTACCTACATATAGAAAATTATTTACTCCATATTTATATTAATGCTATAATCTAAAATCAACAAATTGTATATCGTCAATAATAATATGCAATGCCAGTTACAAATATATTTTAATGAAACATTTATCAAATAACAAACAAACGAAAACTACACTTAAACAAATAAATAAATTCTAAAGAAACGTACAACTCAGCTAAACCTTAAGTTATCTTTGCCTGGGTAAACTTTATGGGCTGCTTTCTTGGATTGAATAAACTAAGTTAATATAAGTTAGGCCTAAGCAAATATACCTAAGTTTTTGCTTGGTTATGCGTTTCTTTATTATTTGTTGTATTTTTATATTTTAGTTTTCATTTGTTTGTTACTTGTTAAATGTTTCATTAAAAAACTAAACCTAATTAAATGCCTTCTGAAACCACTGAAACTGTTGCAAGACACTGGACATTCCTAAGCGACTACTTAAGGGGATGGAAGCTAGGGCGAGTCAGTCAATGTAAAATTAATATAAGTAAGAAATAATAGTTTCAGTAATTTCGCGGCAGTCTATTAAATTGATTAAAATTAAAAATTTGTGATTCTTGCATTAAAAAACCATGACTTATTTCACAATCTGCAAATTTCCGTCACATATAAACCTACATTCCCACATTAAAAGTGAGCTTGTGAGGGGGTACAGTTTCATAAGCGGCCACCAACTAATCGGATGCAATATATCGATCTTAAACATTCATTATATCGAATCGGAACACTCTATATTTTGAATCACATTTTAACAGTACCTACATATAGAAAATTATTTACTCGATATTTATATTAATGCTATAATCTAAAATCAACAAATTGTATATCGTCAATAATAATATGCAATGCCAGTTACAAATATATTTTAATGAAACATTTATCAAATAACAAACAAACGAAAACTACACTTAAACAAATAAATAAATTCTAAAGAAACGTACAACTCAGCTAAAACTTAAGTTGTCTTTGCCTGGGTAAACTTTATGGGCTGCTTTCTTGGATTGAATAAACTAAGTTAATATAAGTTAGGCCTAAGCAAATATACCTAAGTTTTTGCTTGGTTATGCGTTTCTTTATTATTTGTTGTATTTTTAAATTTTAGTTTTCATTTGTTTGTTACTTGTTAAATGTTTCATTAAAAAACTAAACCTAATTAAATGCCTTCTGAAACCACTGAAACTGTTGCAAGACACTGGACATTCCTAAGCGACTACTTAAGGGGATGGAAGCTAGGGCGAGTCAGTCAATGTAAAATTAATATAAGTAAGAAATAATAGTTTCAGTAATTTCGCGGCAGTCTATTAAATTGATTAAAATTAAAAATTTGTGATTCTTGCATTAAAAAACCATGACTTATTTCACAATCTGCAAATTTCCGTCACATATAAACCTACATTCCCACATTAAAAGTGAGCTTGTGAGGGGGTACAGTTTCATAAGCGGCCACCAACTAATCGGATGCAATATATCGATCTTAAACATTCATTATATCGAATCGGAACACTCTATATTTTGAATCACATTTTAACAGTACCTACATATAGAAAATTATTTACTCCATATTTATATTAATGCTATAATCTAAAATCAACAAATTGTATATCGTCAATAATAATATGCAATGCCAGTTACAAATATATTTTAATGAAACATTTATCAAATAACAAACAAACGAAAACTACACTTAAACAAATAAATAAATTCTAAAGAAACGTACAACTCAGCTAAAACTTAAGTTGTCTTTGCCTGGGTAAACTTTATGGGCTGCTTTCTTGGATTGAATAAACTAAGTTAATATAAGTTAGGCCTAAGCAAATATACCTAAGTTTTTGCTTGGTTATGCGTTTCTTTATTATTTGTTGTATTTTTATATTTTAGTTTTCATTTGTTTGTTACTGGTTAAATGTTTCATTAAAAAACTAAACCTAATTAAATGCCTTCTGAAACCACTGAAACTGTTGCAAGACACTGGACATTCCTAAGCGACTACTTAAGGGGATGGAAGCTAGGGCGAGTCAGTCAATGTAAAATTAATATAAGTAAGAAATAATAGTTTCAGTAATTTCGCGGCAGTCTATTAAATTGATTAAAATTAAAAATTTGTGATTCTTGCATTAAAAAACCATGACTTATTTCACAATCTGCAAATTTCCGTCACATATAAACCTACATTCCCACATTAAAAGTGAGCTTGTGAGGGGGTACAGTTTCATAAGCGGCCACCAACTAATCGGATGCAATATATCGATCTTAAACATTCATTATATCGAATCGGAACACTCTATATTTTGAATCACATTTTAACAGTACCTACATATAGAAAATTATTTACTCGATATTTATATTAATGCTATAATCTAAAATCAACAAATTGTATATCGTCAATAATAATATGCAATGCCAGTTACAAATATATTTTAATGAAACATTTATCAAATAACAAACAAACGAAAACTACACTTAAACAAATAAATAAATTCTAAAGAAACGTACAACTCAGCTAAAACTTAAGTTGTCTTTGCCTGGGTAAACTTTATGGGCTGCTTTCTTGGATTGAATAAACTAAGTTAATATAAGTTAGGCCTAAGCAAATATACCTAAGTTTTTGCTTGGTTATGCGTTTCTTTATTATTTGTTGTATTTTTAAATTTTAGTTTTCATTTGTTTGTTACTTGTTAAATGTTTCATTAAAAAACTAAACCTAATTAAATGCCTTCTGAAACCACTGAAACTGTTGCAAGACACTGGACATTCCTAAGCGACTACTTAAGGGGATGGAAGCTAGGGCGAGTCAGTCAATGTAAAATTAATATAAGTAAGAAATAATAGTTTCAGTAATTTCGCGGCAGTCTATTAAATTGATTAAAATTAAAAATTTGTGATTCTTGCATTAAAAAACCATGACTTATTTCACAATCTGCAAATTTCCGTCACATATAAACCTACATTCCCACATTAAAAGTGAGCTTGTGAGGGGGTACAGTTTCATAAGCGGCCACCAACTAATCGGATGCAATATATCGATCTTAAACATTCATTATATCGAATCGGAACACTCTATATTTTGAATCACATTTTAACAGTACCTACATATAGAAAATTATTTACTCCATATTTATATTAATGCTATAATCTAAAATCAACAAATTGTATATCGTCAATAATAATATGCAATGCCAGTTACAAATATATTTTAATGAAACATTTATCAAATAACAAACAAACGAAAACTACACTTAAACAAATAAATAAATTCTAAAGAAACGTACAACTCAGCTAAAACTTAAGTTGTCTTTGCCTGGGTAAACTTTATGGGCTGCTTTCTTGGATTGAATAAACTAAGTTAATATAAGTTAGGCCTAAGCAAATATACCTAAGTTTTTGCTTGGTTATGCGTTTCTTTATTATTTGTTGTATTTTTATATTTTAGTTTTCATTTGTTTGTTACTGGTTAAATGTTTCATTAAAAAACTAAACCTAATTAAATGCCTTCTGAAACCACTGAAACTGTTGCAAGACACTGGACATTCCTAAGCGACTACTTAAGGGGATGGAAGCTAGGGCGAGTCAGTCAATGTAAAATTAATATAAGTAAGAAATAATAGTTTCAGTAATTTCGCGGCAGTCTATTAAATTGATTAAAATTAAAAATTTGTGATTCTTGCATTAAAAAACCATGACTTATTTCACAATCTGCAAATTTCCGTCACATATAAACCTACATTCCCACATTAAAAGTGAGCTTGTGAGGGGGTACAGTTTCATAAGCGGCCACCAACTAATCGGATGCAATATATCGATCTTAAACATTCATTATATCGAATCGGAACACTCTATATTTTGAATCACATTTTAACAGTACCTACATATAGAAAATTATTTACTCGATATTTATATTAATGCTATAATCTAAAATCAACAAATTGTATATCGTCAATAATAATATGCAATGCCAGTTACAAATATATTTTAATGAAACATTTATCAAATAACAAACAAACGAAAACTACACTTAAACAAATAAATAAATTCTAAAGAAACGTACAACTCAGCTAAACCTTAAGTTATCTTTGCCTGGGTAAACTTTATGGGCTGCTTTCTTGGATTGAATAAACTAAGTTAATATAAGTTAGGCCTAAGCAAATATACCTAAGTTTTTGCTTGGTTATGCGTTTCTTTATTATATGTTGTATTTTTATATTTTAGTTTTCATTTGTTTGTTACTTGTTAAATGTTTCATTAAAAAACTAAACCTAATTAAATGCCTTCTGAAACCACTGAAACTGTTGCAAGACACTGGACATTCCTAAGCGACTACTTAAGGGGAGGGAAGCTAGGGCGAGTCAGGCAATGTAGAATTAATATAAGTAAGAAATAATAGTTTCAGTAATTTCGCGGCAGTCTATTAAATTGATTAAAATTAAAAATTTGTGATTCTTGCATTAAACAACCGTGACTTATTTCACAATCTGCAAATTTCCGTCACATAAATGAATTTAATTTCAGTTTGAGATGCTGTATTTCATACTCTAAGCTTTTAGTTCTTTGGGATTGAATTATTGTTGGTACAATATTCTCGATTTTAGTACGCTATGTAGAGTCAGTGTCGTGGTGTCAACTCTGTCAGTGGCGCGGCGTTATTGTTAAAAAAATTCTGATGTTTTCGTCTTGATTACGATCTACGATGACTCTTGGTTGAGTTTACTGTTTATTTTTACATGGATTCTATATTTTATTAACTTGATTAGCTTGGTTAACTTGATTGGCACAGTTTCATATTACCTTCCCAAGTAAAATCAATAACTTTTGCCTAGCTGAAGTGTTGGTAGTAGTGATGTGCGATACGTATCGTATCGTATTGGCTTTTACTGTAGTAGTACCTTCTGGCTATTACTGTAGTAGAGCTCTAAATATCTCCATAATACATAATTTTAAACTTCCAAACTAATAAAATAAAAATAAAATAATGAATGCGAATGAATTATCGTTTGTATTGAAGCGAATTACAAAGTGCCAACACGTTTTTAATACGATAACGTCGATGATAGTGCGTTCGCATTGGTCCTAAATAGGTATACTTGTGTGAGGTGGTAATTTGAGGTAACAGGTACTAATTATTTCAGGTCAAGGTGGGAATTTAGAAGATTTTGATTGGCAATACTGTCCAGCTGTCAGTCACAGCAATAAATGTCAGTGGAAGCTTAACCTCAAACAAGTTCCTAATCAAAATGTTTATTCTGCAGCAATTTCTGCTAAAAGCTAAAGTAATGTGTTGCCAGAATACAGTCTAGTGTATGTAAAAGTTATTTTCTGTTTGTATGCTGTTTTAGTTAGCAAATCATCTTTTTAGCATCTGTGATTCAACTTTTTCAGTAAGTTAGCAGTTTAATCAGTTTTAACATATTTAGCCCCTATGGCACAGTTTCATATTACCTTCCCAAGTAAAATCAATAACTTTTGCCTAGCTGAAGTGTTGGTAGTAGTGATGTGCGATACGTATCGTATCGGAATATTGAAAGTGTTCTGGCTTTCGGCCAGAAATAGGCTATGTGTTCAGCCAAAATGAATTTTGTCCATGGTTTGTGTAATATTAGGCCTAAGGCCTCCAAATAACTTTATTTTATGTTCTTGGGTTGACCTACACCTTGGTGAGGTCAGCCATTCATTTTGGTTCAGTGTAAGTGTGTTTTTGAGACTTGTTAAGTTAGGCATAGTGACTCAATTGATTATCTTGAATAAGTGGGCTTCTGGGACTTTTCCAGTGCCACGTTCGGTCACTTTTAGTTGTAATTAAGCTCATACATGTTCCCTGCAAGTTTTATTTAATTTATTTCATAGATAAGAAAATAATAAGCATTTTAAGTTTTGCTATTTCTGTAATTTAAGTTACCCCAGGGAACATTACGTCCAGTTGACCTCAGGCCAATTTTTAAGTGCTGGGTTGGGATTGGATAGCTGGGGGCACCTTTCCCCCAGCTGTTAAAACCTTTCCCAGCAAATTCGGTCAAGAAGTGTTTGAGTTTTTTTACAAAAATGCATGTGAATGCACCGCCAAGCTAAAATGTTAAAAATCCTTTAAATACTTTTTTTGTGTTTAAATATATTTTCTGTAATTGTCTCATTGTTTTATTTTAAGTCTGGCCACTCTGGACCAGATAAGTCTGGATTTTTGTCTTATTTTTAATTTTTAATGAAATTCTCACCTGACCTAACTAGTGATGCGCGATTGCGAGAGGTTAAAACAATCGAAATGTTCCTTCTCGAGAGGTTCCGCTTATCGATTGTTTCGATTGCTTAGCGAGAGGTTTGTATAATCGAGATGTTTTCTCTCGATTGTTGCATTCGTTAAGCAAAATCGTCTGCTGCCGGCGCGCGGCGAGAGGATAAACCCGTTATAGATGTGGATCGCATTTTTATCAGGCACTAAAATTATTTTTTGCAAATAAGCCACCCGTAATTAGTTGTTTTAGATATACCTTTATTATTTCACCCCACGTCAATATAAACACGTGTGTGTGTGTGTGTGTGTGTGTGTGTGTGTCTGTGTGGATGTGTACAGAGCTAGAGCCCTAACCAATGGGCCGATTTTTATGAAATTTGGTATGTAGGTACTAATCCACGATATCTCCAGGCGTTTTTTTCATTTTTTTGAATTTTTGATTTTTAAGGGTAATTATCCCCCAAAAACCACCAAAAAAACATGAACAATCAAAATTTCTCAAAAACGGCTCTAACGATTTTGATTAAACTTTAGTGGTTTGTAGAACTTTAGTTTTCCAACAAAGTGACACCACCGGCATTCCTGTAAAAATTCGGGTTCAGAAACTACAGGACTTAAAACATCCAAAATTCAGTTTTTTTGATTTTTCATAAAAAGACATAAATATAAAAAAATATTACTATTCACCATTAAAAAGAGCTCAAAAAACTAAATAATTTAGTATTTTGAATTACTATTCTACGATTGCTGGTTTCGGAGAAAATTGAAATTTTCATTTAGCGGTAAACGCAGTACGTTGTCCAATGTTATTCTTATGGGGAATACAAAAATTACTATTTCTCTCTTATTTACTGATCAATTTCATTCAAACTTGATATGCTTGTCAATTTAGCATTGACAACAGAGGTAATTCGATATGTGTTGCCCCTTAATAACCCTGGGGGGGGGCAATAGGGGGCATTTCCCCTCTTAAAACCACAAGTGTAGTAATGGATTCTGTAGTGCCTCCAAGCAGGGATTTGGGTTGATGTTTGTTAAAACAACTTGTTTACAAGACTTCTGTACATTTGACCGTGCTTTGTATTCTATATTTAGTAAATAAAAAGTAATTTATTCATTAAAGTTGGGCTAAAAGGGAGAAAGTATGTGTCAGTTTCCTGATACCGTTTATTAATTTGGTTCTCATATTTGTTTTTATGTATCATATTATTAAACTCTATATAGGAGAAAATTACCAAACAAGTTTTTAATGTTGTAAAATATAGGCTCTTTAGACTGGCTTTATTGGGAGTTCAATTTCAATGGGCAATGTTTTTCCTTATATCCTATATCGTGTGTAAACAAATTAATTTAATTATTATTAAGTTTAAATTAATTAATGATTCGATCAAATATTTGTTTTTATTTGATTTTAATCGTGTGTTATAATTTTGGCAACGTCTTATAGTATTTTATTTCTACATAATAATTCTAAAAACATCTTTCATTTACAATTTTATAAGTAATAACAAATGTTGGAATGAGAGTATATAGTATAAAAAGTGGGAAAGTTGCAGAATTATACTGCTGCCTAAAACGTTCACAAATTCTGTGAGCATTAAAAGTATAATTATGCTTGTCTATATTTAATAATGATTAACATTTGTTTCTACTCTCCATTATTAATTTACGTATTAGATTTTATTTAGTTTATTTTTTAATTTTCACGTATTTGAATGCATCGTTTTATTAAATAACTCCCAAATGTAGCAATTTGTTAAAACATCTCGGTAGAGATGTCGATTGCTCAAATATAACAGAATATAGAATGCAAAAATCTCTTTAAAAATAATTATATTGATCGGCGACATATTTAGTTAACAAAACATCACGCTAACAATTTCGATTGCCCAGTACGAGAATAGCTGCCTCGTCTAAACGAAACATTCCGCTAAAAAACATCTCGGTAAGTTCCTCTCGTTGCCACGTCTAAACGAAATATCTCGGTAAGAACATCTCGGCAAGGACCTCTCGCTGCCGCGTCTAAACGAAACATTTCGCTAACAACATCTCGGCACGCAGCTCTCGTTGTCGCGTCTAAACGAAACGTCTCTACTATTTAGCTCTAAAGATTCATCAACAGAGTAAAATGGGGTTGAAAGTAGCCATTCAAATAGTATTTTCTTAAATTAATTAAATGGAATGTCAAGAGCAGATTGTGGTAATTTGTTATACAGTTTAATTCCTATAATGATATGGCTAGACTGAGTTTTGGACATTCTTCGATAAGGTACATCAATTTTTGACTGATTTTGTTTGTAGTAGGAGTGAGTATTATTTCTTGAATTAAAACTACTCAGATTTTTAAAGATTTATGAAATTAAATAAAAAATGTATAAGTTGTAGACAGACAGAATCTTCAGATCTTTAAAGAGAGGTTTCCAGTGAGCTTTCCATGATGAGTTTGTGAGCATTCTAACAACTTTTTTCTGAATCAAAAGGATATTGTGCGTTTTAGATGAATTTCCACAAAAAATAAGCCCGTATCTGATAATTGATTGAAAAAATGCGTAGTATGAAGTGATGACATATTTTAATGGAACCACATTTAATAATCTCTTCAACAAAAAAGCAACCCGGGAGATTCTTCTTGTTACGAGATAAACGTGAGGGCCCCAGTTGAGAGTCGAATCAAGAGTTATCCCCAAGTACTTCACAATTACTGTTTTTTGATGAATACCAGGAGGCAGTTTTTTAAAAGTAAAAATGACTGGCTGTGTTTTTGTATCGTTTAAAAATAAATTATTTGCATGGAACTAATTGGCTGCTTCTTCCAGAGTGGATTCAGCTACCTTTTTGAGCTCAAAAACATCTGAATTCCAAGAAAAATGTCATCTGCGTACATATATGTAAAGGCATTTAGGTTTGCAGGTAAATCGTTAATAGAAATAAGAAAAAGTAAGGGACCAAGAATTGACCCCTGAGGGATGCCACACGTAATCTCTGTACAGTAGTTCTGGACCATTCACCATTAACATAAACAGACTGACTTCGGTTTTGAAGATAGCTCACAAACAAATTCAGCTCACTCCCGCCAATCCCGTAAAACTTTAATTTTTAAACGTTATTAAAACGTTATTTAAACGTAATTTAAACGTAATTTAAACGTTAATCCAGGGTCCCGGAGGAGAAGGATTATCTTTCAATACTGGTTTTGGGCGATTCATTTGCCATCCGATTCAACAATTTTTTCTACTGCAACCCAGGATTATCTGGGAGTTTAAGTAATTAAATATTTCTGACTTGCAGCAGCACATCCCACTATGCAAGCCATACGATACGGCAGTACGTATTTAATCGATACGATATTTAAAGAGAATCGGGATATTCATAGTTCAACTACTATGCAATGCATCGCTCGGATATATCATATGATCGTGCGGCTCCAATCAGTGACGTTACATTGTCTGTTTTTGATTCTACCAACCAACCAATTGAGCCGTCTTTTGCTTGGTTTGTTTAGAAATATTATATAAAAAAATTAAAAACCCTATTACGCGATGCATCACCAGGCATTGTCTGTTAAATGCAAGTCTGCTACGAGCAAAATTATCGGAATAGTATATTTCGTTACTAGTCCGGAAAAGCGCTCTTTGCCAGTGCGAGATCGTGTCAACGTGCGAGACGAAGTCGAGCACGGAATTTAGATCAAGCACTGGCAAAGAGCTTTTTGGACGAGTATTGAACGATACTTTTCGTCACACTACAAAAAAGTCATTTAATTACAAACCAAGAAATAATTTTACTCTAGAATCAAGGTTTATTTTACTCAAAAAAACACATAGGCCTGATTATTATTTTACTATAGGCTATTTACATATTTTATTAAACAAAAACCATAAGCCTAGGCTACTTAGCTTTAAAAAGATTTCTTCTAAGCTATTTTTTATCAAAATCCAAATTTATATTTATGGTGCAATTTTCATTGTTACATTATTTTATAAATGACAAAAACACAATGCCATAATGTGCTTCACACGTGTAACATCAATGAGAGGTTAACTGTGGCCAATGATTTGACAACAATGAAAGTCAGCTGTTGCGTCGCGTTTGTAACTTCTAAAACTGATCGGAAAAGAACTGTACGGCAAAAATAGGCTTTCACCATAAGATTAACATGTAGCTAATTTTAGTGATCGGAAAAGAAGTGATTGGAAAAGACATCAAAGGAACATATGTTATTTTAAATGAAAACAGCAAGTTTCCAGCCGCATTTTAGTATCAAAAGTCATATGTTCCCGCATAGTATGACGAAAAATTATTCCAATGCAGGGTCCTTGACGAAAATACCTAAAATAGATGAAAGTACTTAAGTACTAAATAAATATTAATTATTTGGTTGTAAGGGACTCCAAGTTAGTTGACTAACTGTGTTTCCAAATATGTTATTAAAAAAATATGTTTGTTTTAATACAACAAATTATGCCTACAGACCTTGAATCTCAGTCTATAAACTAATTTAGAAGTAAGTGCTTATTTTAGACATTGGTTGATTATACTGTACTACCTGATTAATATTATTGTTATTATTATAGATATTAGTTTAATATGTTCAAGCTAATCAGGCTATTGTTGTAATTTTTGCTATTAAAATACTTTTCTTTTGGATTGCCAAAATTTGGAGTTTTCCAATAAGATGATTTATTTAAATAATTTTCGTACTTATTAGTTTTTTACAAGGGGCTTTATAATATGATTCCAATGGTTGCGGTAGACGCATGAAAAATCGCTTTAGGCTTGCAGAAAGTTTTGGGATTTTACATATTCCGTTACAGAAAGAATGAGAACATTCTGTCTTGGGGCCTGGGGGTCCGCAGACCACCTTTCGGGAAGCACTGCTATTTTAGGCTGGTAATATGTGTCTCGGGTGTCCCTTAAAATCGTTTAAAATCGCCGTATCTCGGCCGATCAAATTTGTTTCGATCTTAGTTTAGGCAAAATCTTTATTTTCAACGATAACATACTTTGATACTTCCGCTGGCGTGTTTGGCCTTTAAATTGCAGTTTGGATATAAACTGTTGAGGTTTTTTTGGCCGATAAACTATGTTCACTTGTCGTTTACGGTTTAAAAGTGACAGCGAACTTGAAATGTGGTAAAATTGCCATTTTTAATCCAAAAAACAGGTCTAATAGCTGATTTCGGTCCATGAATTCAATAGTCGTCTTATTAGGCCGATAACTCACATTTTGGTCTATAAAACGCGTTCGGCTATTTTTTACAGCCGATAAAATTATTGATATGGAGTTTTTAACAAATTTCCTGGGGAGGACTCCCAGACCCCCTACCCCGGGGGGATTCCATACCCCCCCAAACCCCTGGCATTCCCCCCCCCCGTGTGACTCCCTGGATCCGCCCCTGGTTCTGACGAGTCAGTGGGAACTACGCATGGGAATATTGATCTGTCGTGCTATAAAGTTTCTTTTAGCTCGATCACACCCCAATGGCAAATGTACTTGCATGAAAATAATATAGGTAACCAATTGAGTTATTCTTAATGAAATTATAGATAAGTTACTTAGTTATCTGGAATACGACTTCTGAGTTTTTAAGAGGTTTCGGAAGCTTTGGTCATGCCCGGAATACAGTGATGCATGAAAATATTTAACTATATATAGATTAATTTAAATAGAGGCTAATTCCCATTTCATCCATGCGTGTAGCACGGTTTACCGAATGTACAGTGTGATAGTTATTAACTTGTAAAGAAATAATTGAATTTGAATACTTGCTTACAGATTTGTTAATATGAAGAATTGTTTGCGATGGTGCCTCGTACTAGAGACACATATACCTGTGCCTGCAGCAAGTGTATTAATTTTGCTTGTTATGTTGCATTAAATCTATTTAACATAAGTTTTAACATCTGTTTTGGTTTTTGATTTTAGTGGCAGTGCAGAAGAAGTTTCCTGGATGAACTGGAGGGCGCTTTGAAAATAATAAAGTTAGCAATTTATGACATAAAATTAAATCAATTAAAAACAACAGTAGAATACAGTGTTTTTTTGATATTACTTTTCTATTCATATAAGGTATTCAATAAAATTTGTAATTTTATCAATAATTTGAGTTTTATTTAAGCTACTTCCTTTGCTAGTAAGTAAAGTAATACAATTTCATTAATTTGCTATACAAAATCCCGTGAAAATGTTATAAAGTAGGCCTGATCACTTTAGTATTAATTTTTTATCAGGCAAATGAATTTAAAATTTATTACCTCCAAGAGACTGAATATTTCAATAGCAATTTATATTTCTAAAACAAGTGGGATGATCAGCGTTGGAGGGGAAGTTAACAATACTATCTGTCATAATAATATCCCTGCGGAAAACATTTGGCTACTCAGTATATTAAATATATTTTACTGGGTGAACGTATGGTAATAAGTTTGTATGGTAGTCTTTATAAACACGAGGATGGTATTCTAACCAAAATTGACAATATATCATTTATGTTTTAATTGTCTAGTTTTGTTTAAGACAAAGTATAAGTTTAGTATAAGACTGAAACGAAATAACCCAGGAATGATACTGTGTTTTTGTTTTGCTTTTCAGTATTAATCGTTTTAGTAGTTAACTGCAGTACGGTACTTATGGTTTAATTATTTGGTGTAGGCTTGTGTTTAAGTGTTTTACCTTTAACTAAATCTCATTCTTGAAACTAAAGTTTAAAGTAATAACCTGCCAAGATTTTTCTATTGTTTACTGACCGATGCTAAAATGCCGGGAAAGTGCAAGTTTCAAATGCCTTAGCCTGCCATATGAAAGGCAAAAAACATGTAAATTTAGAAAACTTGTTGAAAAGTGGAAAGCAACTAGGCCCTAACTTTATTCTCATTTAGGCCTATTTTATTGCATGGTAAATGGTGAAATGGTGTTTTATGTTTAATTGCAGTACTTATATAGCCTATATAAGAGTTTTATGGTAAGTTAACAGTAAATTATGGCTACATTGAGCTATGTTGTGGTACATTTTCATCTCATTAATGGCATACACTAGCTAACTAATTTCATAACAATCTGATGATACGGTTTTGTTCAGGTTTGGGCTTGTATTGTACCCTATCATTATTCTATGACTCGCTTTTCTGTAGCCTAGGCTCTAAAGTTGTTTTGCGAATGGGTCACTGATTTTTTCCAAATGTCCCCTAAAAGTCCCCGAAAAGTCCCTGATTTTTGTTTGAATGACTGAGTAGACACCCTGTTGAAGGTAAATTAAAATAATTTGTGTTAGGCCTAATCAATAAAGGCTGTCCCACACTTCTCGCGAATACGCCTGATCATTTGGCCTAACTACAATTTTTCGGTAGTCGCGAGAAGTGTGGGAGCTGCACGAAATATTTTGTATCAGTACACTATCGCCGAATGATTCTCTCGATGTTTGGAACGAGTCTTGCACCAAATCAACCAAATGTGTACAACAAACTAATTAAGTACACGCTCGCCCAATACCAATGCAATACCATGCTCGCCCATTCACTTCCGCTCGTCTCCTTTGATTTGTGCCAAAACAGCACAGGTGAACACGAATTATGGTGAGGCGAACTATCCCGAACATTTGAGAACATTTAATCATTTGAGATGATTTAAGTTTTATTTAAGAAACAACAAATTAATGAGTGCTAAACTCTGTTAATTTTTGTTTGACCAAACTATATTTGAAATTAACCTTCGCACTGTAAAAAATAATCGTGTTAATTCGACCCAAATTTAATACCAAGATGTCCCAGTAAGACCTCACACACTCTTGTGTCGAAATAACACTCAGCTGCTTGTGTTGAAGTTCACCCACTTACCTGAGTTGGAAACCAACACAATTCCTTGTGTCACTCGGTAACACATATTTCTTCCGTGTTAAATGTTTAACACATTTTTGTGTGTGAAAAAATTACTCTATGATTAAGCAACACAGAAATACTGTGTTAAAATACTTACCCAAATTTGTATTAATATAACCTTTTTATTGTAAATAACACGCAGCATAATAAGTCAACACATAACATTTGTGTTATATTTGTTAAACAAATTTGAGTGAAATATTAACCAAAATACCTGTCAGGTAAGTTTGTATTTTTTCTGTGTAAAGAAAAACAGTGAACAGCTTATTTCTTGTGCAAAATTAAATGTCTGTAATGGTATACATCACTTGAGAAAGGTTAATTTACCGGGAAATATTGCACAGACAAATTCAACTCGACATCACCTGTCCACCAACAATTTTATACACCAAGTTTCAGTAAAAATTTATATATCACATTAAAATGGGTCCAAATTTAAAACTTTATACTAATAAAGGTAACCCACCGTAAAGTTGCTTTTGAAACACTTATACTCTACATAGTTTAAAATTACACCAGGTATTCGTCTTCACATTACAGGTTTGATCTTGAGTGACCAAAACAGTAAAAAAATATTTTTAAACTGTTAAAAAAAACATAATCTTTAAACTGGACAAATTTTGAGGGGTTATTCAAATTTTATAGTTTGTTCATATATTTAATATATAATATTGCAAAAAATATTTCATCTGTAAATAAATTAAGCATTCCTATTAAGTTACGTTAAAAACGGTTAATTGAAAAAATTAACCTGGATTAAAAGTTATCACTTTTCACAACCGTACCAAAAAAACAATGAAATTTTCAAGATTCTAAATCACTGGATCTTCCAACTTAATATGTAAATAGGTATATTCAAAAATACTAAACATTTAAAGATAAAACACTTTATTGCACACATTGTTTAATGCAATGATTTTATCGTGAAGGCTTCAACGGCCCTTTAAATCTAACTCTAACAGGTACGGGGAGACACTTCTTCTGTTTGTCCACAGGTAAAAAGATTTGGCTGGAGATCACTTGGAACTCTTTCTTTTGTTGGTCCACGGCTGAAAGATATGGCTGAAGATCACTTGAACTGCTTACTAGCTCTTCCAGAATGGCCATTCTGAAAAATATTTTTCAATACTATATATCTGGTCAGCAATGATATACCAATACTTATTGAGTACTTCATCAAGAGAAGCCCATAAAACTTTATTCTGAAATGTAAACATTGAAACTTAGGACGTTCACGGGGCTTAGCCCCGAGGGGATTTTAAGGAAGTGAATAGGCCTATATGTTGCATGGGTTCAAGATCTACCTTTATGTAAAATTTCAGCCCAGTCAGTTCAGTAGTTTTTGTGTTCACCCAGAACATCAGACAGACAGACAAAAACCATCTCTTCTTTATAATATTATAACAAACTAGCAAATCCAGCTGCTCACAAATTCAAGCAAATACGGTTGTGACTTTAAATTGTGTTGCCATTCCAAAAGTTAGCCTGAAGCAGCTGATCTTTCTTCTGTACTGTGTTTTGTTACCTTCAACAGCTATCAAATTCTCAATTTCAATGATTACTGTTCTTCCATAAGATCAGTGTCTCCAGTTGTACGATTATTATCGTTTTGTACGATAATTCAGCCCGTTGTACCATGTACGATAGGTCACGTCCGATACGGTAAATTGTATAATAATTTGGGATCAGCCTAAACTATACATGATTATGACCTACTAATTAATTGAATGATTACTAATGATGAACTAATTACTGACTACTTAATGAATTAAATTTTAAAAATACATAAATAGGCTCTCAGAACATATTTTAAAAGTACTAAATACAATTTTTTGTTGGATTCTTTGCCATTTATTTTTATAAATACCCTACATAGGCTTTGTAAAATATCGTGAGTTTTGTTAAGCATTTGTTTATTTATTCGAACCTTTATTTCGTTTGGAAATTTACAGCTGTTCTACTTAAAAAAATTGAATGTTTGTCTATTTTCACGTTTGAGTGTAAGTTTTAGGTGTCTTTGCAAACGTGCAATAATTTTACCTACAATACAATAATATTTAACTACTTGTATGGTATTTGTCCCTGGCCGAACTGGAGACACTGCATAAGATTAACATTGCAACTTTGAAGGCCTTTGGGGCCTGAGGGCCGATGTAGATTTTAATGATTTTCTGCAGACCTACGCATTGAGACATTTCCGCATAGATACTTCAATCATAACAATCGGTACAGTGGATCCTGATATCTCAGCGTGACACAAAATCTGCTTGTGTATTAAATATTAGGTTTGCTGCAGCAAGGGTATTTTTGTTTGGCTACTTAGCTTGCCGGCAAACTAAATATCCCCTGACACTGTAATAGGCCTGGAAAAAGGGTTTATAATTTAATCTTAAGATAGGAGGGAGGCACCTCACTGTCGGTAGCGTATGTTAGATGGGGTTAGATGGGGACTGTAACTTTCTTTTTTTTTATTCGGATTGTTATATTGGATTTTACCTTGTAGAACTGCCACTCCCACTCTCACTCTGTCCAGTTTTCTTTCTACTTGCTGTTGGAGGTAAGTAGGTGAACCGTTGAAATCATTGAATTTCTCGTCTGGTTCCATTCTATAAATAAAAGTTACAAATTACCTTTTCTGAACTAAAATACCTAAACGTTTAAACGGGTGCAGTTCCGGATCTGGGCTACCATACTATCGAATGAAAATATCAAAAGTTTTAACAGTTGATATATCGATTACTCTTATTCTTCAAATTTTCTGTCGATGTAGCTCTCTACAAAACGACATCCAATCAGCGATAGTTTTCCTGCTGGTTTTAGATGTTGATGTGCTTGTTTTTCTTATTAAAAAATCATAATTTACAACATTTATACAAAAAATTAAACTAAAGTTAGAATGTTAATCAATCCAAACTTGGCATTTTCGAAAAAAGTGTTTTCTAAAGCGTTCTTTCTTACATCGTGTTCGTCATTGACCTTTTTTTGCATCAAAATTTGACCAAATTTTCACCACGTATTAGTGTTTTTTGTTTTGCCTCCACACACTTCACAATTTGGATTATTAGATACCTATTAGTTCTTTGTCTTGAAGAAAACTAACACATTTTTCTATTGGATTAAACACATGTTTACAGAAACATGTAAAATTCACAAACTCACAATCACTTTCTACTTCTATTTTTATTTACTTTATTTTAAAATGTAAATAAACAATTTTAATTAAAAATGTTTAAAAACATCTGATTATTAAAAATAGAATACAGTTTAATTATTCGATATATATATATATCGATTGTTAAAACTTCGATATTTTCATGCGATATTTGAATGTCACAAAATTAATGTTCTCCTGTAAGTTAATTTGAAAGTTTCCACCACCCTACGTATGTAAAAGAATTCTCCCACCTTTATGCTGTGTGTATTCCGTAATGGGTAATGTTAACCGTTTGACTAACATCAATATTTTCTCTATCTTATGTTAAGCAAATATTCGTTTGCTAGCGATATCGCAATATGGCGATAAGTCTCGCCATCAACAATTTTACTCACTGTCATTGTGTATTGCGAGTTGCAACTTGCGTATCAGCAAGTATACTTTCTGGCATGGTTGGTTGGTCAGGTTGACAAGGGGCTTAATAGGTTAAGGAGCTACGGAGGTACGGTAGGCCTACTCAGAACAGTACAGTCGGCACGACTCTTATTCGATAAATTGAGGTTAGGTGAGATGTAAACTACTCTCAAAGCGAGGTGTTAGTATGACAGAAGTTTAGTTATGTTATGTTATTGTTGATAATAAAAAGTTGGCATCACTCACGTCTTCATATATGTGGAGGCGGACCGGAAACTACTTTATTTAAGCCCTGAATTGTTTACTTGAGCTAACAATAAAATTAAGTAGGTATTTGATTACAGGGTTCTTATGGAGTATACATGACCCCAACTATATTGAGTTAAATTTGCATTTTTCTTAAAGATTTTTACCTCTAGAATCCAGAAATAACATTTATTTTGCACGGGAACCATTATTAATTATAGAAAATATTACTTAAAATTATTATTTTCGATGCAAGCAGACAATACTTACAAACCACAGATTAGAACACAACTTTCAATGTTTCTAGTTTCTACAGACTATCAGGAAAACGTCCATAGAGTATACAATATATATAAATGAAATGTCGTAGATAATATGTATCTAATAAAAAGTTATGTTTTGTGCTTTATTTACCCCTTACCCATTATAAGTGACTAAGTGTTGAGAGGTGAGTGAGCAAAGTGAACAAGCTCATTCTGAAAGTAAATGAGCGGAGCGAACTAAGTCACCATGGAGGCAAGTGAGCGCGATGGTTAGTAAAAAACACTACATCTTCGTAGGGTACGTGACAGCAAACGAGGTCACCATGGAGGCAAGTGAGCGCGGAGCGCGTAAGCTCATCCTGTAGGAAGTGAGCTGGCGAAGAAGCTTGATCCGAAAATGAATGGTTAATAAAAAACGCTACATCTTCGTACGGTATGTGACATGAAAGCGTACACTTAGTACTGGCATGGTTTGTTGGTGGGCTTGCCACGGGTGCTTATTAGGTTAACTAGCTTGGGTTAGGTTAAGTGCCACCGTACCTGGATGGCAAAACGAACAAAAACAAACCACACTTAACCTAACAATCCTAACCTAACCCAACGCTAGTTAACCTAATAAGTACCCGTGGCAAGCCCACCAACCAACAATCCGAATATAAGTATACTTTGGTACCTATTATACTCCTAATTAGGTTAGGTTAGGTAATACAGGTGCAGTCGAGCAATATTCAAGGGTTCGAGTTGGCAAACCTGCTCCAAGTAGAAAAATCAGCTCCGAAGCAGAAAAAATAACAAAATGGACGTTAACACCGTTTATTTAATTTCGTACTGTTAATTTTCATCTTAAAAGTTGTTATTTACTGACGTATAGTTATTTTAAGAACATATTATGATTATCTCTAGTGGATGATGATTGATCAAACGGTATTTATGTGTTTTCTTTATTAACAAGTTCTTAGATTGGAAATCTCTTGCAGACAGTTCCATGTTGCAATTTGAACGTTCCTCCCCTCAAACCACTAGTCGGCAGAAGAAATTGGAACCGTCGAAGTTTTTTTTACTATTTTCACCATTAAAACGGTCTTTCCGCGGAAAAAGAATACTTTTATCGTGTTTTTCAGGTCAAAATCTATAAGAAAAGTGTAAATTTACCTCGATTTTGTTGGGGTCATGTATACTCCATAATTACCTACAGGTTCTTATCCTCTAATCAATAGATTGCCAAGCATACATAGTGTAATCCATCTTACGTTCAAGAAAGGTTATCTGAATTTCAAAGTAGGTACGCCTAGCTCACAAACTTAACTTGTCTATAGTAGACTCACTAAAGCTGGAGCAGTCAAAATACTAGAGGAGTTATAACATGTTTGTATAAAATTAGCAAATTAAGTTCTCAGACCCCTTCAAAGTTTTAATGTAAGGAGTACAAAAGTGAGATTTAACTTCGAGTCGTACAGGCTTTGGAGAGTAGGCTAGGCCTGTAATCGGTAATTATGGAGTATACATGACCCCAACAAAATCGAGCCAAGTTAAGTTTGTGAGCTAGGCATACCTACTTTGAAATTCAGATAACCTTACTAGAACGTAAGATGGATTATACTATGTATGCATTGCAATCTATTGAGTAGAGGATAAGTAGGCAAAATTGACAAGGCCTAAGTTATTTTGTCAAACAAAATTGTTTTTCCTAGGATGTCCTTCTAACATCAATCACCCTAATAACTCAAGCACGCCGCTTCCTTCACGGAGTTGTAGGGGTTACTTACAGCCTACAATAACACTGATCACTACCTTTACAGCTAAATCTTCACTTACCTTATCACCCATCTTGACGACATGTAGTAACAGTAGTATTTGGCTACTGCATTGCAGTTCCACATTCGCAATTTAAAACTCAAAGAACGTAAACTGACAAACTAACAAAAAGAATGCTGCCGGGTGTCGTCTGTCGCTGTCAAGGAGTTCTATTGGTATTACTGGAGGTAACACTGATGAACAAAACTACGAGCCGTTCTTTCCAAATTTTGGTGAGGCAAAGAACTACTCGCTGAAATCGAACTAGTTGGCAAAGTAACTCAAACAAATACCTACTAATGATTTTAACATTAATAAACTTGTATTCGTTTGTTTGCTCATGATTTATCATATTTCACGGCAAGATTAGATGCATAAATAGAGTGAAAAAATGAATTTGCTCCAACTTGTATTACTTTTACTCCAGTGATTTTCACGAGTAGAATCACTTATAGGAGTAAACAACGAATCATCATAGTTCAAAGAACGATAAATTTGCCTCACCAGTGTACCAACAGTAGGATTTATTCATAATTATTCTCAGTAATAAGTTGATAATTTCATTCATCTGCAACTGCAACTACATTAAAAAATGTACTTCTACTTCTACTTTTTATGTGGAAATATTTGTTCATGGATCCTTTTTGAAAGAGTTTTTCTGCCAATTTAAATACATATCATAGTGTTAAAAACCTAATCTTGAGTTGCTTTATTAGTTTATTACATACCCGAAGCCCTACCCAAACTTAGACTAAATGTAATAGTACTAATAGTGTAATACAGATTTTTATCTTTCACCGTTGATCATTTGTGCTATTTAAATAATTGTTTTGTATTTTTAATAAACAAAATTGTATTCATTTACTATAACTACCGTCAACATATACAAAATTACACTTAATCGCATATTTTTCCTGGCTTTTTGTGAATTACGGCCAATCCCGGGTGCAACGCACATTAATTACCCACAATTCCACACAAAATTACCGTGTTTAAAATATATTTTAGAAGACCAACACGCTTTCGTGTCACAAATGCCAAATTGACACAGCATAGTTTTACCACGAATGCGAATTGGTTACTCAAGCCTCTAGTAAACCAATTTCAGTGTCTATTTTCACACAATCAGTTTAACCAACATCTTTGTGTTTAAAATACCCCAGCATTTTTTTACAGAGCAATATGTTTTGCAAATGACAATGTTTAAAGCAAACAATGAAATTAGTTGTCCATACACAAATTAGATTGTTTAGTTTATTATATTTTTGGTAGTTTCAACAATTATTCATTTTTCTCTGTGAACCGTACGTGTCACCTTGACACTGCTCACTGCTCTCTAAATGTTTTAAGCCAAGTACGCAGTTAATATTTGGGTAGTATCAACCCAATGCTGGTTTAAAACTGTATAACTGTGATATACACTGCTGTATCAAGAAAATTTAAGTTTTATAAAGATGGCGGTTTGACAGTTTCCCCAGTATCTACTTGAAGAGAGACATTTAGAAGTATCATCTAAATATGGGATTTCTTAAATGTATTATACGATTAAACATGGCGGATCTCTGGGGTTTTCTATATCAGCTTGATGTGGTAACCTGTAAGAGTATCAGCTTTTCTTTAAAATCTGTTATAAGTGAAAAAATACTAGTGTATACAACTATATATCAATCTGAAATTTTATAAAACACATTAATAAATCATTTTCAGTGACTTAGTCTTTGAACTGAACGAATATATACAGTAACAAGTTGGACCACAAGGGATGGACTACTCATAAAACCAACTGTAAGAGTGATTTTATGTATATATATATATATATATATATATATATATATATATATATATATAGAGAGAGAGAGAGAGAGAGAGAGAGAGAGAGAGAAAGAGATACACTTGTGCATACTTAATATCATAAATTTCAATTGTTAGTTGAGGTAAAATTAAGAAACCACCATGTGTTTTGTACAACTAAAAATTTTAAAAACCATGTGTTGGTAATTATTAATTTCATTATTAGTAGAAACATTAATAATCGAAAAGATAAATAATTGGTATGGTTCAAATAAGACGCTTAGCTTAGTTAAAACGAGTGAAATTCATGGTGGCCTTGAAAAAGGCCGTTTGTAGTTGCCCTCAGAAGGTGGAGTTTGAGATGGCGTTGTGGGTCTGCAGGATACGTCCTCAAGAAACGATGACGGTGAGAGTCACCCTTTGGCCAAGCCGCAGCAAACGCTTCAGGTCTTTGATGACGTTGGTCTTGAAGGGTAAGTCATCTTCCAGAGGAGTAGGCGCCATCCAGAACCCTACGTCGGACGTTGTCAATTTAATAGTAGTCGCTCGGCAGTCGGCCCTGATACTGTCTAGAGCCTCAGAAACTCTCCACAAGTCGCATTCTTGAGTTATCTCCGTCGTCCAATAAATCGGAACACGGAGGTAGAATGTTTTCAGCCACAGAGGAGAGCGTTTATCCCTTCTCGCTGTTTGGTGGTGAACAATCTCGTAGACCATGTTGTCAGGTAAACGTCGCAGATGGATGTGATCAACTCTACAGAACGCCTCTATTTATAGTAATAACTACTGCATATTCAGCAGTATCTTATCTTAACTGCTGACAATGCTTTTCATCAGTCTCTTATCTTAACTGCTGACAATGCTTTTATTATTTTCAAGGTCAACCTAACAAACAAAAAAACAAAATCTTGTTTTGAATGCAAAGAATCGATGAAACTAGAGTTGTAAATATTAATTCAGGCTGCAGCTTGTATTATCGGTTCATTTCATCTTATAATATAATTCGTTTGTGAAAGGCAACACAGTTAGCTCAATTTGAGTACTAAAACGAGAGATGTAAATATTAATTCAGTCTGCAGCTTGCATTATCAGTTTATTTCATCTCATAATATACTTTGTTTGTGAAAAACAACAGAGTTAGCACACTGTGAGTACTATAACGAGTGAATCAATTGCTGGCCTTTAACAAGGCCGTATTTGAATTCTCCGCCAAGGTTTACGACTGGTCTCGACCGTTGTTGACTGTAAGAAAAGCTACGCAATGTAGGTTAATTATGCTGTAGGATTGTGCATAATATACTTTGTTTGTGAAATACAACAGAGTTAGCACACTGTGAGTACTATAACGAGTTAATCATTTGCTGGCCTTTAAAAAGGCCGTTTTTGAATTCTCCACCAAGGTTTACGACTGGTCTCGACCGTTGTTGACTGTAAGGAAAGCTACGCAATGTAGGTTAATTATGTTGTAGGATTGCGCATAATATACTATGTTTGTGAAATACAACAGAGTTAGCACACTGTGAGTACTATAACGAGTTAATCAATTTTTGGCCTTTAAAAAGGCCGTTTTGAATTCTCCACCAAGGTTTACGACTGGTCTCGACCATTGTTGACTGGAAGGAAAGCTACGCAATGTAGGTTAATTATGTTGTAGGATTTTACATAATATACTTTGTTTGTGAAAGACAACAGAGTTAGCTCACTGTGAGTACTTGCTACGCAATGTAGGTTAATTATGTTGTAGGATTTTACATAATATACTTTGTTTGTGAAAGACAACAGAGTTAGCACACTGTGAGTACTATAACGAGTGAAACAATTGGTGGCCTTGAAAAAGGCCGTTTCTGAGCTGCTGATCCAATCTAGACGCACTCCCACATCGCCTTTGCCAGTTCGCCTTTGCCCGCCCTTTGAAATACTAAGTATGACCCAGTCTTGGGTATTGGTTGCAAATATCCAGGCAGTCTTACCTTTAGGATTCTTCCGCTGTTTTCCAAAATTACTTTGCGCTCTTTAATTTGTAGGAGTTTATATTTTTTGGAAACTTTCAATCTTCGGAATTTTCCCTCCTGAGCTATAGTTTCAAAGTCAAAACTAGATGCTGGCGGCTTTTTCTCTGCAGTTTTGTGTTTAGCGCAGAACTTTTCTCCTATTTTGCAGAAGACTGCACACACTTCACCCTTCTTCGGCCCTCTCTTAAATTGGTGGGTACACTTGGGCGCATTTCTTACCCGTGGTGTCTTCTTCAATGATATTCTTGGTGTGCTGGAGGATGAAGTTGCCTTCGGTACGAAGGGGTCATGTTTTAAAATGAATTTCCTATTATCTTCATCCGATGACTCTGCTGTCGGTGCTCCAAAGTGCAGGGGACTTGGCGGCGAAACCACGCTTGTGGATGTAGAAGGTGCGTCCGGCGGATCGAAGATAGACTTCACCTTGTTCTCAGCCAGGATGGATTCTACAGCTGCAGAAGTCTCAGAAGAGACCATGACTTGGAGATCAGATCAGCAATCAGCTCAGTGGAGGAATGAGGAAACATCGCACTACTCTCTCATTATATAGGCGTTGCTGACACAGCACTCTTCTCCTATTGGTCAGTTGAATTTAAGTACTAAAAATGGTGGCCTTGATAAAGGCCGTTTTTATGTTCCAATCTTGGACCGACTGTGCCTCTACGTTAGAAACTTGCAAATGTTTGTGTTTGAAAGCAATTTTATGTTTTACTCAAAGCTATGACTCTTAAGCACCATAACATTTGTTTTTAGGTACATTAAACAAACTGTGTTGAC
Source organism: Allygus modestus (assembly GCA_963675035.1). NCBI lineage: Eukaryota > Metazoa > Arthropoda > Insecta > Hemiptera > Cicadellidae > Allygus > Allygus modestus. The sequence continues at coordinate 69,394,202 of OY776115.1, forward strand.
TGAATAACGAACAAAATTCTCGGTCAAAATATATTATTTAGAGTCGGCAACTACGTATCTCCAATCTTAGCCCGACTGTAACTCTATGTTAGAAACGTGGAATTGTTTGTGTTTGCAAACACAACTCATTTTATTCTTTACTCCAAGAATAAAAACAAAGCCCCATAACATTTATTTTAAGCGCACTAAATAAACTGTGTTGACCGAATAATGAACAAAGTTCTTGGTCAAAATATATTATTTAGAGTCGGCAACTACGTACCGTACAGATTACCAACACCCAGTATGTCATGGGACTTATAATAAAACTTTGCAAATGCATGAGTTCAAAAACGATTGAAAAATCTGGTGGCCTTTAAAAAGGCCGTTTTTTGAGATGATCTAGCGACGTACCCATTCGGCCTTCCCTCTGGGATACGAAGGGTCCTCCCCCGGCCCGTGAATCTTCAGATGCGTCGACTTCCACGGCCACTCCATTCTCCTTGGCAGGCGAACTCTCGTCAGCTCCAAGGAACCAACCTCCCGCAGAGTAGCCTCACCATCCTGGCGTACGAAAAATAGCAATTCGTACAGGCCGGGTTTCATCCGCCACAACCGTCGATTCTGTTCGCCATGGCGTAGTTGCCCAAGTGGAGTGTAGAAGCGCCGCTCCAGCCTCTGAAGCTTTCGCCGTGGAGTAGCCGCAACACAATCCATTACAGTGACAGGATTGCTCCTTGCCACTGGTCTCGGAGCTGGACAGTCCAAAGCGAAGTGAACATGCCTCTGCGAGACTCCTGGACGTTGACGAGGCGGCCGGAGTGAGGATATCGGTGCTAGTGGAGCCCGTCGCTCAATCATCTCAGCGAAGATTTCTTCCACCGTAGTTTCCATCTTCTCTCCTCAGCGCAAGCAGGATGTCCTGAGCCCCACTAATCATTGGTCTCTAAGGTGCGACGCTACGTACCGTATAGGATACGCTGCAGGTCTCCTGTTGGTGCGCACTAATAACACTGACTCAGCGTTTTATTTAGTGGCCTTGAGAAAGGCCATTTTAATTATTTAATGTCCCAGTCCAAGCGCTTACCCATTTGAACAAACTATGTTGACAGAGGAACGATTAAAATTCTCGGTCAAACCATATTTGTTGAAGTCGGTAACTAAGTACCGTACCGTACAAAATACCAACAAACTTTATTGAAACCTCATGGGACTTATAATAAAACTTCATTACAGCAGGAGTAAGACTGGGGGTAAAACAAAATATATGTTTTACGCTACTGAGTGTCAAACGATTGAAATTTTTGGTGGCCTTTAAAAAGGCCGTTTTTATCAGTGTCATTGTTTACAGTGACACCCATTGGACGGTGACACGCCGACGTCGTTGCCCATCTTCCGGCTTCCCGACCTCCAAGTAGGTCTTTAATGTCTCGTACGGTGGCTCAATCACTCCATTCGGCAGGTAACTTCTAAAGACAAAGTTGCGGTGGCGCAACAAAAGCTCCCGCGAAGGCTTGTCCCATCCGAGCAGACAATAAAGTCCCGGCTGCAGTTTCCACAGGCGGTGGAGCTTGAACCCAGGGAATGCCGGTTCGAAGCTCGGCCGACGAATCTCCCTCGGCTCATCGATAACAGGGATCTGGGCCGTATAGTTCTTCTCAGGTTCCAGATCCCTCGTCTTGTCCGAGAGAATTTCTCTAAGTAAAGAGAACGGTTCCCGGGCACAAGTCGATATGTTTACCCGTCGAGGCATTACATCGACGGGTCTACTCTTTGACGCTGGTGTTGGAGCCGGGCGTTGACGAGGCTGCCCTGTCACGGACTCGCTCTTTGGGGCTGGGATTGGAGCTGGACGTTGACGAGGCTGCCGGAGTGATGACCGAGGTGTGACACTGTGGGACCTGGAGCTGGAAAGCTGGAACGATGGTTCCCGACGAGGCATGTCAAACATCTTAGGCCGGGTCTGCTTCCTGAACATGATGCGTCCGTAACGAAAGGGTGAGCAAAAGTGAGTCGCTTAAGAACAGCGGTATACTCACTAGCACAAGCCGGCTTCTCATTGGTCAAACAGTTCAACCAATCAGGTGAGGTTATTTTCTGCTGACTTAGCGGAAAAGTTCATAAAACCGGGACGCTCGTTCCACTCGAATCATTCGGCATGCAGACACGGGACCAGTCCAGAGCAGCTCCAGAGAAGCGGGGCACAGCGGAGATCATCGGAGAGAAGCTGAACATCCACGGAGGTCTCCTAGTACCGCAATCCCTGCAGTGGTACCCCGGGCTTGGAACTTCTGTGATATAGCGAGCACCACATATGTAGGTCTCACTTGCTATCGGCCGGCATCTCTACGCTGATCTCCGCCGGGTCCCGAGGCGGAGTCAACACCTTCTGCGTCACACAAGGCCTGAGACAAGTCCCCCTGTGTGGTCAGCACTGCTCCGGGCGTTGGGTGAACAGTGCGGTGGGCAATGGATCTGGATTTCGTTAAGCGCCGATCTCTTATTCTTCTCTGTACAATCCTTTTCTGTCTTGCATGGCTTCGCTGGTTTCCCACTAACACTAACACAATTTGTTGATTTGTACAAGTTAAACTCTGTCCCTTACCCTATTCCCATCACAACCCCAAAAACAAACCCGGGTGGTTCGCGCAGTGTGGAGTTCTGCGGTCCACCCATACCCTAAGCAGTTCAATCGGTCGGCATGGGCAAACCGCCACGAATGAACTGACCCTTCTTGACTGGTCGGCAGGGCAATCCGCCACAGTCAAGATCCTTTTTTTTAAAGTATTAAAATGACCTTGAACACGTTTGAACATGTTTGGAGAATATAAATTATAATTATTTAAAGTCCCCCTAAAACATTCATAGCGAGAACTGAATAACTATTCTTTGTTACCGCGAAAGTTGTAAAATTGAGACTTATTAAAACGGCCTTTATAAAGGCCACTAAACTGAAGTTGGATAAATGACAAAGTCCATAAAATGTTGAATGCTCCTCCTGTAAAAGAAGTAACAAGATGTGAGGCTGATACTTGTAAAGGAATCGTCTAAGACTGTGAAAGTAAAAATAATTGAGACTTGTAAAAATGGCCTTTGTAAAGGCCACCAAAATGATTGATGTTAAATGACTAAGTCCTGAGAATCTGGATTGAAATGTACTTAATGTAGGTTTAGTATGATGTATGGTTGCTAGGCTGATTCACAACGAATGATATAAGTGGTGGCCTTGATAAAGGCCGTTTGTAGAAGGAGTGGAGTCCTGGATTTAGTGTGGGGGGATGGAAGCGACGACCCGAATAATTTGTCGTAGTTGTAGTTGTCGGCGTAGGCTAGCGTCGACTGTGTCCAAGTGTTGATGTTGGAGGATGAGGTGGAAGTGATCTCCGCTACTAACTTCGATAATCATCTGATCGGCGAGGTGTCGGTAGCGGTCCAAGATGTCCATGAGTTGGTTGATCTGTCGGTAAGTGAAGATGTCTCGCTTTATTAGAATCGTCGCTCTCCCCACAGGAGTAGTTGCAGCCGTCGGTCTAGTTTGGCAGAACTTGAACTGTTTCCTGCGACGTCTGTGACCCTCTTCGTCCGAATAGTCGTCGTCAGAAGAGTCAGCAGGGCGTTTGATCGGTTGTAAGTTGCGAGCCATGGTTGCGTTGCGGCTAAGATCAGGAGTGTGAATGGATCGTAACGCGCGATTCTGAGCTAAGCTGTAAATGTGGCGGGGGTTAATAGTGGAGGGGGACTCTATGGCGTGGGATTGGGAGCGTAGCAAGCCCGGGGGTCTGGGGGCGGATCCCCCAGAAAAAATTTTTATCTTATCTAAGATCTAGATCTAAGATAAGATAAGATAAGATAAGATAAGATAAGATAAGATAAGATAAGATAACACAAACCGACGTAAATGGATGGTTTGCCATTTCAAGTCGCAAACCGACTTAAATGGACGGTTGGCCATTTCAAGTCGCAAACCGACGTAACTAAACCGTGTCTTAATATAAATCCACCCGCTTTCACATTACCTCACATCCAATGACGTATGTGTATCGTCACACCAATACGTCATCGCCGTGACGTCATCACACCCTCTCGTCACACATACGTCATCACCACGTCACTCAAACGTCACTTCTGATTTAAAAACAATTATTTTTCAGCTGTCCCAGACTCCCCATATTGCCTCTACTAATAATACAAAGAATAACGTTTTTAGCAGTTTTGAATTATTTGTAAATAATTTAATTATAAATGCATTTGCGGCCTAGAGGCAAAGCATTACCAACTGTATAGTCAAATAATGGTCAGGGGCCGATCCAGAGGTCACCAAAAGTTACCCCTCCCCTTCCCTGTGGATGGTCCCTGGCACCCCCATTATTGTTTTTAATTATATGAAATTATACAACGAATGAAAGTAAGTTAACATAATATATCAATAATCTTGTACTCAAGAAAAAAGCAACATTAACTTTATAAACAAGCTAAACAAAAATTAACTTTAGTTCTACTGCGCCCGACCGTAAATAAAAATAAAATATACAGGCATTACACTTTTTTCTACCTCATCTGTAGGCGTCTAAGAACAAGTAAGATACCTAAATAAACAATTTATTTTAGTATTTACCCGCGCGAAAAACTATTTAAAAAACGTATTTGAAATCTACAATACTGAACTATACTACGTGAAGATAGAATTAGGAATGAGGCTGACAGCCAAGGTCAACCACTCGAAAAATGAAAATAAATGTCATACCACTTTTTTACGAAATAAAATACTTGGCGTATATGAGCTTCTGTTTGCACGCAATTTAATCTTTGTTTCCTCTTATTTGATTACTGTACATACTAGCTTATGTACCCGTTATTCGCACAGGGGGTTTCTTTACCCGTTCCATTGTCAATGCGGTTTGCATTTTAGTTAGCTTGAAACAGTTGTTATTGCTTCTGCTCTTTAAGCTGTCAAATGAAAGTATCCACAGCTGTTCGCATTACAGTTTCTGAATGTTTACTTTCTTCTGAAATGTAAACATTGAAACTTAGGACGTTAACGGGCGTAGCCCGAGGGGATCTTAAGGAAGTGAATAGAACTATTTGTTGCATGGGTTCAAGATCTACCTTTGTGTAAAGTTTCAGCCCAGTCGGTTCAGTAGTTTTTGCGTTTACCCGGAACATCAGACAGTCAGAAACTACCTCTTCTTTATAATATTATAAATAGATATTTAATTATAGTAGATAGATAATTCGAGGCACTTTTTGCTTCTAGCCTAGCCACTGGATATTTATTGCCTAGCAAAGGATTACGCGGTTTTAAACAAAAATCAAACCTAACCTGTTAACAAAACACCGCTGATGGCAAACGACGATAGGCGGGCGAAATACAGTAACAAATTATCACCAAACACAATTGTATTAACCTTTGCTGCTTAAATTTATCTCCAAGACCATGTTAAAAACACTGCATTTTCGGTATGTCAACTGGAAAAACTGCAACAACTTCGCGATACTCGGGAATATCCATGTTTTTGTAAGACGCTTTTAGTTTAAATACATGGATTAAGTAAAGTGTAATACAGTATTATAAAATAAAAGTTTAATCTTCACCTGTCTAATGGTGTGTATTTTATTTCATTTAAAGAAACGTTTAGGTTCGTTACTTTGAATTTGAATGTAACCTTGTAGAAGGGAGCGCCAAAATTTGACTCTCGGAACTTAAAAAAGGGGTTTTGGGAGGCTTTTGATGCTTACATTTTCATTCGGATGTATTCAAACTTTCGTCGTTTGCCTGATTAATAATATAAAATTTAAAAAATGTATAGGTTTGGGGGGGTGACCACCTCTACCGCCCCCCCTTGGATCCACCTCTGATAATGGTTTACTGTAGCAATAGAAACATGAAAATTTGTGTGTGTGGATAATCTTTGTATATTTTCTATCTTCCACACCTACCTGAGATATAGGACGGTTTTTAAAAGCCAGCTACTGTAAAAAATAAAAAAAATATTTGTTCCAACTTTATCCTGATTTGAACTTGAGACATACCAATTATTTTCCATATGTATATATTTAACATATTTTTTTGGAGAAATAATTTAGTACTTGCGATATACAAGTGATATTCAGTATGATACAATGTGATATACAATGCAATACTGTTAATGAGTTAATTATATGCAATGCGGTTGACAAGTTGACAAGTGGCAAATTAATGAAGTGTGCATATTAATGATCAATTTAATCAATTTAATTTAATTTAAGTGTGTGTATTAATGATCAATGTATATTACCGAAGCAGTGGAAGAAGAGAACTAATTAAATGACATTATTTCATTGGAGGACACGAATTGACACCTAGGCAAGTAAAGCTATTCTGTTAATCTATAGAAAGTGTAAAATCACGATGTCTAAATGTAAGTGTTCGGTTAGCAATGGTAGGATTTTATATATAAGAAAATGTCCTGGTTTTATTTTAAAATTTATTCAAACCACATAAAAAATGGGGATACGCTGTAAAAGTTTTAAATTAAATTAATGTAATTCAAATACATAGTTTGCTCCAAACACCTACACAATTATATAACCTGTTCTCTTAATCCATTTCTGGTAATTGTTGGCTAGTGCATTGCAGTGGTGAAATCGTTAGATATTATTTAATATATACCGCTTGGTGATTAGTAATAACAGTTTGGTATTATCATGATAGGAACTAATAACCAATGTTATGTAATATCTCCATCATGGACCTTTAGGCCCTTCCCGGCTGGAAGGAATCTAATCTCATCGTTCATCGAATTTATGAATTTCTGTAGCTTTTGCTTCGGAATAGTTTTCCCTCAATGCGTTAAGGCGTTCAAGATGGTTTTTAAAAACTGCCTTAGTTGAATTAAAAGTTTTAAAAATTTTCCGCAATTATTATGTATATATTATTATGATATGTAATAACGATCTAACAGAGAAATGTAATTTTGAAGAAAAATAAATTTATATAAAACTGTACTTATATAATACTGGATAATATTAGAACTATATAGAACTAATAGAAAGTAACTGAATGACTAAAACAAATATTTTTTGCAGCTTGCTTGGGGATTCGTCCCGCAAATGATCAATACAAACTGTGACAGTAGTTGAGTGTGCTGCAGTCTGCAGTCAATTATTTACTTTTTTTGTGCAAATGAATGTAATTTGTTTAAAGAATTTAATAGCATATTTGCAGTAGGAAGTATAATTAAGTGGGTAGGAAAGTCTTAACGCCCATGTACAGTACAGTACCTATGATTACTACAAGTTTCAGTGTTGCAAGTCTTTCATACATGATTTTATGTGTGAGTATAATCTATACTGTATATTAAAAGGCTGAGGACATTTTTGTGATACTGATTTCTTGGATACGCGGAATGGTAAAATTATGAATTTTGGCATAATTATTTAGTACTGTTACGGGATGTGTCGAATGCAAATAATTTTGTGTTTGGGCGTGTAGGGCGATGCCTTTTTAGCTTTAAAAGTTTACATGTTATCCTTATGGGAACTTGCATTCTGCTTTTCGTTACGCTTTTCATTTAATAATTAGCTGCGTTATTCAAATAAATATGTAGCACAACAATAAGAACAGGTGATTCATAAATATAAAAAATATTACTGACCACTGGAATGGAAACACCTTTCTCTAAATTCCTTCCCCGTTTTAAATCCACATTACAAAAAAATAAACCTGTTGTGAGGGGGGGGGGAAGGATGGGAAATGATAAGGTCGAGAGGTTTCAGGTATAAATGAAAAGGATACTGATTACTGGAATGGTAACGCCCTTCTGCTATCCGTTTTAACTCCACGTTAAAATTTACGAAGTGACTGCGTACACGTCCAATGTAAGGGCAAATTCACTTCGCTACCGCTTAGGTTAGGTTGGGTTAGGTTACGTTACGTTATGTTACGTTAGGTTAGGATAGGTTAGGTTACGATAGGTTAGGTTAGGAGGTTTTCTGGCTCTCAATTTGTTTTAAAAATCACAGGAAAAGTAACGTACGGTGCATAATTTGGAACGGACGTGAACAGTAGCGGCTCACGTCGGACGTGCACGTAGCCACTGCCTAAAATTTACCTGGTGGGGATGATGGGGGAGGGGGAGGGAGAGCGAGAGACAAGGGAGAGAGAGGGACAGAGAGATGAGCGCAACAGTACCCACTAGATACTAAACTTTTTTTCAAATACTCGTCGACTTTATATTAAAAAAATTCTTGGTCAAATTTCGACCAAGTACCAATAAGTACCAATTTCGGCCAAGTCCCTAGTACATAAGATTTATTCAATGAATGGTTGAAATTTAATGTAAAATAAAGGAAGAGAAAACATATTAATAAAAACCAACGTTTATGTTTGTACCTTGTCACCTGATAAACTATCAAATCAGCCTTTACGTGGTTACATATTATTTATATAGTGGTGTATTTACATCATAAACTAAAATATTTGTAACATAACAAGAAGACTACTAAAGCCTTACTTGTAAATTCTTCGAATGTATTAAAGCAAAAGCAAATTGTATTGAAAATTCTTTATTATTCTGCTTATGCAATCGCATTTTCTTTGGTTTATGTTTATTTCTTCTCGCTTATGGCCTGGTTTATTTTGTTTTTCGAACCCAGACACACAATGATAGAGATGCGCAATATAAACATCGGTATTTGCGAACTGAGTGAATATAAACCACTGCGTAGACGATGTACTAAATGACTGATATAAGCCTGTTAAGCTATAAATTCTGTAATAACGTTCGAATAGAATTTATAATAAACATCAGTTTGCAATTAATTACAGAAAATTACAATTAAAGCATAAAAATAAAAACACCAAAATATTATAATTTTATTTTGAGTAAATATAACTCATACTAATACTAACTAATGGTATTACTAAGCTACATACTTATACTAACTCAAACTAATCTATAAAAATATCCCTACCCAAAAATAATGTATTTTACCTCGGTGTATTTTATTGGTTTTTCTAGGGGTCCAAAAACCGCAAACACATGAAATATTTTGTTTATGTGGATAAATTTAGAAACACTAATCTCTAGGGTTATTTATTAAACTCAAGATACAAGATCTTTCAATTGCATATTCCGCTACATGAGCAGTATATGTAAGCGTAAATCGATTTATCAACTCACTTTGAAGGTCTTTTTGGTTGATCACGGGGCCACTGACCCAATTCAAACCGGACGACGGAGACGGGATAGCTGTTAGTTGACCATTTATTTAGATATCTTAACTGCTGGAAGTCCATTATCAATGTAGCTATAAATCAAAACTTGTCTTTTCTAGTAGTCTAGGTAATTTGCGTTTTCTTCCACCAAAACTGTCCATCTAAAGGATCTGTGTATTGAATACTACTATGTCAGACCTCTCCAATTTTGAATATTAAGATCTAGAAGACTCCCATTAGGGGTTGTCTATTACTGGAACTTGTTATCGTATTTAAGTATGCATGGGTCTTACACATCATTGGAAAGGTATTTTATAAAATCACACAATGCCACAAAATATGCCTTTAAAGGGAAATCGCATCCCACATAATTGCATTGTAAAAGATCGCTAATAGACTTTAGGTATATAAGTTTAGCCGGTTTTGTTGCCGAGACAGTCGTCTGTTGACGGCGTCGATAATGCGGCATTATGTTTCGCTGAGAAAGACATTTAATATGAGGTACCAGTCAACCAGTAATTTCTAGAAATCTTCGAGACTTGCTCTGATAAAAGCATCCACCCACTACAAAATATGCCCAATTAAACAGTTAGTAACTAGAGTTAGTAAATTAAAAACCGTTGAGTACTACTGCTGTATTTTATTCATCATACAAATATTTAGGCGATACCGGACGCTTTAGGCATAGGATGATAAATAATACCCCCGTTGCAGCAAACCTGCATACTCAGCAAATTTCCAATGGAGATATAAATGGCTTAATACTAAATAAAGCCACTTATCAAATTTCATAAAAATATATTCACAAATAAGCGATATATGTAATTTTAATTATTCTCCATAAGAATAACATTGGGGCTGAGTACGCAGGTTTGCTGCAAAAAGGAACGCAATAAATGGGTTTTTACGCTAATATCAATAGAACTTAACTAGGTGAAGTCGTATACCAGTTTTTATTCATTTATGTCCATAATTAAGAGAGACATAACATTTAAGTATTCTCTATAAGAATAACATGGGGGTGAGTACGCAGGTTTGCTGCTACGGGAGCCTTTGGCAAAACATTGTTTTTTTAAGCAACTATCAATAGACCACAACCAGATGAAGCCATATACCAAGTTTCGTCAGTATACGTTCATAAATAAGCGAGATATAAAATTTGTCTTTTCCTCCTTAAGAATAACATTAGACAACATACTGTGTTTAGCACTTTCAATATCTCGGTAACCGATTGACGTAGAGGAATGATAAAAATACCAAATTGTGTGTTTTTTTAAGCTGAATCCAATGGTACAAACTAATATTTGACTATTTCAAAAATTAAATGTAAAAAATTCAAAAAATCCATTTTTTGGGTACAAAACCCCTCCAAAATACCCCTTCGGATAGAGCGATCTGACTGGTTTTCGAACTTAAAGTCATAAATGTTGCTTTACACGTTTATACCAAATTTAATCAAAATTGGATCATTTTTACGAGAGTGCTCACGGACACACACACACACACACACACATATATATATATATATATATATATATATATATATATATATATACAGGGTGAATCTCGTAAGTTGTCCAGTATTGATTTCAGACAAACCGTTGGTCCCACGATGATGAAATAAAATTATTTCCCACTAAACCAACCCCAAGGAATAACGTAAAAATATTTTTAACGATTTTTAAATACAGGGTGTACCAGAAACTGAGGGTCACTAGTCCGAATCTAGGAAATATCAAATACAAACGTATATCATGTTATACATCAAATTAAAGCTCTTTTCAATCCAAACCATTTGGCGGAATCGGATTTTGATTATTATTGATTCATTTCAAGATGGCGGCTGTTTTTGTGAAAAAATTAGTATTTTTTTGAATACCCTGTATTTTTCTTAAAAATGCAGATATCTTGATTCTGATTAAAATATCGCATTCCTTATGAGCTAAGCTTTATTTTGATATGCAACACTTCAATATTATATCAAAAACAAAAAGTTTCAAAAATATCAGTTTTTGAAAATATGTACATAGCCAAAACTCAAAAATTTCAAATAGCACTATATGTCAAATAGCATATCATTTTAAAGGTATTGCAATTCTAAGAAACTTTCAAATTTAAACCTTATGCGTATCTATTTTGGTTTTCGAGTTATCAACAAAAAACATGTTTTCCCACATTAAAACACATGTTATTTGTTAAACATGGTGGTAAAGGCTGGACCATAGTTCTAGGCGTCTGGCTGACGCATGCGCATTAATTTGCTGTGTTAATTCCCCATCTGTCAAAACTTGGGCTAACATATGATTAAATGCAAATTCGTTATTACGCATGCGTCAGCCAGACACCTAGAACTATGGTCCGGCCTATAATAGTCCCATGCATAGAGTAAATCTTATTTTATAAAAACTACAATAATAAAGAACTTGTCTTAAAAAAATATTCTTTATGTTACATTTGTTACAAAACCACTATAAACAAACTTTTTGTGTATAAAATATTTCAAAAGTTACCATTATTTTTAGGTGCTACTGGATAAACTATTTACAGATGCTCAAAATGCCTTCCCATTACTTCTAAAACCATTTCAAGTCTTTTAGGAAGGTTGTTTACAGCACGACGTACTTCTTCTTCATTTATTTGCCTACACGCCAACCGTATCCTTTCTTTCATCTCATCTTGAGTGGTAGGAGCTGTTCCATACACCATGTCTTTCAGTCTCCCCCAGAGGTAAAAGTCCATGACCGTTAAATCAGGGGACCTAGCCGGCCAAGGGATGGGACCTCCTCTCGCAATCCAATTATCACCAAACATCGCTGTTAGAGTTTGACGAACGTCAATAGCGTAATGCGCTGGACAACCGTCTTGCATGAACCACATTTCTCTTTGTACGTTGATGGGAATGGGCCTTAACAGCTCGAGAAATTCTTCATTTAAGAATGCATTGTACATTACACCATTTAGATTCGTTTCGAAGAAATGAGGACCAATTATTTGCCCATTAAACACCGCACACCACACATTGAGGGTCCACTGTCTTTGATTGTTCACTTCCCGTAGCCAATGTGGATTCTCCCTGCTCCAATACCGCATATTGTGTCTATTAACGTCACCGTTGTTTTTGAAGGTCGCTTCATCGCTCCACATGACGTTGTGAGCAAAGTAGGATCATTAGAAATTTCATTTTGAGCCCAAATAGCAAAATTAATGCGGTGTAGATAATCATCTGCTTCCAATTCTTGATGCAGCGAAATGTGGTATGGATGGAAATCATTAGCCTTAAGGATCCTACAGACTTACATCTGGCTAATACCGGATTCCCTAGAGAGAACTCTGGTAGACACATGAGGATTAAGTTCTACTGCAGCTAAAATATCCGGTGTTCTTGTCTGTCTTACTGGCATAGCTTTTAGTCTTTTTTTGGATGGCTGAACTTTTCCAGTCGTTCTTACTCGTTGAGCTAAACGTACAAAATCTTTACGGCACTGGCGTTGCAAATCAGGAAACCGCTCTGCATACAGTCTTTCGGCAGCACTAAAGTTCTGGAAACACTCACCTAAAACCATTAACATTTTAAAAGCTTCTTCGTTACTGTATACCATAATTAACAACCAACTAGTTAACACAATAAGAAAAACTAATTACTGTTTGAAATAAAATAAAACTAATAACCGCTCAGACATGCATTGTGTTAACTTAAGATGGAAACATCTAATAAATGTAAACAACTCAACAATACTAAATAACAGCTGATAAATAACAGCTGACTATTACCACCATGTTTAACAAATAACATGCGTTTTAATGTGGAAAAACATGTTTTTTGTTGATAACTCGAAAACCAAAATAGATACGCATAAGGTTTAAATTTGAAAGTTCCTTAGAATTGAAATACCTTTAAAATGATATGCTATTTGACATATAGTGATATTTGAAATTTTTGAGTTTTGGCTATGTACATATTTTCAAAAACTGATATTTTTGAAACTTTTTGTTTTTGAGATAATATTGAAGTGTTGCATATCAAAATAAAGCTTACCTCATAAGGAATACGATATTTGAATCAGAATCAAGATATCTTCATTTTTAAGAAAAATACAGGGTATTCAAAAAAATACTAATTTTTTCACAAAAACAGCCGCCATTTTGAAATGAATCAATAATAATCAAAATCCGATTCCGCCAAATGGTTTGGATTGAAAAGAGCTTTAATTTGATGTATATCATGATATACGTTTGTATTTGATATTTCGTAGATTCGGACTAGTGACCCTCAGTTTCTGGTACACCCTGTATTTAAAAATCTTTAACAATATTTTTACGTTATTCCTTGGGGTTGGTTTAGTGGGAAATAATTTTATTTCATCATCGTAGGACCAACGGTTTGTCTGAAATCAATACTGGACAACTTACGAGATTCACCCATATACATATATATATATATATATATATATATATATATATATATATATATATATATATATATATACAGTTTCGAACGAATGGTGTTTTTGGGGTCTCGGGACCTCAAAACGAAAAGTTATCATGGGCCCGGGCCTAGGTTTTACCATGCCGACTACGGTAGTAGCTTCTTCCCTATAGGGGAAATTCGCTAAAAATAAATGTTATCCGTCCTTAGTTCAAGAATGTTCCGTCCCGCAATGTTCATTAAGGGACGCATACAAAGAGTATCATTTCGCCCTACCACTGGGTTTGTCTCTGAACTAAATGCTCTTTAATTATGACTAAACTTTGTTTCAAATCTCCACCCATTAGCTTCTGTAATAAATTTATAAATTTTGATAAACGTTTTTCAATGCAATGTATATTTTTAATTTTAATTTTCTAAATTACCATCACACCAAAATTTACTAGATAGAGTGACGAGTGATTTCAATAATAATTTTCAACACAATTCTTTGATTGGGTCTGTTGATGACCGGTGTGACTGGTTAAAATCGATCGTCTTGTACCATTTTATTTGTATATTTACCGTCTTTTAGTAAGTACAGTATAAGGGTGAATAAATTTTGTAGTGTTGTGAGACGTAGTTTTATTATCCTGTTTAAACATTAACACCAGGTTCACATGCGTTTTCCAAACAACCAGTTCAAAATAATTAACTATTATGAGACATGTTTCGGAATTTCAAAATTCCATCTTCAGGTTTAAAAAGAAGGTCTGCAGTTCATTACGGATTTCATCAAAATTTTAAAGTACAATATAACACAGTTCTACACGTCATTCGAAACACAATTTGCATACATTTTCATTACACGCACGAGCCGGCCGGCAATTAGACTCCGACTGAGAAGGCACAAGGGCGTTTACCCTACCCACACCTGTCAACTTTGACCTCTTATCACATGTACACTTTTGACCTCAATCCCTGATTTGTGGTTACAGTAATATTTCTTTCAAAATGCTGTTTAGATCTGAATTCATGATACCAAAGCTCAATGTTTTCAGGATATAAAATGATATGTGATTAGATGGTGATTTCAAATGTCTAAAGTCAGCAACTAAGGAAATTTAAAAAATGCGTTACTGTATTTAAAAATATGCTTATAACAATTTGTGCATGAAATAATACAATACTTTAAGCATTTTTACTATAAAAATATTTAATTAATATAAACCGTTGTGTTAGGAGGGTGGAGGGTCAAGTCACAAAATATATGTACATTTCTCTCTATGTTTACTCAGTAGGTTTTAATCGGTAGAGAAAGTCAGTGATAGCGACGTGACCCCTTGTATATAACCATGTTTTCTTTTTCTTTCAGATATCCGTAATAATAAATAACTAGATTTAGGAGTAAATTCGAGACAACCCTCTGTATTCTGCAACACTCTGAAACCACTGTAGCCACCTACCTTGTGGCATCCATAACAAAGCGGTTACTCAGTATTTTCTTCCGGCACGTTCTAAAAAATAACGCTATACTGGGTATACTGGTAATATAAGCATTTCAATATTATATGATCCGATAAAGTTATTTTAAAAGACAGCCTTTAAAACGAGTGCTGGCTATGATTGGCTGTGAGAGCACTAATAAGTGATCAGTTGGTTTCAATAATCCATTATAATCAAGTTAATTGTTAAGAAGTACAATAAACAATTGTTTATGCAATAACTAATCCTCTTAACATTCTGATATGGCCTCTCAACAATTTTTTTTTAAATATTTATCGAATTAAGGACAAACTGTCATTGCTTTATGTTTAATTTCAATTTATACTTTATTAACTACATGAAAGTTATGTAAAAAATGTGTTGGAGGCTATACAAATCAAAGATCCCACGTGTTGAGAAGTGATTGGAATTTAACATTGCTACCCAATCATTTTATAATAAGTTAAGAATATAACTTTGTGATATTAT
Organism: Allygus modestus; assembly: GCA_963675035.1. Taxonomy (NCBI): domain Eukaryota; kingdom Metazoa; phylum Arthropoda; class Insecta; order Hemiptera; family Cicadellidae; genus Allygus; species Allygus modestus. The sequence goes on from OY776115.1 coordinate 69,409,756, forward strand.
GGATAGTGTCGTATTCTGTGTAATGTAATTTAAGAGGAAGTATTTTTAATAATCTTTATGTAAGGATCAAAATCACTTGGGTTTATTCAACTAATATTGTGAACAAACGTAAACATCTTGCAGAGTTTATGAAACTCGCAAAAGCATGCCGCCCTTGCCACAGTTCTTCTATTGTGATTCCTTGTACAAAGGAAGGAGCTGATTGCCTCTGCTGTAAGAAGCCGAATGACTTGTACGCATGCTGTCCTAACAGAAACGCCAGATCGTCTTTCACCTCAAAACAACAAATCAAAATTCTAACCGTCCTTGGCTTGTTTCCCCTTGAACAGAGTTGTGATTTGAATTAAACATATAAGATACTCTTATAGACTCATTATTTTCTATTATAAATAATCGTTATCAACTTTGAACACGTCTACTTCGTTTATGTAACAACTAGTGTACAATTTATAGTCCCACATAACCTACAACCAACGTGTTGTTTAACGAGAAATAACAAATACTGATAATTTAATGTAGAACTGTGGATGTGACAGCCACTGCTGAAGGTTAGTGATTTAAATTATATAAGTAAATTTATGTATACTCTTAAATATAAAAATCACCTAATATTATTTTTTTGTTTTATCAAAAGAAAATACCACAGTGCACAGCTATAGATGAAAATATAATTCCGTTTTTGACAACAACATAGGTGAAATTGAAATATAGTATAAGCATTTACGTATTTTTCTGTTATTAAGTAGTTGTCAAATTTAATATATAGGACACTTTAAATTTTACTTATATTTTTCCATAATTTTTTGTCAATCAATCCCAACTACGATGTGAAATGCGCTATAAATTGTCGCACAGGACTACTGCCTGTGGTGACAGGTAGTTATTTTTTTTAAGAAAACAACAACCATTTATATTGCTATAATAATATGTTTCTAAAATATGCCATTATAAAGTCACCTTGCACTTTAAAAACTGGAATGTCTATTATGATGTCAATATCGATGTGTTGTTGACGTATTGCATAATATGAAATACAAGAATGCAATAATGTACAAGGCTTTATTAATTAAAATAGTTAAATCAGCCAAAAATAAATACTAAAAATCTTCTTATATACTCGTATAGTTAAACAAATAATCTAATATTATTGTTTTCTGTAATGGTGAGAAATTAACTGAGATATTTTAGCAACACTGTCTAATCCCGTTTTAACTCGGGGACATTTCGACAGTCGCTTAATTTATAACATCTTACACTTCAGGGCTTTCAGGACTTTTAATTAGTTTCTATAACCAAGCTCTCGTCGGAGATATTGGAGCAGTGGTTTTCTTGAATATATTTATAAATGCAAGAAAATAATTTTAAATACCATTAGAAAATCTTGTTGAACGTGTTCTTGAAATTTATGAAAACAAATTATTTGGGATGCATTGTGTTCATGCTGTGCGTCATCCACACTATCAGTAAAGTATTTAATTCGCTCTATATAATTAATATGTATTATTTTGTATTGCAATGGGCTTTTTGAATGCTTGCTCAGTAAGGTTTTTGGGCTATAGAAATTTCACACCCATTTTAAATGTTTAGTAAGCCTTCCGTTGGTCCTTTTCCTTAGTAGGTAAATTTGATACAAATAACAGATGTTTTACGTTACCAGTGATGTTTATACTGTTCCCTTGAACATTACATAGTTCCTTTTAAAATCTCATTTCCCATAGTAATGGAGTAGGTTTGGAATGTTTAACAATCCTGCAGTCACTATACCTGCAGTTATCTTAATATATTTTGGGCTTACGCCAGACAGAACAGCACGTCTCTTTTTAAATTCATATTGTTTTTTTTTTAGTATTACTTTATTGAGTAGGTTAGGTTGTCCTTTATGTACTGTGCATGCAATGTGGTATTACAATGGTTGGTTTCAATATGTGTAATTAATATTATGGTTGTACTTTCGCAAAATGTAAATAAACAATAGTGAATGTGACTTTTTTTTAGATTTAGAAAATAAAGCCAACCTAATAGTTGTTCAGCAGAATATAAGAAGTCTTAGAAAAAATATAGACGGGTTTTTAGCTGAAATACAAACAGGGGGAGATATCCTGATATTATAATTTTAACTGAAATATGGATAAAAGAGGATGAAACTTACTTATATAATCTACCAAACTCAGTGTTCAATTGCAATTATTGTTATAGATCAGTTGGAGTAGTAATATATTTACAAAAAACGATATTTATTGATAACTACTCAGTGGTCAGATTCAAAACTGCGGATGTTTTAAAAGTAAGTGTGAGATTTCAAAATTTAAATATTTGTATTCTTGGTGTATATAGGCACCATTAATACACTGTAGATTTGTTTACGGATGGATTACAAGAGCGTTTTGCACAAAATAATAGCTATTCTAAGGAACCAATTGTTTACCTAATTGGCGATTTAAATATAAATTTATTAGAAAATATTGCGAGTGTGGAAAACTATAAAATGCTTCTGGAAAGTTGTGGTTCAGAATCACTGATTAATTCACCAACAAGTGTAACAGATAGTACAAAGACAAGTATTGACCATGTATTTGCTAAAATTAAAAATAAAATAAACATTGTTTATGACGCGAATGTGTTAGATTTACGAATAATAGACCACTGTATGACAGCTGTGTGGATGCGTGGTTCTGATCAGCTTAATAGTGAAGCTTCAGATGGGTCCGCCAACCTTACACATACAGTAGATTATAATAGACTGAGCCGGCTATTGTATATTGTAGACTGGTCAGCGGTATACTCTTCTACGAGTCCTTCAGTTGAATTAGACAAATTTAGCGTTATTTTGCAGGATTGCATTAGTAAAAGTAAAAGGATAAATAAAGTTTTCAGAATTAATAAATTGAAGCCGTGGATTACTGATGATATTTTTAAACAAGTTAAAAGTAATAACCTACAAAAATTAACCAAAAAGCAACCAAACAATCTAGAGTTAAAAAAAATTTAGAACCTTCAGGAACACATTACAAACAGAAATTTGAAATTCGAAGAGAGATTATTACACCAGATAATTTAGTAACTGTGGAGGAGATTCTAAAAAGGCCTAGAAAGTATTAAACGAAATTACTGGTCAAAAGTCAAAGGGTTTTGTTGAAATTAAGGCGTTAACAGTTAATAATGTGTTAGTCAGAGATGATAAGAGAATTGCAAATTAATTTAATAGTTTATTTTTATCAGTAGCTGAAAGCTTGCTAGCAATTTGAGCAAATGAGCAAATGTGTTTAATCTGGAAAACATGCCATACAGAGAAATAACAAAAATTAACAAACGTCAATGTTTTTAAGTTATATACCGAAAGAGGGGGTGGAGAGGATATTTATGTCTTTAAAGACTGGCAAGTCTCCAGGGTTGGATTGTATTATTTCATTTTTAATCAAGAAAATATTCCCAAAAATAGCAGATGTACTAACATTTATTGTTAACTTAAGTTTTAGTACCGGAATCTTTCCAGAAAGAATGAAGGAAGCTGTGGAAATACCAATACACAAAGGTAAATCTACACAATTTTGCAGTAATTATCGGCCAATATACCTGCTATCTAGTTTTGCAAAAATCGTTGAGAAAATCATGAATAAAGAACTTATTACCTAAATAAAACCATTTTTTTAGTATTAATCAATATGGCTTTCAAGCACGATTAAATACAGAGGCAGCGCTAATTGATTTTATGGGACGAGAGACTGAGGGTATAAATAGTAATAAAAAAGTAACAGGGGTATTTTTGGACATAAAAAAGCGTTTGATACCGTATATCATCAAATACTCTTGTACAAACTGAATAGCTGTGGTGTTCGAGGAATTGCACTTAACTGGTTCAAGTCCTACCTTGAAAATAGAAACCAGTGTGTTAGAATAAATAATAAAACTAGCCAAAAGGGACAACTTAACATCGGAGTCCCTTAAGGGTCGGTATTGGGTGCAATTCTGTTCTTGATATATATTAATGATCTATGTAATGGGCGGTTAAAAGGGAAATTAACATCTTTTGCTGATGACACTGCACTCTGTTATGTTTCTGATACTTTGGAACAGATTAATGAGATAATGAGATTTTGAAGCACTGTGTTGGTGGTTTGCTGCAAATAACATGTTTTTAAGCCCAGAAAAGACGTCGTATATTAATTTTTTCTTGAGAAGTAATGTCATATTTTTGAACATCCTGTAAAGTATAAATGTACAAGTTGCCTAAGTAGAATGGCTAAATGTCGGAAAGAGTGTGTTATGATTAATAGGGAAACTTTGGTAAAGTATTTAGGGGTGCAACTAGATAGGGAGTTAAATTGGAAACCTCACATAAATGTCCTGAGTTATAAATTAAATTCAGTTTTGAGATTAATTTTCCTGATAAAAAATTTTGCTCCAATTACATTTTTAAGATCAGTTTATTTTTCCTTGGTAAACAGTAGATTACAATATGGACTAGTATGTTGGGGAGGGACGTACCTAGGAAATGTATCTACAGTCATAAAAAAGCAAAAAAAAATTGTAAAAATTGTAATGGGTAAGGCTATTAGAGAATCTTCGTGGCCGCTTTTTAAATAATTGAAAATTTTGCCCCTTAGATATCTATATGTATGTAAAGTTTTAAGAATATTTTATGAAAAAAGTGGGGATAACCAAATTGATGTAAATGCATATAGGAAACGACTGAGATATAAAGGAAATATATTGGTGCCAAGGCTGAATTTAACTTATTTTATGAAAACGGTAGAATATTTAGGACCAAAGATTTTTATCAATTTACCAAGGGCTGTAAAGGATGCAACCAATATAACTGTATTTAAAAGGTAATTACCTACGTAATTGGCTCTTTACTATGGATGATGAGGAAAGGCTGTTATAAATTTAAAATTACTAATAGGGAACCATTGATTGTACTTATTTTTGTATATGTGTATACAACTTAAATGAAATTCATTCTCATGTGTTTATTTTTCTTATTTTAGATATTATTTTTGTTGCTTATGTACTATTATTTAGACAATTTTAATGGTAATTTTTTGTTTTGCTTATATAATTGTATTTTTTTACTATAAGGTTTTTGTTAAAGGAAGCAAAAACTATTTTTAAATATGTGCACATTGTTTAAATTAGCAATAATAGAATTATAGTTATACTTGAATACTAGTTTATTTAGATAGGGGGAAAGTATTAAATTTATCTGTTTGTTTTTGTTTGTCTGCCTTGGTTTGTTATTTGTTTGTTACCTCGAACCTATGCCTGCGAGGAAAACTTTTATTTGTTTCTGCATGTAGTTAGATATTTTGATTCACTGATTTCCTATATATTATGTGTGAACTTTGATCAGCTTGGCAGCCAAGTAAATTATTGTTCAGTTTGTACATGAGCTCTGATCAATATTTATATTAACTTTTGTACTGTACGTATGTTGTTGAAACAAATAAAGAATTATTATTATTATTAATTTATAAAATTACTGGGGGCATACTAACCTTATTATGGAGAACGTTCATCTTGAAATTTATCTACAGAGAGATTAATATAAATTATCTTCAATTGTATTAGGTTATGTCGAAAGGAGTTCATTTTCTTATCTAAACGAATTTGGATTTGAAGAATCATTATTACCATTGCGGGTGACAAATATCTCTCTTAAACCAAGTAATCTTTAACTAAGTAAACAAATTATGGCTAAAACCAAGTTACACATTATACAATGGAAAGGTGCAAATAAAACAGACGAACAAATTTTGGCCGAAGGTTGTTCTATATATGACTAATCATGTTGGAATAAAAGACAGCGATTTCTTTGAGTACATGAGTTTTTTTTTGCGAGATTGACCGCATTATTAAAAAACAACTATTTGACGGTACCATAGTTTTAATTTTCACCCAAATAAAATAAAAATAATTTTATCCTAAAACTGGGTTAGGATGTACCGGTAGCTGACGATGTAAGAAATTAAATATACAAGGTTATCTATACTATCAATACCTCAATAAATGGAACGTTAATTTCGGACAAACTTAAAACCCACTTTATTTGTTGATAAAAAATACATTAATCAATGTTTTAACATATAACATTACTGGAATTTACCAAATAAAAATAAGCTATTTACAAGTGCCTCTAGCTGACAGGGTAACATGGTGCCTCTAGCTGACAGACGATTTCTCTTGAACCCTGACACATACCCTTACATTGTTATTTCACGTTTGTTATCTTAAAAAGTTAATTAAACCCTTTATAAAAAAACTTTACAATTAATAAAAATGTGATGTATTTTTAAGATTTTAGACACATTGTTGCAAATTGTTTTCTCAAAGAGATTATTCAATCTATTTCTGAGATTAATTATCATTTAGCACTTAGTAACATTGATGTTTCTTCTAATGAATAATATTTGCGCTTCACTACTTTCAGACTGTTGTGTGGATCTCGCTAGTAGTTACCTTTGTTGCTTGTTCTATTATTACATTATTATGTTGGCTCAATTGTAATGTTTAGTTAGGATAAGGGTCACATATTTTCGCTTATTATAATTTATTGTAGTTTATGATATTGTTGCAATTTATTAGTTTATACTGTCAATTTTAATTATACTTTATAATAGCTGTTATTAGCTCCTCAAAAATTACGGGCTTAGAAAATTTATGAAAAACTGTTCAGCTATATAAATAAAGCAGGATTATTGTCTGTGTGTGGATCGCCGTACGACTAAACTACTGGGAGTTACGGGATTAAATTTTCGGGGTATGTTCCTTTAGGTTACAGCTGTTGTACCTGACTCTCAGTTTCCTCTAAATCTGCTTGGGCTCCTCCCCGCGGGACATCCAAAATTCCAATGTTAATCAAATGAGACTATACGGTTATAGTTTTCTGCTATTTATTTAGTGTTAGTCAAATAAACAGCTGACATTAATAATTTAATTTTAGCGAATTTCCCCTATAGGGAAGAAGCTATTACGGTAGATGGCATGGTAAGAGTTTATCCCGAGACCATGATTACTTTTTGTTTTGAGGTCCCCAGATGCCAAAAACACTATACGTTCAAATATTTATATATATATATATATATGTGTGTGTGTGTGTGTGTTTTTGTGTGTGTGTGTGTGTGTGTGTGTGTGTGTGTGTGTGTGTGTGTGTGTGTGTGTGTGTGTGTGTGTCTGTGAGCACGATAACTCTCGTAAAAATGATCTGATTTTGATGAAATTTGGCATAAACGTGTAAAGCAAGATTTATGGCTTTAAGTTCGACTACCAGCCAGATCGCTCCATCCGAAGGGGTATTTTGGGGGGGTTTTGTACCCCAAAAATGTTTTATTTTTTATTTTTACATATAATAAAAAAGTCGAATATTGGTTTTTACCATTGGATTCAGTTAAAAAAAAAACACAATTTAGTATTTTGATCATTCCTCTACGTCAATCGGTTACCGAGATATTGAAAGTGCTAAACATAGTACGTTGTCTAATGCTATTTTTATGTAGGAAAGGACAAATTTTATACCTCGCTTATTTATGAACGTATACTGGCGAAACTTGGTGTAAGGCTTCATCTGGTTGTGGTTGTTAATATTTCCATTTTTTTTTGCAAAAGGCTCCTGTAGCAGCAAGGCTGCGTACTCAACCCCCATGTTATTCTTTTGGAGAATAATTAAATGCTACGTTTAATTAGAAAACATAAATTACGCTTGATAATACTAAATAAATACGTAAATAAATACATAAATTACGTTTACGCTTAATTATAAACATAAATTAATAAACACTGGTATATGACTTCACCTAGTTGTGTTATACAGGGTGAGTTTCTACTGACGCCCATAACTTCGCCAGGGGATTCTAATGATTAAAAGGAATAAAAAAGTTCCAGTAAACGCTAGTCCGATTCCGAACCGTTTAGTCATAATTGAGAAATTTGTGTTTTCTACAAAATATTGGACTTTGTGCCACTATTAACTTTATAAAAATGAAACCAGTTAACCTAGTGATTGATATTTAAAATAATTAGAAAGGGCATTCAATTTGCTATAAAACCAAGGTTACATGTAGAAATTTAATTTCATACATCGGTTTCTAGCCAAATTGAAATGAAAAATAAGCTATAATTAATTATTTAGGCTAAGTTTAAAGACCCTTTTTTGTTACTTTAACCTGGTGCAACGCGATGTCCAACTAGATAAAAAACTTCCTCATTTAATAAGCTTTAAATTGATAAGCTATTTTAAACTGTTGTAGGTGGTAATGACAGAAAAACTACTGTCAACCTAAATAAAAGGTTTACGAGTAATGGTATTCTTATTAAGGCAAACGACCACAAAATTGTAATACGGTAACTCAATGTTTACTTTGCATTAACAAATTAATTACAAGCCTTCAGAATGAACAATGTTGATTGCTACTTGAGTAAGTTTTCGAAATGACCACCACTTTGTCTGATGCAGATGCGGACACGTTTTCTCGGCTCTCTCACAGTAAATCAGTGAGTAGATTATTATTAGTAGGTTTGTTACCTTGCTAAAACCAAATCAGTAAACAGTGTTTTACTTTAGTTTGGTGGTAGTTTTTCTGTCATTTCCACCTACAACAGTTCAAAATAGCATATCAATTTAAAGCTTATTAAATGAGGAAGTTTTTTATCTAGTTGGACATCGCGTTGCACCAGATTAAAGTAACAAAAAAGGGTCTTTAAACTTAACCTAAATAATTAATTATAGCATATTTTTAATTTCAACTTGGCTAGGAACCGATGTATGAAATGAAATTTGTACATGTAACGTTGGTTTTATAGAAAATTTAATGCGCTTTCTAATTATTTTAAATATCAACCGCTAGGTTAATTGGTTTCATTTTTATAAAGTAAATAGTAGAAAAAGGTCCAATATTATGTAGAAAAAACAAATTTCTCAATTATGACCAAACGGTTCGGAATCGGACTAGCGTTTACTGGAACTTTTTTTAGCATGAAATCTCATTTATTGAGTTCCTTTTTGCAGCAAACCTGCGTACTCAGCCCCAATGTTATTCTTATGGAGAATAATTAAAATTGTATATACCGCTTATTTGTGCATACATTTTTATGAAACTTGGTCAATGGCTCTATTTAGTATTAAGACATTTATATCGCCATTGTAAATTCCCTGAGTATGCAGGTTTGCTGCGAAGGAAGTATATTGCTTCTTTAGTGTGTCTCGTCTCTCATGTTTTAGGACAAAATAGTTTGCAGTGTTTTCGTGTTATACATCTCCAGGTGTTTGTGTTTAAATTTTCTTTGTTTGTGTAGTAATCACATCACAATGATTACTTATATCAATTATCTGTGCCACATATTACTAACAAGAGTATTTATTTTTGTTTTAACATTATTTTGTGTAGAATTTCCAGAAGTTTAATTTCATTTCTACCTGATGCCGTAAATATTCGGAAGTTTCCTCAAACATTGTTTGTGGTATTTCGAGTAATATAAGAACATTTAATTTTACAGAAAATGAATAAGAAGGTGAAGGATTTCTGAAGTTTAAACAACGTGACAAAATATAGCATTTCTAAATGCTGGACATTTGATATTCTTTTTGTTTTTCAATAAATCCTTGTACATTGAACTTTCTTCAATTGTTGAAGAATTTTGCTGCACATTTAATTTAGCATATCGTATGTAATATATTACCAACGTATCTAATAAACTGAAGGGTTTATTTTTATCCAGATAACGGCGTATTATCAGAGGAATCCCGATTTGCAGTAATGAACCATTAGTCTCCGTTGATGACGGTAGGTTGAGGGAGGAATCAGATGGGAATAACAAGGAACCGAAATCATGCCTTCGGGAGCGCCGGATCATCGATCGTTTTGCAAATACTGTCTAAGCTTTTATTTGTAAATATATTGTGTTTAATAATAATTGTCTGTTATTTAATTAACTACATTATAATTATTACAAGTTATTTGTTATATGGTTTCTGTGATCGAGTGACCACTCGAAGCTGTTTGTATGTTACTGTGTGCCAGAGTTTCGTCACAGGATACAAACTTGTTTAGTGTTCCTCTCATAATATGTGTAAATAATATTATATAAAGCATAACATAAGCAGTTGGAACGTTCAGTAATAAATGTAAACAATCAGTTCGTGACAAGAGTAAAACCGCAGATATACAGGAATGGCCTCTGTCCGATTCATCTTTATGGTTAGTTCGCTAAATAAACTTCTTACTTATCCTTGAAATGTTTAATCGTGGATTTGCAGAAGTAGTAAGGTCCATTTCCCATGTTCTTTAATAGATTAATCACAATTATTTATTCATTCTATATATATATATATATATAAAGCATAGAAGATGATTTGCAAATAATAGAATATGGGTAAAAAAGACAAACTTGACGTTAAAGAAGAATTCAACATTTACTCCAGCTACAAAAAATATCCACAAAATATTATTAACACCATGCAAATTCATACGCAAAACCCAATATATGAATAAATATCGAAACTAAAATCTACTAAGCCACAATAGTTTAGAAGCATGTCAATAGAACTGTGGAAAAAATTGATATGATTATATTATCAGCAATTTATTATTTACATTTAGATTTCTTTGTAATAATTGTGAGGTTAAGTTTTGATTACGAATATGACTGAAAAATACATCACATTATAAAGTAATTATATATATATATATATATATATCTGTGTGTGTGTGTGTGTGTGTGTGTGTGTGTGTGTGTGTGTGTGTGTGTGTGTCCGTTAACACGATTACTTGAGTAAAAAACGTCTGATTTTGATGAAATTTGGCTCATATGTGTAAACTGACATTCATGACTAAGTTCGAAACCCAGAAAAATCGCTCCAAGGGAAGGGGGTTTTATGGGGGTTTACAATTATCCAAAATCGGTCTTTTGCATTTTTCACCCACACATTTTTTAAACGCTTAATTTAGGTTTCGACCATTTTATAGAGCTTAAAAAAATAATATTGTATTTTGAATCATTACCTAAGTTAAGTGGTTGCGGAGCAAATCCAACAAACATGTTCATAAAATCTCCTATGTTAATCTTATGGGAAAAAGGTTTGCAGCTTTTCCTCAGTTCATTTTAATGTAAACCTCACATTTACTTTTACCAATCCGTTCAGCTCTACAAAACATCATTTTGGGGTAGATTGTTATTCTATGTCCAACCATTGCAGAGATATTCAAAGTCGTAAACACAGTGCGTTGGCCAATGTTATACTTATGGACGGTAATTAAAATTTGATATCTCGATTATTTATGAAAGTATTTTGATGAAACTTGGAATGTGGCTTCACCTAGGACTGCTCTATTGATATTTGCACAAAAAATCATTTTTGCCGATTTGCCCACAGCAGCAAACCTGCATACTCAGCCCCATGTTTTTCTTAAGGAGAATAAGTAAAATGTAATGTCTCACTTAATTATGAATATAAATGAATAAAACTTGGTATTCAGCTTCAACTGGTTAAGTTGTATTGATAATTGCATAAAAATAACTTATTTTGTGTTCCTCGTTGCAGCAAACCTGTGTACTCATCTTTCAATGTTATTCCTAGGAGAATAAATACAACGCTATATATCACTTATTTATTTGTGTATTTTTATTAAACTTGGTGAGTGGCTTTATGTGGTAGTGAGAAACATATACATGCATTGGAAATTCGCTGAGTAGGTAGGTTTGCTGCTACAGTTGTATTTTAACTACATTTTATACCCGGGTGAAACCGGTATAGTAAGCTAGTTAGTAATAAAATCAATTTAGTGGCTTCAAAACAGCTCTTAAAATATCTATATTTCAATAGCTTAAAATTATAACATTCACCAATATTTTTAAAATTTATATATTTGTGAGGCCTTTCGCCAGCAACGCTCGAATTTTGTGAATTTGTCTGGCATCGTCACAAAATATTCAAATCAAAAAACCAATATTGGTGAGTGTTATAATTTTCGCTACATTCGTAACCAATATTATGGCTTTTTATTGAAGATCCATATTTCAATTGCTAATTATACAATTCATGTAATAAAATAGGAAAACCACCGTAAAAAAATTAAAAGTATTACGCGCATTCATTTTTACACATTCAAAGATTTATTAGAATGTGCAAAAATTCAGAAAATTTCTTTTTATAAAATAAAATTTTTACACCTGCATTCAAAATTGCCAAAAAGAGGATTAAATTTCTTAGTTTAAACTTTGCTGCCAGTTTAGTTTAGGATAAATATTGAATCAGCTCCAGACGTGTGACACTTCAAGCTAAAGACTTTCGTTTATTAAAAACAAAAATTAAATGTTATTAAAAATTTAAAAGGTTATTCTAGAATAGCAAATAATATTATCAATTTTATTCTTTCTTTTGTACAATGTTGTATTGCCGTGCATGTTAAATAAATAAACGAATTTGCACACACTCAAACATTACAAATTACAACTATGGGCACCCCCTCGGGCCTTTTTGACCTTTGACCTTTAGCGCAGATTGGAGTCCAGTCCCCCTCCCCTTCCCCCACCCGACCACCTCCTACCACTTTACCTAACCTACATTTGGACAGTGTTGCCAACCTAACTTTTTTCTTACATATTATTGCCAACCTATTTTTTTAAGATTACGTCACCCTAGCGTTGGCGATGGCGTTTTATTTTTTGTTATATGTATATATGTATTACGTCACTCTACTTTCGTTTGCTAAGCTCGGTCCCCTAACACAGTTTCTATATATCTTTTATCATCTTTTTTTGTCTGTTAGAATATATTAGTAAAATATTTAGTAGTACCAGAGGTTTATCAGAACAGACTGAAATAAAAACTATGCATTTATAAAATAAAAGTTGATATTTGTATGTAGTGATTTCTCTTTACGGTGGAAATGATACCTTGTCGATAATTTTATCGGGTTCATCGCTCCTGTTTCAACTTGTTTAGATCTGTCACTACTTGTTCAGTAGATAACCCCTACAGAGCTCTGTAACTTATTTGCTATGCCAAACGCTTTAACTTGTAATAACATTTCCTTGCATGCTTTTTGAAACTAATTTCATCCAAATTGTACCTTGTAAAAGCCATTATTAAACTATTCAGACTAGGGAAAATAATAAGTAATTAATTACAAACCAAAACGCTTATTGATACATTTTGTACTATAACTATTTCAATAATTATATTCTTCATAAACAAATTATATTCCTCTACCGATGCCCCGGTACAGTAGAGACATCATGGTGGCATCTCCGTTTCAAAATGTTGCCAACCTACCTCTTGCGTAAAAATCAACTATTATTTCACAGTATTGTCGTTATCATTTCAACATAGTGAACAAAATTGAAAAAATTAAGTCAAATTCATAAGATTATTTGATTCACCCTGATACAAAAGGTAATAAAAAATATTTAAAATATGTTAATTTGTATTGGCTGAATATTTAGATACGGGAGGTGGAATTTTTTATTCCATTTTTATTTTACAATTTTGCAAACTTAACGGTTTTTTTTCTCTTAGATAGGTCCATCCACTTAAAACTAGACACGTACTACTTATTTGTTTGTTAAGAAGAAAAGAAAAATCATGGTTCCCTACATCAATATGAGGTTGTGTTATTATTTAAAGTACAAGATATCTTTAGCTAGACAAATTAATGCTGGCTACTACCACCACTATCAGCGACCAATAAATCTACTTTATGGCTGGAAATTAAATGTGTGATATGCGTTTAAAAACAAGAACACACTATGGGAATATTATATTTATAGCAACCAGGAAATATCCATATTACATTTATTACTATTAATAAAATCATTATGTTTAGTTTATAAACTAATTAGGTTATATTATAAGTTTCTTAACTTACTAACACATCTTGGTGTGGTTTCTTAAGGCCGTCAAGATTGTATTTTTAACTAACTCTAAACGAAATACGATAACATTACACTGATATGAAGCAACGTTCCTGTAAATAACAGTTGCGACAGTTTTAAAGTAAAATAAAATGTTTTTAGAACTTTAAAAGTCGTTTGGTCTTGATCCCTCATTCTTTTGGCATATTAAGAAAAAGACAATTAGGTATTACTCAAACCGCCAAAGCGTAATCCAAACTAATAAATATAAGCACTCAACGTGGGCTATATAAATCACTGCAACTTCAAACCCCATGTAACGAAGAACCTGTCTCCTGCAGCGTTTGTCATGGTGTATAAATCCTGGTCAATCTTTGCTGCGAAAAGTTTGTTATATGAGTTCAAAATGTTCACAAATTGAAATGTATGTTACGAAACAGTATATAAAATTATACCCCACTTGACTTATTTAAGAAATTAAAAAATCCCCCTCTTTTCCCCCATTTCTTTGGGGACTCGTCGGATTTTTATTTCTAGTGCTTAAGGGAAACTCTCCTAAAAATTTCGTGTCTGCACGTCAGTTGTCGATCTAAACTCGTAATTATCGTGTACTAATAGTAAAACAACAATTTATAATAACTGTAGGATTAACGAAAATTAAGTTTAATGTTCAACCATTGTTAAACAATTTCTGGCTTTAAACATATTATTACTATATTATTACTGTTACCTATTACTATTATTATTATTATATTACATATTATTACAGTTTTATTTAAATGTTCTATGAAAAGAAAATATAAATTTATTTACATTTGTCAGATATCTTATGTAAAATTATAATTACTAATGATACGTTTTTAATTTTCTCTTGTTATAAATTAAGATTGAATTGCCTAACACGTTCTTCTAAAGGTAGTTTGTTTAGTTTACTCCTTATTAAAAATTATAAAGTCAGCAAATGTATGAATTATACCTATATTAGCCCATATCTTTTGTAAATTATCAAATTGTGGTATTCATATTAGCTAATAGAATTTCGTTTCAAAGAATTCATGTAATGTTTAATGATTTAATACCTTAATGACATTTATTTTATACTTATAATCAACTAGCTGTTACCCACAGGCTTCGCCCCGTGAATTATTTATAAGAACTATGACAGTTTTGTGTGCTGCATTCTGTGGTTAGCCTGTGGAACTACAACGAATCAAGATCAGCTGTTTGTATTTTCATCAGCTCAAACAAAAATGAATGTCCATGAGGAATACATGGGAACTTTGAACCCCCGTGGGGCATAGCCCTAGTGGAGTTCAAAATAAAAATAGGCTCATGTCCATCTCTGGTATATTAGCTCTATTCCTGCAAAGTTTCAGCTCAATCGGTCCAGTATTTTCCACGTGATGGAACTTCAGAGTTACGCATAAACGTACATACTTTCACATTTATAATATTAGTATGAATATGATATTTTTAAAATTGTCCACTTTATCTGAAAAAGTGTAAATTTTAACTTACCATATAACTTCCCATTGATTTTCAATTGCGTACTATTATTTTAGCAAGTACTTTGACAAAACTAATGAACGTTTGTGTAAACAATAGTAATTACAGTTATATGAAAGATATTCAAATAAATGCGAAATCCAGAGATTGGTTGGTTTAACCACACACAAAGGAATCCTTTATCGGTGGTTTAACCTTCCCATTTAAACGTTATGAACCTGTCTGCGATGCCGCCGTTAGTTCAATATAAGTTCAAGTAAAGTTAATGTATTTTTTCCATCAACAGTTAAAATAAATATTGTATCCATATTGTTCAAGAGTTTTATACCATTTAGTTACTATTGCATACATATGCTCTACTTTGTTCATAGTTTTAACTGATTAAAACTGTTTGTAGAATAGAACATTTTAAATGGACACAGGTATCTCTGAAGATGTCAAGGGTTGGTTTAATCTGTTCAATTGATGTATTTATACGAATTGGAATAAGTAAAACTAACCTGTATGTACGTACTTAGGCAAAGACCCAATAATCTTGCAATTTGATATCGATGTAAGCCTAGTGCTTGATAATGAAAGTACTCATTATCATAATCAGTACGGATTATTTTTATTTAATGGACAAACCTATTTTTTATGATTATGAGTGTTTAACTATTTTAATAGTGAGTGCAATATTACAAATTTATACGTAAATACAAATTGATCCTATCTGGTTTAGAATCAGATGAATTATAATTTAATGTTTTAAACTAAAGCATAAAATATTATGTACTGCTTTCAATTTGCAGTTAATGTTATAAAACTTAAATGTTTATAGCTTTCAATGACAGAAGAAAATGTTAGTTTTAATTTTGCAAAAGCTCTCCACTAACTTTAAATTCATCCCTTTATAATTCCGTAACTTGTGTTTACAGCAAATACACTTTCACTTGATACAATTATTGTTACGGATCAACCACAAAGCTTCGAATGATTGCATTGCGAAGCATTGGTAACCTCCTCAACTTGTGCTTTTAAACCTTTAGAGCTCTGAGGGCAAAGTCAGTACAATATATCCATTCTCCGACACCAGGCTGCCTCGACTGTAAAGCTCCGATTTGTCTGTTTCTTTAGCTCGGCTTACATCCTCTTCCTTAGCTTTCAAAAGAGCAGTAATAAAGACAGTTTAACAACTTCTCAGTCGTAAAATACTAGGTACTATTTTGCACTCCGTCAAATACAGATTTAGCCATTATTTTAATACATTAAATATACAACATTTCCATTCTTGCAAGTAAAGCAGGGAAAGAGACAAATAAATAGCAACTACTTGGATAGTTTATCAGCATATCAATACATCGTTCTAAGTTATGTAACATACATAGTCAATAAATATTACATATAGATTTAATTAAGAGTTTTGTTTGATAGGTGATCAGTGTAACTCACAGAATATTTATTCTCATACAAATTCTATACACTGTGATATTGTTTTTAACTTGGGTCATTAAAAAAAGCGACTATTCTACTTCTAGAAGTTTGACATTTTTGCGTAAGGCAATAGTTTGGTTTTTGTTTTACAACCAATTTGTAATTAATTAAGATCTGAATCATTATGTATCAACATATAAAACTGATATTATTTAATATATATATATATATATATATATACAATGTTAGTATTGTTACAATATTGAACGTTATTAATTAAAATGCACATGGATAGTACTTTACTGTCTATATTGTACTGTATTACTGTATTCCTGTAATGTTGTACTGCATTACTGTCTGTATTGTAATATAAGTAACAAAGACAAGGGAAAATGACTCAGATGCTGAGCAGAGATATTTTTGATCGTCATCATGAAATATGTTTTATAACCTGCCACTTGTCAAAAATTGTTAACTAAAGTATCCCTACTTTGCTATGGCGTTTCTTTATGTAGGTAATCATGCGGCATCGTATACGTAGTTTTAGTCTTATGTTTAATCATTGCTTATGTCTTAGTCTTAAGGCTTGCTACTGAAAAGAGACAAACATATATCTTGTTCTTAATAATTTGCGAATTTGAGACTTATTATTTTGTGGAATTAAGAAAAAGTGTGGATAAGTAATTTTACATTAATAATAGTTTATTATTCTACTACTTTCTTGGAGAAATAAGAGTTAAGAGTTGATTCTGTTACTTCCTGATTTTTGAATGACACAAAATAAAAACTTTATATTGATTGACAATAAAACCAATAATTGATACTACGCAAACAATTTTCAATTCATATTTAAGTAACTGTCATCCAACTAAACATAATTTTCCTGAAATCTTTTTTATTTTAATACTACTCTCTAAAAGTAAAAGAATGAATATTCATTCTTTCAGACTGATATTTTCACTCTTTGGGGTAAAGAAAATCCAGCCACTCTTTTAGAGTGAACATTCACTCTTTAGAAAAGTGAAATGGTCTCATCCTGTAAAAGAGTGAAAGATTCCCACTCAGTCAAAGAGTGGAAAATGTTTATTTCAAAATGAAATGCACTCGTTAAAAGAGTGGAATGCGCTCCTTGAAAGAGTAGAATGCACTCCTTGAAAGAGTGGAACGCACTCTTTGAAAGAGTGGAGTGTACTCCTTGAAAGAGTGAAATGCACTCCTTTAAAAAGTAGAATACAGTCCTTGAAAGAGTGGAACGCACTCGTTGAAAGAGTGAAATGTGGTATTGTCATCCTACCGAGGAGTGAAGTTCATAAAACTCACTCATTTCAATAAGTGAACATATAGGCGAACATACATTTTCGGTTTGGTCAGGTTTTTTGCTTAGGAATCTAGGGAAGTTGATTAAAAACCATTGTTTTATAGTTAATATCACTAGTAATTATTAGCTTAACTGATGTCTAACGGTGCCGTATTATAATTCAAAATCAGTTACATAGTATAATGGTAGACGCTAACAAACTTCAACTATCGATTACTGGTAAATCAAGGTTTCTACTTGTAACCTACTGCTTGCAAGGCGAATGCAAACTATATTAAGGAATATAATGGGCTAATGTATAAATAGCTAAGATTTTATATAAGTGTTAATTTGAGGTAAATTATAATTTGACTTCCTAACCTAAAATATTAACCTAACTCAAATTATTACTTACTGTGGATCTGAAAAGTACCTAATCATACACTTTACTATAACTGACACCGTTAAATATATCAGACAAACTAATAGCTAGTGAAAATAACTTTTAAACAATTGATTTTCATTAACTTGCCTTGGAATCCTT
This sequence comes from Allygus modestus, assembly GCA_963675035.1. Lineage (NCBI taxonomy): Eukaryota > Metazoa > Arthropoda > Insecta > Hemiptera > Cicadellidae > Allygus > Allygus modestus. The sequence continues at coordinate 69,428,361 of OY776115.1, forward strand.
TGTTCTTCACTAAGACCACTCATCACAAAACCAACATTGAGGAATTCTTGTTATTCCCACTCCCTCGAAATGCACTCGAACGAATGTGTGGATGTCACTCTTAAATGACGATTAGATACTCGTCTAATGAAAGAGTGAAAACTCATCTTTTAACGATCAAAATGTTCACTCTTTTTAAAAAGTTGATATTTTTCCATTTATTGAGAGTGGATATTCATTCTTTCGGAGTGAACACCTAATTCATTCTATCAAATAAATGGAGTTTTCACTCTTTGAATTTTAGCGTGGACTATTATCTTTTTCACTCCTAATATTTTGTTCAATACAAAATTTAACATCAAATTTTAGGTCATGAATATTTAGATTTAAATATCTTTTGAATCTATATTATTGCCAAACACGTCAGTAGGTGTTTATAATTGTATGTACTACATATTGTACTTTCTATAAATTAAGTAACAACTAAGATACATTACATTCATGCCTCTAACAATTTAGGCTGAGAGGGTTTGCTTGTAATTGGCGAACTACATGAAACACCAGTGCCTATTAAAATAGAGGTTAATACTCTGTCCCCACTACACCCTTTGTTAAGCTCTACTGTGTCTTTGGTTACTTAGTTTCTGTGTCTGTTTGGTTTTACAATAATTTCCTTACACGAGTTCCTCAACTAACAGCTTGTATTGTCCTGGATTTATATTAACAGCTAAGTCTAGTGTTGAAGAACCTTATGTATTTCAAGAATATTCTCATTATGACTTGTGATTATGTCACATGAAATAATGTAAAATATAAAATACAATTATATTTAATTACATTGTTTAGACATGGGTTGGAATCAGGCTTCGGTTCAAAAACTGATTGTTTGAACTTCGTTTTTAGTTTTCGGGATATTGATAAATTTTCCCCAAACACATTTTTCCAAAGGTGAATTTTGGGACTTTAATCCATAATAATGCTACTACTACAATAATTCACAAGTCCTAATTACTGATTTAATATTCTGAACAGATAATATCTAATTTGCAGACCAATTTAGCTGATTAAAGGGATGTCATTGCCTCGAGTTAATACTAGCCTGCACTAGTAAAATTGTATTATCCTATGTATCTGGATGCTATGAATATAGGTTTAAATCCCCAAAATCTGTTTCTCTGGCAATATAGGTTCCAATCTTAAATAATTTATGTTTGTAATCATACGGACGATTGCCTGTATTAAAAATGTAAGAAATAACAAATATTAAATAATTTCGTTATATTATTTTTATTATTATGTAATATTATAAAATCTTTTTGTTTCTCGATCGATTTAATCTAATCCTGTCTTTTATTACATTACCTTATTCTTATATTTTGATTTGTACGATAATTACTTGGTGATTGATATTAGCACAAGCTAATCAGTTTCATTAATTATGGACAATTGATTAATCAATTTGTATTACAACGTTTGAAAAACTGAAGGTTTATTAAAAAGTGTTAACATTAAATACACTAATGAATTTAAATAAACAATATTGCACCCAAGCGTTATAAGAAACAAATTTCTAAACAATAACAAATTCCTATCACATTCCCAGCCACAACTGATACTTAAGGGTAAGGGGCATCCACTTCTATAGTGAAAACAAATGTAATATAGTTGTATCCAATTATACCCTATGTTACAGTCTGGTCTATTAGGCGAGGTGTCAGGATAATGAAACTCACAGACCACAAGTGGGCGATGAAAGGTTGAACTGTATTAATTTAGAAACTGACTGCTATTACATTACGGCAGGAGGCTAAATGACTGTTAAGTTACAAACTGTCGTCTAACCAAGTTAATAAAATATTAGTGATTTACAGGTGAATTAAGTTCCCTTTGTTAATTTACTCAATTTATCTATAAGATTCCCAAATAATAGTAGTTATGTTTTATTAAATTAGTACTCTTACCAGCCAGATATACGCTCCCTTAACACAGTTTCCAACCTACAGTACAAGGCCGTGAAGAGCAACATCGTGGTGGCAGAGGGATGACCCGGCACGCGACCTAGCGATGGACTGTTACTGTTATGTACAAAACCTCTGGAACTCACTGCTGCGCTTCCCCGAAGCTAAGGTTTCATACTCGGCATATCGTCACCGCTCCCTGGCTTAATCCAGCCAATAGGAGAGGTAAATCCTTACCTATTACAAAATATGGTATCATGACGCTAGTCGGCTATCTCCCGCTACCTCCAGGTTCTTTGCCAAACCTTTGGGCGTTGCCGGCCCCGAGAACCAATGTCCTGAACTTAATAATAAGTTTTGTCTTTAAAATAAATAATAAATTCCACGGCTTGCTGGCAACCTCCCTAAGGTGGGCCCCAGCCTCTGCCTATTTAATTTAAAACTGAAACCTCTTTTATACTTTATCCAGTTTCATTTTTTGAACTGGCCCTGTGGGCCAAGAAATACGTTTATGCCAACGCCCTCTTCTGGCTTACAACATATAGATAGCGTCAAATCTGATGAAGTGAAATAAAAAATACCCCCGTAGCAGCAAACCTGAGTACTAAGCGAATTTCCAATGCATTTATATGTATCTTAATACCACATTAAGCCACACACCAAGTTTCATCAATATACAAAAACAATTAAACGATTTATGATATTTTAATTATTCTCCATAAGAATGGCGGCTGAGAATGCAGGTTTGCTGAAACAAGGAACAAAACAAATGGGTTTTTATACAAATATGAATATAACCCAACTAGGTGAAGCCACATACCAGGTTTTATTAATATATGTTCATAATTAAGGGAGATATAATATTTTACTTTTTCTCCACAAGAATAACATGGGGGCTGAGTACGCAGGTTTGCTGCTATGGGTCGATCTTTCTGGTTTTCGAACTTAAAGTTTTAAATGCAGCTTTACACGTTTGTACCAAATTTAATCAAAATCGGATATTTTTTATTAAAGTTATCGTACCCACGGACACACACACACACACACACACACACACACACACACACACACACACACACACACACACGCACACACACACACACACACACATATATATATATATATATATATATACTACATACAGTTTCGAACGAATGGTGTTTTGGGGTCTGGGGACCTCAAAACGAAAAGGTATGATGGTCCCGGGTCTAGGTCTTACCATGCCAACTACGGTGATATGTAGCTTCTTCCCTATAGGGGAACTTCGTTAAAACTCAGTAATTCTGTATCAGTTGGATTTTCTTGTAAGACATTTAATTTTGTATGGTAACACCAACAAATTATGTAGATTTACTTTGTTTTCTATTGTAATGAGATTTGAATGTAAATATATTAAACCCATCTTAGAACAAAATTTGCTGATCACACCGTTGTGCGCATTATACACAACATATTTAATATAGTATAAACGTTGAAAAAGGAAAATTTATCATAAAACCTAACAGTCACACAATCCAATGTTTCCTAGCTTTGTCTCTAATCTGCAATGGCCCTACGACCACACAATATAAACGTTAATAGAATAAATATTGTAATATATTCCATTATATTTAATATTTAGTTGCCTTTTTTATGTGTATCAAAAAGTGAAATGTGTGATGTGTGTGAAATGTGTATCGGTTATGAAAATCATATCACTCACAGATGTCTAAAGATGCAATTGCCTCATTTGCATGTTGTAGCTTAATGTAAATAAATAATAACTATCCCGTTAACACAATAAAATTTATTCATTTTTAAATAATCATGCCTTTTAAATAGTCAGATCATCTTGTTTTAACAACAGAGACTTTTTAAATATGCAAATCCATTTATTCCAGGCTCTGACCAGGTCTATGAATAAATAATAAATAATAATAAATTAAGTTAAACAGCTCACAACTATTTATAATAGGAGTTATGGTCGATATGGAATTACAGTGTCATCTTCGGGCTCATTACGGGTTCTGCCTAAAAAGGCAGCATCAAAAGTAAAACTCTCAACACATGTAAGACGAGCATGTCTCTCTCTTTGTTGTAAATGTTCAGAGTTTTATTTCCAATAAAAAACGTTACCCCTTTTATCTTCATAATTCATTCATCATTGTTGCGGATTAGGAAACCCCAGCATAGCTGCTAGGCACGTCTTCCATACACGGGAATATTGCGCAGCCTACTGGAATGATAGGATACAGCTGGAAAGGAAAGGATGGGATGGGATGGCAGCTAAATCGACCCTTCAGAGGGCCAACTCCGGCGCCCCTGTGACAGCTGGGATGAGGCTCTCCCTCGGATATCCGAGGGCTCTCAAAAAGGGGACCCGCTTTCTGCCCTCCAACTGGTTACCTCAACTGATAGGGTATCCATGTACAACAGCCAGGGCAGGATATCCATTCTCAGGTTGGCAGGTTGGGGACCAAACCCGGAGTTCCTGTCCTTAGCCGCTGGAAATGGAGGGACCAAAGATGGAAGGGAAGTTTGTCATAATGGACAGCCAAAAGACTTACCATATGTAATGACAACTTCATTTGCTGTAACCAATGTCAGCCTCAAAACTGGCATAGACCAGTTTTAAGGTAGTCCTGGGACCCCCTTTTATCTTATGGAAACATAGATTTGGTTTGCTAGAGAATAAAACATTTCAGTCATTGGGCAATGTCCTAATGAACAAACAACTTTTTAAATTAAAAAGTTGCCCCTCAAATATATGTTTTCTACAACAAAAATTTGTTTACTTAAATATTTATTTAGTTATTATATTACAAGTTGTATTATAAAATCCAAGTTTAACAAGTTGTGTTAAAAGGGAAATGTTATTGAAAGTTTCCTCAAACATCCATGGAAAAGATTAACGTCTGGGCTCGAAATATGAAAATTGGAATATTAATAACAAAGTAATATGTATATTTTTTTATAAAAAAACCCCACCCTTAAAACTTATGAGAAATGAGCAGATTCTATTGTAGATTTACTTGATAACTACGTTTTATTAAAAAAATCCATTACCATCTTCAATAGGATTAAGCTCTACCAATCTTGTGCCTTGTTGCGTTTTTGACTAATCTGTTTTAATGTATTCTATTTTAAGCTTAACTACCATAAATAACGACAACGTTTTAATCGATACTTTCAACTAAAGATCACACAAGACACGTTATTTGTCTACCGAATACAAAGATTTCAATGTTAAAGTAGATCAATCATAAGATTAGATGTGCTTAATATAAACATACATACTTAAAGACGGAAAAGGAAGCATACAATACGAAGTTTGTTGTTTGGTTGTCAACTTGCCAATAAACATCGTAACGAAAATTATTAAAACTACGGGACCTTTGGGTAAAATACACTTGTTCGAATAATATTCAACAAATACAACTATGATGAACAATATTTTGTTAAAATGTAACCAATTCAATAAAGAGTGCTCTTTAGTACGATTAATAAAATTGCAGTTGTTAAACAAATGTAAAAGCACAAACTATTGTAATATGATATGGACATTTACAACTGAAAGGTCAAAATGTAGTAAAATTTTATTTTCAAAGAAACGTGTACACTCGTTAAAATCACATTTGCTTTGTGGATTGTCCAATGACATTTGTTCAACAACATTGTTCAGACTTCAGAGTCCAGTTGAATAAAAAACCTCTCTGCTTTTCTGAAAATGTTATGTTTTCTGAAATACTATAGAACCCTTGAAAACAGCTTTTAACTAGAAACCTCTTAAAGTGACGTTAAGTATAATATTTACTATAATTTAAACGTGTGTATACATTTACTTTATACCTAACGTCTCTGTCAATAAGTTGTTTTATTACAGCTCTATGGCATTATCTCGATGCGGTTTTTATTTCCTAAATGACGATGTTAGAGGGAGTTAGATATGAGTTTCAAATAAAAAAAGAGTTTATGAAATCTGATTTAGTTTCATATCAGATTTTATGTACAAATAACTAAGTGAATAATACAAAATTATGTGTTAAATTTTTATATTTAATCAAGACCAAAAATATTTGAATTTATTCATTTATTGAAAACACTATTTACACTGAAAAATATTAATTTATAATTACAACATCAAATCAGTGATATATTTTTGTATTATTTGGGGACATTTATCTGAATATTTTTATTTTTTAATCTCTTCTCTACATTAGCTTTATTGTGTTTTTTATAGTACGCTTGTGCGATAGAGGTTTTGGTTGGATAAGGAGAGGGTGTTTCAAGACAGACCAATAAATAAGACTATTAAGGTTTTAGTATAAAAAAATATAACTTTTTTAATATTTTAAGTAGAAAAAAATAAAAAATTGCACTGTATTACCGGTTTTTCCAAATACAACAAAAATGTACTACTTGGGCTAAATTTAGCAATAGCATGGTAAAATACTCATTAATTTCAAATTATATTTTTATTTCCCATATACTTTGGGAAAGTTATTGTTTCGAATTAAATATTTTCTCTGCGGTGTGAGATATAAAGAGCGTTATTCGTGGTAGAAATACAATGGTGTGACAATAATGAGCAGCGATATCAATCTATCTATCTGTCAAGATTAGTTCCACCCCAGTTGGCAGAAATATCCTGATCCTCGTTGGTCTTAGTATCATTAATCTATAAAACCTTACTTAACGTACAAACAATACTTTTATTTAATAATTATATTGCAAATAATACGTAGAGTTTGATCTATTAAACCTATGCCTATGTTAGTTTACATAGGCAAGCGTTGAATATTATTTATCGAACTAACATTACCACTTCATTGGAACACTGTAAAAAATCTAGTTATAAACGATTATGTCGTAAGAGCTAAATAATATGCTATTTAAAAATATATAACTAGTGTTGTTTTTTAAAAATAATTCACATAACTACCAACAGGTGTACAATAAAAAGGTATTTAGCAATATGGTATTATTATAAATTAAAATAACATCAAGTCCTGCAAACTATGGACATACAGTACTACTGAAGTTGAAAATTGTTTTACATAAACAAATAAAATCGTATTATAATTTGTCAGTGAAAAATTTACCTTAATTAAGTATTCCTTAACACTAAAAATTTTTTCAGGACAACCTCTTTACATTTATCTGAATTAAAACCATTAATTTGATTGTTTACTGTATGAAGTGCATTATCTAAAAGAATTATAATGTTATAAAGGGCACGGTTCAAGAAAAATAAATAATTTGTGGGTCATATTTGTAGAAGTTATTTTATAAGTAAATAGTTCATTGTAGATAAGCTGTGTTTTTAAAAGGCCCGACGACTATTTTGAAGAAAGCTTATTAATCTTTATAAACTAGTAAAGTTGCTGGAGGAATAATTGCAGAACTTGCCATGTACATGACAGAAATTAGGAAATGTATTTAATAGTTACAATAATTAGTAGTTATACTGGGGGTAGCTCCTATATCTGTAATAAAGTCCACGGTCTAGTAGAGCATTACAATCGTTAGTTATAACAATCGTTACAATCGTTTCATTACAACGACCGATTGTAATCGGTGCATTACAATCGTTAGCATACTCTGGATAATGCTATATGATGTGGCTAGTAATAACAGTTTGGTGTTATCGCGATAGAAACCAATAACAAATGTGATGTTAATACCTCCATCACGGACCATTAGGCCCAACCTGAATGTAAGGAATCCTATCTTATTGTTTCTTGGTTTCCTGCTTTACTTTTTCTGTCACTTTTACTTTATAATAAATGATCAATTGCTCGGAGTTAATTAGTGAATTTCCTTTGGAAAGTGGACTATTAGAATGACCCGCACGGTGAAACTTAAGCCCGGGACCACCATAGAAGTTCCTAACGTGACCCCCTGAACATGTTTGGGGGGATCGTTCAAAATGTTATACATATATATATATATATATATATATATATATATACATATGTATATATATATATAAAATATACATAAAATATATATAATATATACATAATAATATACATAATATATAAAATATATGTATATATATGTGTGTGTGTGTGTGTGTGTGTGTGTTTGCACTCTAGCGGTCGCATTTTTGTCCGATTTACTTCAAATTTGGTCGGGACATTCCTTTCTGTAATCAGTTGGACAAGATCGTTGGGCAAAACAATCGGAAAACTCTAAACCCCTTTTTTGGGGATTAATCTTTCAAATTTTGAGTTTTTGGGCCCAAAAAGGGTCAGAAAAGCCCCGTATGTAAAATTAATGGATATAAAATATGGGAATTAGTGAGGCGAAGATTTTAAGCCCTCTCTCGTCATTATAGCATACATATTTACCGAGTTATTAAAGAAAATGTGTTTCGACTAAACACAGTACGTTATCTTATGTGGGTTTTACATTATATAAATGCATGTTATTCATTTTTTGGTGTACTTCTATCATCCTAAGCAACCTTACGCCTCCTTTCAAGCCTGTCTGGCCTTCTCCTAACATTATAATGTACAAAGTTGTATTCCCAGCTTTACAGGTAAATGAAACCAGGAGCATCAGAACAGCCAAAAAATAACTGGTTTCAGATTTAAATAAAAATTGGAATAAATGTATATTTTCACACTGATTTTTAGTTTTAAAAGTTGTTATGTGGAAATTCACTTTACTCACGTCAGCGTGCTGCGTGAGAACTCGTTTAATATTCAAATAATTTTCTTCGCTAGTCACACATATTTAATTATTCCACCAACTGTAAGTTATTGTGGACTGTTATATTTTTAATTTCCATCATTACTATACATTAATTATGTTTTTACTCGCTAATTCCAGATCACTTAAAGTTAAAAGATTAGTTGGTTGTATCATTTGAGCATACACTGTGGTACCTTCACACCTTTTTATGTTTTTAGTTTGTGCAAATTGTCTACTACACTAGTTAGACTACACTAGAATTATAACCTTCACCATTGTATTTCCTTTGAAAATTTGGCGTTGCCGTTTACATATGAATAAATAAAACCCTATTTCTAAAATTTAATGGAGAGATATCAACAACACTAAGAGAAAAGTACCAAATCTAGTAAAGTATTTCATTGTCTAGTTCTATCTACAAAAGCTATTTCTTAGTACTTTATATAATTTTTTTTCAAATCGTGTTCATTAATTGGTCAATCAGTTCAGTTTTATTCGATCAACATATATATAAAGACACCACTTTTATAAATTTACTGTTTAGGCTGTTTTTAATATTTAAACATATTGAATAAAGGCCAGCCTATAATGTTATCTGGATTTGTGAGATTGACTACAGAATTTAAATATTTATTAATATAATTAATTAGCCACGGAACTAGTTATAACCATTTGTACAAATCCCAGGGTCGTTACAAAATGAAGTATTATAAGTTAGCTAAAGACAGCTTTTGTAAAAACTATATATTCCATTTTAAATATCAGTAAAAGCCTGAAAAGTAAAAAAATTGCCCGGGTGACAGTTGAACGTATCTCTGGAACCTCTGGAATAATTGTGTGTGCAAACCACATCATCACAGATGTCCTGATCTTTTCATTCTACAGAAATATATGTTTTTATTAAATTTCAATTAAACTGAATTCATTTATTTTTGCCTCGTTTAAAACTTAAACAAGCTGACAGCTGTAGGTTCTTTAAAGTAACAAATAAAGGCAAATATAACCAGAAGCTACTTTTAAACTAATCAGTAAGGAATCTAACGAATTAATATTTTCATACCTTTGTTATTTTTCAAAGATATATTAAAATATTAGTACATTTTACCCTTATACAATATTAAGAAATTCTTTATAATACACTATATACATAAAACAATTATTTGTTTATTATGTTTTATTTCTTATATGCAGTTTAAAATGGAGATTATTGACTCTTCTTTTCAATAAATCTTTAAAGTAATCTTGGTATTAATGTATTTTTCAAACTAGTAAACTTATAACTTTTATCTGTGACTGTATATTTGTAGTAAGGGAGATTCTTCTTATCAAAATATGACCTATCATCTTAAAATATATATGTAACTTTGGAGTAAGGCACCTTTGAACCGCACCTATATTTACTTCACCAGTCTGCACTATAATATTAACCCTGTTGAAATTTAAAGCTTAACTTAAAGCAAAAACATACCAGGGTAACATCCCCACTCTAGAAACATATATCCACTATTAACAACATCCCAAGTATGGACTATAAACTCATGATAAAGAACCCGTAAAACATACGCTGGAAAACGCAATGACTGTAGTTTTACTTAGGGAAAATGCATCATATAATAGTCAACAAAAGTTATTGGTACAGTATATTTGTACTTCTATTAAAAAAATATACGATGTCAATCAAATCAAACCAATGACAAATTTAAGCCATAAGCTGCAACGCTGAGCCATGTCACTATGCAACACGTCGCGTCGCAACAAACATTCCTTTCATGCAGTACACCCAACTATAGTGTTCATATGCTGCACGCCTGTTCATTTGGGTAAACTATGTCCTCAGCAACGCATTACAAACATATTACTCGTTGAATTGTTTTACGAATTTAACAATACATACTAAACAACATTAAATAATTAATAAAATATAACGATGTATGTCTTATAACGAAACAGAGAGAATTTTATTTTGTATTATGGCACGTGCAGTTTAACATAGTGTATGAAATCATGTAAAATTAAAATTAAAATTGGTTACGAGTCGATAATACTCGAATAAGCAATCTCCAATAATTACAAAAGTTTAGGAACGTGGTAAACTGCTATTTGTGAAGTAAATATCTTCCGACGAAATATACTGCGAGGAAGTTCCCACTTTATATTCACTTCCGCATTCCGGTCTGGATATTTAATCAATGTTCATCAAGACGTGACGCAAGAATCTTATGTTCCGTAAAAGTTTAAATGTATAGTAATAATGATAACAATATGACTGTTTACAGTTATAAATAAGGTTTGACCATTGTTCACAAAATGTTTTGCTCACAACATTTTACAACTGATAGTTCTAACTGTACACATTCATATAAGTTGTATCGTAATATAGGGAAGGGTTTTGAAAACTAAAAACGACTCCAAACGTAAAACTGTTTAGAAAAAACCGTTATACATTTTTGCTGCGTACCAATATGAAATATGAATAATAATATTAAAGCCTATGGATATGAAAAGCTGCGGAGTTTAACACACTTCAGTTCCTAGCATATGATAAATATCTGGGGTTTACTCTCACATAGCGTAATGAGCTTAAGAACACCATTCAATTAATTATTTTTCAACTGTCATCTTAATATTATAATGATCTTATAATTTCCGAACTTTTAGATTTTTAAGAACATAAGAATTATGTATTAACAAATTCAAGTTTTTAATAAATCAATTAGAAACATGTTATGATCTTTATTGATTTAACTAACAGAATAGTATATTTTATAACAGGCAATCCCAACTGGTGATTTTTATTAATCAATTCTGATTAATTATGTAAAGTTTATAGTTTTATAGATTCCGTGATGAGTCAGTGAGTGGCATTTATATTTTGTACAGGTAAAGAAGAGTCTGATGGACCATTCCACAAAAAGGCACATCGGGTGAAGACCAACTGAGCATATTGGACAAAATGTTTGCTCATCCATCCAATAAAGCCACTTTATGGCGATGCCGTAGCTTGTGTGAGGACTGAGACCCTCTGATGTTATCATAGTAAACGTTTGAACCTTGATTAATACTAGTGTTTTGCCTTGTGAGTAAGTTACATCTCTGATATAATCTAGATGAAATGCTTGGTTTCAACCGTACTTATACATATGTGTACTATTAAATATGATTATAGATTTTGTTAAAATGTAAAAATAGAACCTACAAACAACAATTTCCCTATTTGCAACAATATAAAATTTGTACTATAGTATAGGCCTACATACACTTTATTATAATATATTAACCCTCTTAGATAGGAGGGTCTGCAAAAACATAACACAACTCGTGTTTGCGCACCTTAGATAGTTTTAAAAACTAGCGCATGCATTTTAATCCATGTATACACACCCCTATGGTGATGATCGCTGTAATTTATATCCCTTTACAAAACACTCTTTACTACGTATACAACTGCTAGGCTGTAAATATTTTAGAGTGATTATTTGGTATTAATAATGAATCTTAATATTGCTAAATATTTCCAAATCCATTAATCAGTTGTGTATTTGATTGTATTTAGGTCACATGACATAATTATTTATATGATATATAACGATAATTGTAAAAAATATTGGTTTAAGATGAAGTAACAGAAAAAATAACAATTAATATAAATATTGTTATTTTAAATACAAAGGTTTTGATTATCAAGACAGTTTACTAAAGCAACCTTTATCATTTACATTCTTAAATGACAAAACGACTCTAAGACTGGTTAAACTTTACTCAACTAAATAAAGATTATTTTCTAAATAACATTCGTTTATTTTTCCAAATTGATTAGCAATTTTTATTTAGGTAATTTATTTTAGGTAATATCATCCCAGAGCATTAATTTCTAAAATAATGTTATATTATAATGTATTTTTAATTAAAAGTAAGCAGGTTGTTTTCAGTATCTTATACAGAATTTCCGGGCTCGAGATATCAATAAATAAATTATTCCATTCAGATTACGGAAAGGTTTCCTTTTTTAAATTTCCATTAGAAAGTGAAAATTATATATTGAAGACTTTGTAAACCACACATTGTGATAATATTTTACGTTTAGTGTCTACAAAGTTTAAAGTAATGGAAAATGCACCCTTTCTACAAAACTGATGTTCATTCCTTTGTTATTCAGTAGAATAATGATGATTACTGTGAAGTCAGGTGATTACGATGAATTGTTGACTTTTAATCTAAATTACTGGTATTCTGCTGTAACTCAGCTGTCATTTAGCTGCCATTTTGTTTTACTTTTCTGCTGAAATGTTCTATCCCACAGTAAAACTAATAGACTTTCAATTCAGTATATTAGTGTTGACGACGAGCTCATCGTTGAACGAGTGTAACTGATATTTTCTCAGGCAACGAAAGCACAAACTGCATCTTTTGTTGTGGTGTACACAATTTAACATCAACAAATGATTACTAACGTCAGTTAGGTGAAAATGTAGTATTTCCTTGACTTTTTTTATTTTTTCATAAATATAAAGAAACCTCAACTGCCCCTCAACATAGGCCATTATACGTGTGCGATGCTCTAAGACAGCGAGGTACTGTTAACGGAAAACATGGGCAAGCCAGAGGTGAACAAATTTCATATCAGTCAGCTGGGAGTGAACTTACGATTGACCACGGTCGACTTGCGAGGCCAGCGAGACCGCTGAGCTAAGGTGTGGTAATTTTAAGCATTTCGCGTAGGATGTGATCGTCGAACTCACAATATTGAGACATTATTACTTCCAGTTTGTAATCAAAACTTAAAAACCCCTTCAGCAATCGTTATGGAATGGTTTATCTCTTCTTACCTCTAGCCCAGACATGTATTTAAAAATAACAATTAGCTTACTACCTTATTCACACAATGATGTGAATGAACGTAAACATCTTGGAGAGCTTATTAAACTTGAACAAAAACGCCAACCCGAGTGCTCCCTTGTACAATAGAAGACGTTGATTGGCTATATTGAAAAGACGTGTACATATGAGGTCCCAACAAAAACTGCAGTTTAGTCCTGTCAAATTGTTGGTGTAAATGTGAAAATATACAATTAGTTTGTTAAAATAATTTATTAAACGGTAACAGCTTAACGGTATTTATTCAATGGTTTATTTAACGTATCTTATATATTATGGTGGACGTGGCAATAAGAGTAATGTGTATAAATTTAATAAGTTCTCCACGACTTTACATCATAGTGCACGTATTTGTTAATGGTGCTGTACGATCATTTTAGAGGTGCTAAAAACTATTATAACCGATTCTTGTACATTATAGTACCGAGTACTGAATAACGATTAATTTGTAATGTTCAATTCTTAATTGCATCCACTTTTACTAACTCTGGCACTAGAGGCTCCTAGCTGTATCCACTCCCTTTGTCGATTCCTGATTGCAGAGTACCCGTTTATATATTTATATTCTACTAACAAACAAAAAAACTACTTACTTTCTATTTGTATAGATTTCTGAATTTGATAATTTACTGTAGCTATGTAGTTGACTGATAACATTGAAAAAAAAAAACTGATTCATCTACTTTTACCAAAGCATATTAAAGACAAATACGAAGTCATGACTTAGGAAAATGGTTTAGGTGCCAAAAAAAGGTTTAGGTGCCACTTGGAATCTTTATTT